>OW240924.1:76177054-76356429 GCA_933207985.1 Pelobates cultripes
TGAGCCTGACACACCCGCTTTAAGGACACTGACTGCTATTGAATCTATAACAGTGAATTCAATCTATAACAGTGAAAAAAGTTTTGTTTTTAAACGCAAGCTATTGTGACACCAGATATGAGTGAGTGGTGGCACTGGGCACCGTATCCACTGTGAGCTTAACACACCCGCTTTAAGGACACTGACTGCTATTCAATCTATAACAGTGAAAAAAGTTTTTTGTTTTTAAATGCAAGCTATTGTGACACCAGATATGGGTGAGTGGTGGCACTGACTGGGCAAATGGGCACAGTATCCACTGTGAGCCTGACACAGAAGCTGGCAGCAGTGGCAGACAACTAACTGCAATTACATTACACAGAAAAAAAAAGCATACCCTAACCCTAACCTAGCTATGCATTTCCCTATCTAATCAACAGCAGCTACACTTTCCCTCCTCTCACTAAGCATGCAGCTTGAGAATGAATGTAAAATGGATGCCTTCCAGTAGGTGGGAGGGTCTGCTAGGGAGGGTGTGCTGCTAATTGGCTGGAATGTGTCTGCTGACTGTGAGGTACAGGGTCAAAGTTTACTCAATGATGACGAATAGGGGGCGGATCAAACCGCGCACGCGTTCACCGTCCGCGGCAGACGCGAACACGCTATGTTCGCCAGCGAACCGTTCGGTGCATCACTACTTACCATAACATGGGCCATAGAGAAAAAGAAAGAATGTATTTCTTTATTCAGCTCGAAAAATTTAAAAATAAATACAATGCTCTTAACTACATTTTGCATTAGTGTCCAGTAGTTTTGTACATATTAAAAGTAAAGTGGGTAGACTGTGGAACAGTGCAGTGAAAAATCTGCCACAAGAAGTGTTATTAAATGCTAACATCATGCAATAATGGTTTTTGTGGGTGCTCGCACGCTTGGGAAAATATTATATAATTTTTTATGGTATTTTTATATTAATGCTCTCTATAATTTTCTGTTACATAGATGTTCTGGACACATAATAATTTATAAAATGGACATTCCAAACAACCTCTAAAGAATATTGCAGGGACTATGGTGTAAGATCCTTTTGGCTGCCTGGAAAATTATAAAGCAGAGTTTAATTTATTGCGTCCAAAATATTGATTTTAGCATGATTTGTGACAAATTTCCACAAATCCTTTTATGCTGATTACAGTGCTTTGAGTGTCCACTTAATGTAAACCTTGCAAACTGTTTATATAGTTAAAAAATACAAAAAAAGAAACAGAGAAACCTGCATTTCTGAGAGTACAGGAGCTGAAGAGGACATCATAGAAGAAGATGGTGATGGGCAGGTTCAGGAAAGTAAAAACCATATTTCCCTGCTTCACCATTCCACCACAATGAAAGATGAGCAGTCACCATTTAACGTCTTTGCAAAATATGGAAGGACATCAGAAGAGGATAGAAACACTTTGTGGCGGAACCAGCCTCGCCACTGGGCATTGGAGAGGACTGATTGCCAGCTTCCTGCCCTGTGACTATGTCCCCATGTTGAAATGCTTGATTTTCCCCTGCAAAGACCCGAAAGCCGGGCATTTGGTACTTTCCCTATTTGAACAGTGATACCCAAGATAGCTATGCCATGGAGCCCATTCGTATAACGAAAGACTATGTGAAAGACTTTGGCTCCATGGCAATTGAACTGTATGTATGTGATCTGAGCGCCATTCAGTAATAATGTGCGCTCAGATCTAAGCTATCTGGGGATATGTTGAATGTACCTTTTTTTTTGCAATAGCTGCACAGTTATATATTTTTATGTATTTTATTGTCTTTTGCTACCATGTGTTCAATGGAGTTTTGCCTCTGTCCTTGGAGATAATTGGATTACTTCCCAATTATCTCCAGGATAGAGGACTCTGTGGAACTGGTTTGGGCTGGAAAAGCCATGCTTCAGTGGTCACAAAGGACTTTCGACTTAACTTTTGAACCACTGGACCAATTTGAATGATTTTTTGAGTATATTTGTATTTGAAGGACGCTGATTATTAATATTGCATGCATACTTTTAAAGTTATAAGAATTGTGTAAAAACTGTATATTTTCTGTCTCTGCTAATTAAGTTAGTCTATTGTCTTGAGATAATTGTATCACATGCAGAGGGGAGGATTTCTGCTGGGAGTGATTTACTTTATTGTATGTGTTGTAATGTTTTTATTGGTTGTTCTGAAAAACCCTGTGGACAGTCCTGTATGTGTTAAACCTGCATAAAAGGATGCCCTTTGGTGCCAAGTAAAACTAGTTCTACTTCACCCTCAATTTGGAGTGCTGTCTCCTATTGGCGGAATCTGCTACAAGGGATTGCTATGCTCTGCATATTCCCTTGCTATTATCACTCCTAAGCTCTTGTAAGAGCTTGTTCCTGTTTTGCTCTGAAGGAGTTTACAGTGGTTATGGTGTCTGCTGGAGTGCTGGAAATCCTCAGGAAGCGCTAGGAGCATCCTTCAACGGAGGTACCCAGTCGGGGTGCCCATCGATTCGTTACACACTTTAAATGGCTCCTCCAACCACCGTGATCACATCTGTTTTTTGAAGTGGTCATAGTGCTAGGAGTCTGGATGTTCAGTGTTTCTGCACGTTCTGAGGGCTAGTTGCCACATGTGACATTGGCAGCCCATAACCCTGTTTCCAGCTGCCTAATGTAAATTCTGTGCATATTTTTATTTTTATAAATTCTTTATTTTTTTCATGCACGAAAAATACAGAGAGGCAAGCAATGCCACAACAGTTATTGCCAGCTCATCGGTCAACATTTAAAAACAATTGTTTGGTATATCCGGACATGGCACATTTTATGTTATATTGTAGATTGGTTGATGGTGACAATAACATATCAGTTACTAGATAGGGCATACATGTCATTAAAAGTCTTAACTGTATTGACAGTTTTATGTTGGGGTCTCAAGCTTATCTGAAAATAGATCTTGTCTAACGTATACTTACTGGGTTGAACACTTTGCTGAAGTTGCATAATTTGCTAGACTGATTATATACATAAAGTAAACTGGTGTTTCGTGTTTAAACTAAAATGATGTGGTTGGCATCAATGAGGCCATATGTTGATGTAACACGTATTATGCTTAGTTAGTGTACGAAAAGGAAAAAAACGAAAAGGTCGGGCGGTTGCCCGGTGTGGTCTACCAACGCCATGGGGAGTCAATTTTTAGGATGTGTGTACATGCTGGGTATAGTTAGAGGGTTTATAGGGTGGCCATGCTGATCCTGTGCATATATCTGAGGTCTGTCGTTAGCGTGCACTGCACAATGGCGACAGATGTATTGTGATTCTACCTGCAACCGAGTTTTATTCCTCCATGCTGAGATGGAAAAAGGGGATACACAAGACTCCTCTTGAAGACCGATCATGCAAGTGAAGTCTTATGTGTCCCATCCCTACCAGCATCCCCCCACCTACCAATTCCATCCGATTACATTTTATTTGCTGCCTCCTTATACACTCTTTCTCGCGCTCCTCTTGCTGACTCAGAACAAGTGCATGTGCTCTGAGCCATCTAAATGGTCCAATCAAAGTCTTCTCTACGATAAGCCTTTGATTGGAAGCACAGCGGCTGCAGTGACATCAGACACAGCCATGGAAAGCCACGCTAGAAGCATCGCCTGGCGCTAGATTCTAGGTAAGTAAATCTTTGTTTAAACTAATTTATGTGCAATCAATATGGGGGGACATCACAAAATAATGGCCAGTAGGGCATTGTTCATTTTCTTTAGGAAAATATTTACATGGGTTGGAGCAACCCTTTAATTATTCTTACATGCATGAAAAAGGGGAACATGAGACCAGTGTACCAGATTGGCATGTACCTTGCCAGCCAGGTTATCTACTGCGTAACTGCCCAGAATTCTACACAAACAATGGTGGTCTCTCATGCATTTGAATTGTTTTATGACAAATAATATACCTTTTGATGCCTTACTCTGGTGTCCCTGTACGTGGATGAAAACATGATACCCAGATAACATCAGTAAAGACAATACTCTACATGAAAGTAACTACATGTATTTACCTCTTTTCCAAAAGGAGCCTCTCTCTGAGAAGTATTAGCCTATTGTTTCAGGGTCCAACTGATGTAAATATCAAAATCTGGATTTTAATTATTGCCTCATTGTGGGGTTACATAAATATGTAACAACCTTATAAATGTTCAGCTGAAATATTTTTACTCCGATGTCATTTTAAATAATGGAATTTATTATGTTACCACATGAAACTGTTTTGGGTTTGTGTTGTTGGCAATAATGGGATACGAGTAACGTAATGGTTATCACTCAGCAATTACATTTTTTACGAGTTGGCTATATTAACTATGTTGGCTAAATTACAAAATGAAAAAAAAAGAAAACATAGCAAAATGGAGAAGGAGAACTGTCAAAAAAGAAGTTCTTTAATGCCAACACTTAATAGAAGGAAAACATTGTTTTATGAAAGGGAACCAAGGGACAAGCTAAGCACCAAAACCACTTCAACCTAAAGTACTGCAGCTTCCATATAAAATATAGTAACAGATTTCCCCCCTTTTATCTACATTAATTTTGAAGTGTTTTTAATACATATTTTGTTTTTATTTATAGATTTTTATTATTTTTAACGATCACCATATAGATTATTATCTATTTTTACACAAAAGTTCTTGTGGGGGATTTGTTGAATACATTGTTTTATTGTCTATATAGTAATTGCCCTTTTTTATTTTTATTCTCTCTTCTTTCTTTTTTGCCCTATTCCCCACTCTCTTTCAATACGTTGTCCACAATACCTCTGGGTATGGACTGGCTGATTATGATTGAGGGGTACCAGCATCTGTATTTCTTTACCAAACAGCCTAGAATATTCATTTAGTTAGTCGTCCCCCACCTGCCCCCCCCTTCTTAAATTAAGCTATCCATCATGGTCAAATATGGTGGCACAAGTGTGCAAGGAAGTGATGTAGGCTACGGATGACGTAATGTAATTTCAGGCATATAACAGAGGACAGCATATGGGGGTTTCAGAAGGAAGTGACAGGTTTATTGTGTTTCGGAGGAGAAGCAAGGACACTTTGATTTAGCTATTTGAATTAAGCTTTTTATTTGTTTTTAATTGGCATACATGTTTTAATGTAATGAACTACTTAGTCCTACTAGCCACTCCTGCCTGCTTGCTTGCAAAGAAGGGTTGTGCCCCCTTATAGGCACAGCACGCTACCCCCTAGAGCCAGGTTCAGAGGGCTCAGCAAAAGGTGGGCAAGACCTTTTATTATATATTTGCCATATCTTGGTATCAACATACTACACCAGAGGTCCACTGGTTTCCTTTTAATTTTTATCTTTCTTATACCATCTGAGCGGACAGAAGAGGGGATTGTGTCACCAAGTACACTCCTGCTCATATGATCTGAGCCGGTGTTCTATCAAATTTCCCTACCTTGTTAATTTCCCCTACTCTCGTTACTTCCTGTGACACGGGTCTTGGAAGGCTCATTTCCATGTGAGTAGAACCATTGTACATCATTAGTCTTAATTTTACACTATTAGCCCCTTTTCTTCTTTTTCCCCAGCTATATTCCTGTATCCCTGACCAAGGGTAGTTGTTTACTGTAGTACACCTCACACGCTCCACTGATTTGGTTGGTGTTTGGTATACCTTCCTGTATTTGGTTGTCTACTGCATCTCCATAAGAAGAATCTGATTGCACAAAAGTAATCAGGATTGATTACTTTACTGGAAGAGGATTGGTTGCTGTCAGGAGACTTCGTTTATGTCCTGTTCTCTATTACTGAAGTTCTGCTGTGGTTTCAAATAACAGATAGACAAATAAGGAGAACTAATACTCCATATTTTTGAATTGTGTGGAAACTCCTGATGTCACCCCCACACAGTCCAAAAAGAAAAAAACAACAAAAGAAAAAATAATAAGTTAAATAAAAGCAGTGGTAACACCAAAATGTAATCAAAGGAGATTTATTTCACCAGCAAGGACTCGGCCGAGTGGCATAACTCTACTTTGGATATATTTTGGAGTTGCAACTCCATTTTTATTTTCTTAAAATAGTAGACTGCTTTATTTCTCCTCCACCGAGAGACAGAAATTCCCAATTCCTGCATTGGAGCTTCTGTTAACTCAATGAGCTATGCAATGTAGTGCAGAGACAGTTCATTGGCTGAGAACGACAGTTAATTATTCTTAGTCAATGAGCCAAGTCCTGCATAGCCAGGCTCTATGCAGAGAGTTTCTGACTATCATGGAGGAAGTCAACGATGCCAAGCAGATCCTCACTTGGCTGGCAAAGCATTTACTTACTTGGGGTGACACTAGGACACTCCTGGCATCATATCCACCACAGTGCACTATAGTGATTATGGTGCTTGGGATGTTCAGTTTATGACATGTCACTATTAGCATCATTAATGCACCTGGCTGTCTGTAACTAAGACCCGTAAAGATGTAATGTTTTGTCGACTTTGCAACACTATCTTACCAAGATAAAAATGGGGGAATAACAATGAAAAAAAGTTTTCTGACTTAAATAGCGTTACTGTCCCAAAAGAAGAAATGTCTGGAATGTAATCACCTTGTTTACACCCTTGGCTCTTCCCCATCACTGAAGCTCTGCCATTGTTTCTAATAGTAGAGTGCTCTATTTGCAAAATCTGGGTTGTGATTGCATTGATATATGTTGTGAGATTACAGTTACAAGTATTTATAAGGCACCAGCATATTTGGTAGCACTGCATCATAGATAAACAAGACAAAAATTTAATTTGAACAAAAAAGACATATGATGTACAGGAAATATAGCTGAAGATGTACCTGCTCAAACAAGCCTACAATCTAAAGGCATGCCGGACAGATACACAAAGGGAAGTGAGGGAATCAAGTGTTCTGAATGTAAAAGAGGATGGGTGTGTTGTTTGGAAGGAGGGAGCACAGTAGATGGGAGACAGCAGGGGAAGGTTGTGGGAGATGATGAGTTAAAGGAACACTGTACTCATTATAACAATTTCCTCTAGATATAGTGCTCACAGGTGTTCCACACTCCCAAGTGGCCCCAAATCTAAAGATTTTAGTAATTAGAAGGCTTGGAGGCGCAGCTTCAAACCACACTCCAAGCCCTCTGGGTATGAGAGCCCAGACAGTGCTTCCTGGCTCTCATACCCCAACATACCTTGACGTCATGTGCGCATGCACACTGCCATCATGGTGTTCCCTAGAGAATGATTATCTATGGCAGAATTGTAGACGCACCACTGTGAGTGCCACTCATGCCCCTACGTTCCCAAATGCTTCTCTATGAGGAGCATTGGATTGGAATTCTGACATTACGCTCAGCAACAGGGCTGAGGGAGACTTGGTGCTGGAAAGAAGGTGATTACATAATTTAACCCATTAAGGACTGAGCCAAATGTACAAGCTGTGATCAAAACAAAATGTAAACAAACCACAGAATTTGACTATATGTCTGTTCAATAATAATTTACCTCTTTCATACTAAGTGCAGCCACACTTATTAGATATCATTCTGTTCAAGAGAAACAGAGCTTTCATTTCATATCAAACATTCATTTATGGAACTCCATTTTATATGAATAAAATCTAAAAAAGTGTAAAATAAAATAGGAAATTTTGTTATTTTTCAAGTTCTGCTTGGCATTTTAACTGTTAATGTCAGAATACTGTTCGGTTTTACTGCAATAAAACATACATATTTGTATTCAGAAATGTCTCACGAGTAAAGAAGTAACCCCCATGTTCAGGTTTTATGGGGTTTTGGAAATTTACAGGGTCAAATATACGGCCTGTCCATTAATTCTTTTTTTCCATGTAGAAATTTGTCAGATTAGTTTGCTGTGTCTAGGTTGCCTTTGAGAACGTATGGCAGCGCAGAAATGAAAATTATCCCCATCATGGCATACCATTTGAAAAAGTAGACATCCCAGGGTATTCAAAATGGGGTATGCTCAGTCTTTTGTTGAAGCCACTTAGGCACAAACCCTAGCCAAAGTAAGTGTTCAGATTTTTTTTGCATTTTTCAAGTAAAAACTGTACTTTCACTGATAATATTATTGTTAGTATATAGTTTACTGCACTGAAACACTCCTAGTTGTGTTCAGTGAGGTCTCACGAGCACCACGGTACCCTTCCACCCCCATATATAGGTTTTACGGGATTTTGGAAAGTTCCAGGGTCATATATACCGCTTGTCCATTTATGTTTTTACATATTAAAATTAGTCAGATTAGTTTTCTGTGCCTATGCTGCCTTTGAGACCGTTTGGCAGCCAAGAAATGAAAATTACCCACACCACGGCATACCATTTGACATCCCAGGGTATTCAAAATTGGGTATGCCCAGTCTTTTGTAGTAGCCACTTGAGCACAAACCCTAGCCAAAGTTAGTGTTCAGATTTTTTTGTTGTTGCATTTTTCACATAAAAACTGTACTTTCACTGACAATATTATTGTCAGTATGTATTTTACTGCCCTGAAACACTCCTAGTTATGTTCAGTGTTGTCTCACGAGCACCACGGTACCCCCCGTGTATAGATTCTATTGGAAAGCTACAGGGTCAAACAGTACCCCCATGTACCAGATTTTCAGTTTTTTGGGGGGAAGTCACAATTTGGCAAAGTGATTTTCTGGGCCTATCTCGCCTTTGAGAGAGTATGGCAGCCTGGGTAATAACATTTCCCCCATTAAGGCATACCATTTTCAAAATACCACAGTGTTAATGCTGTGATCAGCACTGACAGGGTAAAAAAAAAAAAAAAATCACTTTTTTTTTTTAACTTTTAAAACATTTTAAAGGATCACTATAGGGTCAGGAACACAAACATGTATTCCTGACCCTATAGTGTTAACACCACCATCTAGCTCCCCTGGGCCCCTCAAGCCTCCATAAATATAGTAAAATTCTTACTGTATTTAACCCCGTAAGGACAAAACTTCTGCAATAAAAGGGAATCATGGCATGTCATGTGTCCTTAAGGGCTTAAGCCTGAAGCTGTAACTCTGCATGCTGTTAGACTCAGAAGAACAAGCAGTCTGCTGACATGTGGTAGCCTGACCCAATCACAGTGCTTCCCCATAGGATTGGCTGAGACTGACAAAGAGGCAGATCAGGGGCAGAGCCAGCATGATTCAAACACAGCCCTGGCCAATTAGCATCTCCTTATAGAGGGATGGATCTCCAGTGTGAATGGCAGCGGCCACATGTGTCAGCCAATTCATGAATTAGCTGACACACAGTAGCACTGATCACAGTGACTGACGGTCATTTGCCGCGCATGTCCCCCGAACGTGATCTGCACAGGGGGAATGGTGGCGGCCACATGCGGCAAGAACAGCAAGAACGTTCTATGCCGCCCACCGGCGTTTTGAGCCAGCCCCTTAAGGATGGCATAGAACGCCCACCGTCCTTAAGGGGTTAATTAGGTTTTTGTTTTTTGTTTAGAGGGACAGGAATACTGTAGCATTAGGAATACAGATATCTATTCCTAATGCTACAATGTTCCTTTAAGGGAAGAGCGAATATGCTTCTCTAAACAAGTGTGTTTCTAGGGATTTTTGAAGGAAAGCGGAAATGGATACAGACGATTATCCCGTAGGAGGGCATTCCATAAAGAGCAAACCTGGAAAAGTCGTGCAAAAGAGACTAGGTGTGAGAACAGAACTGTAACAGGTCATGACTGGAGCAAAGAGCCTGTGCTGGAGCATATCTGCTAACTAGGGAGCAGATGTATGTAGGGGTTATGGAGAGCTTTATAAGTAAGCACAAGAAATTTAAACATGGAACCAGACTGTAGCAGGTCAAATAAGGAACTGGAGTTGAGACTGTCTGTAAGTCAAGTATGAATAAGACTTTCAAGGATAAAACATGAAAGAAGGTGCAGCGCCTAAAGTGTCCTTTAGGGAATGTATATATCAAGATTCAGGTGCTGCACCTTCTTTTATGGTTTTATCCTACCCCCTATCGGACAAGAGAGACTCCGTTTCTGGTGACTGAGCTGCCTTTTGGCTATAGCAGTACTGTATAAGCGCTAAATTTGTTTCTGTTTTTATCTATTGGTAAGACTTTCAAGGAGCTTGATGGTAAAGAGAAGGAAAGAGATAAAACAATATCCAGGCAAAGAATCAAGGTCAAGATAATGTTTGTTTTTATTTTTAGTATGGGCATGATCATCTCAAGTTTGAAAGGAGAGAGGCAAATGCCAGAGGAAAAAAGTTATTGAAGATTTTAGTCCAAAATAGGACAGTCACAGATGCGAGCGTGAGTTAGGTAAGAGGAAATGGGATCAATGGAGCACATGGCAAGAAGAGAGAAGAAGAATAGAAACCTCCTCTTCAGAAACAAACATATCAGCCAAAAGTCAGAAAATATGACCGTTTCTTACCAATGCCAAGTTGTAATGCAAGCCTAAGTCACTTGATTATTGGACGAATTATTTATGGGTTTGGTCTGACTAAACTATATGCAAGCAATTTCACACTTAAGGGTATCTCCCAGCCAGCACTGATAGCCCATTGCACAGACTCACAGAGCCAAACAGTGTGTTCTTGATCAAACTTGTTTAGAGAATATAATAACAGGGTAGGAGAATGAATGTAGCCTGAGCTGCCTATTGACAGCAGGCATTCACACAATCTATATGGGGCGGAGATGAACGCACATTTCTGTAATGAGAATATAAAGTGTAGAAATAGGAATAAAAGGGGCCGTGGATGAAGGAAACCATGGTAAACCCAAAAGAGCTTTGTTTACAGGGACATAATGGGAATTGCATATTACATAAGTTGTTAAATCACCGTTTTAGCTAACTTGATGAACATCATCTGCTGTATACTAGATTTCCCAAGAATCTCAACCAGAAGAAAGGCTGAGCATCTTGGGAAATATAGTTCATACTGTGTCAAGATTAATTGTCTTGCATTTTGAAAATTATGTATAATTTGGTTCTAGTTATTTCTAACCATGTCCGTACTTCCCACAACAAAAGTATCTCTATAAGTCGACTTATTATATGATCCTGGAATGAATCTGTTTAATAAATTTTTGTACCAACGAAAGACTCGTTTCCAAGCTTGTCAGTAATTATCAGCCATAAACGGTTGTTATAAACAATAGGCGGTAGATATTTACAATAGGCTTATATGTCAGTGGAACGCCCAAGGGGGAATAGATAAAACAAAAACTAAGAGAAAAAAGGGTAGAAATATAGGTATCCGATTAACCTATTACAATAAATACATACAATAAACAATACATTCACCCTATTCTCTATATACAGTCATTAAAGGGACACTGTAGTCACTATAACCACTTTGTCTCTTTGAATTGGTTATAGTGCCTGGAGTGCCCTGGCACTGTCTCTCCATTCAGTGTTGCAGCATGTTTGTGCAGTATGCCACAAAATAAGAGTCCCTGGCCAACCACAGTCCGGCCCCTTCTGTATGTGTAGCTAAGGCAGAGATTACACACTTCCTTGTTGTCATACCCATTCATACCGTCAGTTGGAGCTCTGACAGGTTAAAAGCAGTCAGCTGACACTCTCAGCCAATCACAGCTGCCAATTACTTCTCAGGGTAATACTTCCTTATTAGCCAAAGCAGCACAGAGGAGATGGACTGCCGGGGTCTCTTGTTTAGCATTAAAATATTAAAAACTGTTTAATGCTTAAAGAAATGATGGCACCAGGGGACTCCATACACTATAACCAGTTTAATGAGATGAAGCGCATACAGTGCCTACTGTGTCCTTTTAAATACTATATACAAGCAATGTTTCAATATTACAATGAATCACATTTAGCAAAATATTATTTTATAAGTCTTGCAAAGTGAGAGAGTTAATTTTTTAAAATAGTCTTTCAAAATTATTCAATTAGAGCACAATTCTAGCTTGTTCCCAAAAGTTCCAGTAGAACCTGTTATATAAAACAAAAGGAAATTAAAAATGGTTTAAAAATGGTTTAAAAATTTATTTTTATTAGTACATTGTCGTTATTATAATACCATAGATACAGTTCATAAGAGAATATGTAACCCTCTCTGGGTACTTCAAAATAGTTGTTTGAATGCAGACCTTATTTGATATACGTGGTGTCTCGAATGTTAGTCAGTTATATCTGCTCCAATGCCGAATTTGCCGATGTCTCATGTGGGCTGCACATGTATCTAACACATGTGCGGCTCAAGCCTCGTTCTGGACCAGAACTTTAAAAAAATTCTGGTTAGGCGTATGTGTGTTTTTAAAAGGTTATGTGGTCTTTTTTGTGGCTGAATATATAAAAAACTAAAATATTTTATTTTTTTATCAGTATTATCGGGTCTAAGGGGATTCCCATGCCCCCACTTTCTATTAATAATGTCTATTAATAATTTGAGGACATATCAGGGATTTACCATTACAATGATTTTGTCTGTTTTCTCCAGACACGTTTTAAAATTTTAGGATAGCAGCTGCCTGTAAAGCTACACAAGAAGTCCAATAAGGAGGCAGTAACTAGCCAGTAAAAGCTCTCATTAAACTCTATAGAGGCCGTAAAAGGGTCAATAACGTCTGCCAGTAACTCCAGGTCAACAATGGTGAAATTTTGCAGATGGGAAACAGTAAATACAGGAGTGGTTCTGCAGGTGGTGACCACAGACCACTTCTCAGTTCCTATACTTCCTGGCTGATGTTTTGGTCACTTTTGAATGCTGGCGGTGCTTTCACTCTAGTGGTAGCATGAGACGGAGTCTACAACCCACACAAGTGGCTCAGGTAGTGCAGCTCATCCAGGATGGCACATAAATGCGAGCTGTGGCAAGAAGGTTTGCTGTGTCTGTCAGCGTAGTGTCCAGAGCATGGAGGCGCTACCAGGAGACATAGAGGAGGTTGTAGGAGCGCAACAACCCAGCAGCAGGACCGCTACCTCCGCCTTTGTGCAAGGAGGAACAAGAGGAGCACTGCCAGAGCCTTGCACAATGACCTCCAGCAGGCCACAAATGTGCATGTGTCTGCTCAAACGGTCAGAAACAGACTCCACGAGGGTGGTATGAGGGCCCGACCTCCACAGGTGGGGGTTGTGCTTACAGCCCAACACCGTGCAGGATGTTTGGCATTTGCCAGAGAACACCAAGATTGGCAAATTCGCCACTGGTGCCCTGTGCTCTTCACAGATGAAAGCAGGTTCACACTGAACACATGTGACAGACCTGACACAGTCTGGAGAACGTTCTGCTGCCTGCAACATCCTCCAGCATGACCCGTTTGGCAGCTGGTCAGTAATGGTGTCGGGTGGCATTTCTTTGGGGGCCCGCAGAGCCCTCCATGTGCCTGCCAGAGGTAGCCTGACTGCCATTAGGTACCGAGAGGAGATCCTCAGACCCCTTGTGAGACCATATGCTGGTGCGGTTGGCCCTGGGTTCCTCCTAATGCAAGTCAATGCTAGACCTCATGTGGCTGGAGTGTGTCAGCAGTTCCTGCAAGAACTGGCCCGCCCGTTCCCCAGACCTGAATCCAACTGAGCACATCTGGGACATCATGTCTCACTCCATCCACCGTCACGTTGCACCACAGACTGTCCAGGAGTTGGCAGATGCTTTAGTCCAGGTCTGGGAGGAGATCCCTCAGGAGACCATCCGCCACCTCATCAGGAGCATGCAAAGGCATGCAGGCACGTGGAGGCCACACACACACTACTGAGCCTCATTTTGACTTGTTTTAGGGACATTACATCGAAGTTGGATCAGCCTGTAGTGTGTTTTTCCACTTTAATTTTGAGTGTGACTCCAAATCCAAACCTCCATGGGTTGAAAAATGTGATTTCCATTTTTTAATTTTTGTGTGATTTTGTTGTCAGCACATTCAACTATGTATAGAACAAAGTATTTCAGAAGAATATTTAATTCATTTAGATCTAGGATGTGTTATTTTTGTGTTCCCTTTTTGATCAGTGTATATATATATATATATATATATATATATATATATATATATATATTTATATATAATAAGTACAACTAAGGTTGGCGACATTTACTTGGTAATGCTACCATCAACATCTGAAAAGTTCTTCCTGCATTTACTAATTTCACTACACAACCTCGTCATGGGATCTTCCCCAAAGACCATCCATTTTTCTGCCACCTCAATTCACTGTTCTTTCCATTGGCAATCCAGCTGGCAAGTCAGCATAGTTAGTCAACCATTTCAGTTCTGTTCTGTGGTTACTGTTCTGTCACTGGTTGTAAGGTAGTCAGATTCAGTGTTAATTTGCATACTGCAAGTAGGTTCACTATGTATTTCCGTTCTGTACAGGTGTTAGTTGGGATGTGGTTTGTGTATTTAGACAATGTACTCTTACATATTATTGTTTGTGACAGACATAGCATTTCAATTTTTATTTATAGGGGGACTAATAATTATGTTTTAGCTAAATTTGTTTTTTTTGTGCCATAGAAATAATAAAACCTATCGGTACTAGACCACTAGCATACAATATGTATGATGGGTTCCCTACTAATTAATGTTATATAAGGGCGATTGGTGGGTCTCCTACAAGACTACAAAATTACACTACTACTATATCACTAGATTATAAAATCTATAAAAAAAGTTCTGCTCCTAAAATACTAAATTATATAATTTATGTTTGAGTCTCCTGTTCAGGAATCAAAATGGAACGGGTCCAGTACACAGGAAAACACTCTGGTGATAGATAATCAGAAATAAAAAAAAACAAACAGAAATTAAACATATTGCTAAGATAATGAAATAGGGAAAGCATTGGATTGGCTAAAATCAGCACGGGGGCGGCAAGGGACAGGGCCCAGGGGTCCAAGAAAATGCTTTGCCCAGGGTCCTATTCATATTATAGACGGCCCTGACTACAGTGTCCCTTTAATATATCACAATATTATAATTGTACCACTATAAGATTTTTCTGCAGGTGTCCTATTATAAACATATAATGTGTTTGGGTGTGTCAGCTAATATAACACAATAAACTCTATTAATTGGTCTTCCAAGTATCACTCTAAAGTCTATTTGTAAATCCCCATCACTACTTAATTATAAGAAGTTCCTGGCATACTACAATAAGATCTTGGAATGTTACGGTCGTTAAATCTGCATACTAATATGCCAAACTAATTATTGGTTGGTGAGAACAGTCATGCAACTTTACATAAGCTACAATTTACTGTGCTATGTCAAATGACACTGAAGATACATAGGTCAAATCATAAACTCGGGTTATGAAATTTGTTGCTTTGTTAATCCACAATGTTAACATTAGTTTATTATATAACCTAGCAACTTGTGTAACTATAGTCATTGCTGCCGTGTGTTCCCTATTTAGGGTTAATAAATATGTAGGGGCTTTGGAAAATACCCCTCTCTGTCTCATTAGAGTTTTTCTTTTTACCTGAAGATAGCAAGGTGAATTGTTAGCGTAGGACTCGCCTAAGAGTTTTAGCTTAACATGGCAGGTGAGCTTACACTTCAATGGCCATTGGAGCGATACTAAAAATCCTCCATTTATTTAACTGTACATAGGGAATTGGGATAGTGCGCAAGTAACACTTTTCTTTGGTTTTATAATATGCTTTGTGTCCTGGTGCTCTACCATTATAGTAGATTATATCAGTTGTGACTTAGCAAAATATGATTTTCCATTTGGCAACTCACTGTTCTTTACATAGAATAAATAAAAATAAAATTAAAGTTAATGTAATAGGAACCCGTTAGAGACAGATAACTGAAAACTGACCGTCTCCCATTTATGCACATGTTTTAGGATAATACTATAGGAGAAATGTATTTTCTTATTACACTACTAAATATTGTAGATATATTGTAGATAATATTGTAAATATTCTGATTTACTGCTGTCCTACATAATGCCAAGCACTAGTAATACAGGCCCACATAAGTATTCTGACCATTTGAGTACACATTCCACTTTTTATTTGACATTGCAAGCTACGTGCTCTTTGCTTGAGCGTTCACTTTCAATTTATATTATCATGTCCCGCATTCTGTATAAAAAGAATTACAAAACAATAGTCATAAACAGGGAAACATATAGTGGTTGACCATGTCCTGATGTGATTCAATAGAACGGTGAGTTATAATATGTATTCCATAAACAAAACAATACTTATTCCATAAAACAAAGAAATCTCCCCTTATAAACCTAACTTTTGATCTGCTCTAATTGGATTCTCATTGTATTGATCTACGCATACCAATGACAAATGGTAATGTGACTATTGGCTCAGTTTGCTGTGAATCCCCTGAAACACTATATGGCAAATGATACATAAACACAATATACATATCCATGGTTTGTATTGTAGAGCTAGTTGTTGTATGATCTGAAATATGTACTAGTATTAATATGTGAGTGCTAGGATTGTTTCAGTGCTTTACAGCTTAAGAAGCTCCACAATTCCTCTGCTTGAATTACACACAAAGTGGTTGCACTATTTTCCTCTGGGATATTACCCAGTGCAAACTGTTTTGTCTGTAGTGCTGAATAATTCACAAGCTGCATTTTACCGGTTTACAAACATTACAAAGATTTTTCATTCCTGACTTTTATACACGGTAAATCAACATGCCTATAAATAGGATGTTATGATCACAGTGTCTCACAACAAACTGGATCTATGTCTGCTTTATCTCAACACTATCTCATCATTACCCCAGGGAGTATTTTCCTTGATATATTTGGTGATGACTCCTGCCCAGAATTTGTTAATCAAAATAAGTTTTCATTTTGGGGGAAACCCAACCCCCAAAAAAACAGATTTAAAAAATAAATAAATTATTATTATTTTGACTTTTGTGCAGAGTTATATACAATCACATCCCAAGAGTATTTCTTCTTAGAATAGCAGAAAAATTTTAAAACAACTACCCAAAACATTTTTTTTTTGTTAAATCACGAGATGTTGACATAAGTACAAGGGAATTGCACAATAACAAGCAATTATTAATACAACAAAATAATGTTACATGAGGTCAGTCTAACATGAGTTTTTTGGTTTTTTTTAGATCTCATTGAGAATGGATGGTTGTTAAACTCTTTCTACACATTATACTGGCCTGGAATGGCCATCGGCAAATGTCCAGTGGTCCACGATGGCCTTGGGCAGAGGCTGGCAGGGGAGATCCAAGAATATAAAATAAAATAAACTCCTAGAGGGCTGCTCTGCCTTTAACTGCCCAGGCTAAATTTTTGTCCCAGTCCGGCACTGAATTCCACTGTCTGGATGGTGTTTCCACTCTAGACCTACTTGGGCTGGGTAAAAGTATGCATGTGTTCAATGTTGTAGGCTGGATATAAAAAAAGAATTAAGGCATATTTTGGTTTTAACCAGAATATCCATATAAAGGTCCCAGAACTCCTGACAAGGTAGTAGATTGTAGAGTAACAAATGTTAAAAAACAAAACAAAAAACAAAACAAAAAAAACACACACACACAAAACAACCTCACATTACTTCAACATGTAACAAATTGGGCAAAACGTATTGCATGTGGAAGTTTAAAATATTTAACATGTATTACTCCACAATAAACTGGCATGCTGCCTTTTACTACTACTTGTGAGTGCAGGACTTTGTATATTTTTGCAGAGTGGTAAATTAACTCATTTATTCCATCTGACTCCTGAATGGTGCAATTGGGATCTAAATCAGATTTGTGTATGGCTTGAGCTCTGGTTTCTCAATACAAAAGTATTAACTATTTTATTTCCGGATTTTAATTAGACTACACCACAGATTAAATAATTGCATTGTGTGACTATAACTAGTTTACCATATGTTTATAACTAAAGTGAGAATTCAAGGTGAATTTCAAATTTAAAGGGACACTCCAAATATGAAATAAAAAAAAAAAAAAAAATCACTGTTTAGTAGATATAGCCGAGATGAAAACTTACATGCATTTAATTGTGCATTTTTTGATTGGGGGTATATTTAAACCCTCCTGCAAAACCTGCAGTTATCTTGTCTGCTGCCTTTGCAAGTTCTCCCCTGCCAACCATGCCCTGAGTTTATGTCCAATCACAGACTTACCAACACAACTCAATAAGAAGTCTTTGCAAGGCACGTGCTACGGTAAATTGCTGCCTCTTGAGTCTAGCTCAACTGAGCTAACCTAGTGGTTTCCAAACCAGTCCTCAAGGGCTCACCAACAATCCAGGATTTATGTATTCCCCTGTCTTATTTCAATGGAGATACTGACAAAACCTGGACTGTTGGTGGGTCTTGAGGACTGATTTGGAAAACACGGAGCTAACAATACCAGAAAGTAACATTACCTGTTGTCTACTTGAAAGCCAAGAGTGGGTCTAACCTGGTTAATTTATGAAAGTGTAAATTTAAAATCTGTACTGTTTGCATAATAAAAAAAGAGGACACTTCACACATAAAACTTTTCAGCAAGCTAAAGTGTCCCTTTAAAGTTAGACATGAAAATGAATTCTATGTCACCTATGCTTTCAGTTCAGTTAATCAGGCCTTAAATATGAAATTCAATGTAAAAATATTCTATACGTTGTGTTTCTACTCAGTTAATGAGATCACATTTATTTATTTATAACATATTTTACCAAGATGGATACATTGAGATTTCTCTCGTTTTTAAGTAGGTCCTGGGTCCACATAACATTGCATTGTTACAATAGGATACAATATACAAAATTATATATATATAAATAACTGAATAAATGTGATTTTATTGATGACACGGAGGCTCCTATTATGCTATCTCTTTCTTACTTTATTCCTCAGCAGCAAAGAGAAATATAAAACTGAAAGAGAAAAAAATGTAGATATTCACTATAATAACAGGTACAACAAGATCTGCCGAGTAACAGGGCAGCCAATCAGCTTAGTAGGAACAGTCCATAAATGCCTTGCTTAGTACTTCCACTTCCTCTTTCTTTGCTGCTGTCCTCAGACCAGCTAAGTATTAATTTCACTCCTGTATATTTTGATCTTGGATTGGTTTTATATGTTTATCTACTGATTAATTTTTCCTGTATTATGTATTTGAATGCTGCTTTGTGCACCCTTTATGGTTTATGTATTTTGTCTTTTTTGGCACCCCTTTTCGGTGTCTCTGTTCTTCCCCTACTGGCTCGGTCTCCCTGCCTGTGCTGTACCATTGTGAGCACTGACAGGGACCGCGGATCTCTGGGGAAGCTTTTCTCTCGGGAGCTGCTGTGCTCCCTGACCGCCCTCCCTCCTCCCCTCGCGGCCGCGTGTGCGGCTCTGACCCGCTCTACCACCGCCCGCATGTGTGTTTTTCTGCGAGCTCCCCGGCCATTGGCGGGGGAGGAGTTTGGGGCCGCGGCATGCTCTGCCTGCGACGGCCATCTTCACTCACGCACGTGGCTGCTGGCGGATTCGGCGGTCGGCTCCCTTTCCCCTTTTTCTCCACAGGTATTTACTTTTGTGGGTTACTCAACCCCTGTAGTGTAGTTAGGTGTGTTCCAGCACGCTATTTTATCAGTTATTCTGGGACTGGGACCTGGCTCCCCAAATACTATTTTCTTGTGGCAAATTTTTTTTTATTAAGTTATATTTAAAGGGGCATACCCCTTTTTACCCACAAGCTTATTTGCCCTCCTGTCTATCATGCAGGCTAAGGGTGATGATTCTGGCAATGTCTCCCCCGATACGACTCAGGTAGTACCTGCCATGACTGACGCGCCTCTGGCCGTCCAAGATGGCGCGTTACCGCGCAAGAGAGCCGCTGGCCGGGCAAAATCGGCCAGAAAGTGGAAAAGGGCGCGTGCCCATGGCAATGACAGATCAGACTCCGATCCAAGTGGGGAGACAGGTTCGGACACCCCTGACTACGCCTCTTATGAGGAAGGGGACTCCGACTCGGAGGCGGGGTCTGACGCTTCGGCGTTACCTCCGAGTGGGGAACTAGGCATATGCGATCCGCAGGGTTACCCCCTGTTCGATCCTGATGACCTTCGTCACCCTCGCTTGGCGGAATGGGACCCGCCCGAACATATAGCTAGCTATCTAGCGCTTCGTATGCGTACCCCCTTATCCAAGGAAGGGCGCAGTAAGTTACAGGCCGGATGCCCAAGGCCCTCAGTGCCTGATGCGGCGTGTAAGACGCCAGAGGTTGACCCTCAGATCTCACAGTTCCTGACAAAAACGGGCTGGAAACCCAGAAAGGGTTTGGAGTTTTCACTCCATAATTGCCAGGACAAGATTTTGGACACTCTATGTCCCGTAGCTAAGCTTTATGAGCTATTAGAGGTGGCTAAAACAGGGGATACCCCCCTTGATTTCGAAGTGGCAATAGGTTGGGTCCAGAGATTGATTTGCCTACTCGGCAATGCTAATACGGCTATGTCGGCCGAACGCCGCAAGGCGATCTTGCTTAAAATAGAGCCTAAACTGGTTAACCTTGCGGTGAAGGAACCGGGCGCTGCCGCTAAAGGCATGCTCTTTGGTGAGTCTTTTGTTAAAGACTTGGGCTCTTTTGTGAGTACCTAGAGCACCGCCCTAGATAAGGCCCAATCCAACCTTAAGAGAGTTTTTGACCCAAAGGTTTTCAACAGGGCCGGGAGGTATAGGAGCCGTCCGCCCGGCCGTGGAAATCGAGGTCCCTCACGGACTCAAAGAGGTTCCTTTGCTGCTCCTCAGGCCTATCAGGACTACAAACCCGCTCCCTTCTTTCCCTCCCGCGGGAGGACATGGCAGAATCGGGGAGGACGTGGCCAGCCCTCATACAGATGCCCTTACGGTGAGTACTCAAAAAGTTTTTTCTCTCCGGGCGAGTGTGGGAGGCTGGTTAGCTTTGTTTCTCGACATGTGGGGCATGATCACCACGGATATGTGGGTGTTAAATACTATCAGAGGCTTTCGTCTGGATCTTTTGTCTCCCCCTATCCAGGTGGATTCACCTCAGGAACTGAGGTTCCCGGAAGATCAGTCCGGGCTGATTACCAAGGAGATCTCGGAACTTCTGGCCAAACGGGCAATACAAGAAGTCCCGTACGATCATCCGGGATTTCTAAGCAACCTGTTCCTCATCGCCAAGAAAGGCGGAGGAGTTCAGCCGGTGATCAATCTCAAACGACTCAACGGATTCCTTCATTACCATCACTTCAAGATGGAGGGAATACATTGCCTCAGAGATCTGCTTCGGCAAGGGGATTGGATGGTCAAGCTAGACCTCAAGGACGCATACCTGACTATACCTATGGCAGAGGTACACTGGGACTTATTGCACTTTACGTGGCAAGGTCGTCGGTGGAGGTTTACCGGTCTGCCCTTCGGTCTCTCTTCCGCACCTTGGTGCTTCACGAAGGTGATGAAACCGGTGGTGGCGTTCCTCAGGTCGCGGGGCGTCCGCATGATTATCTACCTGGACGACATACTGATTATGTCCGCGTCCCCCGACCAACTTCTACAGCACCTGAGCTGGACGGTGGATCTTCTGGAGAGCTTAGGTTTTTCTCATAAACTGGGAAAAGTCCATGGTGACCCCAACGCAGAAAATAGAATTTCTGGGTTTCGAAGTCGATTCGGTCGCCCAGTTTCTGGTCCTTCCAGAGACCAAGCTAAAGGCTATAAAGAAAGAAATAAAACGTACTCTACGGACCACCAGTCTCTCCGTACGACAATTGGCGAGGGTCATTGGTCTTTTGGCCTCCTCCATTCAGGCAATTTTTCCGGGACCCCTACATTATCGGACCCTACAACGTCTGAAAGGATCCCACCTTCTCTCGGGCAGTTCGTACGAAAGTGAACTATGCCTGGACAGGGACTCCAAGGAGGAACTTCGATGGTGGTTGGATCATATGGAGGCATGGAATGGTCGAGCAATCTTCGGCACCGCCCCGGACATGGTGATAGAATCAGATGCCAGCCTGCATGGCTAGGGCACTCTCTGTGGAGATGTCTCCACAGGTGGCAGATGGTCCGAAATCGAATCAAAGCTACACATCAACTGTCTGGAATTGCTGGCGGGATGGTTCGCTATTCGCAGCCTGTCTCCAACCCTGGGAAACTGCTGCGTCCTTCTGCGTATGGACAATGTGTCCGCGGTCAGATATATAAAGCACCTAGGTGGCATGAAGTCAAAACAACTGGCAAATCTAGCGAAAGATTTCTGGCAGTTCTGCCTCCACAGCGAGGTGTCAGTCACGGTCGAACACATCCCGGGTTTGGACAACGAATGGGCAGACTGGAATTCGCGATACTTGAAAGACTCCGGAGATTGGCATCTGTTGCCTTCGATCTTCCGACAGATAGATCAACTATGGGGCCCGTTACAACTGGACTTGTTCGCATCCAGACTGAACGCTCAACTACCCCAATACTTCAGTTGGAGACCAGATCCATCAGCCACGGCGGTGGACGCGTTCCTGCAGATATGGCCTCGGGGTCGTCACTTTGCATTTCCCCCTTTCAACCTGATCTCTCGGACGCTGGCATACTTGTCCGGACAAGAATGAACGTTGGTGGTGATAGTTCCCCTATGGCAAACTCAGCCTTGGTTTCCACGTCTTTTGGAGATGGCGACGGAGTGCCCACGGATGATCAGGATGCGACCAGAGGTGCTTCTGGATCCGGATGGGAACTTACACGACTTAGTGGACCAGAACCTGCTCCAGCTCACGGCTTGGTTGATTTCCGGGGACCCTGGTGTGTCTCTGACGTTCCGCAGGCTACTACAAGACTCCTGGAGAATGCCTGGGCACCGGGTACCAGAACAGCTTACAAGTCTGCATGGCGTGTGTGGTCTGGCTGGTGCGTGGGGAGACTGCTGGCTCCCCTTTCTGCCCCTCTGAAGGAGGTGCTCAGTTTTCTGACTACGCGTTTTGAATCTGGTTTGGCCTATCGCACTATCAATGTTTATAGATCGGCCATCTCAGCCGGACATCTAGGTATTGACGGATCACCGATTGGACAACATCCTTTTGTGTGCCGTTTGTTGAAGGGTATTCGTTACTCTAGGCCTCCAAAATCCAAATATTCATCGTTTTGGGATGTTAACGTGGTGCTGGACTTCTTGGAATCATGGCCTCCTAATGAGGACCTGTCACTGAAGCAATTATCCTGGAAATTGGTTATGCTCCTGTGTCTCCTTTCATGCAAAAGGGTTTCAGATGTCAGGGCTTTGGACTGGAATGCGTTATCCTTCACCCCCGAGGGAGTGTCGTTTAACATCTCTAGGAGGACGAAGACGTCTTCTAAGTCAGTGACCTACCCTAGGTGTTCAGTCCGACCTGCTCTGTGTCCGGTAGCTTGCCTACGGTTGTACTTGGATCGCACTCACCTATTGAGGTAATCGGATTTATCCCAATTGTTTATTTCCTTTAAGAAACCGTTTCTCCCGATCTCCTCGACTACGTTAGCTCGTTGGATTAAGAATCTTCTATCTGCTGCAGGAATTGATACTTCAATATTTTCGGCTCATTCGGTCAGAGGCGCCATGGCGTCTAAGGCCTCCACGATGGGATGTCGTCTGGATGATATCCTGAAGGCAGCGGATTGGTCTAGAGAATCTACATTCCGCGATTTTTATTTCCGCCCGATTGACCATGTTTTCCTCGTTAGTTATGGCTCAGCTTTAAACTAGCATAATAGGAGCCTCCATGTCATTAATAAAATTTTACTAATAACATGACGTAAAGTCATGATTTTATTAATGACACGGAGGAGAGTATTATTCCCACCCTCCCACCCAGTGGGTATGGTTTGAGTCTATACTTATGGTTCAATCGGGTGGGGGTTCTTTTACCTCAAGGTAAGTGTTCACAGTTTTTTCTCTGACTTATTTGAATCTATGTACTTATGTGGTTACGATTTTGACGTTTTCTAGTCCTGCAGGCCAGATTGTCATGAAATGTTACATGCAGGTCCGGAGTTTGGATTTTACCTACTTTTTCTCTGTTTTACAGCTTGATTTCGTTAAGATGACGTCTACCTTGTTGGAGATTGTTCTTTCCTGATGTGGAAGTTTGGTTTGGGTCTTCAGTTCAGAAGGCAAAGAAGAGGAAGTGGAAGTACTAAGCAAGGCATTTATGGACTGTTCCTACTAAGCTGATTGGCTGCCCTGTTACTAGGCAGATCTAGTTGTACCTGTTATTATATTGCATATCTACATTTTTTCTCTTTCAGTTTTATATTTCTCTTTGCTGTTGAGGAATAAAGTAAGAAAGAGATAGCATAATAGGAGCCTCCGTGTCATTAATAAAATCATGACTTTACGTCATGTTATTAGTAAAATCTGGGAATTTTTTTTTAGTTAGAAGACCGTAAGTGCTAGCCTATATTTCAATATTTTTGTATATTTTGGCTGTGGCTTTTAGCACCCGGCATTCAATATTATGCTTTATATAGCAGGGCTAATCTGAGTGTGAGGACTGGTCTATTGTTATATATGCACACACACATATATAAATGTAATACATAACAGGTAATAAATATATTCAACCATGACCTAATCATAAAAAAAAATTGATGAAACGTCAGCATATTAGTGAAACTTGGCTGGGTAGCCTTGAAAAGCCAGATATATGGAATACTATAATGTGATGCCCAGGACTTGTAGTTACAGGTGCTTTTTTATATTTACACGTTAGGCCAGCCACAGTGAACAGGCCGGGTTGCGGGGGACAACAGGGCTGTGGCGGTATGAGGTTTGCACCAGCAGATGCACATCATAGTAATGGCTTCCTCACGGTCCAGCGCTCTCTAGTAAGTCAGAGCGCAGCCGTTGACTCCCTAAGTATTGCACCGCAACAGCGCGATTACTAAGATGTGCACCTGCTGGAGGTGGAAACCTCTCATTCCCACACTAGATCACCATGGATCCAGAACCCATTAATGAACCACCAAGGATCCATACTCCATCACTGGACGGTGGACCATCAGGGATCCAGGACCCCAACTAAACCCCATAAAGTGGAGATCAGAGCTACATTACAATACACATTATACAGACAGCATACAGCACACACATTACGTATAACTATAACCCACCACGTGCAATGCATATAGCCAGAACACACCACATGCATTACACACAGCCGTAAGGGACACATTTTCACAATGTTGGGGTTCCTGTTTCCAGTCTTCTGTCCTAAATTCTAATAGAACACTCAAGAAGATTCTGCAGACCATAACAACTTCATACAAATTAAGTGGGTCATGGTGCCAGGAGATCCCTGGCACTGGCTTACTTTTAGGAGTTAAACCATTCATGAACAGTTTAACTGCAAAGTCTCCCCTCCACACCGGATCACCCTGGCCCCTCCAACATTACTTGCTAAAAAAACTTCAAAAAGAAAGAGTAGGTCTGTCACAGGCAGGGGCAAAGCTGAGTGGTTTAGAGTAGTCAGCTAACCCTCTAATACAGGCTTCCCCAAACTCCGGCCCTCCAGATGTTGCTGAACTACAACTCCCATGATTCTCAGCCTATCTATTTAATTCATAGAATCATGGGAGTTGTAGTTCAGCAACATCTGGAGGGCCGGAGTTTGGGGAAGCCTGCTCTAATACAATCAGCAGCTCTCCATTCATACATTTTTTTTTCTTGAGAAACAGTTTTTGAATGGGGAATGAATTAAGAAACAGGAAGGGGCACAACAAAACAGCACTGGAGAGGAGATTTTGAGGTTAAATGGTTTGTAAAAGGTAAACCAGTGCCAGGAACCTCCGGCACTATAACAAATTGTAATCAATATTTTGGTGCCTGGTGGGTCCCTTTAACGTGCAAATGAACCCTTTATTGTCTGACAGAGGATTGATGGCTATCGACTAGAGCAGGAGTAGGAAACCTTTTAGTAGTACTGTTCCAAAACAATATATTGAAGTCCCTTGGTGAACCTGTCCTACATTTTTAAATTGAGGTGAGTATGTTGCTGTATTGTGCTTGTGGTAATTATGGTTGCTGCAATTGCTTTGTAATATTTTATTTGTGCGTATGTGGGCTGTTATATTATATATGTTCATGAGTAGTTTGTGGTATTGTGTGTGATAACTATAAATGTGGGTTGTGTATGGGGCTGCTTGTGTAATTGTGTGTGTATGATAAGTCACATTGTATGTTTGGTGTGTTTATTTGTGGGGCTGCTTCTGGTATTGCATGTGGCTTGTCAGTGGTGTTGTGTTTGTGAGGACTGTGTGTGTGTCCTGTTTGTATTATTTGTGTGAGGAAAAGGCTTATCCTGCAGCTCTGTGTAGAACTAGCAGTGTGAGTGGCTTACCTGGGGTCTAGTGGCGACCAGGCTGGCCAGGTACAACTTAAAGGAAGGAGCTGCGGATTCCCTGTTCACAAGTGCTGTGAGAAAGTGATCTGAGATCACTTCCTCTAACTGCTGCGATGCATAAATTGAGGATTGTCCCTCACTACATGCAATCACCGCTCGGGTTGCACTAGCAAATATCTGAAGTCCCACTAGGACTCCTGATAGGCCAGAGCCTGTTTGGCTATGGCAGCTTTGAGAGCCGTGGAAAGGCTCATCGAGTGCCATGCATAGCACATGTGTCATAGGTTGCTGATCCATAGAGTCTTAAAAAAGGTCTGGATTTATTCAAAATTAGAAAGAAAAGAAAAAAAAAAACATGGTTGATTAATCAATTATGAAAATCATTAGTTGCAGCCCTAGCAACATCCTTCAGTTGACACTGACCAAGGTCATTCATTTAAGTGAGAACTTTCTGAAATGTCAAGTGAATTTTTCCAGTTCGGTTATTTCGGCCTTTAATTTGAAGACTTTGAATCTTTAAACATTCTCACTTTGATGAAGAACCTTGAGAAAGATACCTCCCATGACTTACCAGGTTGACAGCAGTCTTGCCATATTGCATTCTTCAAAACACAATGCAATCTGAGACTCCTTGCCATCCTGCATTATTGGCCGGCTCAGGGCACAGGAGACTTGTGGCCCTGCTATACTCTGCAACTCAACCTCTGGCTTACTTAACATGGCAGAGGTCACATGTCCCTCGACACACCAGAGTGAGCGGTCTGGAATTGAGTCCAGGCTGGACGCCATCTTCGACAGGTTTTGGAGGTAGCTGCATGTGAGTGCCTCCAGCCTGCTACACAAGCCCCATCAACTCCTGCACCTGTAAGGGTGGCCCCTTGGCCCTGGGGCAGACAAGCAGATTTGAGTCCAATGGCGGCCTGTTCCAGACGGCACAAACCACGCCAGCAGCACCAGAATTAAACGTCACATGGCACAACGCAGAAGCGGGTCAAAAGCAAATCACGATCAGTGTTCAATGTGAGAGCTGCAGAGCAGTGAGAAGTACTGCGCATACCACATGGACTGATTGCTAATTGTACCAATTTGCCACAAATCTTCGCAGCACACAACTGGCTCCACAGCATCACCCTGCGGGACTGTATCCTGCCCAGAACAGGCATCGGCTGAAGTGTGATCTTTCTGTGCCATGCAAGCCTACTCAGCGGAGAACTGATAATGTACAAGCTATTCCTTTAATTGCTGGCACCTTACCTCTTTATATGCTATTACACCTTTCTACTAATCTATTATTCCTTTATCCCATCCATATAGAGGTGCCTATGGGGTGGTAACCTCGTGATGCTGACCAGAACAGCTAGTCTAGCTTGTCTCACCAACTACTTATTACTAACTAGGCATGTAATACAATTGTTATTCTCCATTGTTTTTCCTTAGTACCATCCTTGCATAGTGCCACTCTCGTCTTACAATATCCATGTATTCATGCACATAAAATAAAAAAAAAATTAAAAAAAAGAGAACATGTTATTTTCATGACATTTTTATGTGTGTTAACATGTTGGAGTCCGTCCACTAAACAATGAGTTATAGTGAAACAAACAGATCTTTTACCCAACATGCATCCTAATTTCTAACATAGGAAAAACAAATTCACAACATTTTGTGAGTGAATGCTTTTTTCCAATGCAACATATACCTTTTTTTTTTTTTTTTTTCTTATTAATGGCTGCAAAAGAATAGTAAAAACAGACATTTCATAAGATATTTAATATTTTTAAGCTATATGCTTAATAGTACTGCTATTAAGGCACTTTAATTTCTTTAAAAATGTGCTCCTGGCGGGTTCATAAGGTAAGCAGCTAGACAGGTACTAATAGGTAGAAGTAAAATTTGCAGCCATCAGACAATTGGTGCCAACTCTGGTCTGTTCACAGATTTGCCAAGTGTTGTGCTCAGCACAGGACGGTATGCCTGGCAGAAAATCAGCCTGATGTGCTTAGTGGGTGGGGGGGAACCAAATCTACGCATGCGAAAAAGGCTGGTTTGTCTCATGGCTTGAGTACTTTGTATTCTTAGAAATCGGAAAAGGACAAGTGAGCCAGGACCTTTACGTAACAATGTGTTTTTCACAGTCTAATAATCAGTGCTGATGTAATACATTTCCCTGGGAATGACTACTCATTTCGGTACTAGAGAAAATTAGGCTAGTTGTGTGCATTGCTATCTGTACTGTGACTTGACCTTTGTATGAAGTTATCTGCACTCTATTTATTACAAGCTGTGCTGTATTCTCTCTTCAGAACGGTGTAGTTTAAGCTGTGCTCTCTGTCAATTACAAACTGTGTTGCTTAGCATGCGCTGTTTCCTATCAATTATGAGCTGCCTGCTATGTATTGTTAATAGTGCCGCCAATTAGATGCCCTGCGCTGAGTAATATGCTGCACAGAATCTGGTTAGAGTGAGACATGTTCTGTGACCTGCATAGTGCAAGCAGTGCTTTACCTTTAATGAGCGTGCTCCATGCAGTACAAAGCATATTTTGTTTTCGACGACCAAAGGGTACTAGTGTTAGGAATACAGGTTTGTATTGCTAACACTATATAACATTTAATGGTTCACAAGTACAAGCTGAAGTTAAATATTCAAGAATACTGCACTTGGGACTGGGGGGAAGAACACTATGGGACAGGGGAGGGGGAAAATAACACTATGGGACAGGGGAGGGGGAAAATAAGTACAAGCTGAAGTTAAATATTGAAGGCTGTGGGGGAGAGGGGGAAAACTTTAAAGTGAGTAGAGCAGCAGGTAACCCTTCCGACTGTCTGATTTTTCTAAAATATTTTTATTATGATTAATAACCAAGATAATTTGCCACTTTAAAATAAGTCTGCATGGGCACATAGCTCACCAATAAATCTAGGGATGCACCAAAATTTCGGCTGCCAAAATTTTCAGCCGAAAATGGGCCTATCCCATTTCGTCCGAAAACGGGTCAAGTTTGCAGAAATAAATTATTTTTTTAAAATATTTATTTTTTTATTTTTGTGGTGCATAGTTGAACAGATATGCTTGCATTGACAATTCAGATGATTATATATCACAATGAAAGATAGTAATGATAACATGAAAAGTCAAGAATACTGCACTTGGGAATGGGGGGAAGAACACTATGGGACAGGGGAGGGGGAAAAGAACACTATGGGACAAGAAGGGGGGAAGAACGCTATGGGACATAAGAGGAGGGGAAAGAACACTGGGACAGGGGAGGGGGGGAAAGAACACTATGGGACAGGGAAGGGGCGGAGAAAATCACACAATGGGACAGGGGAGAAAACACTATGGGACGGGGGAGAAAATAACACGATGGGACAGGGCAGGGGAGGAGAAAACAATATGAGGCAGGGGAGGGGGGAGAAAATAACACTATGGGTCAGGGGGAGAAACACTTACTCATTTTCGGTTTCGGTTTTCATTCAATTACAAACTGTGTTGCTTAGCATGCGCTGTTTCCTCTCAATTATGAGCTGCCTGCTATGTAGTGTTAATAGTGCCGCCAATTAGATGCTCTGTGCTGAGTAATATGCTGCACAGAATCTGGTTAGAGTGAGACATGTTCTGTGACCTGAATAGTGCAAGCAGTGCTTTACCTTTAATGAGCGTGCTCCATGCAGTACAAAGCATATTTTGTTTTCGACGACCAAAGGGTACTAGTGTTAGGAATACAGGTTTGTATTGCTAACACTATATAACATTTAATGGTTCACAAGTACAAGCTGAAGTTAAATATTCAAGAATACTGCACTTGGGACTGGGGGGAAGAACACTATGGGACAGGGGAGGGGGAAAATAACACTATGGGACAGGGGAGGGGAAAATAACACTATGGGACAAGGAGGGGGAAGAACACTATGGGACAAAAGAGGAGGGAAAGAACACTGGGACAGGGAGAGGGGAAAGCACACTATGCACAGGAAGGCAGAGAAAATCACACAATGGGACAGGGAGGGGTGGGGAAAACACTATGGGGGAGAAAACACTGGGGGGGGGGGAGAAAATAACGCTATGGGACAGGGCCGGGGAGGAGAAAACACTATGAGGCAGGGGAGGGGGGAGAAAATACTTACTCATTTTCGGTTTTCAGCCAAGGGCATCCTGAATTTTCGGTTTCGGCCCAGAACGTTTATTTCAGTGCATCCCTAGTAAAATAACTTCATCTGGAGCCCTAGGTTCAAGATAGGCCCCAATTAATTTGACTATATTTAGCGGTGTATTTTAATAGGCCATCTTTATTATTGCAAGTTAAAGAAACACTCCAAACACCATAAACACTACAGCACATTGTAGTGGTTATGATGCTAGGAGTATCCTGGCATCCCTCATTGTAAGGAGTCTACACTACTACACTACATACACTACTGTTCAGTGAGACCTGTTAGGTCTCTTCACTTAGCTACACACAACTGTGCAGGACCTAGCTCATTAGCTGACAATGAGCAGCTGACTAAGCTCTGGATAGAAAAGATGAGAAGCAGCATATGCAAGACGCAAAGTAAGAAGTCAAAACCTTCTATGAACGTACAAATGTGCAGTGACGCTGTAGTGCTTACAAATTTATTTATTTTACTTATTACCGGCCAACTAACTGTTGTTATTGCATTTAAATGTTACATCCTTTAGGCCGATCTTTATGGCCTCTAAGTTCAGCTGACAACATAGTTTCCCCCCATACAGATAAAGTAAAATTATCGGCATCTTTCAGTGAAACCTTCACATTTGCTAATTAACCAGCTTACAATTTCCGAAATCACAGTGATAGTTTTTGGCGCCGTGAGACACCTGCTGAGCCACAAAGCAGCTCCCCTGAGATTATAATGTATTGTATGACTCAACTGTCCACAGCAGGAACAGCTGGCCCAACACAGATATCAGGTAATAGAACTCCACATAAAAGGAAAACAGTCTCACACAAATTAACCCTATGAGCACATGTGCTATAGTATAAAAGGATAGGCATTTCTTCTGATATATACATAACAACAGTATCAATAAAATATAAAAATAAATAAATATACATAGATCAGAAAGAAACACAAACCTATTTTTTTTTTGCTTATAAGAATTATTAACTAGTAAAACTAGAGGGGAAAAAACCCAGCTTTACTTATGAGTCCTTGTAAAACTGGCGATATGTCTGTCCAGGATTTCAATTAATTTGGGGAATCTAAGGACATATTCTTCTCCCATTCCTCTTCTGTGCAGAGAAAAATTGTATGTACTATTTAAAGGGACACTATAGTCACCCAGACCACTTCAGCTCAATTAAGTTGTCTGGGTGCCAGGTCCCTCAGGCTTTAACCCTTCAGATGCAAACATAGCAGTTTCAGAGAAACTGCTATGTTTACATTTGGGGTTAAGCCAACCTCTAGTGGCTGTCTTCCGGACAGCCACTAGAGGCGCATCTGCGACGCTGGAGGCACATTTCGCCTCCATCGCGCAGAGTGTCCATAGGAAAGCATTAAGAAATGCTTTCCTATGGACACTTTGAATGCGCGCTCAGCACTTGCCGCTAATGTGCATTCGGCTCCGCTGACGTTGGACGGGGGAGCTGACGTCGGTGGGGGAGGAGAGGTCACCAGCGCCGAGGGAGCCCAGCGCTGGATTAACGTAAGCTGCTGAAGGGGTTTTAACCCCTTCAGCACCACGGGAGGGGGACCCTGAGGATGGGCGCACCCTCAGGGCACTATAGTGTCAGGAAAACCGCTTTGTTTTCCTGACACCATAGTGATCCTTTAAACATTAAGATCCACGATTTGTATTCTGCGGAATAGAGCAATAACACTCAAGGCAGCAGTAACAGACTGTACACACTGGTGATGATTATTCTTGATAATATAAATATTGATATGTGGAAGTGAAACTTCTGCATTATTTTCTTGACCAATAAATGGAAGCACCACCCAATAACTTTTGGCAGAATAATCACTACACTGAGGAGAAATATTATATAAATAAAAAAAGTATTGGGACACCTGGTCCTTACACCAAGAAGGAATGTTACGATATTGTATTCTAAATATATACACAGTAATATGTAGTTGGTCCCATCATTGCAACTATAACAGCTTTCATGAGATTTTGGAGTGTTACTGTGGGAATTCTTGCCCATTCATCCAGTAGAGTAGAGTATTTGTGAGGTCAGGCACTGATGTTGGTTGAGAAGGCCTGGTAACAATCTCTGTTCCAGTTCATCCCAAAGGTGTCCGATGGAGTTGAGGTCAGGCAGCACACGCACGCCCACACAGTCATGGGAAACAAAGTACACACTCTTTGAATTCTATGGTTTTACATATCAGGACATAATAGCAATCATTTGTTCCTTAGCAGGTCTTAAAATTAGGTAAATACAACCTCAGATGAATTACAATTTGTCATAATTTATTTAACAAAAAATATAGCAAAAATGGAGAAGCCATGTGTGAAAAACTAAGTACACTGTATGATTCAATATCTTGTAGAACCACCTTTAGAAGCAATACCTTTAATTACTTTCTCTATGACTTTATCAGACTCTCATAGTGGAGAAAAGTCGGTACACTCTTCTGTACAAAGTTATTTTAGTTCATTGAGGTTTGCTCATATTTGTTGATGCACAGCCCTCTTAAGGTCCCACCACAGCATTTCAATGGGGTGGAGGTATGGACTTTGACTGGGCCATTGCAACATTTTTTTTTTTTTTCTTTTAAGCCATTCTGTTGTAGATTTGCTGGTGTGCTTGGGATCATTGTCCCGTTGCATGACTCAATTTGGCCAAGCTTTAGCTGTTGGACAAATGGCCTCATAATTGACTCTAGAATATGTTGGTTTACAGAGGAGTTCGACTCAATGACTGCAAGGTTTCCAAGTCCTATGGCTGCAAAACAAGCCCAAATTATCACCCCTTCATCACTGTGCTTGACAGTTGGTATGAGGCGTTTGTGCTAATATGTTGTGCTTGGTTTTCACCAAACCTGGCACTGTGCATTATGACCAAATATCTCCACTTTAGCCTGGTTTGTCCAAAGGACATTGTTCCAGAAGACTTCAGATGCAACTTTTCAAATCCAAGCCCTGCTGCCATGTACTTATTAGAGAGAATAGGCTTTCTCCTGGCAGCTCTTCTAAACAAACTATACTTGTTCAGTATTTTTCTAATTGTACTGTCACAAATTGTAACATTTAAAGTGCTAACTAAGGCATGTGGAGATGTAACTTTTTTTTTTTTTTTTATATTTCTCTGAGCATTGCACGGTCTGACCTTGGGGTGAATGTGCTGGGATGTCCACTCCAAAGATTGGCAATTGTCTTGTATAATCTTTCTCACTGTAGAATGATGGACTTTAACAATTGCTTCTCTAAGATTATTGCTGATGCATTGTCACGCCACCCGCATCGTTGCGGCGGCATTCCGACACACTAAGGGGAATGCCGCCTATCTCTTACCTTTTTGGTCTTCACCCGCCGGGTCCGCTCATACCCGGCGGACACGTCTCGGTCCAGCAGCATTCCCACGTGGTCATGGGAATGTCGGCAAACACTCACCCACTCACCGTATTGTTGTTCATCTGAGGTTGTATTAACTAATTTTATGATCTGCTAAGGAACAGGTGATTGCTGCTATTATGTCCTGATATGTATAGATATGAACCATGATATACACTCAGTGAACCTCTTTATAGTGTAACAAAAATGAACTTTATTTCACGAAAATCTGGTTATATCAACAGTCCTTATGCGGACTTTCATCAGGATTACCAAGGCTACCCATTTATGTACCTATCCGCAATATGCATGTGATGAAAGAGAGGCCCTGTACCTTCGGTATTAACACCACTCCCTGCCTCCGTAACCGTGGAAATTGTACACATACTGGCCACTGAGCCACAGGCTAGAACATTAGCCACTAGGGCAGGGATAAGCAACCTCCGGCACTCCAGATGTTGTGGCCTACATCCCCCACATAATGCTGGCCATTTTTTCATGCATGTAAGAAAATGTGTTACAGATCCACAATTTTTATTTAATATTCTGACTTAAAGGGATCCTATGGTGCCAGGAAAACAAAGCCGTTTTCCTGGCACTATAGGTTTAATAGGTCCGCCCCTCCCTCGGGGCTGAAGGGGTTAAAACCCCTTCAGCCACTTACTTGAATCAAGCGACGATGTCCCACGGCGCTGGGTCAGGCACTGCCCACGCTACTCCCTCGCCGACGTCAACTGGCTGGAGAGACTTAATGCGCATGCGCGCCAGTTGCCGAATGCACATTAGAGCTCCCCCTCCAAAAGGTAATAAAACTCACCCGCCCCCAATCTGCCTCCTTGCTGACATTATCAAAATTTACAATTTCACCCAATCCAATGCAGCACTTTCCCAAGCAGCACTGCACCAGAAAGCACCTCCAGTGGCCATCTGAGCAGTGGCCACTGGAGGTGTCATTAGGGGGCAATGTGAACACTACCTTTTTTTTTTTTTTTCTGAAAAGGCAGTGTTTACATGAAAATGACTGCACTCACCAGAACAACTAAATTAAGCTGTCATTGTTCTGGTGACTATAGTGTCCCTTTACGTATAATTTCTGATCAGCTTTGCTTGCAGTTGGTTGTAGTTAGCTGGACAGGCGGTGTACAAAACGGTGAAAATACAGAAAATTGCCCCTACATCTTCATTCTACACAAGTGATATGAGAGCAAATTCAACATATTCTTCTGGCTTTTTTTAACCCATACACTCACTGCAACATCAGAGAAAAACGGAACGAGAGAACATAGAGTCTCTCTCTTCATCAGCAGGATGGACTCAAAATTCTATTCTTATTCTAATTGCCAGTCTTAACCTTTTTCGATTTTAAATTTAGTTTTGTTTTTTCAATTTTGTGTATATTTTTTTCTTATGCATATTTTTAAACAACAACTTTTTCAATATAAATAGAAGTGTGCACACTATACAGTTGCAAGAAAAAGTATGTGAACCCTTTGGAATGATATGGATTTCTGCACAAATTGGTCATAAAATGTGATCTGATCATCATCTAAGTCACAACAATAGACAATCACAGTCTGCTTAAACTAATAACACACAAAGAATGAAATGTTGCCATGTTTTTATTGAACACACCATGTAAACATTCACAGTGCAGGTGGAAAAAGTATGTGAACCCCTAGACTAATGACATCTCCAAGAGCTAATTGGAGTGAGATGTCAGCCAACTGGAGTCCAATCAATGAGATGAGATTGGAGGTGTTGGTTACAGCTGCCCTGCCCTATAAAAAACACACACCAGTTCTGGGTTTGCTTTTCACAAGAAGCATTGCCTGATGTGAATGATGCCTCGCACAAAAGAGCTCTCAGAAGACCTACGATTAAGAATTGTTGACTTGCATAAAGCTGGAAAGGGTTATAAAAGTATCTCCAAAAGCCTTGCTGTTCATCAGTCCACGGTAAGACAAATTTTCTATAAATGGAGAAAGTTCAGCACTGCTGCTACTCTCCCTAGGAGTGGCCGTCCTGTAAAGATGACTGCAAGAGCACAACGCAGATTGCTCAATGAGATGAAGAAGAATCCTAGAGTGTCAGCTAAAGACTTACAAAAGTCACAGGCAAATGCTAACATCCCTGTTAGCGAATCTACAATACGTAAAACACTAAACAAGAATGGATTTCATGGGAGGATACCACAGAGAAAGCCACTGCTGTCCAAACAAAATATTGCTGCACGTTTACAGTTTGCACAAGAGCACCTGGATGTTCCACAGCAGTACTGGCAAAATATTCTGTGGACAGATGAAACCAAAGTTGAGTTGTTTGGAAGAAACACACAACACTATGTGTGGCGAAAAAAAGGCACAGCACACCAACATCAAAACCTCATCCCAACTGTGAAGTATGGTGGTGGGGGCATCATGGTTTGGGGCTGCTTTGCTGCATCAGGGCCTGGATGGATTGCTATCATCGAAGGAAAAATGAATTCCCAAGTTTATCAAGACATTTTGCAGGAGAACTTAAGGCCATCTGTCTACCAGCTGAAGCTCAACAGAAGATGGGTGTTGCAACAGAACAATGACCCAAAGCAAAGAAGTAAATCAACAACAGAATGGCTTAAACAGAAGAACATATGCCTTCTGAAGTGGCCCAGTCAGAGTCCTGACCTCAACCCGATTGAGATGCTGTGGCATGACCTAAAGAAAGCAATTCAAACCAGACATCCCAAGAATATTGCTGAACTGAAACAGTTCTGTAAAGAGGAATGGTCAAGAATTACTCCTGACCGTTGTGCACGTCTGATCTGCAACTACAGGAAACGTTTGGTTGAAGTTATTGCTGCCAAAGGAGGTTCAACCAGTTATTAAATCCAAGGGTTCACATACTTTTTCCACCTGCACTGTGAATGTTTACATGGTGTGTTCAATAAAAACATGACAACATTTAATTCTTTGTGTGTTATTAGTGTAAGCAGACTGTGATTGTCTATTGTTGTGACTTAGATGATGATCAGATCACATTTTATGTCCAATTTGTGCAGAAATCCATATCATTCCAAAGGGTTCACATACTTTTTCTTGCAACTGTATATCATATTGCTTTTTACTATAAGGCAACATTTATTTCAAATATTGTAGTCCAGTAAGGAATTCATATTTATATAATGTTATTATCCTCATGTTTAAACAAGACAAATAAATGTGTTTACTTTTATTGTATGTGTAATAGTTCAGTATTTGCGTTTTCTCATCACTACTACTGGTTATACATCTTATAGAGAAAGTATAGGGATACGTTCTCAAAAGGAAACAGCATTTTCTGAACCAAATACCTCCACACATTTAACTAGAGAGACACCTTATTTTAAGTGAATCTCTACCTCAATCACTTAAAACCTATAAATAGTTACACAAAATAAATAATCAACCCCTCTTCTCTTGAGAGTATATTTATTTTTGCACAGTTTATATACTAACTAGAGAGGTTTACTCTCCAGTTATCTATTCTTTACAATATGAGAGCAAAGTCTGAATAGTCTGTTAGACAGGTCATTTGATTGAGTTGCGATCCTTGATCTAGAAGGGTAGCCCCCATTTTGTTCATGACTTGCAAAGCACATTTAAAAAACATTGTCTATTTTCAGACTAAATTGTAGAACTTACAGCACAGCAGCCTGTATTTTATAAAAAAGACATAACAGCAGCCGCAGCTAAGAATACTGTGTTGATGGAGTTCATACAGCTTGCTGGGTGCCATGGGACTTGCTATTGCAGAGATCAAACAGTAGCAGAGTGCCTATCTTACAAGACTCCTATGCAACATGACAAGAAATTAGGCTTCATGTGTACTTCATGGCTGTGAATCCCCTGTGCCCAAGCTGTGATCGGTAGGAACGAGAGAACATGGGATTCCCAGTGACTATCAGAGAGCACACGGTCATATTCAGACATCACAGCTTTCTGAAATTCCTAAGACTTGGATCCAAATGAAATCTGCTTACTTCAACCAATGTAGATTATAAATATGGCAACAATTTAGAACTGCTTATTGACTATTTTAGATCCCACAGATATCAGCAACAGTAGAAACTACAGACTGTAGCACCACGGATAGCGTCTCTGAAATGCATAGACACATATTGAAAAGGTGTTATAAGGATGTGGGCATCTTGCAAAGGTGTATTGGGGTCTTGTAAGAGGTGTTTAAATCAGACAGGAAAGAAAGGAGTACAGAGAGCTGTACAGGTTTGATGTAGACGTGGGTGCCACATTCAAATGCAGATGCAATGAATCTAATCCATCTATATTAATCTGTTAATTGCCTGGAACTCCTCAAGGTTAATACAGCTAGCTGCTTGATTAAGCTTTATCAAGTAACACAGAAACATGTTCACATTCCCCCCACAAGCTGTTCGTCCTGCAATGGCTTTCTGATTGACACAGCAGTAAGGGTGACTCAAAACACACAAACAATAAGAAACCACAACACTATGAAATATGCACTTTAGGTCACACAGTCTCTATTATCTTCCCTGCTTCACTATCTAAGCAGAAGCAGGGAAGACCATAACAACTGTCTGAACCAAGACCCAAAGACTGTCTGTTTTCAAATCACTCAAGGTGCATGCATATGGCTGAAGCATTCGGTCATACGCTAAAGGAATGAATAAGTAGTTCTGTTTGTTTTTTCCATATACTCAATTTGAAAAAATATATATATTTCTTTCAAAACTGAGGTGGCAGCTGGTTTTTAAAGGGACACTATGGGCACAAAGATCACTTCAACTCATTGAAGTGGTCTGGATGCAGTGTCCCTGGTCTCTGAACACTGCAAAGGTAATTATTGAAGTTTCTTTCTTTTTTTTTTTTTTTATAAACTGCTAAATTAGCTTTGTGGGGTTAACTCCACCTCTAGCTGTTATCTACCAGGCAGCCACGAAAGGCAATTCTGGGCTGTTAGTCGACTTTTGGCCACGTAACTAAAGTTGGACGTCCTCACGCTATGTATAAGGACATCCATTGTCACTGGAATCCCCATGCTTGTACAATGCTTTCCTATACGGAAATTGAAATGCATGTTCAGCCATCGGCGAGCATGCAAATGAGGTCTCCACTGCCAGCTGATGTCGGTGGGGTAGAAGGGGACCTGAACCAGCACAGAGGGACATCTGCGCTGGATCCAGGTAAGTGACAGAAGTTTTTAACCCCTTCTGCACCGCAGTGGGAGAGGTGGGCACTATAGGAAGCAATAGTGCCAAGAAAACAACTTTGTTTTCCTGGCACTAAAGTTTCCCTTTAACCGCTTAAGGACCGGCCTGTTTTTGCGATGTTGTACGTTAAGGACCAGAGCAGTTTTGACACTTTTGTGGTGTTTGTGTTTAGCTGTAATTTTCCTCTCTCTCACTTACGGTTCCCACACAAATTATATATTGTTTTTTTCAGGACAAGAAGGGCTTTCTTTACAAACCATTATTATACCATGTCATATATTTTACTTTAAAAAAAAAAAAAAAGGTGAATTTAAAAAAAAAAACAAACAAACATGTTTTTGGACTTTTACTTGAAAATCTTAATTATCTACAAAATCTAATGAAAAAAAACTGCTAAATAGATTCAAAATGTTGTCCTGAGTTTAAAAACACCCAGTGTTAACATGCTTTTTTGCTTTTTTCTTTGCAAGTTATAGGGCTAGAAGTACAAGTAGGAAATTGCTCTTTCAATATATATATTTTTTCATTTATCAATAGTGACATTGTAACACTGTTATCTGTCATAAATCCCCGAATCACACCCCACTGGTACATATTTTTTTTAAAGTAGACAACCCAGGATATTTAATATGGGGTATGGCCAGTCTTTTTTAGTAGCCACTTAGTCCTAAACAGTGGCCAAAGTTAGCATTTATATTTGTTTGTGTGTTAAAAATGAAAAAAACCCTAACTTTGGCCAATGTTTGTGACTAAGTGGCTACTAAAAAAGGCTGAACATACCCCATTTGCAATACCTTGGGTTGTCTTCTTTTGCAAAAGGTATGCCATCATGGGGGTAATTCTCATTCCTGGGCTACCATACGCTCTCAAAGGCAACTTTTCCAATCTGACAAATTTCAATGAAAAAAAATAAGCCTAATATTTGACCCTGTAACTTTCAAAAGCACTATAAAACCTCTACATGTGGGGTACTGTTATACTTAGGAGACTTCACTGAACACAAATAATAGTGTTTCAGAACAGTAAAACCTGTCACAGCAATAATATCATCAGTGAAAGTGCCGTTTGTGTGTGAAAAATTCAAAAAAACTTCACTTTCACTGACCATATCATCGCTGTGATATGTTTTACTGTTTTGAAAGACTAATTTTTGTGTTCAGCGAAGTCTCCCGAGTAAAACAGTACCCCCCATGAACAGGTTTTAGGGTGTCATAGAAAGTTACAGGGTTAAACATAGTGCTAGCAAATTAAATTCTCTGGACCTTCGGCCTGGGTTCTCAGGCATGTCCCTCAAATTGCAATCAATAAAATTACTTAATAATGTAATAATATTATTATTATTTTTATATACGTATTATTTATATTTTATAATAATATATATACAATACGTGTGTAATTTAATTATACGTGCATTTTTATATTAATATATGTATATATAAATATAAAAGTATACTTAATATGACATTATATATATATATATATATATAATATATATATACACACACACACACACATTTTTTTACACAGATTAAATTTTTTTTTAACTTTATTTTGTGATTTTCTACTTGCAGGGAGACTGCCTGTCAGCACAGACAATCCCCCTGCAGGCAGATACACAGACACCTATTGCGGTCATGTGATCGAGTGATCACGTGACCGCGGGGTCCTGATCTGCTGCGGGGAGACTGCCTGGGCAGACAGGCAGTCCCCCTGGACCGGGAGGAGCGCTGATCGCCGCTGGGGGACCGACGGCAATCAGGTAAGTACCCCCAAGACGTTATGACGGTTCAGGACTGTCATCGGTCCCCAAGGGGATGTTTCCGATGACGGTCCTGAACCGTCATCGGTCGCCAAGGGGTTAAGAAACATTAAGGAAAAATAAACAACATATACATGCCGACTGCAAAAAATTTTTAAGTTACCCTATTTTAGTTTATCTGTAATAGTATCCAACACGTTTAATGAAACGTAGAGTAATATGACACCCAACATGTAATAGAATATAGTGTAGTAAACAATTCATAACATTTTCACCAAAATCCACCAAGGTCGAAGTTATCTTACATTTTCACATAAAAAAAACAAAAAAACAAGACTGAGAGATTCATGTATCAGTCTCAGCTTGAGAAAAAGGAGTAGTTTTATAGCCAACCATGGGAGATTGTATAAGTACACAGAGGAGCATGGCACTCAACTTCTATGGCTCTTGCCAACAAAAAATATGTATCTAAGGCCTTGACATAGAAAGGAGAATGGGTAAAAAAAAAAAAAAAAAAAGGAACAAAAGAATAAAATGTAATGAAAAAATAAATATCATTAACCCCTTAAGGACGGCGGGCGTTCTATGCCGTCCTTTTTGGGGTGGTCCTAAACGCCGGCAGGCGGCATAGAACGTCCCCACTGTCCAGGGCACTTACCGGCGATCGCGATCCTTGGGTCTCCCGAGAAGCTCAGGCAGACACCCCGTGCCCAATCCGGTACCCCACGGCTATGTGATCTCGATCACATGGCCAGAATAGCCCGCTTATGCAGTGCCTGCAGGGGGCCTGCCTAAACTATTACCCAAGGTATTGCAAATGGGGTATGTCCAGTCTTTTTTTAGTAACCAAAATTAGCGTTCAATTTAGTTTTTTGCATTTTTCACACACACAACAAATATGAATGCTAACTTTGGCCTGTGTTTGTGACTAAGTGGCTACAAAAAAAATTAAAAAAATAAAAACTGGACATACCCCATTTGTAATACCTTGGGTTGTCTACTTTTGCAAACGGTATGCCATCATGGGGGTAATTTTCATTTCTGGGCTACCATACGCTCTCAAAGGCAACATAACCAGTCTGGCAAATTTCAGTGTGTATAAACTGAAAAATTTAATGTGCTATATTTGACCCTGTAACTTTCCAAAACACAATAAAACCTGTACATTGGGGGCTACTGTTTTACTCGTGAGACATCGCTGAATACAATTATGTGTACTTTTTTGCAGTAACAGTATTGTGACATTCACAGTTAAAATGCCATGCAGAACTAAAAATTTTTTTTAAAAATTCTTAATTTCTCTTTTTTTTATATAATTTATTCATATTAAATTATGTTTAATATACAAATAGTTGATGTGACATGGAAGCCCTGTTTCTCCTGAACAAAATGATATATGACAAGTGTGGGTGCACATAATATGAAAGGTGTGAATTACGCCTGAACAGATATATAGTTCAAATTCAAGGTTTTGTTTACGTTTTGTTTTGATCACAACTTTTACAACTGCCTCAGTCCTTAACCCTTTAATGACGAGTGACGGACAAGGTCCGTCACAGAGGGGAAACCCTTAACGACGAGTGACGGACCTTGTCCGTCACGCGGTAAAATTAACCTCAGATTGCAGCGATCGCGGGGTTAATGGTGCTCCGGTCTGCCTATGTATTAGAGGCAGACCGGGAGCACGCGAATGGGCTGCCCCAGCCTGTCAGAGCGAGCACATGTGCTCAGTATACTCACCTTCCGCTTCCCTGCACTTCCGGGTTCACTGTGAAGTGCAGGGAGACGGATATTCACTGATCTTGTCCCTGTTAGAAAAAAAATAAAGTTTATTTAAAATCACACCCCCCTTTACCCATTTTAATAAAAAAATTAACCTCTTCCCTGCCAATTGATTACTGACTACAGTGATCAATGGGCAGGGATTACATTTTACTATGATCTGATTTTTTCTTTTTTTTTTAAACCCCTGAGGGATTTTTTTAAACCCTCAGGGGTTAAATTTATTTTATTAATTAATTTAAGTATTTTAAAATTATAAATTTAGCTAGCTGGGGTGGGTGGAAGTTAGTGGGAAATTGGGGTATTTGGTGTTAGGCTAACTAGGGGTTAACGTTAAAAAAGGTTTTAAAATAAGCTTTAAAAAGTTAAAAATTAAATTTAAAAGTTTTAATAACGTTTAAGTAAAAAAAAACAAAAAAAAAAAAACACCCCCCGTTACCCAGTCCAAATAAAAATTAACCCCTTCCCTGCCAGTCGATCACTGCCTACAGTGATCAAAATACAGATCACAATATTATTTTTTTAACCCTTGACGATTAACTTTTATTTATTTTTTAACCCTCATGGGTTCAATTTATTTAATTAACTAATTTAAATATTTTATAATTATATATTTTGCTAGCTTGGTTGGGTGGGAGTTATGGGAAAATGGGGAATTTACTGTTAGTGCTGCTTACTGCTAGTTAGGGGTTAACGGTATAAAAAAAAAAGCTTAGAAAAATGTTAAATCTGTAAAAAAAAGTTTTAAGAAAGTTTAGGAAAGTTTAAAAAAATAAATAAACAAAACAAAAGTTTAAAAACTAGTTTTAAAAAGTAAAACAAGTTTAAAAAAGTAAAAAAAAATACATTTTAAAACGCTCATTACCACTACACCTGGAACAAACTAGAGAAAAAATTATCCCATGCTAAGGTTCAAAATATGCCTTTTGAATTACCCCAGGGTGTATTCTTTAATAAATAGTATGTGTTTGTGGGGAAGTTTCAATAACCAACCATCTAAGCTACTCTAAATTGGAACATGGACACAGCGTAAAACTTCAAAGTTAGAAAAAAATGAATGGCTGCGTCTCAAATGTGCCCCTTCAACATCCACATTTACCTGGCAAAGGTACATACGAGGGTATTGCTGTACTCAGACCACATAGCTGAGCAACATATGAAGTATTATACAGTCGTAGCACACATAAGATTTGCAAAATATACTGTGCAAACTCACTTGTGTGTCAAAAAGGCAGAAAAAACGCTTATTACCACTACACCTGGTACAAGCTAGTGGAAAAATGATACCACGCTAAGGTTCAAAATATACCTTTTGAAACACCCTGGGGTGTCTACTTTAAGAAATGGTAGGCCTTTGTGGGGTAGTTTGAATTTAAAACCTGCGAAGATGCTTGGAAATTGTTCGGTAAAAACGGATATGGCTTGGTTATCTATATGGCACTGTAGCTTCACGAAATAGTGCCAAAGACGTTCATTGGGGGTGTCTTTTTACTCAGAAGACTTAGCTGAGCATAATTAGGGGGTTTTGAACTTAGTGGCACATATGAAATATACAAAATGCCCAGCAAAAATGCAATCTGTATGTAAAAAATGCCCAAAATAATTTTTTACCACATACTTTGGCATATATTGGTGAAAAAATGGGGGCATGCTAAGGCACAATATGCACCTTATGAGATACACTGGAGTGTCTACTTTTACAAATGGTAGGCCTTTGTGGGTTTTTTTGAACAATCAAACTGTTATAATACGCCAAATGGAAGCAAAGGCTCATTAAATCCGTCTCTCAAAGTTCTATTGTGAATACTGAAAAGGACAGGTCTCCTATATGGCACTGTAGGTTCACGAAATAGTGCCAAAGACATACAATGGGGGTGTCATTTTACTCAGAAGACTTAGCTGAGCATAATTTGGGGTGTTTGAACTTAGTGGCACATATGAAATATACAAAATGCCCAGCAAAAATGCAATCCATACGTAAAAATGCACAAAATTATTTTTTACCACATACTTTGGCATATATTGGTGAAAAAATGGGGGCATGTTAAGGCACAATATGCACCTTATGAGATACCCTGGAGTGTCTACTTTTACAAATGGTAGGCCTTTGTGTTTTTGTTTTTTGTTTTTTTTTAACAGTCAAACTACTATACAGAGGCGTACCAAGAGCATTTGGCATTATCTACTAAACTGCTAAAAGATTAAAATTTAAAAGCATTTTGCTTAATTTTAATCTTTCAGTTGTTTAGTAGATAACTCCCTTATTTGTTATCCTTATGTGGGATTGACATATTTAAGGACACCAAATAAGGGAGCTATCTACTAAACACATACCCATTTATACACACAGACTTGTACATCTGTGGTTGTTTGTGTATATAAATACACACACAATCACAGACATACACTTAATCACAGACACACAATCACAATAAACACACACTTAACATCAGAGATACACACAATCACAGACACACACAAAAATCACATTCTTACACACATTTAGTAATTAAGAGGTCCACCCAGCTTCCCTACCTTGCTCTTGGATCTTCCCCATAGTGATTTGCGGTTGCTGCTGGGCTGGGTGCTCTTCCTGCACAGCTCACTTGTTTTCCCAGTAGTGATGCCGATGCCAGGATGACATCTTATCCCAGCTGCCGGTTCACTGCAGGGCGCGCACTAACCTCACTGCCTCCCAGAATATATCTGTCCTTGTCCCTTGTGTAAAAAAATGTGTTTGTGTCAGAGTATCTATGTGCATTGTGTGTGACTGCATATGTAATTTGTGAATGTGAGCCTGTGTGTAATGTGTCTATGTGACAGTAGGGGAACAGTTGTATGTGCCTAGGAGGGTCGGAGTAGATTGGGGTCTGGGACTTAGTGTGTGATATTGCATGGGGGAATAGGGCAGGGAGGGTGGGTGTATAATGGCACAGAGGGTGGGGAATAGCGCAGGGAGGGTGGGGGATATAGGGAAGGGGGTGGGGTTATAATGGCAGGGGGGTATAGGGCAATGGGGTTAGGGCGGTATAGTAGTATCTTACCATTTAGGAGGGTGCAGGATCAGCAGGGTCGGTCTCACCTTTTGGTGGCTGCTCTGGGGTTATAATGACAGTGAGGTGGGGGTATAGGGAAGGAGTATAATGGCATGGGGGGTTTTAATGGCAGTGAGGTGGGGGTATAGGGCAGGTGTGGGTAAAGGGGAAGAGGGGTGGAATTATAATGGCAGGGAGGTGGGGGTATAGGGCAGGAGGGATTATAATGCAGGAGGTGGGGTATAGGGCAGGGGATTATAATGGCAGGGAGGTGGGGTATAGGGTAGGGGATTATAATGGCGGAGGGTATAATGGCGAGGGGGATTATAATGGCAGGAGGGTATAATGGCAGGTGTTATAATGGCAGAGAGGTGGGGTATAATGGCAGTGGGGGTGGGGTGGGGCAGGGGGGTGTGGGGCAGGAAGGGTGGTGGTATAATGGCAGGGGGGGTTATAATGACAGTGGGGGTGGGGTATAATGGCAGGGGGGTTATAAAGGCAGGGATGGTGGGGGGTATAATGGCAGGGGGGTATAATAGTTACTTACCATTTAGGAGGGTGCAGAGGCAGCAGCTCCTTCCCAGGCAGGCAGCAGGTGCAGGGGATCTAGAGAGCTGATCCCCTGCATGTACAGAATGACCGTGGGGGAGCAACCTGGCTCTGCACCCCCTGCTGGTACACTCCGAAATAGCCTCCCTGCATCTCAGTGTTTGAGTCAGAACACAGGCTGGGAATCCCTTCCTTGTGCTCTGACTCACAAACTGAGTGCCGGTCTGGGGGAGAACAGGAGGTACAGAGCCTGGCACCCACCTACTGAGTGGCACCCGGGGCGGACCGCCTCCCGCCCTCCCCTTAGTACGCCACTGCTACTATAATACCCCAAATGGAAGCAACGGCTCATTAAATCCGTCTCTCAAAATTCTACTGTGAATACTGAAAAGGACAGGTCTCATATATGGCACTGTAACTTCACGAAATAGTGCCAAGGACATACAATGGGGGTGTCATTTTACTCAGCAGATGTAACTGAACACAAAATAAAAAACTTTGTACAGGAATAGCACACACCAACTTTACAAAATACACATGAGAATTTCTTTGTTATAAGTTTGTGTGCCAAAAAAACCCCAAAAAAACAACACAATTTTACTCCAATATTTAGCAGAGGTTGGCGGTGAAATGGCTACGTAGAAAGTGTCAAAACAACCTTAGGTAAATAGCCCGTGATGTCTACTTTATATAAATATATACTTTTGTGTGACAATTTTGTTTTCTTTTATGGCTATTAAGCTTACAAGACAAACATACCAAATTCTAAAATCGCTCCACATTAAAGGTTTATTTTACTTGTGCTTTGTGACCTGTAACTACCAAAAAAAAAAAAAAAAAAACTTACAATCCCAGACACATTATATATTCTGTAAATAAGAACTAAATTAATTTATTTTTAATTACTTTCCTTAACCTGCACTAATTCTGCACACATTTTTATTGCCAAAAAAAAAAAAAACACAACTTTTTTTTGTTGCATTTTTCTGTATTTTTTTATAATAAATAAGCATATATATATATATATATATATATATATATATGCATATATACACACACACACACACATATATATATATATATACATATTATATATATATATATATATATATATATATATATATATATTATATATATATATATATATGTTACATCAAATTAAAGCCCTTTCTGTCCTTTTAAAAAACGGTAAATAATATGTGTTGGTGCAATAAATTAGTAAAACGCAAATTGCAGTTGAACGCAAAAATGCTGTTGTCATTAAGTGAAAGACAAGCTTCTGAAGCTCTGTCCTTAAAAGGGTTAAGGGTAAATGTAATTAAAAAAAAAATACACACATATATATATATATATATATATATATATATATATATATATATATATATATATATATATATATATATAATAAAAAATACTGCCTGAGCCTTTTTTGTTGTTTTTTTTTACTATTTTATGGTGACTTTTTTTTTTTTAAATGTTTAATTTTTTTTAACTCGTTTTAACTTTTGAAATAAAAGATTTAAAGGAACATTAAAGTATTAGGAATACAAAGCTATGGTGTCCCTCAGCCCCTCAGACTCCAGACATCCGGCATTGTTTCACGGACTCAAACTCTGTGAAATAGCAGAAAGCGTCTCTAGTGGCAGTCTGGAATTATCAGTAAAATAATTGCATAATTCAGTAGAGGCTGCCTCAGGGACTTCCTGGTCTTTAAGTAAATGAGAAATTAAACTTCCAGCTCCCTGAAGGGTACACCTAATGGGTCGATAGAAAAATAGTGATGTCGGCATGGTCGACCACAGAATGGAGTTAATTTCTGTCATAGAGACAAGTTGCTATGAATTCACTAAAGAGAGATCAGTTTGTGATTAGGTATTGTGAGGGGCAGAATAAAAGGAATAATCAACGTCATCTGGGTAGTGAGTCCTATGCAATAGTTTATTGTGGCCACCCAAAATTATGGTACCTGAGCATCACTGAAGTCCCCTCACCTCTCGACTAACAAATTATTGGGATCTGACTTCAGACTTCTGATAGGATCCCAAAAGGTGGGATCATACATAGTGGGAGCAAAAAGAAGAAGAAAATGAAGCACCTGACCTTTGAGAGACCCTGCAATCACAGTCATTACATATCTTCGCTCTTCGCCATTAAGTTCCTGGGTGATCACAAAGCTGCAGTTATTTCCCCATTTATCTTGTGTGAGGAGCTTTTATGAATGCCCTACCATGAATATGAGCAACTAATTTAGTAGGAGAGGTTTTGGGTTTCCTGTACAATCGCCATATCTACGTGCAAGTGCTTGAGCTTCCGAAATAAAATGCTTGTTTAGAGCCATTGAGACCTTCCACATTTAGTGAAACTATTCTTATAGCCAAAAGCAAGGTCGTAGAACACTGAAATGGAATACAAATATCTAGAATACGAGATGCGGAGACGGAGTCTGAACAAATAGACATATTTGTTGAGACTGCAATTTCATTTTGGGACATGGTCAAAGCCAAAATTGCAGACCTCACTATAGAACATACTTCCCTCCTGATGTCTCAATACAAAAAGTCCATATTGAGACACCATCTCAATGCCGCTAAGCACTAGTGCCTGCCCTCTCGAAGCAGACAAACGCCCCCATACTGGAACAATGGTTTGACAGAGTAGAGGACATTCAGTCCACAGAATTGATGCAAGTTTTACTAACTGGTACTGATGCGAGGCACACCAAGATGTGGCATCCCTGGTTTGAATTTGTTGCGGGGCGTTGGGTACATAATGGGGGATGAGGATACTGGCCCTGATGATGAGTAATCCGCAAATATGCATGGCGGTGCCCTGCACCTCCTTAGTTCTAAACGTATCTTTTCTGCTTTCCATATCGATGACCCCTCAGTGTAGCAGACCTGCTTTATAGATGGCATCAATCTAAAGGCTGCACCTCCCTCTTATGAGAGGGATCATGGTGATAGGAGGAACGTTGAAAGGTAGGCTCCCTTTGACCTAGGCTATTCTCACATACTCTGTTATTCTGTTAGTTTGGCCACTCTAAGGACCGGTATACGGAAAGTCTATTTGTGGTGATTTGTACTGTGTGTTTTGGTTCCACCTGACCCAGACACAATGGAACTGTTATGCTAGCACACTGGGCATCGCTTCCCATTGGGTTAAGGTGAATAGTGCTCTCTGTCTATATTAATACGCCCATTCCTTAAACTAGGTTATATGAAATTGCCCAATACTATTATAGCCTATGGTTTAATTATACCAGGGTTACACATTTAGCTTAAAAGGGTGGATACACATTCTTATACTTATACTCATGATTTGTTATTGACATGGCTTAGATTCCACAACATAGATGTATAATTAAAGATGGGTAGCAAAAAGGTACAGTACGGCTAAATAAAAAATAGTAAAAGTATAATAAAAGATAGGGGCACAATAGTAGGGGACCAAAATCTATTTTACTCCATTTATGAAGCCATTTCAGTGAAACACGTTTGGATGTATGTTATAGCTGTTTTTTTTTAACTAATACATTGATTTTGGTCACCTATTATTCTGCCACTATCTTTAATTATACTTTTACTATTTTTATTATTGTATACCTTATTTTTATTCTACCTGGCAACCATTACTTTTTTCATGTACTCCAAAGAATCCTAGGTGGGGATCAATCCAATCCTGTCACCATAGAGCAGTTAGCCTGCTCTATCTCTGCAAGTATATTCTCATTTTATCCTATTGACCGTATATATCTCATTGAGAGCACTATTGCTGCCTTATACTTTTTGTCGTTTTGGGTTCCTGACACCTCCATCTTTAAGAACACTTGCACCATATCCTTCAAGTGGGGATTATACCGCTGTATGCTACGCACACAAGAGCTGACTTAGGCTCTAACAAATGTGAGTGTTACCCTATAACCACTGTGACTGCTTACTTATATATTATTGAGAGCACTATTGCTGCCTTTTTTGTCATTTTGGGTCTTGACATCCCTCAAGTCCCAGAACAATAAAAAATGAAACGGGGGTGTTAGTTAATGAAGACCAGGAAAAGGCAGGAATTTAAAATAACTATTTCTCCTCCGTATATATTAAGGAAGAACCCATAGCAATAGATGTGCAAATGATTGCTACTAAAAACTTGCAGAATAATTGTAATTGGTTAACTCAAGACAAGGTGCTGCAGCAACTAAAGAAATTTAATATAAACAAAGCTCCAGTGCCTGACGGTATCCATCCACGAGTACTTAAGGAACGAAGTGTAGAAATAAGTGAACCTTAATCTTTCAAGATTCTTTTCATTCAAGAAGTGTTCTGGAGGATTGGAGGAAAGCAGATGTGGTTCCTATATTCAAAAAGTGTTCAAAATCCTTGCCTGGAAATTATAGACCTGTGAGCTTAACTTCTGTGGCTGGGAAAATATTTGAAAGGTTATTAAGGGATAATATTCAAGAATTCCTTGAGAAGAACATGATTATCAGCAAAAATCAGCACGGTTTTATGAAGCACAGGTCAGGTCAAACTAACTTGAGTGCGTTCTACGAAGAAGTGAGTAGAAGTATAGATCAGGGTGTTGCAGTGGATGTGATCTATTTGGATTTTGCCAAGGCATTTGATCTGTAACGGCTTTCTGCCCCTGAAGGTCCGCGGTACTCACCTCCGCCGCGATCCTCTTCTGGAGGGCTGACTGACAGCCCAGGCAGCCCTCCCCCGGCAAATGAGGCCCCCAGGGGGGCATATGATCGCTCTCAAAGAGCAATCACATGGCCCCCTATAGCTGGCTGTGGATCTGCCAGCAGGGGGACTGTCTGAAATGTCAGACAGTCCCCCTGCTGGTGGGAAGTGTAAAAAAAAATAAAAATAAACATTTTAAAATAAATTAAATGTGTATATATGTATATATAAAATATATATATATATTATATATCTAATATATATACATCTTATATATATGTAACGTGATAAGTAATGTATTATAATGTTAATATAAGTATATATATTAATCTTAAAATACACTTAGAATGACGTTACATATATATTTTATGTTTTATATATATATATATATATATATATATATATATATATAGATAATTACAATAGTAAATCAATAAAATAAAATATTTTTTTTAAAATGTAAATAAATTATATATACATCTGTAATTTCATTCTAAGCATATTTTATTAATACATATATATTGGTAACAAAATACACTTAAAATGACAGTCTATATATATCTATATATAAAATACAAATAACTGCAAATATTTATATATAGATAAATATATAATTACATAAATAACTACATATGTATACACATAGAATTTAAATACATATATATGTATATATATATATATATATATATATATATATATATATATATATATATATATATATATATATATATATAAAAAGTCTACGTGTATGCTTAAGTAATATTTTAACATAATTATGTGATTTAATTAATAAAAATTTGATTGACGTGCCTGACAACCCAGGCAGCAAGTGCAGAGAATTAAATTCGCACGCGCTATATTTAACCCTGTAACTTTCCAAGACACCATAAAACCTGTACATGGGGGTACTGTTTTACTCAGGAGACTTCGCTGAACACAAATATTAGTGTTTCAAAATGATAAATTGAATTACAACGATGATATATTTAGTAAAAGTGACTTTTTTTGCATTTTTCACACACAAACGGCACTTTTACTGACGATATTACTGTTGTAATATGTTTTACTGTTTTGAAACACTTATGTTTGTGTTCAGTGAAGTCTCCCAAGTATAACAGTACCCCCTATGTACAGGTTTTATGGTGTTTTGGAAAGTTAGAGAGTCAAATATAAGGCTTGCATTTCATTTTTTTCACATTGAAATTTGCCAGATTGGTTACGTTGCATTTGAGACCGTATGGTAGCCCAGGAATGAGAATTACCCCCATGATGGCATACCATTTGAAAAAGTAGACAACCCAAGGTGTTGCAAATGGGGTATGTCCAGTCATCTTTAGTAGCCACTTATTCACAAACACTTGCCAAATATTTGTTTTTTTACTTTTTTCACACAAAAACAAATATGAACGCTAACTTTGGTCAGTGTTTGTGACTAAGTGGCTACTATAAAAGACTGGACATACCCCTCTTGCAATACCTTGGGTTGTCTACTTTTGCAAATGGTATGCCATCATGGGGGTAAATCTCATTCCTGGGCTACCACATGGTCTCAAAGGCAACATAACCAACCTGGCAAATTTCAATTTGAAAAAAAACTGAAAAATGGAATGAGCTATATTTGACCCTTTAACTTCCCAAAACACCGTAAAAACTGTTAATGAGGGGGAATGTTGTACTCGTGAGACTTTGCTGAATCCAAATATGTGGGGGGGTTTTGCAGTTAAAGCTAACAGTATTATGACATTTACAGCTAAAATGTCTACAAATTGTTTTAAAAATCTTAATTTCTCACAGTTTTTTAAATTTTATTCATAATAAATTTATTCATAATAAATTTAAATTTTATTCAGTTTCAATTATGTTTCAAATATGAATAGTTCGTGAGAAATTAAAAAATTAAACCCCAGTTTTTCGTGAACAAAATGATATATAATAAGTGTGGGTGCACTTAATATGAAAGAGGTGAATTACGGCTTAACAGACATAGCGCAAATACCAGTTTTTGTTTACATTTTGTTTTGATCAGAACGTGTACTATTGACTCTGTCCTGAAGGGGTTAATGGAAGCGAATTAGGCATAACAACACACAAAAACGACTTGGGAATTGTTATAGACAACAAACTGTGCAATGTCAATCAGCAGTGGCCAAGGCCAGTAAGGTATTGTCATGCATGAAAAAGGGCATTCATTCTCGGGACGAGAATATCATTTTGCCTCTTTATAAATCACTGGTAAGACCACATATTGAATATGCTGTGCAATTTTGGGCACCTGTTCTAAAGAAGGATATTATGGCAATAGAAAAAGTGCAGAGGCGGGCTACAAAATGAATAAAAGGAATGGAACATATCAGCTATGAAGAAAGGTTAACAAATTGAAACCTATTTAGTTTAGAAAAACATTGCATGAGAGGGGATATGATAACATTATACAAATATATTCGGGGCCAATACAAACCATTGTGTGGAAATCTATTCACAAACCGGACTTTACATATGACACAATGTTATGCGTTTAGACTGGAAGAAAGACAATTTCGTCTAAGGCAAAAGAAAGGGTTTTTTTACTGCAAGAACGTGGAATTCTCGGCCTGAAGAAGTGGTTTTATCAGAGCCCATACAGATGTTCAAACAGCTACTAGATGCATACTTGCAAAAACAGAATATTCAAGGATATAATCTTTCAATGTAGGGTAATAACTGCTTGATCCAAGGATAACTCTGACTGCAATTCTGGGGTCAAGAAGGAATTTTTTTCCCCTAGCTTGTTGCAAAATTGTGATTCAAACTGGTTTTTTTGTCTTCTTTTGGATCAACAGCAAAAAACAAATGTGAGGAAGGCTGAACTTGATGGACGCAAGTCTCTTTTCAGCTATGTAACTATGTAACACCCGCATTATATCCGTCAGTGGTGATCATACCACTGTATGCTATACACACCAGAGCTGGCCTAAGCTCCACCACATGTGAGTGTAACCCTACTATTTTAATGCTATATCAGCCTCTTCATTTCTTGTCGCCCCTTTCTGTATACTACGGCCAGCTGAGAAGTGAAGTTCTGTACCCTCCTAAACTCAAAAGAACGCACTTGACCCAAAGTCTCTTAAAAAGACACATATATATATATATATATATATATATATATATATATATCTCCAATATTCACTCATAGGTTGTAGCGCAGCCCTACCGTACCTTTGTGCTACCCATTTTTTGTGACTACCCTTAAGGGTTTTTCAGGGACCCCTTACCCTGGGTTGCTGCCTTATCTACTACCGTCCTGGTTTGCTTGCTTAGCGCTGACTCTTTTTGTTTTTCTCCATAGATGTATAATTACAATATCGTTTACTCTTTGGAAACCGATTGTATTTCAATGATTACGCTACCAAACTGAGTCCTGCAAGAATGCATGCTCATCTTTTTGCCTCTCTTTCTATAACTGAAAAATATATATATAGAATTTCCCAATAAAACCATAGTAAAAAAAAATAAATAATAATAATAATAATAATAATAATAATAATATATATATATATATATATATATATATATAAATATATAAAAGAAAAAGGCACTATACCTTGCACTCAAACTCCAAATTTCCAGACCGGGTGCACTCCCAGGGCTCCAAATATCCAACTGATAGTGTCAAAGGTTGCACTCACGGATTCATTAAAAAATAACTTTTATTGAACTTTCCTAAAAAAAAAAAATCGACGTTTCAGTCCTACTCAAGGACTTTCATCAGGATTATGTTTACATAATCCTGATGAAAGTCCTTGAGTAGGACTGAAACGTTGATTTTTTAGGAAAGTTCAATAAAAGTTATTTTTTAATGAATCCGTGAGTGCAACCTTTGACACTATCAGTTATATATATATATATATATATATATATATATCTCTAGAAAGCGGCATATGTTTTTCTATCTAACTTCATACATTTTTCCTCAATAACTTAGTAGCAGCTAGTGGTATGTGGGATGGGATATATGCATGTGGTGAAACTCTAAAGAGGAAGGACTGCTTGTTCATGTGTCAAAGTCTTAAAGGTTTTGTCAAACAAATATTGGAAGTAAAATAAGGGTACATCAATAAAGATCTAAATAAAATACAACACTATGTTTCTAAGTAATCCAGCATTTGACTGGTTATTAGGAATAGTTTAATTTTGCTTGCAATTGACAACAAACAATATGTGAAAAGTTATAATCGGAACATGAAGGTGCGTGAGTGGGGTGAACAGTAGCATGGGACTTTGTCTCATTAATTAAATAGTACACAGGCTTGCTTTCGTCCGACTTTTATCATCTACTTTTCTGCTCCTGACATATCACATCTTGCAGACGTAAAATTAGATGTTTTAATTTATTTTGTGCCCTTTCTGCTTCCAAGTGATTAATTTTTATCATACACAAAATAATATTCCGAAACGGTTGCAACTTTGCATTTGGTTGAAACAACAAAGAATTATGTATGAGTGGTGATTAGAGAAATTGGAAAACAGGACAAAATGTCTCACTGTGTCCTAGAATGACCGAAAAATATGAGAGAAAAGGAGCAGGATGAATCAAATAGTAAAAGCAGAACATAATCCACAAATTCAGCTGCACATTTCCTGGTTAGTAGTAGTAATGAAGTAACAAGTCAAATATAGGTACCAGCAATATTTAGTTTTTAAAACTATAAACTATATGGGCATCATGTCAGAATAATGTCAGTCACTGTCAGTGCAAGGTAAGATAATGCTTCAAGTCAATGCCAATACAAACAACTAAATACATAGAACAGCAGCCAAAAAAATCTTCACACTATCCCAAATCCCTATGCACATTTAATGAACATGATGTTTTTAGTAGTGGGCTAGTACACAGGTAACTTTTTTTGCTTTTGCTCTAAATACTATGGAAAAACTAGATATTTATTCTATACGATTAATCGACTAACTAAAATAAATAATGCAGCCCCAGTCCCTTCCGAAAATGGTAAAACTATCCAATGCCTGCATTACTTCTCCTTCACCCTATTAAGTTAATACAGGTTGATTATCTATGCGGAGTAAACACTAACTAATAAGGTGCTATTTAATTTTTACATTCCCACATCCTTGACATAACCTTTGCCCTCCACCCACAGAAATAAGAGGGAATCTTACTTTACTGAAACATTGGATGATTAAGAATAGACTAACACTCCAGAATATACACCAGCTGCCATTACAGTCAAGCAGAACACATCTAAGATTATGGTCAGATGGTTTCTTTCACAAAAATTCATATCCTCTGCCCCCTACACCTTCTTTTTGTTTTAGCGGATGTGGATTGCTGTGTGCATAGCTCTAGCTTTTAGTGGGAAAGCTTGGCAATTAAATAGCTATGGTTAGTGCGACATTTGGAGTGGCCATCACTACGACATAGGAACCTTAAAGTGATACCTTCACTGTCTGGGGACTTCCGGTGACATCGCCATTGTGGGAGTGGTGGCCGTGGGGGGCAGACAAAGGCGAATTTAACTTAACTGAGCCTGACCATTGCGGGTGCAGCCATCTTCCTCCGGTCAGTATACTTTAGCTCTTGGCACTTCAGAGACAGGGCCAATTCCCTGTAGCTGTAACAAGTGACGGCTGGGGGATTGACACAATTAGATGGCAATGGCTCTGCCCAATGTCTATCTTTATGTGATACTCATTTTGCAAATAGGAGGAAGAGAGGAGCAGTGCCTCTTTAGGAATTTCAGCTTTGTTTCAGAATTGTGTAGTTGCTACTGTCTCTTCAAGCTCACCAGTTGAAAAAGTGGCAGAAACATTTAGCTAGGAAGCTTACTGTTTCAATTATATATACTGATGACTCTTACTTATAAATTTCTTCAATCTGGATAGAGAAATTCCATAGATCCCCTGTACTCTAGACAATAACCCCATGTCCAAGACTAATGTGGTTCAGTATGGTCGTTCCACCACCAGCCTCAAATCATCTTTTCCTATATTTTCTTTTTTTAAAGATCTGTTTATTATTAATTTATTACTTGTATTTATAAAGCGACAAACATATTCTGCAGCGCTGTACAATTGGGAAAAAGACAATACAATAAGAGCAAACCAATACAACAGGTAGAGGGCCCTGCCCGTTAGCCTACAATTATTGAGGTATACGTAAAACATACATGATAAACAATGCTGACGCAAATCAAAGTGAATAATGGATATTTCAAAGTGCACACAACATGTCAGATGTGAAATTTGATTTTAGAAATTACACAAATAGTGACTGTATTATTAGAAAGTGTACAGTAAGATAAATGCACATATCTAGAATGCAGATTGTCATATGTAGAAACAAAAAACTTAGCAAAAATAAAAGCAACACAGGGGAGATACTAAAAATTGCTGTAGCAACATTATTTTCTCCAGAACAGCCCACACAAGTCAAAAGTTAAAGATTAAATATTATGTTCAGGGCAATCGAGACGGTGAATTATTATCTGCTGTGAACATGACAAACAGTCTCAGACCTAAATGTCTTGTAATCTGTGGGTGGGGGGATCTTTTAAAACCCCAAGATATCTGTAATGAATGTGCAGAAATCTATAGTGAACTATACAATTTCTAAAATGATCGATGCCTTCATCCCATGAAACACATTTCCTCTAAGGGATCCAACTACCCCACTTGTTCTCTCTATACAACATGATTTTATATATATATTCCAAATTTTAGAAATAAAATTGTTAAAATAATCAAGAGCGTTCCCTATGGAAAAGCCCCTCAGTATTACAAACAAAATCCCCTCCATTATCTCTCCCCAACTAAATGGTGACATGGTTTGACTTTGCCAACACACATGTTATGTTACCTTCTGAGGCATTACCTGTATATCTCCACATTGCCTTCACAAGGCAAACTTCCAAATAATTGTCAACATTTCCGACCCATCTCTTTGATAAACACCAGCATCGATAAACATTTTAAAATAAAAATAAAGCATTTGGATTTTTTAATTTATTCAGAATGGATTTATTTTAATGATATGCTTTTAGATATATATATATATATATATATATATATATATATATATATAAAAAAAAAAAAAAAAAATCGACCTAAAGGTAGTCTACAGTCCAAGGGTTGTTGGAATTGGATCAGTTATGAAGCATGAGGCTGTATATTCATGAAAAATGTAAATTTTTGGTAAATGAATTCCATGAATCCAAGCTAATTGAACTTGTGCCTGCAGATATAACATACACATTTCCACATATAAAAGAAACATACAAGGTTTATATAAAAAAAAAATAAAAAAAAAAATCTCATTGTTATTCTGCAAATCTACATTGATCTTTACAACATTAAAACCACCTACATAATATTGTGTAGGCCCCCTTCGTGCTACCAAAACAGCTCTCATGCGTTGAGTAATGGACTCCACAAGACCTCTGATTGTGTCCTGGGGTATCTGGCATTTTCAGCAATTTTTTTTAAGTAAAGTTGCGAGGCTGAGGCTCCATGAATCAGATTTGTTGTTCCAACAAATTCCACAGATACTCAATCAGATTGAGATTCAGGGTTTTGGAGGCCAATTTTTGCAGTGTGGCAGGGTTTTTTTCACGGGTCTCTCTGTTATGGAGCACCTTATCACTATGCGCGCTTGGGATCGACCGATTATCGTTTTTACCGATATAATCGGCCGATATTCTGTATTTTCGGCAATATCGGTATCGGCCCATATAGATACCGATATTGCTGATAATGCATACCCATTACAAGCCCGGCGGTCCTGGGGGGCCGGCAGCAAGCGCTTCCTTACCTTTCCAGCAGCTCCTCCAGCTCCCCTGGGTAAATCTCGCGAGACCCGCGGCCGTCAGAGCGTTGCCACGGGTTACCATGGCAACACTCCGCATGGCACACTAGCCGCGAGATTTACACAGGGAACTGGAGGAGCTGCTGGAAAGGTAAGTAAGCACTTGCTGCTGCCCCCCCCCCACTGCTCAGCCAATGCCACTGGGCCACCAGGGATTAACATATCCCCCCTCCCTGGCCAGGTAACAAGCAGGGAGGGGGGACAAAAAAATTTAAATAAAACATAAATATTAAACATTCAAATAAAAAATGCCCTCCATCTCCCCCCATTTTACACAAATCACATCCCTTTAGGAAAACACACACTACACACTCTGTATATAATGCGGAGTGTGTAGTGTGTGTATATAATGCAGTGTGTGTATATAATGCAGAGTGTGTAGTGTTTGTATATAATGTAGTGTGTGTATATAATGCACACACTACACACTCTGCGTTATATATACACACACTACACATTCTGCAGTATATATACACACACTACATTATATACACACACACTACATTATATACAAACACACTGCATTCACTATACACACACTACACACACTGCATTCGCTATACATATTATACTCACACACTGCATTCACTTTACACACCACACACTACATAAACACACACACTCTGCATTCATTATATACACACTACACAGTCACTGCATTAACTATACACACTACACAGTCACTGCATTAACTATACACACTACACAAACACACCCTGCATTCATTATATACACACTACACAAATACACACAGCTCCACTGTCTAAACACAATGCATGTGACTTGTATATTTTGTGAATTTACCTTTAGAAATAGTTTATTTTTTGTAGCGGAACGCCAATATTAAATCCACGAATTCCGCTGGTTCAGGAAATAATCCACAGTTAAGCGCTGGAAACAACAAGGCAATATCCCAAACCTCCCAGTAACTGGACGAAACACAGTTCTGAGAGTCAACTGAGGTCTTTTAATTCAGCTTCACAATTTATACAAGTCCCCATGCAAGGGGTTTCCTGAGTCCCTTCCCAGGGGCATTCCCAGAGGGGACTACATGGGGGACTTACAATACAGGGCATTTCTCCCATCAGGCACTGCTGCACGAGAGGGATCCTCCCACTGGAATATACCGTTAAGTGGATTATCCCTCCGTGCAGCAGAACTTACAATTCGTATAAATATGTATAACTCTATGAATATGCGGTCTATTTAAACGAATGGACGTTCGGTAGATAGCTGGGGTCTGAGCGCATCATTTGTGAGATTACCGCTCAGATCCCAGCTAAAACAACCGAACGCCGCACGAAAAACATATTTATTAAAAGACATATTAAAATGACCGATTGCCTTCCAGGGAATGAAATACCGAACGGCCCGGAACTCCCGAACGGCCTGGAGGCTCAGCGGTGTTTTTAGTACCATGCGCTCGATGACCTAACACCGCTGAGGGAACAAAGGATCCAAGATGGCCGACCACCGCATGGTCGGTAGTCGAACGGCGGCCACCTAGGAGAGCGTCTAATTAACAAGCGCCACACGCCACAAGCGCCACACGCCTCTAAGTGTGTGGGCTACTATGTAGAGTGTTTTCGGTTTACGAACAGCCCGCAAAAGTGCTGTTCGTGAAACGAAAGGAAAACCCAATACAAATAGCTATCTGCATTCGGCAGATAGCAAATACAGGAAATACACAGTATTACAGCCAGCATACATTAAGCATAATTAAACACATATCCCCACCGACATACAGGCAACCCTTAAAGGGACAGTCTCTTTATATTGTCCAAGTGGCTAGGTTTGCCACAATGCTCCCCCAGAACCAAGCCGGCATACACAGTCTGATCCCAACGGATCGGCTTGGGGATGTCCGGAGGAGGGCTCACAGATCACTTCTCAAGGTCTGTTTGTCTAGATAACCCGTCGGCGTTACCGTTTTGTTTCCCTGGGCGATAATGGATAGTAAAGTCAAAAGGCTGCAGTGCTAAACTCCAGCGCAGCAGCCTGGCATTGTCTCCAGCCACATGGTTCAGCCACACCAAAGGGTTGTGATCTGTGAGCAAAGAAAAGGGTTGCCCATAGAGATACGGTTGTAACTTTTTCAGGGCCCACACCACGGCCAGGCATTCTTTTTCGATGGCGGCGTAGCTCACTTCTCGGGGTAACAATTTCCGGCTCAAATACGCTACGGGATGTTCTCCGCCATCTGTTCCGACCTGGCTCAGTACTGCTCCCAATCCAAACATTGAGGCGTCTGTGTGGACAAGAAAACGTTTAGTTGGATCAGGAGCAGCAAGTACGGGAGCATTGGTCAGAGCCGTCTTCAGTTGGTTAAATGCCTGTTCACACTCTGGGGCCCAGATGACCTGCCTGGGCAGGTTTTTCTTCGTCAAGTCAGTCAGGGGCTTGGCCAGGGCACTGTAATTGGGAACAAACTTCCTATAATACCCGGCGGTACCTAAGAAGGCAAGGACTTGGGTTTTAGTCCTAGGGGTGGGCCACTTGGCTACGGCTTCAATCTTTGCGGGCTCAGGCTTCTGTTGCCCGCTCCCCACTCGGTGTCCTAAGTATTGTACCTCCGCCATCCCTATGTGGCACTTGCTTGGTTTCAAGGTAAGCCCTGCCTCTCCAATCCGATCTATCACGGCCCCTATGTGTTGTAGATGATCAGCCCATGTCTGGCTGTATATGGCAATATCGTCCAGGTATGCACACGCATAGTCCTGGAACCCGTCCAGTAGCCGATCCACCATCCTCTGGAATGTCGCGGGGGCGTTCTTCATCCCGAATGGCATGACACGAAATTGGTACAAGCCAAACGGGGTGACAAACGCCGACTTGGGGATGGCGTCCTCGGCTAGTGGAATTTGCCAGTATCCCTTACAAAGATCAATCGTAATGAGATACTGACCTCTGGCCATCTTATCTAGCAGTTCGTCTATCCGGGGCATCGGGTAAGCGTCCGACACGGTTTTGTCGTTCAGCCTCCGGTAGTCCACACAAAACCGGGTGGTACCGTCTTTCTTGGGAACCAGGACTACCGGCGATGCCCAGGGGCTATCGGGGTGTTCAATAACCCCCAACTGCAACATCTCCTCAATCTCTTTCCTCATATGCTCCCGTACGGATTCGGGAATCCGATATGGGGTTTGTCGCATGGGGAGCTGTCCCGGGGTTTCTACTCGGTGAGTGGCCAGTGGAGTGTACCCAGGTAAGTTAGAAAAGGTGGCGCCCTTCACTGCTATCAGTTCTTGTACCTGGGTGCGCTCTTGAGGACTTAGCTGCTCCCCCAGCTGAACCCCCTGGGAGGGCTCTTATTGCTCCTCCTGCTCTAACAGATCTGGGAGAGGTAGGTTCTCCTGATCTTCCGAGGCGGGCGTGCAAATGGCTGCCACGTCCTCCGTTCTCTCGTGGTAGGGTTTGAGCATGTTCACATGGAGCATGTGTCGCTTCCCTACCCCGGAGCATGGGCCGATCACATAGGTGTATCACATCTCTGCTCTATCACCTGGTATGGGCCCTGCCAGAAGGCCTGTAGTTTGTCTGTGCGGACAGGTTTGAGGATTAACACCTTCTGCCCCACTTGAAAACTACGGTCTCTGGCCCCCCTGTCATACCAACGGCGCTGACGTTGTTGGGCGGCCTGGAGGTTAGTGCGCACTGCCTGGGTCAATTCCTCCAGGCGATCCCAGAACGCCAGCACATATGGTACAATAGGGGTCCCATCTGCGCTACTCTCCCCCTCCCAATGCTCTCTAATGAGGTCCAACGGTCCCCGTACCCTTCTCCCAAACAACAGTTCGAACGGGGAGAAGCCGGTAGATTCTTGGGGTACCTCCCTGTATGCAAACAACAGATGGGGAAGGAACCGCTCCCAGTCCTTATGGGTCTCTCCGAATGTACGGAGCATCTGTTTTAGAGTACCGTTGAACCTCTCACATAATCCGTTGGATTGGGGATGGTAGGCAGAGTTAACGATCGGCTTAATGCCACATATTTTCCATAACTGCTGGGTGACCTCGGCTGTAAATTGGGTCCCCCTATCGGAAACAATTTCCTGCGGGAACCCTACTCGGGAAAAGACTTTCATCAGAGCTTCTGCTACTGTCTTCGCATGAATATTGGTTAGGGCAATCGCCTCGGGGTACCGGGTGGCGTAGTCCACCACGGTCAGTATATACCGCTTCCCAGATGGGCTGGGTTTTGGTAGCGGTCCCACTATATCTACGGCCACACGGCTAAACGGTTCCTCAATTATAGGTAGGGGGCACAGTTTCGCCTTGTGGCGATCCCCTCTCTTACCTACCCGCTGACACACATCACAGGAGGTGCAATAGTGTCTTACATCTTTAGAAATCCCGGGCCAGAAGAAAGCGTGAGTTAAGCGATACCGGGTACGGGTCATCCCTAAATGGCCCGACAGAGGAATGTCATGAGCTATTCTCAGTAATTCGGGTCGATATTTCTGGGGTACTACCAGCAGTTTAGTTTGGACGGTCACAGAGTTCCCTATCGCCCTTTCGGCTACCCGGTACAACAATTTGTTTTCCCAAATGTACCGCTCCCCCTCCTGCCCCACCTGGTCCGTGTCTACCCTATCCCTGTACACTTGCAGTGTGGGGTCTGTCTGGATCTCGGCTTCAAAGGTGGTCGGGGTGTCCCAGGTCATATGCGTCGAGGGGGGGGGGTCATGGTTTCTTACCTGAGCCTCAGAGTGTGCTGGTGGAACCGTGGTGCGAGCCTGTTGCCGGGTAGTTACAGGATGAGCTTCTTGCGAAGGGGCCTGAGGTAGGAAGGCTGAAGTCATCTGGCCCAAGTCATTCCCCAACACAACATCTGCCGGTAACTTTTTCATCACAGCTACTTCCACAACCCCCTCCCCAGCACCCCAGTTCAAATGTACCTTGGTAGTGGGTAGACGGTACATGGCTCCCCCGGCCACCCTGACTGCCACCGATCCGTCAGTGTGGGCCGTATCTGGAACCAAATGTGGAGCAACCAGGGTTAAAGTGGCTCCCGAGTCCCTCAGCCCCTGTACTTCTTTCCCCCCCACAAACACAACTTTCCGGTGATGTTGCCTGTTGTCCGTGGCTTGCACAGACATCACCTCATACAAAACCCCCAGAGGTTCCTCGGTCTGCAGGCTCATCAGCTCCGGGTTGTCGGGTTCTGCGTGGTAATAATGTGCTGCTGCCCTTGGGGCGGAATTCTGCCGCACTTGGTTCCACGCCTGTCTACTCCGATTCTGGGTGCACTCCCGGGTCATATGCCCCCACTGACGGCAGGTATGGCATTGGATGTTTGCTCTGCCATTGTAGCGTGATGGTGGTGGGGGGTTCCCTTGTGCTGGCCCGAATGGAGCGGAGTTGGTTGGTGCAGAGGTGGTCGGGTAGTGCTGTACCGGTGGTCTCAGGGGACCCTTGTTGGTGAGCCCATGATGCCTCCTGGCATCAAAGTGTTGATCTGCCAACCGGGCGGCTTCCGTTAGGGTGAGGGGTTTTCTGTCCCTTACCCATTCTTGTGCCTCTGGTAAAAGTCCGTTAAAGAATTGTTCCAGCAAAATTAGTTGGCGCAGTTCCTCCATGGTGGTGGCCTGGCTGGCCTGAATCCACCCTTGCGAAGCTTGGTCAAGCTTATGTGCCCACTCAGCGTGGGAATCTTTTTCAGGCTTCCGCAATCCCCGAAATTTACGCCGATATGCCTCCGGTGTGATGGCATACCTCTCTAGGATTGCCCGTTTTACTTTAAAGTAGTCCTTGCTGTCCTCTCTGGGAACAGTGCGATAAGCCTCTGCTGCCTGCCCTGCCAACTTGCCTGCTAGCTGGGGTACCCACATTGCCTGCTCCAGGTCATGTAGGTCACACAGCCGCTTGAAATCCTGCAGGTACCCGTCAATCTCATCCTTCTCCTCACAGAATGCTTTAAATGCCTGGTACGGTATTTTCTGTTTCACTGGAGCGTAGAATGAGTTGGCGATGGATTCTGCCCTGGATGGTGCCGCCTGGTGCTGTTGCGCCAGAATGTAGTCCTGTACGTCTGCCCTCAGAACGGTCAAGATGTCCAGGGGTACTGGCTGAGGTACAAATTCCAGCCGGGTTCTCAGTTCCCTCTGATATGGGGTTTCCTCCCTGGCTGGTGGGGGTGGGCTGCTGTGTGCTCGGTCGCCCTCCATCAGCTCTGCAATTAGTACCGCCTTGGATTTATTGCTAGCGCTTTTCCCTCTAGCCTCCAGCAGTTCCTTTAGCGTCTGCCTTTTTAAAGTCGTGTAATCAGTCCCCATTCACTGATCTCTTTCGCCTGTTTGCTGCATACGAATTGCCATTCCATTTTTCCGTTCGGTTGTTCCTTTCACTCGAATGCGCTGTATTCGGCTGTAGAGTTGGATCCCGTCGCTGTCGCTATTGTAGCGGAACGCCAATATTAAATCCACGAATTCCGCTGGTTCAGGAAATAATCCACAGATAAGCGCTGGAAATAACAAGGCAATATCCCAAACCTCCCAGTAACCGGACGAAACACAGTTCTGAGAGTCAGCTGAGGTCTTTTAATTCAGCTTCACAATTTATACAAGTCCCCATGCAAGGGGTTTCCTGAGTCCCTTCCCAGGGGCATTCCCAGAGGGGACTACATGGGGGACTTACAATGCAGGGCATTTCTCCCATCAGGCACTGCTGCACGAGAGGGATCCTCCCACTGGAATATACCGTTAAGTGGATTATCCCTCCGTGCAGCAGAACTTACAATTCGTATAAAAATGTATAACTCTATGAATATGCGGTCTATTTAAACGAATGGACGTTCGGTAGATAGCTGGGGTCTGAGCGCATCATTCGTGAGATTACCACTCAGATCCCAGCTAAAACAACCGAACGCCGCACGAAAAACATATTTATTAAAAGACATATTAAAATGACCGATTGCCTTCCAGGGAATGAAATACCGAACGGCCCGGAACTCCCGAACGGCCTGGAGGCTCAGCAGTGTTCGCGCCGTCGAGTAGCCGTTTTTAGTACCATGAGGGAACAAAGGATCCAAGATGGCCGACCGCCGCATGGTCGGTAGTCGAACGGCGGCCACCTAGGAGAGCCTCTAATTACCGATTGCAACATTGTTGCAATCGGTTAACAAGCACCACACGCCTCTAAGTGTGTGGGCTACTATGTAGAGTGTTTTCGGTTTACGAACGGCCCGCAAAAATGCCGTTCGTGAAACGAAAGGAAAACCCAATACAAATAGCTATCTGCATTCGGCAGATAGCAAATACAGGAAATACACAGTATTACAGCCAGCATACATTAAGCATAATTAAACACATATCCCCACCGACATACAGGCAACCCTTAAAGGGACAGTCTCTTTATATTGTCCAAGTGGCTAGGTTTGCCACATTTTTTAAAAATGGTAAATGCACAAAATATCGGCAAGTTATCGGCTATCGGCCTGAAAGTTAACAGATTATTGGTATCGGCTCTAAAAAAAATAAATATCGGTCGATCCCTAATGCACGCACTTTTTTTACTTTATTTATTGTAAGATTTTTTTTTTTCTTTAGTACTTAGACAGCGATCCTTGACCGCTCCCCTTCTTTTCTGGCAGGGTGCATTAACCTGCTGAAAGACGCCACTGCCATCAGGGAACACGACTGCCATGAAGAAGTGTACGTTGTCTGCAATAATCTCTAGGTATGTGTTATGAGTCAAAGTAACATCCACATGAATGCCAGGACCCACTGTTTCCCAGCAGAACATTGCTCCACCAGCCATCCTTCTTCCCACAATGCATCCTGCTTCCATCTCTTCTCGAGAAATATCCTGATTCATCAGACAGGGCATTCCATTGCTCCATTGTCCAGTTCTGATGCTCATGTTCTCATTCAAGGCGTTTTCAGTAGTGGACAGAGGACACAGCCAGTACACACATATTACATACAGTCAGTACACCTCCCACACACATTACAGTCAGTACACATCCCCACACAGACCTCACATACAGCCAGCACATGTTACACACACACACATCACGTAGAGCCAGAACACTCGCACACACTATATGCAGCCAGGACACCACACAAATAACACATAGCCAACACACACATAACATGCATCTAGAACACACCACGTGCACACATTATACATAATTATTACAAAAAAACTTCAATGTGTGTTGGCACTCTTCTACTAAATGGTGCTGGTATTGGAGGTGTTTCCCATAACAACCTCAAAAAATGCACAAATTGTATCTATAAATACAATCCCGCACTCAAAGAGAGATAAGAATCAATATATATGCCAAGAAAATGAATTTATAATACAGAAACTATATGTAAATTCATGAGTGAATAATGAGAAGTGATGTCCTTATAAATTCATCAATTTAAACAATTTCAACGTATATACATCCCAATATATATACAATTATTTACAATCTGTGTACATATGAAGAATGGAGTTCAATAGTTCATAGATGTTTTCAGGTGGATCCACCACTAAGTAGTTTTGTATGAGTGAAAAGAACTTTAAAAAACAGTAAAAAACAGGAGAAAAAAAAAATATAGGGAGAAAAATAATATATATAAGAAAAAAATATATGAAAAAATATATAGCTATATACCAAAATAAACAGTTCAATTGCATGTAATGAGAAAATGAAATAATGATGTTAATCAGAAAAAGAAAAAAAGAAAAATAAAAAATATAAAAAAAAATAAAATAAATAATGATGATCAAACAAAAATTAAGGCAAAAAAAGAGAAGTTAGTTTGGTCTCACCAATTGAAGTGTACACTGTCAGACTTCCAAGTAATGACAATAGTAGTGGGTGATCCAAAAAAATATTGTAGCAAAGTCCCTTAATCCATCACCGGAAGAACGATATCTGAACTCCTTCCTTTTTGTACACATGTCATGTTGTTTCTGTACTCGTCATGTTTATGTCATGGTGGTCAGGCGTCCTGCTCGATCGTAAACTGCTGGGCCTAATTATTAATTATACATAAACACAGCCAGCACTCATCACACACGACACACAACCAACACATACCAAGAGTGGGCAAAACAGAGGCAAATAATTGTAGAGTTATAGAATGTTTCCAGATCATCTATTTTTGCCTATTTTTTTCCATTCAGATTTAAAGGGACACTAAAGTCACCAGAACAACTACAGCTTATTGAATTTGTTCTGGTGAGTAGAATCATTACCTTCAGGCTTTTTGCTGTAAACACTGTCTTTCTAGAGAAAATGCAGTGTTTACATTACGGCCTAGTGATAACTTCACTGGCCACTCCTCAGATGGCTGTTAGATGCCTAAAATGCATCCAAACATTCATTATCTCCTCCCTCTGCATGCAGGCACTGAACTTTCCTCATAGAGATGCACTGATTCATTTCATCTCTATGAGGCGATGCTGATTGGCCAGGGCTGTGCTTGAATCATGCTGGCTCTGCCCTTGATCTGCCTCTTTGTCAGTATCAGCCAATCCTATGAGGAAGCACTGTGATTGGATCCGGCTAACACTTCTGATGATGTCAGCAGACTGTTTGTTTTTTCTGAGTCTAACAGCATGCAGAATTACAGCTTTCGGCTTGAATAAAATAAGATTCACTATATTTATGGAGGCATGAGAGGCCCAGTGGGCTAGATGGTGACTTTTTTTTTTTTTTTAAATTCTTTATTTTTGTTTCGCATTTGCTTAACATAGTCGCTTGAGATGCCACAGCAGCTGTCTCAGGCTTCAAAACATGAAACATAAATAGTCATTTGGCATTGAAATACTCTGCACAATTTTTAAAATTAGGTTCTAACGTTACAACATTCTATCTAGAGTTATCGCTAGATCGCCATAGTCTCCTGCCTGGAGGAAGAAGTTGTGCATGTTTAATATACTTTGTACGTCCAGTGTGTGACTAGGGTTCTGAGCAACTATTCCTCGTTCTGTGTAAGTGGTTCTTAGTGTTCGCTATGGCGATAAAGAAATATGCCGCATTTCTTGTCAGTGTGGCTTTGTCTAGGGCCCCAGGTTCTGGCGTGTTTGGTGTGGGCGTAAGTAACTCTGTCCCTGGGTTGCCCTATGTGTTTCGTTGATACTCGTGTGGTGTCATGTGGTCAGTGACCCCTAAGCAGGGAGGCCGCGGGGGGGGGGGGCACAGATACTCCAGCGGCCCTGTTGCTGGCCCTAACATGAGAGTGGTTTTCTGTGTAGTGTGCTACTCGTTTGTGGCTGTATCGGTGTGCGGGTTTTTGCCGTTATGGTGGCCCTTTAATCCAGGGAGAGGTTGTGTGCCCTACACTGGTGCCAAGTTGAAAAGCAGTAAACGTTTAAAAAATTTGAAACCAAGTGAAAACAAATTAGAACAGCAATGGCATCATTGGTGAGATTTGTCTGTGGGCTGAAAGGCAGTCATTGGTTTCAGGTGGCTGTCTCAGGGGCTCCTCTCCCCCTTGGTACAAAAGGGACAGTCCTGGTGGAGTCCCATGCATGGGAGCTGGCGGGCTCTTCTGTGTGGTCAGGTCCTAGTGGTAGCCCCAGTGCCCTGAGGAAAGAGTCCACTTCCTGAGTGGAATTGAGGTGTAGCGTGGTGCCGTTGTGGTCCACCGACAGTGTTTTTGGTGCTGTCCAGAGGTACGTCATCTTGGCGTCTTGGAGGCAAAGGGTCATAGGGGGCAGGGTTCTTTTCCATTGGAGTGTGGATCTTGCCAGGTCCTGATAAAAGGTAAGACTCGCGGATTCAAAGTCCAGTGGTGTTTTGCCTTTTAAGGCAGCGAAGATGGCATTTCTGTCTGTTTGGGTATGGCACCGGACGAACAAGTCTTTGGTTGCGTGGGGGGGGGGGGGGCTTGTGGTGATTTACGGATGCGGAATAACCCTGCAATAATTAATTTTTTGGCCTGTGCGTGTGGCAATATTGTGGCGACCAGGTATCTAATGTAGTGTGGCAGCTCTGCCTGACTTATTTCGTCAGGGATACCCCTAATTTTCACATTGCTTTTACGGCTTCTCTCTTCTACTGCATCCAGCGTGTTAATCAGGTTTGCGTCTGAGGCTTTTAAATGGGAAACTGTTTCTTTTAGGCTCCTCACTTCGTTTTGGACGTCTATGATGTCCTCTTTTGTGGTCTTCACTCGGTCTGTGACCGCCTGGACCTCTGTTTTCATTACAGCCATGTCTGCCGCGGACATTTGTTTTAGCTCCATTAGGAGGTTTTTAATATCTAATTTTGTGGCTGGTGTCAGTGCATCAGGGTCAGCTTGTGCACCTTGGGATGGCGGGTGGTCTAGGGTGTCCCCCATGGTGAGCTCCGAGCACATGGAGCTTGTGTCTGGGTCGGGTGTGGCTGACATTTTCGGCACCGCGGTGCGCTGGAGCATAGTGCTAATGTCCTGTGTATCTTTGCATGCACCTGTTGCTATTCGCTGGGATTTTCGTCACATGTTTGCCGGGTCAGTGGAGAAGACCGCGTTGTGGAGCGCCGTTTCGAGCCCTGTAGTCTGAGTAGGCCTTGGTTGTGGGGTGTGCTTTCCGTCCCATCTGGCGGTATAAGAAGGGCATCGGTCAGTTGAGAGCTTTGCCCCCCTGCCCTGGCCGTCGTTTGTTAGGTCTGTAAGGGCTGTAATAGCAGTTTTTGTCATTGATTAATCTCGTTGTTGACTGAGCTCGCTGAACATGCGACCACTCCGTTCTGTGGCTAAGCTCCGCCTCACCGATGGTGATTTTAACACTATAGGGTCAGGAATATTTGTTTGTGTACCCTATAGTGATCCTTTCATTTGTGGAAATTCAAAGTTCAGCAAATAGCCCTGTCAATATCCAGGGCTCTTGGCAGGGGTCTCAATCTTTGAGAATTTAATATAAGATTTGAGATATTTTAAATTACTTTGCATCAGGACAAGTAAATTGTCATGACGGACAAGTAATGTGGGATACCTCTTTAGTCCCCTGGACGAGGAATTTTGTTTTCTTCTAGATTCTACACCCCTGTCTTATACGTTATTTACTTCTTGGTGGGCCAAACACTCTTGCACTGTTCTTTATGTAAGACAGCCACAAGTGACAGATTTAAGAAATAATGTACAGGATCCACACACCCACAAAAAGCATTTTTATAATGTTACAAAGCTTCAGAATTTCACCTTTATTGTGGTGTGGGGAAATAATTTAATAGTTCCCCAGCCACGATGACCGCAATAGTGTATGTTATTACGTGTGTCTGTCTGACTGTGCTGCTATTTGCTTAGTGATCAAATATTCTACCGTCTGTACCACGTAGCATCAATGAGCCAATGTAAGGCCTTCACAGGGCAAGTAATAGAGCTTTATATAATTGCACAGATTCCACTTTCAGATGTTGGGATGGTCAGCCACAGCACATGTAAATAAAAGTAGAAAACATAGTGCTCTCTATAAACAAAACCATACAGGGAAACAAATTGATATTACACACTTTTCCCAGAGCTCAACCCTTAAATCCCCACTGAGGATATTACCAGGAGAGGTGTATTACAGATGAGACGGTATCAAGAAACAGTAATTAAAAAAAAACTTTATTTATAAATATAAACAAAGAAAAAAAAAGGATAATAAAACCATGTGTAAAATCCTTGGCAAGATTGTTGCTGCTACATATTTACAAAACTGATCTAGCGCTTGATTCACTGTTTGTATGACAACATTGCGGTATTGCCAGACTCCACGGCCAAAAAAAAAAAAAAAAGGCTTTAAGAATTAACAAATCTTGCCTTCCAACTGTGTCCAAATGGTTCAATAATATACAATATCTCCCAAGAAGACAGTTTACAGCTGGAATTGATCTGTCTGGTCCAAGCTGACCAGCTAATTTTACCTTGGCTCTAGACACAGCTTTGAGACTCAGATCAGACACCATGTCAGTTTGCCTTGAGTTCACTAGCAGAGAAATACAAGTTGATATTATACACATAAACTTCAAGCAAATTACAGATGCCAACCTTCATAATACTGAAAAGGTGACTCCCCAACCTTAAGGTGAAATTTCCAGTGACCACTTAGTTCCTGGTCTCCTCAACCAGACAAAATCTGGCACCCTGATACTCAACTCTTGACTGCAGGAGATATAACTGGCCTTCAATATAGACAGCCTGTCTTATTGATACCCAATACTACCCAAAGTAGCCACTTTTTAGTGATTTGTTTGGGGTGGTTCTGGACCAGTATCTATGGTAGGCCCTGGTTGTGACATACACAGTCCCTATAAAAAAAGGTTGCTGCTGGAGCTTCAGATAGGCTATTGACAGAGCAGTATTATTATTATTATGGTATTTATAGAGCGCCGTCAAATTCCGCAGCGCTTTACAATGGGTGGACGAACAGACATGTAGTTGTAACCAGACAAGTTGGACACACAGGAACAGAGGGGTTGAGGGCCCTGCTCAATGAGCTTACATGCTAGAGGGAGTGGGGTAAAATGACACAAAAAGGTAAGGATAGTTGCAGAAGAGGAATCAGTCAGGAGCTATTAACAGTTTAATTGATACCCTTTTATGAAGAAGTGGGTTTTTAACAATTTTTTGAAGGAATTGAGACTGGGTGAGCATCTAACGGAGGAGGGAAGCGAGTTCCACAGGAACAGTGCAACCCTTGAGAAATCTTGAAGGCGAGCATCAGAGGTGGGAGTACGGACAGAATATAGACGTAAGTCTTCAGCAGATCGTAAGGGCCTAGACGGGACATACTTGTGTATAAGGGAGGATAGATAGGTGGGAGCAGCATTATGTAGCGATTTGAAAGCAAGAACCAGAATTTTAAATTGAGCTCTATATTTTATAGGAAGCCAATGTAGGGATTGACAGAATGGTGAGGCATGGGAGGTGCGGGCGGACAGAAAGATGAGCCTCGCCGACGCATTCATTATGGACTGTAACGGCGCTAGTTGGGAGCACGTAAGACCACTGAGAAGCGGATTACAGTAGTCAAGGCAAGAAAGGACAGTGGAATGGACCAACACCTTAGTCGCATCTGGTGTTAGTCGCACACAATGTTTTTTAGATGGAAATGACAGGATTTGGCGATAGATTGAACATGAGGCTTGAAGGAGAGGTCGGAGTCAAAGAGAACACCTAGGCAGCGAGCCTGCGTGGTGGAGCTGATGGTAGCACCGTTGACCTGGAGGGAGACAGACACAGGAGTAACAACACTTGAGGGAGGAAAGACCAGAATTTCAGTTTTGGTAAAGTTTAGTTTAAGGAAGTGGGCAGCCATCCAGTTAGAAACAGCAGAGAGGCAGTCAGAGACACTGACTAGGTAGATTTGCGTGTCATCTGCATAGAAATGATATTGGAATCCAAATGAGCTAATGAGTTTACCAAGGGAGGCAGTATAGATGGAGAACAGTAGGGGACCAAGGACTGAACCTTGGGGGACACCAACAGAGAGGAGTTGGGGAGAAGAAGCAGAGCTAGAGAAAGAAACACTGAAAGAGCGCTGGGAGTGGTAGGAGGAGCACCAGGAGAGAGCAGTATCTTGTAGACCGATATTGCCGAATAAGAAATTCTATATTGAACACACTGTGCTGAACTAAACGGAAGCTAAAAAGGCAGAATCTTTTTAAGTAAGTGTATAAAGGGGCTGTGTGAGTGAATAAACAAAATAATTAAACGCCTAAATGACCCAAAACGACCCCATTAAGCTAAAGTTGCTTTGATGGCAAATGATGGCCTGTAGTCTGCTGAAACCACACCATTACCAAAGAAGCACCTCTGTCCATAGGACCAGTATAAGGGGAGCCTATGTCGAAATGGTTATGTGAGAGCTGTAATGTGTGTCCAGCTGGATTTGTGCGAAAGAATTGTGGAACTACTGTGGGAATTCCAGCAAGCCAATGGTATTAGGAAAGTAAGAGGAAGCACTTTAATGTGGAGTTATGAAATGTTGTAATAATTGTTAGGAGCAAGTTCTAGTGTCTGTGGCTTCAACAGATGTGTAAGCTGCAACTTGCTATAGACATTATATAGCATTAAACCAAGAAATAAAGGTAATGGCTGGTGCCTAGTGGTGTTGACAATTTCAAGTGTCTTGGCTGTGTTTATCTATGAAATTTTGCCGATTTGACTGAAGTGTGCAGGAACGCTAGGTAACGAATTCACTTGCAATGGCTACCAGACTCCACAATACAGTTTAAACAGGAGTCAAATCATGGATAACATCAATAATCTGTAGTAAAAGTCATGTGAGAAGTCAAAGACTCTAGAAAATTAAATTAAAAACCATAGGAATGCAAAACTAAAATGTGCCTTTAAGAATCCATTTTTAGTTCTGTATCTAAAACAAAAACTGCACAAAACGGTTTCATTTTGCTCTGGAGCCTTTGTTTCTGGCACTGTCACACGTGTAGGAAAGAAAAGAAACTGGCAGAACTTCACATCAGAAGTGGTTGCAGACTGGAAAGTGCCTTGGAACTGAAATGTGGTGTAAGAATACGAGACCTTATTATTATACCATTAGGACAATGCTCTCAGAAGTCCTCTACAAAATGATTTTGTTCCAAAGTAAACAAAGAGCAAAAAGTACTAAATAGCTATAAAAAGAAAGAGCAACCTTCTAAAAAATGTACTGCATGTGATAATCACAGCAATGCGCCAACAAGGTTGAATCGGGACGGAAAAGGTCATCTCTGGGGCAATCATTGGCCAGAGGTTTAATAACAGTAGGAAGGAGGAAAACAGCACCTGGGTATTCTTCAATGAAAACATTTGTAACAATAGTTATCTCCCTTGGTGTTTTTTGTTTTTGTTTTGGTGGGGTGCAGAATGAGGAAAAGTCTCAAGACTAGGCTGATTTATAGAATCTCTTATTTGTTTTACGAGTGTGGATTTTTGCCAAAAACCCATGTTTTGAAAAGAAGCATCAGTTGGAGCCGACATAAGTATAACTGTAGAGGTATGCAGTGAAGTAACCCTTTAACCTCTGCGTAACCCGTAACAGTTATGAGTCAGTTGATATTGTGTCCAAACATAAATTCACACCTCTTCATGCACTGCAGATGTCTTTTTTTTTTGTATCACATCTTCAGGTAAGGATGAATCTGATCGCCCTCTTCACATATATACCTGTAAACCTAATCACAAACTACAGAAAGCAAGCTTCACCTACATCCAGAAATCTGAAGCGGTCAGTGTAGGACATTTCCACATGATTTAAGTCTCCACCTTCTGAACTGCAAGCTTTCAGGCAAACAATTTTGCTGAGGTTCCATATACACGGCAGCCTCCAGGAACGAGAAACAAAGATATCATTATCACCCAATTACTGGGTGATCACTGGGGACCGGGAGACGAAGGGATTTGCCTAAGATCACACAGCATAACAGTGGAACCCACAACTTTGTATTTTATGTTGTTGTTCTAACAGGGCATACAGGGTCAATCAGTAACCCATCTCCTGTGATACCTCTCTGTATTAAAAACTTTTTTTCTGTCCTTTTAACCACAGGCTGAGTTTACTCTTTTTATAACCTAATCTTAAGGAGGCTGCCAAGGACCGTGTTTGAGAACAAAAACAGACGTCTGTGCATCTTAGGCAAGAAAGTAAAGTTAAAAGGCAGAACATCTGCCACACTAAATCTTGCAGGATGTGGAACTGGCCAGAAAAAAAATAAATAATAATAAAAAAAAATTCACAATTTAAGACAGGGAAGGATTTGTACCCATGGAAAGCAAGAGGTGAGGAACTATGGGAATTTCATATCACAACCCAAGCACACAGGACAGGTGAAAGAAGAAAGTCTTAAAAGCAAATAAACATCCACTAGAAATTGGAGCAAGAGAGAAAGAGAGGTGGTAGTGGTTATGGTGCTTAGAGTGTTACTTTACTATTAAGCAAAGTAGGCATAGATGTGGGGACAGTATGGGACTAAATTGGGGGTTAAACTTTTCTAAAACAGGTTAACCCCTGGAGGTAAGACAGCACTCCTACCCCCATAATAAGATCATTGAGATGAACTTGTTATGGGGGTGGTAGTGTTCCCTTGATGTAACTGCCCATTGAGCAGCACTGGGATAATTATATAACCAATTATAGCAATCATAAATCCTCCCTGTTTTAGTGAAAAGCACATGCAATTAAAGGACCACTATAGTGCCAGGAAAACATACTCGTTTTCCTGGCACTATAGTGCCCTGAGGGTGCCCCCACCCTCAGGGTCCCCCTCCCGCCCAGCTCTGGAAGGAGGAAAGGGGTAAAAACTTACCTTTTTCCAGCGCTGGGCGGGGAGCTCTCCTCCTCCTCTCCTCCCCGTCGGCTGGCTGCGCGCGCATTCAGCCGGTCGCATAGGAAAGCATTATCAATGCTTTCCTATGGACGCTGGCGTGCTCTCACTGTGAAAATCACAGTGAGAAGCACGCAAGCGCCTCTAGCGGCTGTCAATGAGACAGCCGCTAGAGGGAATGGGGGAAGGCTTAACCCATTCATAAACATAGCAGTTTCTCTGAAACTGCTATGCTTATTAAAAAATGGGTTAACCCTAGCTGGACCTGGCACCCAGACCACTTCATTAAGCTGAAGTGGTCTGGGTGCCTAGAGTGGTCCTTTAATTTAGGTTATAATTTCTGTAGATTTCATGAAAGAGAACTATTGTGACATAACTTGTTTAAATTGTTTTCCATGTGTCCAGCTATTCTTTCTCATGTGAATAAAAAATGCATACATTATGTTTATTTTAAAGTATTTTGATGTGTGTGTTCAATTATACAACTTATGTTATATAGTGTACAAGATCCGATGCCCCATTTATATTTTGTAGGTTAGGAAGTCTAAAGGCTCTATACATTTAGATGCAGAGGCTGAGGATCTTGATCCTGTGATGTCAATCATGCAATACAATAGCCCCTCAAGGTTTTTCCAGCAGTCTGTTTGCCATACCTACTCTCTCTGTCCACATAATTGGAAAAGCTGCTTCTTGGTACCACTTCCCCCCAAGCACATTGCTGCTAAACACAAGAACGCCTTGGGTAGCACTAAAAAAAAAAAAGTTTCCATGTCTCATATAATCTAGGGACAGAGTAAAGGGAATAAAATGAAGTTAAATAGTAATGCCAGTCAGAGACAAATGGCCTGCATCTGTTGCTTTTAACAATATGCCCGATGATTTACTGTCAGACCAAAATATTGTCCAGGTTAAAGATTGCAATCTGATGTAACAGAGTCAAATCAAACAATATAAAAAATGTAGCGAGATCAAAACTGAATCACAACTGTAACATTTTCAGATGTGCTGCTGTAAAGAGTTTTTTTTTTTTTTTTTCTGTCATTCAATTTTCGTGGAGTTATTGAGGTAAATGGAAAAGGTTCTACATAAGACACTTTTGTGCAGAATATGCAATAGGTAGAGTTTTGTCTCAGCACCAGTATCTATACCTCAGTTTTATACAAGACACGTAGTTTGTCAACAATAAAGTCAAATTGCTCATAAGAAACAATATGCAACAAAGTCAAGTGGCTCACATGAAAAGCAAAATTAGCAGAAAAAAGATGCTGTTTAGGCATTCAATAATAAGAGCAGTGTTGAGAAAATATAAGGGAAAGAAAGAATGAAAAAGAAACATTGAAATCAGACAGATAAACATGGCCTAATAGGAAAGGTAGTGGTGTTGACAGCACAATTGAGTCCCTGGAACATTCCAATTTGGTTAACCATTGCTCAGTCTAGGGGCTTGACTATGGCACTTGTGTGACAACATGCAAGTAAAAGGAAATCACCACCTGGCTTGCATGCAGAGATCAGATTGAGCACACCATACCATATTGTCGGGACTTTCCATACTCTGGAATAAGGCCAGAAAACAAGCGTCTAAAGAGTGCTTGCCTGCAGAAATGTGTGCCTTGTCCATAGTCTTTTCGAGACGGACGTTAGTGTTGAGGGGTGCAACCTCACAGTGCTTGCCTCCTGGAACGTGGCTGCTATTGATGCCTACTGCTTGCTCCATAGCACTGCAGGCTCCTGTCTGGGTTCAGGGCCATCTGAACCCTGCTAAAAAGGGGCAATTTAGTTAGCTTTCGTGGTGAGGGTGCACTTGCTCCAGCCTCCACGCTTACCAGCAGCCACTTCCAAAATGTACCACAGAGACAATGAAAGGCTTCTAAGAGGCTCCGATGAGGCTTTGGAGGCCAACCATGGACTACAGGAGTTGTGCCATTTGGATCTCATCAGCATGACGCAAGCTTTGATTCAACATTGAGAAACTCTCTAAAAGTATGAAAGGGACATGCCAAGAACCACAGTCACTACAACCTTGGGCCCTCCCAGAATTCGTAGTCTAACCATTTAAGAATGGGTTGGCAAGGAGATTCCATTTAGCTCCACTGAGCTATATCCTGCCTTGCAGGAATGCACTTAAAGGACCACTATAGGCACCCAGACCACTTCAGCTTAACTAAGTGGTCTGGGTGCCTGGTCCAGCTAGGGTTAACCCTTTTTTTTTATAAACATAGCAGTTTCAGAGAAACTGCTATGTTTACACTAAGGGTTAATCCAGCCTCTAGTGGCTGTCTCATTGACAGCCGCTAGAGGCGCTTGCGTGCTTCTCACTATGAAAATCACAGTGAGAAGACGCCAGCATTGTAAATGCTTTCCTATGAACTGGCTGAATGCGCGCGCAGCTTCTGCCGCGCATGCGCATTCAGCCGATGACGTCGCTAGGATGGAGGAGAGGAGGAGGAAAGCTCGCCAGCCGGCGCTGGAGAAAGATAAGATTTTAACCCCTTCCTCTCTCCAGAGCCCAGTGGGAGGGGGACCCTGAGGGTGGGGGCACCCTCAGGGCACTACAGTGCCAGGAAAATGAGTATGTTTTCCTGGCACTATAGTGGTCCTTTAAAGGAACACTGTAGGCATCCAGACCACTTCAGCTCATTGAAGTGGTCTGGGTGCTGTGTTCCTTTTGCACTTTGTGCTGCGTGTTTTTTGCACTTAGTGCTGCAATGTAAACATTGCAGTTCTAGACAACTGCAATGTTTACATTGCAGCTCTAAGTCTGCCCTCAATGGCTATCTACCAGACAGCCACTAAAGGGCTCCCGGAATCGAAACAGACCTTTGGTCCGTTATCGGATGCTGGACGTCTTGCTATCCTATTGGGAAATCCTAATGTGAGCGGCGCCGATATTTGTATTTGTATATTAACGTAGGTCTCAAGTTTTAATTCACTAAAGTAAATAATTTTTTTTTTTCCTGTACTGTTACTTCATCTTGATTGCCTTATTTAAGAGTTCAGTTTATATTTCCTTATTCAAATGTGAAGCAAATTCTTGGACTTTCTTTCTAAGCTAAATGTGATTCAACAACACATACACATTACAGTATAAAAATCCTCACAGCGCTTAAAGGGGTATCAGGTACACCTCCCTGATGAGGCCCAAAGAACCCCAAAACGATTGGGCTTTGCTACTGTATCTCTCATGCAGAAAGTACTTGCCAGTTTTTTTTTAGTTCTGGTCTGCCCTTATGGGTGGGATCAGTCTAATATGTAAATTGTATAGGTTCTCTTTGTAATGGCACAAGTGAGCAAAAACATTTTTTGAGACCTGACAGGGCTAACTGATGGGCAAGCTATTGAGGTTATCCACGTTTTGCCCATTCTCAGATTTCTCATACACTCTGTTTTTGTTGCAATAACATTAATTTGAGTTTATGGAGTGGTTCTAATGAACCTTTTTAGGGATTAGGATAGAGTAAATTTGACTAATTAGGGCATGTTTATCCGGGTTAGACTAGTACTCTAACAAGGTCTATGATAAAAAGGAGCTTGCACTTTGACTTGACTATAACCTTGATGAAGTCTTCAAATTGCTTTCATTTATACAATTGAGATACTGTACTTTTCTTTACAAATTTTGTTCTCCAGGGTATTTCATTTTCTGCTCAGTAATGTTGAGGATACAAGCCATTAGAACATATTGTTAATTATCAATTGCACTTTCCTTTGCTTTATTAAACCTATTTTCTATTTTGTTTGCTGATTAAAGCACCTTCTTTTTAAAAGTCCAGCTACATTCTGTTTGCCTTTTAATGCAGAAAAAAAAAAAAAAAACACAACTGCCACTCAGCAGAGAAAGTGTTTCTTTTTTTAGGTATATGTGTACAGTTTCATGTTTATGTTTTACTACCAAATAACTTGACCTCTGGTTATGTTTGTCTGGTGGGACCATCCTGAATTTGGAAATTGGTCTCAATCTTCTGGCCTTGTTTCCCGATGACCCGCTTCGGGGGACACCAATAAAATGTGCTTTAGAAAGAGCAGAGCGGAACAAAGTAAACTCAGGGCATTCAGCTCACGGACACCACTGGCTAAATGAATTGGGCAAAATCTACGGCAACAACTTATATGAAGACAAACTGTTGCCCTTATTCACAGACTCCACGTCTCTACGCTCGGACACTATCCATATATACTCTAAGTAAACTTAAATTCAAGGCCAAGTAAGAGCCATAGATCACACTATTATGCAGACTAATAACCCTCATCCCATATCTCTATATGCACAATGGGCACCTTGTTGTTCATTTAATTTGTGCAGCTTTCTCACATCTCTATCTCTGGAACTCACTCCAGTCCAGAACCGGTTACATTTCATTGCTCTATTGCATCAAAAGCAAACTAAAAGATTAAATTGAACTCTGCAGTAAAATATAAACTAGAACCATATGTACCATGTGCAGCAAGCAAACTATCATTTATACACGCTCCTCCTCCTGATACTACCTGTGGCATATAGTCCCTTTGTAAGCTATGTTCTTTTATACGCCTGCATTAACACAGCATGTCCTATCTTGATTGATGAGCACTTAGTACTTGTTGGTGCCATGTATAAAAGCATTCTTAGAGAGTGGAAAGGTGGATGGAGGCACCATTAGATTACATAATTAGTCAAGAACACAATTTAAATAGGAAAAGCTGGGATTTATGAAAATGCTTCTGCTCCCTGTCAACCATTACGTGCATAATTAACCCTGACTAAGACCTGTTATGCATAAATTACAAAATTTGTGTTGCGGTGTTGTGGTAATCTCTCCAAACTGGCTGGGCTTTCAGCAGGTGCCACACTAAAAGTACACAAGTAACAATGTTAAGTGTAATGTGTATAAGTCAGACGAGAAAAAAAAAATTGTATGAGAGTGTTGTGTTGGTTTTAATAAAATAACAATAGACTGAAATGAGTTCCATGAGAAGCTGAAGTAATTTGGATTGTGTGGTTAGAGACTCACAGAACAGAGCCCTTAAATAATAAAATAAATGTAGAATTGTAAAAATAAAATAAAAAAAGAAGAAATAAATGTAAAAATCCAGCATTCCAACATTGCTATAAAAATACTTACCGTATATACTCTATTATAAGACGAGTTTTTCAGCACATTTTTTGTGCTGAAAAATCCCCACTCGTCTTATACTCAAGTTAATGTCTGTATTATGGCAACTTACATTGCCATAATACAGACCAGGACCGCCGGGCTCATTACAAGCCAGACGGTCCTGTCGGGGGCTGGCAGCAAGCTGTAACTTACCTTTCCTGCAGCTCCTGTCAGCTCCCCTGGCAGCTCCCACTGCAAGTCTCGCGAGAGCCGCAGGGTCAGCGCGTTGCCACGGGGTCCACATGGCACTCAGACCGCGAGACTTGGAAAGGGAGCTGACCGGACCGGAGGAGAGAGAAGGGAGCTGACAGGAGCTGCAGGAAAGGTAAGTTACAGCTCGCTGCCAGCCCGCCTCCTACACAACCCATCTACTAGACTACCAGGGAATGAGAGCCCCCGTCCCTGGCCAGCTAACATGCAGGAAGGGGGGGGGGGAACGAAAAAATATAAATAAATAAAAATTTAAATAATAAAATAATAATATAAAACAATATATATTAAAATAATAATAATAATTAAAAAAAAAAAGCCCACCCCCCCACCAAGGCTCTGCATCACACACACACTGCACTCATTCACACACCCACACTGCACTCATTCACACACACACACACACACACACACACTGCACTCATTCACACACTGCACTCATACACACACACACTGCACTCATACTCACACACACCGTATTCATACAAACACACTCACTGCATTCATTAGATACACACACTGTAAATAAATATCCAATTAATATAATTTTTGGGGGATATAATTTTATTTAGAAATTTACCAGTAGCTGCTGCATTTCCCACCCTAGTCTTATACTCGAGTCAATAAGTTTTCCCAGTTTTGGGGGGTAAAATTAGGGGTCTCGACTTATACTCGAGTATATACGGTAGCTCATATACAAGGAAACCCATATTCTGTTCACAGCATATGCAGCTGAAACACCACAGGGGAAGTGCGTGAAGTAGAAAGCTCTGAGTAAGGTACAGGGCCAGTTCTTTATCAGAAAGCAGCTGCGACTGCTTTGTACATGAATCTGGAAGCTGCGGTATGTTTACCCCCAGGACAGCAGTGTACATTTTTAAATATGGATATGTCTATGCAATGTATACAAATGAGGCCTGAAATCCCACTTGACACAAGGTTCACCTTGAGATAATATCAGTGCTTTTGGCCAACACTGTTTCTCTGTAAATATCAGATACATCAGGGCTTTCGAAACCAGTAGTAGCAGCTTTGATTCGTTGGGTCTGGCAGGAAATAGGGCCTAGTAATGTACTGAAGATAATGCATCAGTAAGCTTGAAGGATACATGGGATCAGCGCTCAGCATAGGAGGTAGAGGAAAATCTGTTAAAGGAAAGTCAAAACACATGGAGTAGATGTAAAGCCATCATGGCATTCTTGCCAAATGTCACTGTTTTTCAGGATAATCCGTAATCCTGGCTCCTTGCCTCAAACACTTGTCCCAAGTATTAAACCCATACTTTCAATGAGTTTATGCCAGGAGTTGAAAATGCCTGTAATGTTTAGGAACCACACAGATATACTCAAGGGTTTCATTCAGCAGCCAGACTAGCACATCTAAAAACTATTATAAAATCAATGGTGCCAGCAGGAACATTTGCCAGAAGCCCAGCTCACTGGTGACTTTTCAAATTTTGCGCCATATTCTTGTGATGAAACATTTAATGTGTTCCAATGTGAGTATCTGTATTGACTTTGTATATTATTAATATAATGTCTGCCTTGTCACAAGGTATGCTAAAGTAATGCTATGTGCTGCTATTGTCTCCATGGAAATGATTTGTAACATTAAACACTATGGATGTGCAATACAAATGCTGACTGCTTTGTAATCTGACTTAAAGGACCACTATAGTGCCAGGAAAACATACTTGTTTTCCTGGCACTATAGTGCCTTGAGGGTGCCCCCACCCTCAGGGTCCCCCTCCCGCCCGGCTCTGGGGAGAGGAAAGGGGTAAAACTTACCTTTTTTCCAGCGCTGGGCGGGGAGCTCTCCTCCTCCGATCCTCCTCTTCTCCTCCCATTCGGCTGACTGCGCGCGCATTCAGCCGGTCTCATAGGAAAGCATTTACAATGCTTTCCTATGGACGCTTGCGTGCGCTCACTGTGATTTCCACAGTGAGAATCACGCAAGCACCTCTAGCGGCTGTCAATGAGACAGCCACTAGAGGAATTGGAGGAAAGATTAACCTGTTTACAAATATAGCAGTTTCTCTGAAACTGCTATGTTTATAAAAAAAATGGGTTAACCCTAGCTGGACCTGGCACCTCATTAAGCTGAAGTGGTCTGGGTGCCTAGAGTGGTCCTTTAATAAAAAACTATAGGTTGCACTTATGATGTATGGTAAAATCCATGAATGACAAATAACTACATTTTTAAAAGTGTGTGGTAAGTGAAATATACATATATATTTCCACTGAAGTAAGAATTCAAAGTAAATTTCAAATTATAAGGCCAAACTAGCCTAACCGGAAATTCAGGCAGGTCTGCTTTCATTTTAGCTACATTGGCCTTAAATTTGAAATTCACTTTGAAGTCTCACTTTAGTAAATTACCCTGGAAGAAGTCTGTGGCAAATGTGCAAATATAGCAAACAATTTTCAAATACTTTAAGAAAAGATTTGGGAACATAATCTAAAGATTCTAGCAGCCAGATGAGCATGATTAGTGGTTATAATATTTTATTATTATATTACTGACACTATAGTCCTAAAACCACAGCTTAAGCCACACTTACCTTGGGTTAGAAATGTGATTTACTAACCTGTTTTCAGCATCACACAGGGCTACTCACGTCTGGCCCCGCACCCAATCCGCCTCCTTGGCTGACAATCAAAATTGATGATCTCAGCCAGTCACAATGTGTTCCCACAGGACAGCTTCAGATTGGCTGAGATTGTCAATTCTGATGATCTCAGCCAGGGAGGCAGGATGGGGGGGGAGGCGCAAATCCAAAACACCCCGGCCAATCAGCATCTCCTAATAGAGATGCATTTAATCAATGCATCTCTATTTGGAAAGTTCAGTGTCTCCATAAACGTCAGTGTTGCACACTGTGCAGAACTGACCCAGCAAGCACCTCTAGTGGCCTTCTGAGAAGTGGCCACTAGAGGTGTTTCTAGGCTGTAAAGTAAACACTGTCTTTTCTCTGAATATAAAAAGACAGGTATGCAGACAATCTAGGCACCATAACCACTTAATCTCACTGAAGTAAACATAGTGCCTGGAGTACCCTGGCACTGCCCCTCTGTTCGTTGTTAAGTCTTTGCAAATAGTTTAGGCTTCCTAGGTGCTGCAGCCTAGCCCTCATTACAGGTATAATGATGGCAGAAAGCATACTCCACCTTAGCTTACCTGATATCAGCAAAATGGTGTCTGTGATGGACTAAGAGCGATAGATAGTTGACACTATCACTGGCACCCATCATGCTTAAACATTAGTCTGAGCAGCAATGAGGGGCCAGGCTGTGGGCTTGCAGGGACCCTCAATCAACATTAAACTACTGGAAAACAATAAGACTGAACAAAGGGAAAGTTCCAGGGGACTCAAGACATTATAACCACTTCAATGAGAAAAAGTGGTCAGAAGTGCCTAAAGTGTCCCTTTAAGGAGCATTGTTTCCCTGTCCTAACAAAATGAAAGCAGAAGAATCAATTTTAAAGCCAAATATTAACATTTTATAGACTCTACAAGCATTTAAAATGTAAATTAAACAAATGAGAAGCATTAGAAATCAAGGTGTGTGTCAGATTACTGAAATTACAAATGTGTATTTGTAACAGAATACACAATAGGATATAATCTGCTGTTAAATTACCTGGCAATGCAAAACTATCTTTTTTGTTAAGTCACTCCTCTGGGATGCTGGGTGTATACAATAATTGAAACAGATCCAGGTTGAGGTGCAAGATTTTGTATAAATCCACTCCATGGTATCGAAACCTAATTCATGCAGATTGCCTTACTAAATATATATATATATATATATATATATATATATATATATATATATATATATATACACACACACATACACATATATATACACATATACACATACACATATACATATATATACATACATATATATATATACATATATACATATACATATATATATATATACACATATATACATATATACACATATATATACACATATATACATATATACACACACACACACACACACACATATATATATATATATATATATATATATATATACCCTTAATACCGGTTGGTGTGGCACTGAAAAATATCCAAATGTGCAAGGCGATTTTATAAACTGTATAACTATATAAATATGTAATTGAGCCTAAGACATGTATCCCAGTTCTTCCACTTGTACAGGTGTAGACATTCCTATAGACACCATTTATATCAACAACAATTTAAGATTCTAATAAGTCTCAACTAAAAAAACATAGTGCACCTTTGAAACATCAATATAAAATCTGGTATAACTTATGCTTGTCTAAGAGATAGATCTGTTTGTCCTTTCATTACTTGACGCACTACTAGTGAAAGTTACAGAGAATAAATTGCAATCTCACTAGGAGGGATAACCTCTTTCTCCAGCCAGGTAAAGTCTCTCAGCTGCCTGAGAGTTGTGAGAGGCTGCAAGATACATGGAGGGAGGGGTTTCTGTGTTATCCTCTCCTTTAATAACATAGTCCCGCCTTGAAAGTTTTTAAGCGGCTCCTTTCCCTATTCAGAGCATCCCCAGCCAAAGTAATGCCCTCTCCTACCCTGACGTCAAAGAACAGATCACAAGCAAGATTAGGGTTTTTCATTTCTCTTATTGCAGCAATTAGCCTGGGACTGTATAAAAGGGCTACAGAATGGGAGGGAGACAGCGGGAAAATCTGGGGACATAAAGAGATAGCTCAGAGACACAGAGAGCCAGAGGGAGGAAGAGAGGGGAAAGAGTGGAATTCACCTCGTATTTCTAGCTTAAGAGAAACTTTTTCTAACTTGCAATAAAGAAATGAGCTGAACTTTGAAATCCCCTGCTCAGCTGCAGTCAGCCTAATTTCTCTCAGAAAGCAGGAGCACTAAATACTGCAGACACCTGTTTTTTGTTTTGCTTTTAAGCTCAGTTTGATGATTTCTTATTTTTAGCACCTTGCACTTCCACTCCCTTGGTGCAGGAAAACAAAAAAGCAGAAATTACTTATTTCTAAAGTCTTGGGTTTTCCCCCCATTATTTTTTAACAGGGTTAATGAGGGATATAGTGGCAGGTAGCGTTGCAGGTTGAGGGGGATTTCTGGGAAGACATTATGGGGCTCCTGAGTGTGGACTTGTTAATCACACTCCAGATTTTGCCAGGGTTCTTCTCTAACTGCCTTTTCTTGGCTCTGTACGATTCTGTTGTGTTGGTAAAACACGTGCTCCTGCAACTAAATCGTTCCAAATCCAGCCAGAGTCAATGGCGACGGATGCTCACCCCTGAAGGGCTGCGCTGCGTCTGGAAAAGTTTCCTATTGGATGCCTACAAACAGGTATGTAGGCTTACAAATAAATGCCCTTAAAGGAACAATCATATAATCTATGTAATGTTTAACAATGCCTTTCAATCTTCTCTATTTATATTAATTGATCATTTACAAACAAAAAGTTAGAAAAATAACAAATAAAAGTAAATTCCAATCTTTAGAATGTGTGCATGTGGCGTAAAATGTGTTCAGATTAAATATATAGTATTGAATACATACTTAGTATTTTTAGCTGTTAATGCATTATCTGAAACTATGTAATTTAAAACATACATAATGCAGCCTTCTACTTGTACTTTTGTTGAATTCTAGAAGGACTTTAGCAGGTGGAAGAGAGAAATCTATGCCTTAATTCAGAGAGTTACAAAGATACTGTAATCTTTAGGTTTTACAAACAAAATGTCATCTCCTTATAGCATTTCTTGTTTATCTAATAAAAGCTGTTTTAGAGTTGCAGCTCAGTGAAGCTCTGCATTTCAGAATAGGACAAGAGGAAGAAAAAATAAATAAAAAAGGCAGGTTTTATTGCTTAGTTGTCTGTACAAGGTCTACAGATTTAAAGAGCTTCCGGTGGTTTGATAGCTACTCACGCTGATCATTGAAACAAACTGTCATTCAAACCTCAGCAGGAGCTTCACGCTGTGCTGTACGCAGATCCGCGTGTTCCCAAACACTGCACACAATGATCTGGGCAGCTGGCTGCTGCAGGGCTAAAACTGCTGGAAAGAGCTTGTAAAACGTACCAGAATGCATGCAGCTGCCACTACGTAGAGTAGAAAAAAAGTTTGGGTTAAGGTTTGTCGGGGCGGAGAGAAACCAAGAACACAAATAATGTGCTTTGCTTTCAGATTGTTGAATAATTATTTTAGTCTCTTGGCTTGCACACTTGGTTTGATTAATGGATCACAAAATGACAAGGGTTCTTTAAATATGTATGTACAGTAAAGCACAAACTATCACAGGTTTTATCTCAATATAAAGGCAACTAGGATTAAATAAAAGCATTATTATCTGGCTAACTACATTCAGAAGCCATTGCAAAGAACAAGTACACAGCTCTCGTATGTTTTTGCAAGGTACAGGTCTGATTACAGTTGGACAGAATTTGCAAACTCCCCTTCTGTTCCCCACACACTCTGGTAAATAATTCCAGTACCAGAGTCGCAAACCCACCTGTAGGCTAAAACATGGGGCAAACTACCTCAATGGCGCCCTCTGCTGGCAGCCTCAATTTGTCTGTAGAATCCAAGGTAGACAAAGTGCATTTTTTGTGAACTAATTAAGTGAATGCAAGATCCTGCAACATTGTAGGGACCATATTGATGCAGTCTGGACCAGTCTTGCATGCATCGTAATACACAATTATACATAAAGTAAATCTGTTTATCCTGCCATTTTAAAGATGGACCAATAAAGATCAACACTGGTACTTGGAGGCAGACAAAAATCACAAGCATTGTTATTTAGCTCTTGGACTTACAGCGCTCCTAATGTAAGAAGGCAATGGCTACGTTTCTAAGTGGTGATTACAATGTAGGAGGGAGTGATGACAATGTAGGAAAGGGGTAATCCCAGTGTCTGGGGAGGATGTTGGAGAGGAGTGATAAAGCTGGTAAACCTTATGTGAGTCCAGAGTACAAGCCAACTCCTATAATGTAAGCTAAATAAACACTGCAGAAACTAAAAGGCTGGACCACTCTACCTCTTTCTGGACATATATGGTGTAAATAGGACACAGTGCATGCTGATCTGTTTCTAGTGCATGTTATACACACACAAATACAGATTTATTACATACACAGACAAACACCTCTCAAATTGCAGCAGTCATGAAATGGCTAAGCCTATATGCACACACTCCTTTTCAGTAGAGCTGAGCATATTGAATGTGTAATTAAATACTTGGCAGTAATTAAACTCATCCCATGGGATGAATAAAATTGCTGCCCAAGCTGAGAGCTGCTGTACTTGACCTTGCCATCAACTGACCACTCTGCTTAGTTTTGAGATTAACGCAGTTAGGTGAGATCATGGCACAGGCTCTTCACAGTAAGCCGCGAAGGCATCTGTTATGGGAAATGGGGATGTGTACAAAGTGCGCAGGTGCAAGAAGCAAAAGTTGCTATAGTGTTTGGAGCGTCCATTACTTATAAATGCAATTTTTTCAAATGAGGTGCTGGGTGTATTTATGAGGAGCCTGAAACATATAAAAAAATATTTTCTATATCATCACTTGCTGGGTGAGAAGGATATCCCTGCAGGTTATACCCACTGTATCATCAGATCATTTTGAGCAGCGTGATTTAGAAAAATAATTTACAAAACTGAGCCCCTTTAATGATCTCTTTGACCAGTATTGAACATTACATGTTAATGTTGCTGTCTAAATAATTAACCCAGACAGACAACACATTTTCTTGTACCAAGAGTGGCTGCTGATGGCAGCTCACCCAATACAAAAGACTAGAAAACAAAAAGACTGGTTCCACATTTGCCGGTAGTGTTCCATATCTGAGCAAGAAAGGTAGACTGTTACTCTCACATACAAGATATTTGATTTCACAGTTTCCTTCAATCCTGTCTATTTTTCTGTAAACAATTAAGGAGAAAGTAAAATTTGAATACAAATACTCCAGATTTTTTAGAAATGCTGCAGGGCTGTATTCATGCTGTGCTTTTTTTTTTAGTAATATTTTGGCATTCATTTGTGGGTGAGTGCTAGAGTTTCCCCAGGGAATTAAATAACCTGCCAGCAGCATGTGTTCCTTTGGGCAGATCCGTCTGTTTTTGATTTGTGTTTAACTGCGCTCTAAAAACAACCATGAACTTTAATTTACAAACAGGTCAGAAACAGACCAGAAAACTAACTTCTGCAGCCAGTAAGAGTAAGGACTAGTACAACATGTTGCCGGCTTTTCTACCATTACTGCAACATTGCAGAATACACAGCCTGTTTCTCTTCCACATCAAGATCATTACAGGATACACAGCACAGCAAGTATTCTTTCCAGGGTTAAACATTACAAGATACACAACCAGCTTCTTTCATGGAACTAGAACATTACAGAACTTGCATATGTTTTGTTTCTGTGCAACAATGCAGGACAAGCAATGTATTTCTCTCCTAAACAGCATTTGCATTATTGTAAGGACAATTAAGGGAACACCACAACATTAGGAATACAAACCTGTATTCCTAAAAATATAGTGAGACTGTCCCCACTGTGTGTAATAAAAATTAGGAAAATAAAAGGTTTTACTTAACTTTTTCCAGCTCTGAAGCTTCCACACCTGCTGCAGTGTAATCGGGGGGATATGGCCTAGTCCAGCGATGGTCAAATTCAATGCTACTCATAAATGACCATCGCGCATGCATCCAATGCTTTCCTACATACTGCGGTGTCCTGTGAACAGGTTTTTACTCTGTCAGTGCAGCGGAAGCGACTTTATTGAATGTCTGGAAGACCCAGCAATGCAAACATTGTAGTTTTTGGAAAAAAGAAATGTTTTGTATTGCTGTGTTAAAATGACTGGAAAACTGCAACGTGGTACTTTCAGCATGTGCTAAGTAGCAATTCTGTAGCTACTGGATGCACATGCAGCCAATCACAAAATTCATACATGCACCTCCCATCACACTCCTGCATCGACCGCACATGCAGCTCGATTCTGGGGGAAAAGCAAATGGGAAGAGGAAGTGAATGACTTACAGAAGGGGAAAATAGACAAGCAAAAGAGATTGGAAAATGAAACTGAAAGGTTAAAGCATGACATGATACATAGCCAGCTCCTCTATCTCCCAGGGAGAGAACTACAGAATACACAGTCTGCACCTTTGCTAAGCTTTATAAGAAATGATAGAATATACAGTCTGCGCACCTTCCAGACCTACAACACAGTCAGCATCTTTCCTAGAGTTAGAATAATCTAGCAGCGTTATTTACTAAAGTGAAAATGTTATATGAATTAAAAGTTAATTTCAAAATTAAAGGGACACTTCAGAACCCAACTGCATTGGGAAGTCTGTAATTGGACAGGTACAAAACACCTGGGCGGGATAAGTAGGAGAAAACCTTTTCTGTTTTTAGATATTTCCCCAATGAAAAAATGCATCATTAAATGGATACAGGTTTCACTGGGGGTATATCTCCTAAACAGTGATGTTTATTCTTACATTTAATATTTGGGTGGTAGAGTGTTCCTTCAACGTCGATGTAGCCTAACTTGAAAACACGTTAGCTATGCCTCCAGTTCCAGTTCAGATATACTGTCCTTAAATTGATAATTCACGTTGCATTCACACTTTAGTAAAAAGCCCTGTTCGGTATAGAGTCTGCAGATCATCGAGGATTAGAACAATATATAATACATATCCCGATTCATTCCTAGGGTTAGACATTTACACAGCCTACTTAAAGGGTTACTCCAAGCACCATGACCACCTCACTGACTTTAAGTGTTCGTGTACAGCGTTTTACCTTAAAACAATTCACATACTGATTTTCATCGCTCCAGCTGTGTCATTGGGGTGTCATCAGCCAGCCCAGTACTAGAGTTCAGGGTTGGCTAATGGCAATTTTGTACAACTTTTATTTCACAGATAGTCATTGGTGGAGAACTGTCAGCTGGCTGAATGGAGACAGCCACAGCTTCCAGGGCTCTTACAGAAGTGAAGCACTGTACCATCAGTGAACATACCAAGTACTAAAACAAAATAACGGGATAGATTGCCTGTTCTTCTCCCATGATAGAATGCTGCATCTCTCTAAAGGTTAGAACATCACTTAACACATATCCTGCTTGCCTCTTAGGATTATTTAGGACCAGAATACATTCTACACCTTCCTTAGGGTTAGAATATTACAGGACACCCGTCCTGATTCTCTCTTGGGGCTAGAATATTACTAGACATACACCCTGCATCTTTTCCAGGGCTAGATCATTATAGCAGACCTATAGAGCAGACCATTACCAAATACACATCTGACATCTCAGTCAGGGTTAGTACATTATAGGATACAGAGCATACATCCTCCTTGGGTTATAACATAAAAAAAAAAAAAACAACACACAGTTCCTTACTAAGGGTTAAAACAGCCCATGTCTCCTGTACTGCTTCTCACTCGGGGCTGAAACATTACATAATACATGCCCTGCTTTTCTTCTAGGTTTAAAATGTACATACTATGACGTACATCTTTCTAAATCTGTGTCTCTCCAACGGTTAGAGCATATAGGATACAGAGCCTAAATTTTTTTGATGTTTAGAACATTACAGGAAAAACAGCATGCGTGTTTCCATGAGTTAGAAATAGGACACACGGTCTGTTTCTCTCTCGGGGTTATAACATCCCCAGCCTGTTTTTCCACGAGGATTAGACATGTACAGGATTTGAGATCACCAAAATTTACTCTCTCAGCCAATCCAATGCTTTCCTATGGGCAGATGAGGGGTGGAGCAAGATGTGAGAAATACTGTGCGGCACTGGAAAATGTTCTCCAGGTTAGGCAATAGTTGGCAAATATTGATAGAAGGAACACACTGCACACTATCCCCATAAAGCAGGTAAAAAGCATAGGTTTAGGATACACAAATCCTCATCGGGAATGTGACAGGCAGTCATAACCAATCACTCCCTTTTGGAATGATGCCCACAAGCCAAATCCTGGTTTATAGGTTTGTTAGTGCAGAATCTATTTTTGGGACAATAGGGTACAGGTTCCTTAGGGAGTTTCCCTATTACATTTAGGTCAACCCATTTATATATTTATATTAGAAGACATTACTTCTAGGATGTATCTTATGTTCTTAGGTTTCAATGCATAAGACTCTCAAAAAGACAGAATCTTTAGCTTTTTCATATCTCCCCTCCCAAAAAAGTATTAAAAAGCAGATTTTTGCCTTTAATTAGTGGCAGAGAATAAATGGAAAAGCAAATGTATTGACAGATCTGCAATTTTAAGAATCATGTGATAAGAAGCTGCGGCACTTACTCTGCTACATAAAAAAAAAATATATATATATTTAAAAAATGCTGCTCCAAATCTTGCTGGCTAGAGTAGACATGGTTACTGTACAGAGCTGTGAAACTTGGAAAATGTATTGGAGAAAACATTGGCTTCATCTTCTACTTCTCTTGGATGCATAAGGGTCAATTGTTTTTTAAATTAAAAGACAGCCGTTTTGGTTTGGATAAGCCTGGCCCTTACTCATGTGGAAAAGTAGAGTCAAAGTAATCACGTGTAACCATTTTGTTGCTGTAGCAAGGTCTGTGCTTTCCACATGTGCAGTATTGAAAGAGTGGTGCAGTCAGTAAGAAGAAAGCACAGTACGTTAGTAGGACAGCAACGCACAGACAGGGAAAAATGAGCGTGCAACACAGAGTGCCAACAGTTGTGGTGTTTACGATGCTGTAAATTTTAAGTGCTTTTCTCACAAAAGTTTTCCAAAACCCATGTGGAGCGTGAGAAAAAAAAAAGAAATAAAGAAGGGGGAAAAAAAAGATGCTCCAAGGCTTTTAAAAGTCAGATGGAAACAGTTTGGACACACTACAGGTCAGAAATGGAGCAGCGGATAATTGAGTCCTTTTGGACAGAGTTAGGAGCTTACTAACTCACTCTAAACGAGGTGTCTGAGGATCGTTACGGTTCTGTCACATCAGTGCAAAATATCAAAAAAGCTAAATTAACAGGTTTGGTAAATGTTAAAACAGTTTTAAGACACAGTAAAACTCTCACATATAGATGGATATCTGTACTCTACAAGTGACCTGACAAAGAAAAGCAGACATTGGTGATCCCATTTATAATTCAGGGACTTCAAATGAAACCAACGACTAATGTTGCATTAAAAAAAAAAAAAAAAAAAACAGTAAACCAAAATTTAGCTTCCTGCAGCCAAGAAGAATCGTTAAAAGAGTTATACCAAGATATTTTTTTTTAATTCCTAAATTATAAGGAAAGCAAACAATGACCATGATTACTACACATGATGTAATCCAAACAAACTCTGAATACAATGCTGAGATCCGTAGAAGTCAGGATAGATATTATATGTCTACTTACTGCAAGAATCACTTAACTCTGCTACCAAAACATACCATGCGTGGGAATACAGCACAAACATTAGCTACTGGCAGATGAAGCGCTAGGAGATGGAAAGGAAGTACTAAATAAAGATGTTGATGAGGGACAGGCTAAGATGAGGCTATTCAAGCTGTTGTCCGTTTTCAGTACTCTCTTGCACCTTGTTTTTTTACTCTCCAGGTTAATCCGGATGTGGACCCCTTGCTCTCAGTGCCTAGAGAGATATCAGCTTTACCGCAGTGACGAGGCCCAACAAGGCTGAAACGATCATCTGGGGTTGCTGTATCTCTCATGCAGACAGAGTTGCCATGCATTTTGTATCTGGACCGCCCTTTTGGGTGGGATCAGTCTGATTTGCAAATGGTGCTGGTTCTTTTTGTAATGGGCTAAAACCAGCTTGAGATCTGAGCAGGGTCCCACCGAAGGGCAAGTTATTTGAGCAGTTGTTCGTTCTCAGTACTCTCTTGCACCTATACGCTATACATTGCAATTTTATCTGAGTAGAGTAATTTCAGATTGTTCAAATTATTTATCTTTAACATTTATACTGTTAAAAAGGTCAAGCAACTTCATTTAAAATCTTACATTAATCTGCATGAACACTTGCATGTGCTGCGTCATATTTTGCAGCTTTCGCAATAGCATACAATATTATGCATATCAATAGTCTCATCAAACACAATACACCATTAATTATGTAAACGGCAAAAAATTACTTTTTAAAACAAATATATATCTATAATCAAAATGAATGTCCAGACTGAGGGCTGTAATTATGTGTGTATGTTTATTTGTGTGAGTCTTAACGCAACCTTAACTTGTTTTAGAGGCAGAAAGCCTCAACAAGATGGTGGCCCAAGGCAGAAAAAGACCCATACAACAGGCCTTATTTTATCCTGCATCTTAGCAGGTGAAGTGCTGAAATAAAAGAAGAAAGCGTAAAAACGGAAACAAAATAATGACCACAGACATCACAGGCAAACAAATAATTAGTCCTAATTGGTATGATGTCAAGCATTGAAAGAAGTCCAGAGCACTAAATGAGCCATTGAAAGGTATTACAGGGCATCCTCAAGGCAATCAGCGGATTGCAATATAAAAAAATAAAAATAAAAAACACTTGCTATTATGTGAAAATAAGTATCTTGTGTTTTTGTTTATAAGAATAAGATTTTTGCTGAACATAATACAATGCTATTTTTAGATGTAAATATGTATATTTTTATTTATTGGGGGCAGAGAATAAAAAGGACCCAATAATGACTCACAACATGTCTTGGACATCATAACTACAACAGGAAGCATGTTTCAACCTGGAGATTTATGCTCACAAATGTTTGACCTTGGGCTGGAGTAAGAACCTGCCTGGGAGAAACCAGGTGCTGAAACAGATTTAAGGGGCTGTCGCCCCACTAATGATGTGAATTTACTAGCTGATATTTCTGGCTTGGTTTCAGTAATAAATATTAACCTATTGTGTGGCAGCAGACCTGAAAACGCCCATTTTTCCTGTCACACTCAGCTTTTGTAGAATGTTGAGAACATGAGAAATTTTCCTTCACTTGGCTCATGTCTGTATCCAGGGAGGTTTACACTCCACTTTGGGCAGATCTCATTTTCTAAAGCATAAAGCAGACTCAAGAGGAATATGCCAAATACATAAATATAGAAAAATATATATAAAACAAAACAAATGGAGATGGCTCACCACGTGAAGTGAACGGTTAAACTGGGCTGAAAATAATTATGTGCATTTTTCCCCAGTTAACAGACAATGCAAATAAACATTTTTTTTTTTTTTTTTTATAAACTTGTAATTTAGATAGACCCCATTGGTCTTTACATGGTTAAAGTGAAATAATAAATAGAAGGTTACTGCATTTGAAGGTAGGATTCAAAGAAACAGACAAAACAATTATATTGATAGAATTTACCTGGGAAGATTTATAGGCATGTCTGTCCCTTTTTGTTGCACAGTGCCTTCAGGTAGTTAAACAAGGATAATTGTCCATCAATGTTCAATCATTCCCAGATTACTGATTGGCTGATCTAGGAAAAGGACATGCCACTGTCAGTTGCACTGCTAGATGGTAGAATCAATTCATGAGCAAGGTAATCACTGCCTGAATCATGCACTTTTGTAAACTATTTAAATATAATGCCAAAAACTGATTGTTTTCCTGGCACTGGAGAGTCCCTTTAAGATGATCTGCAAATAAAATAATATTGAAGGGGATTCAATTCATTCTTTATAACAACTACTACTGGTTTGAAAACTGCTTCTATTTATAAAAAAAATAAATAAAGGGCAGAACTACAGGGGCTAAGTTTGCCCCTAACTTCACCAGTTTATTTATGGGAGACTGGGAGGATCATAAAGTTTGGAATGAACATATTTGTCTATACAGGATATATATATATATATATATATATATATATATATATATATATATATATATATATATATATATATATATATATATATATATATATATATATACATATACATATACATAGATACATACATACACACACCTTTATTTGGGAAGCAGAAGACACTGATTTGTAAACAATATGGAATTGTGAAATTCTAAATCACCAACTGATTATACTGTGGAGCAAATAGTGTTTGGAGCGCTTTTAAAACAATACACTTTTCTCCTTGAATGGCCTATAAATAAAGTTAAATAGTGTATGAAATATAATGTAACAGCTTAACATAGAGCCTAAAAAAAAAGTAGGCAGCCTAATAATAAACTAGGGAAACCAGCAAGAGCGCAATATATGAAAAAACTCAATTTTCTTTTTGTTTACTTAATCTTTATTATTGTGGACATTGCTTAGATAATACCAAAACATGAGTGTCTCATAAAATTTAAGACATGAGAGCAAATACAGTAACACACTGTTTACGATGGAAAGCCGATTCTGATATGAATAGTTGTTTGCCCAAAAGAAAATAACCAGTCCGTGTATAAGGTGCTAGTTTAGCTGATGAATGTCTTAGAGGTTAGATATTCTTAAAAATCCTAAAAGGAACACTATAGTCACCTAAATTACTTTAGCTAAATAAAGCAGTTTTAGTGTATAGATCATTCCCCTGCAATTTCACTGCCATTTAGGAGTTAAATCGCTTTGTTTCTGTTTATGCAGCCCTAGCCACACCTCCCCTGGCTATGATTGACAGAGCCTGCATGAAAAAAATAAAAATAAAAACTGGTTTCACTTTCAAACAGATGTAATTTACCTTAAATAATTGTACCTCAATCTCTAAATTGAACTGTAATCATATACAGGAGGCTCTTGCAGGGTCTAGCAAGCTATTAACATAGCAATGCATAAGAAAATATTTAAACAGAACTTGCAATAAAGAAAGCCTAAATAGGGCTCTCTTTACAGGAAGTGTTTATGGAAGGCTGTGCAAGTCACATGCAGGGAGGTGTGACTAGGGTTCATAAACAAAGGGATTTAACTCCTAAATGGGAGAGGATTGAGCAGTTCTATACACCAAAACTGCTTCATTAAGCTAAAGTTGTTCAGGTGACTATAGTGCCCCTTTAAAGATAGCAGTCCGCAAAACACAGACATGGGTTACCATGAAAACCTGATTGCAAAAGTGTGCATTTAATTTAATCAACACAAGAACAGTGTATTTTATCCAATTTAGTTTTTAAATACACTTTTCTTAACATCTTGGTAACTTCAGAATGTTTATTTACTAAGAATGTATTATTTAATTTATTTGGACCGCCCCCTTACTATGCTTATAAGGGTTTTAAATACCAAGAAGACAGTGAGTGACTTGGTACCACTAATGAAGCCCAAAGAGGCAAAACATTTCGCTGTTGGAACTTTAACATAAAACAAAAATGTGACCCTATTTAACAAAACACGAAGGAACAATTCCCATCTTCACAATTTTCATCACCCAGAGACTGACAGAGATTCCTATTGGGAGCTACCTCAGGGACTGTTATGCCTGTAATATCCCAACAATATGTGAGAGCCCAATTTGCTTTGTACATTATATATATCATGAATACATTTTATCAGTTTTTTTTTTTGACAATCTTTATTTTCAAATTTTATCATTTTTTCAAGGAAAGATGTAGTAACGGTATAACGTCAATTTTAACATCAGTGTTCTGAATAGCTTAACAACATTCGTCACCATTGTTTTAACATTCTCAAAACAGTTTTCTCAGACAATATTTCTATATTTTCCATCTCATGCTTTAGATAGGATTATTTAAGGTCAAGTTTCTAGACTCGCATCCCCACTAGCCTACAATGCGCAGTTTATTGCACCTATGGTGTGCGCTTTACGTGTAGGGTATGAATCGGTGTCTAGTCTGGGTGCTGTGGGGGGTATGTTTTCTGACATGCTACATTTCTCATTTCACGTTTCATACCAATAGTGTCAGGAGCCTTTTTGTCGCTTGACATGTATATATATATATTGTTGGGCATGGTATAGGGTCACGCTAGCGAGAAAAGATATTTTTAGTGCCTTAACTCCTCCCCAGACTACTCAGCACTTATTAACATTCAAGGCCATCTTGTCGCCTGGTTGAGAGCAAAGTGTGATGGTTTTGGTTAAGTTCCCCACTATTGTGGGTTGGCAGTTGCTAGTGCATATTTTTGTATGTCTATCGGTATAGTTTGTCATATGGGAGGATACTCTGGGTATCAGTCTAGGAGGCCAGGAGGGGATATTTTCATGCCGGTATCAGCTCTAGGTTGGGTCTCGGTTTCCTGTGTGTTTTACACCTGTGATTACAGTGGGTGTGCGTATTGATAAGCCCCATTTACGAGCTAGTCAGAGTCGGTCGTTGGGGTTCTGTCTAATGTCCAGTCTCGGGAAAGGGTCAGGAGGCAGGGGACCTTGGAGGGAGGGGTAGCCGGGTGGCTTAGCTCTGTATGAGTCAGTCAACTGCGGGCCTCTGGGGGGCCGTGTTTGGGTTTGCTAATCTGTTGGCTAGGTATGTTTCCCAAGGGTACCAGGTCAGTGCACATTGCTCCTGTCTACCGTGTAGGTCTGCAGTTAAGGACTCCATTGAGTGGATTTCTTCCACCCTTGTCACCCATTGCTGGAGGGTAGGCGCCCCCCTCTGTTTCCACATCACTGGGATAAGGGCCTTTGCCGCGTTGAGTAGTGGCAGCAAGAGGGATTTCTTATATGTCTTAACGGGTGTGGGGGTGTGGTGTAATAGCATCGTTAGGGGTTCTAGGGTTAGCTCCGCACCTGTGATTTTGTTTATCTCTACCCTGATCCTCTCCCAGAATGTGGTGATCTCGGGGCACTGCCACCAGATGTGGAAGTACGTGCCGGTATGCAAGCCGCATCTCCAGCAGGTGTCCGGGGCACCTACGTTCATGCGATTGAGTACGTCAGGGGTTCTGTACCAGCGTGTTAAAATTTTGTAGTTCAGCTCCTGGTACTTGGAGCTGATAGAGCATTTGTGTGTGAGAGTGTAAATCTTGTCCCAGTCTTGCACAGTAAGGACTTCCCCCGAGTCTCTCTCCCAATGATCTTTAAATTTGAGCACCACATCTTCGTTAGTTTGGGTCTTGAGTATGGTATGTATAGTGGAGATACCTCTGTGTACGTGTGTTCGGTGTACGCACAGGTGTTCAAAGCTGGTGAGGGGTCTAGTCAGGTGTCCTCGACCATGTAAGGACATGAAGTACGTCTTAACTTGGTGGTATCTGAATTGTTCGAGTATCGTCGGTGGTCTATCTGGGCAGAGGTTTCTGAGTGGTTTAAGTCCCTGAGTGTCGAGCCATTGGTGCAGATACATCCAGTCTGCCTGCTGGAGGCCGGCTAGGTCTTGTGGGGTTAGAGCATCGGCCAGGTCTGGGTTATGTGTGATGGGTGTCAAGGGGCTAGGAGAACTTGTGAGTTGTAGTCGGTAGCGTATAGCTATCCACACTCGGAGCGTTGCGTCAATTAGTGGGTTCTCGGTGTGCAGGTCAGTGTATGTGGCTGTATGTAGCCAAAGCCTAGAGGGTATTTTTCTATCGGTTTGTTCTAGCTCAATGGTCACCCATTGTTTTGATGGGTGTTGTGCGTGCCAGTCCGTCAGTCTGTGCAGGTGAGCGGCGCGGTAATATGTCTCTATGGAGGGCAGTCCCGTGCCCCCCATCAGTTTTGGTAGTTCCAGGGTTGATTTTTTTATTCGGGTTGGGCGAGAGTTCCAGACGAACCTGCGAATGGCAGTCGTCATAGAGCTAAAAAAGGCTCTGGGGAGAGTAATTGGCACTGTTTGGAGTAGGTAGAGTATCCTGGGTAACACGTTCATTTTAATCGCATTGATACGTCCGAACCAGGAGATGTAATATGGGGTCCATTTCTTAAGGTCCGTCTGAAGTGAGAGTAGGAGGGGGAGATAGTTATGGCGGTATAATTGGGACGGGTCTTTGGTCAGCCATATGCCCAAATATTTTAATTTAGTTTCGCACCATTTAAACTTGTATTGGGTGTGAAGGTGTGTTGGGGGGCCTGTAGGGGGTGGGAGGTGGAGAGCCTCGGACTTATCCGTATTAAGTTTAAGATTAGAGAGTGCCCCAAACTCTCGGAAAGATGCTAGGAGGTTGGGCAGCGAGATCAACGGCTGTGTAAGAAAGAACAGCATATCGTCTGCATATGCGGCTACCCGGTATTCGTGACGACCAAGGTCAAATCCAGAGATTCCCCCATTCCGTCTGACCGCCCCCAGAAATGGTTCCAGGGAGAGGGCAAACAGGAGGGGGGAGAGCGGGCATCCCTGGCGGGTGCCATTCCTGATAGGGAAAGGGGCTGAAAGTGCCCCGTTAATGCGGATCCTCGCAGTGGGGCACGTGTACAGTGAGAGCACCCAGGCCAGCATGTTGGGGCTGAATCCCATGTGTGTAAGGGTACTCCTCAGATACGCCCAGCTCACCCTGTCAAAAGCCTTTTCGGCATCGGTGGAAAGTAGTAGTAGTTCTCTACGGCGCGCTCGTGCTATGTGTAGGATGTTCAAGGCCTTAATCGTGTTGTCTCTCCCTTCCCTACCCGGGATAAACCCCACTTGATCCGAATGTACCAAGTGGGGGAGGTGTTTTGCGACTCTCAGGGCAATGGCTTTTGCGAATAGTTTCAGGTCCGCGTTTAGTAGCGATATGGGGCGGTAGCTCGCGCAATTCGTCGGGTCCTTGCCCTCTTTTGGTATTACAGTAACTGTGGCTGCTAACGTGTCTGGGGGAAAGCGCCCCCCCTCCAGTATGGAGTTGAGGCCCAGTAAGAGATTTGGTAATAAGATGTCCCTGAACGTACGTAAGTACATCAGGGGCAGTCCGTCGGGTCCAGGGGCCTTATGGGGTTTGGAGATTTTTAGGGCTGCCGCCAGCTCCTCCATGGTGAGGGGTTGGTCTAGGTCGTCCCGCATTTCCGCGGTCAGCTTGTTATCTATATTTTGTTCCAGGAATTCAGTAATTTGGCGGGTCTGTCGTGCGCGGGCCGCGTCAGTGTTAGGTTGGGGGATATTGTATAGGTCCGTGTAGTAGTCTACGAACGCACGCTGAATTCCATCCGGCATTCGGGTTTCAGCTTTGTCACTGGGCTTAATTTTGTGTATGTGGCTCGCCATCCGACGGTCACGGAGCTGGCGGGCTAGCAGTCTGCCACTTTTGTCCGAGTGCTCGAAAAAGAACCGGGCCGATTTTCTAAGGGTGCGTAGGAGACCCTGAGCTAATATGTCCCTTCTCTGTCTCCGGAGCGCTGTTAGATGGAGGAACGTGTCTTCGTCCTGATTTTGTTTATGAGCTTGCTCTAGGTTGGCTATTTGAGTGTTTAATGTTATCAGCTTTCGTGTATGTTCCTTCTTCCGTTGTGTACAGACCTTAATATAGTGTCCCCGTACTACACACTTATGTGCTTCCCATACCGTCAAGGGCGAGACATCGGGGGTTGTGTTATTGTCGAAGTATTGTGTTAGAGTTTGCCTAACCGGGTCAGTGTCACCCAGGTTAAGCAGCATATTCTCATTTAGCTTCCAGTGCCTTTCCGCTGGTTTGTGTAGTGGGGATTGGATCTGGGCTGAGACCGGGGCATGATCGGACTCCGCAATCAGGCCTATGCTAGCCTTGCGGAGTAGTGTCAGGGCTTCCTGTGCCATAAAGATATAGTCAATCCGACTGTATCTCTGGTGTACAGCTGAGAAATAGGAATAGTCCCTGCCATCAGGATGCGCCGCCCTCCAGCAATCCACTAGTCCACTCTTGTCAGAGCTCTCCCGACTGCGCGTATGCAATGACCTGGTATTGAGCTTTCTCCCCTTGAGGTGTCTAATCTGGCATCTAACGGAGTGTTAAGATCTCCTGCCATAATTAGTAAGCCCTCTCTGAACTTGTTGAGCAAAGTGAGTGTTTTATTTAGGAAGACATGTTGGTTACGGTTCGGTGTATAGAGGCATGCGAATGTGTAGGGCTGTTGTGCTATGGTTCCTTTAATGAATAAGTATCTACCGCCTGGATCTATTCGTTGCTCTGTGCATACGAACGGGACCGTATATGAAAAGAGGATCGCCACCCCCGCTTTTTTTTGGTCGGCATGGTTGGAGTAATAACCTGTGGGGAACCTTCTGTTTTTCAGGGTGGGTGCCTCCACTCCTTTAAGATGCGTTTCCTGCAAAAACGCCACCGAGATGCGTTCCGCCCAAAGAGTACTGAGTAGCTGAGACCGCTTCTCGGGTACGTTTAGACCTCTAACGTTGTTCGTCCACAGGTTAAGCGATGCCGGCACATAGTTAGTGCCCATCCCTAGCTGTGCGTGGGAAGGGGTATGGGTGAGTCAGAGTATCGCGGGGTAAGGTTCGGGGGGGGGGGAAGTAGGGTAGTCCAGTCAAAGTCAGGGCAGGTTAGTGGGTCGGGGTCTAGGTGACTACGACTCGCCTCGGGGTCAGTCGCTTCCCAGTGTCTATTCCTTTCGGGGTATGTCACCAGAGTAGCCCCCGAGGGTTTGTACAGTGTGAGTCTGTCACGTGAGGTACGTGGGTCGTCCGTTCTTGGGTGAACCGTCGTCTGGATCGCACTGCTCTCACGGCACCCAGCCCACTGTATTTGTTTAATTGGAATTTTCCCTGTGGGTATGGTGAAGTAGTACGAGGGTACCCTCTCCCATTATCCCTTTCCCTCTCTGTTCTTGAGGGTCTGAGTATTGCGTGTCTAGTCGGTAATCGGGCCCTGTAATTACCTAACGGGTCCGGCCTCCCAGGGTGTACCCGCCCCGGTCAAGCCCCCTTGGCTTCGTGGGTTCAGGCGTGTTACCCGCCCCCTTGTGTAGGTGTGTGCCCCCCTAGGAGTGTTATAATGCATGTGGACTTAATCAATAACAATAACAATAACAAGTACAACTGTAAAGACCAGACCACCGCCTCTGGCGTTCCCCGCTCCCCCCTCCCAAGGAACCATACTCCCCTCCTCTGCTCCCTATTCCAGCTGGGGGAAGTGGAGTCCTCTCCTGCCTGTTGGCTTGCTAGTCCCTTCTGGGGATGGGCGGAGCTTGGGTCTCGGGGCCCTCTGGGTCATCATGGGACTGTCCAGATTTTATCCTGTGGTGCCATTCAAGTAGTTGGGGTCCGCCAATGCCTCCCCTCTACCCCAACCACCCAAAAAGGGGGGGATTCTATGGGCCAGAGCCCGAGTCTGTATAAATCTGGGGGGGGATCTCCTCCGTGTCATCAACGTCCCCGGGTGGTACCCGGTCCCCATAAATCCCATCACCCCAAGAAATATGTGGCCCTCCATAGTCTCAAGTCCCTGCCACACTGACTTGTGCGTAACTGCTACGGGCCCAGGGTAGGGGTGTAAGTACATACCCAGCGTTGTGTCAGCTTCTGCTTACGGAGGTTGTTTCTTCGCATCAACCTTGGGGGAGCGGTCCGGTGGTCTGTTTCACTGCGGCGTGGTTTCTGGGGTTGAATGGGGGTGTGAAAACTGGGGTATTCCTCCGTCGGTGGGTGCGCCGGTCGCTGCCCCCTAGGGCTCTTGAATCTGCTATTCTTCATGGCTATCCGGGCCACCTCTGCGGAACCCAGTTCCTGTAAGGCCCGTACCCGGCCTGATATTTGGAGCGTTTGGGCGTTGCGGCTGTCTCTCCAGGACCCAATTTGGGACTGCCACCGCTGGGAGGTTCGCGGCTCGGAGGAAGCGTGGCACGTCAGCTGGCCAGCGTATGATATGCCATATGTTGCTCACCTTTGCCTGTAAGCTAAAGGGGAATCCCCATTTGTATTGTATCCGCCGTTCTCTAAGGAGGGTGGTTAGCGGTCTCAGTGCCCTTCTCGCTTCCAGGGTGAGTACTGAGAGATCCTGATATAGGGAAATCTGGGCGTCCATGTAGGTGAGGTTCTGTTGGTTTCTCGCTTCCCTCATGATCTCGTCCTTTAACGAGTAGGAGAGCAGGTAGCAGATTACGTCTCTAGGCGGTCCCTCCGCGGACACGGGGCGCAGGGCTCTGTGTGCACGTTCTATTCCAAAGTCTGCAGGGGCCCTGTCCCCTAGTATGTGTGTGAACAGACCCAGCAGGAGCTCTGGTAGTGCTTCCCCTGCTGTTTCAGGGAGTCCCCTGACGCGGATGTTGTTCCTCCGTCCGCGGTTGTCCAAATCTTCCAGATTCCTTCTTAACTCCAGCAGGACATTGCCTTGTCTAGTAGTGGCTGTGTCTGTGGCTTGGCGGTGTTGTATTATTTGGGCACGTTCTGCCTCTAGTTCCTCTACCCTGCGTTCCAGTGCTGTCAGGTCTCTCCTCACCTCCATGACCTCCTCTCTGATTACTGCCCTAATTTCAGCCAGCAGGTCAGTCTTATCTGCCTTGGACATCATGTTTGCAGATATTGTGGCCAGGTCTGCTGCAATTTGGGTCAGTGACTCCTCTCTGGCTGGGCCTGTTGCTGGGCTGTCTGAGCTGCTGGCGTCTGGTGAGGGAGGCGCCATTTTGGCCGCGGCCTGGTGCGCCCGCATGTCTCGCGGCGTTCCGAGGTACCCGTCCATGGGACCCGCTGTGCGGCTCGGTGAGCCCGTTTGTGAGGGGCCAGGGGTGAGTAGCCTCTTTGTCTTACCCATCTCGGGTCTATTCGTGCTCGTTTATCGGTGCGGTAGTGAGCTGGGGCCTAGGAGCTGCAGGGAGATGCGTCTCACTCCATTCCCGGTCAGGCCACGCCCCCCATTTTATCAGTTTTAAACAATATTACCATATGGACCTTCTCATCTGTTCCCCCTCACCTCTTTTTTTGTATTTACATGTACACAGCGGTATGTAAAAGGAAAAATTCACAGACCTCCTAAAAGGGGAACGGTCTGTTCCCTGAGATATATACTAAGTATACAAATATAAACAAAACAATACATACATATAATAGGTGGATCTCTTAAATTCTGCAAATTTTCTGCAAAATAAAATAAGTACAAACAAATAGTGCAGTATGTCTTTAACCCCTTAAGGACTGGACTGTTTTTGCGATGTTGTACATTTGCGACCAGGCATATTTTTACACTTTTGTGGTGTTTGTGTTTGGCTGTAATTTTCCGCTTTCTCATTTACTGTTCCCATACAAATTATATATTGTTTTTTTCAGGACAAAATGGGCTTTCTTTACATACCATTATTTATATAATCTCATGTATTTTAATTTAAAAAAAATAAAAAAATATGATGAAAAATTGAAAAAAATACATGTTTTTTGACTTTTACTTGAAAAATCTTTTACTCATCTACAAAAGCGAATGAAAAAAACTGCTAAATAGATTCAAAATTTTGTCCTGAGTTTAAAAATACCTAGTGTTTACGTGCTTTTTTGCTTTTTTTTGCATGTTATAGGGCTATAGGTACAAGTAGGATATTGCGGTTTCAAAACATACATTTTTAAAATTTATCAATAGTGACATTGTAACACTATTATCTGTCATAAATCTCTGAATAACACCCCACATGTACATATTTTTTTTAAAGTAGACAACCCAGGGTATTCAATATGGGGTATGTCCAGTCTTTTTTAGTAGCCACTTAGTCGAAAACACTGGCCAAAGTAAGCATTCATATTTGTTTGTGTGTGAAAAAAGTAAAAAAACTAAATTGAACGCTAATTTTGGCCAGTGTTTGTGACCAAGTGGTTACTAAAAAAGACTGGACATACCCCATTTGCAATACCTTGGGTTGTCTTCTTTTGCAAATGGTATGCCATCATGGGGGTAATTCTCATTCCTGGGCTACCATACGCTCTCAAAGGCAACGTAACCAACCTGGCCATTTTCAATGTAAAAATATTTGACCCATATATTTGACCTTGTAACTTTCAAAAATGCTATAAAACCTGTACATGGGGGGTACTGTTTTACTCGGGAGACATCGCTGAACACAAATATTAGTGTTTAAAAACTGGAAAACGTATCACAACAATTATATCATCAGTAAAAGTGCTGTTTGTGTGTGAAAAATGCAAAAAAAGTAACTTTCACTGACAATATCATCGCTGTGATATGTTTTACTGTTTTGAATCACTAATATTTGTGTTCAGCGAAGTCTCCCGAGTAAAACAGTACCCCCCATGTACAGGTTTTAGGGTGTCGTAGAACGTTACAGGGTAAAATACAGTGCTAGCAAATTAAATTCTCTGGAATTTCGGCCTGGGTTGGCAGGCAGGTCCCTCAAATTGCAATCAATAAAATTACTGAATTATGTAAAAATATTACATAAATACGCACGTAGAATTTAAATATATATGCATATTTATATATTTGAAGTCTACGTGTATATTTATATAATTATTTATGTAATTTTGTATATGGACGTATGTATATTTCTTATTATTTTTATTTATTTTTATATACATAGATATATATACAAATTCATTCTAAGTGTATTTTGATATAAATATATATATATATATATATTTATTAATTTTAAAATATAGTTAGAATAAAAATTCATATAGCTATAATTTTTTAAAATTTTTTATTATTTAAAAAAAAAATAATTTAAATTACTTATTATTTATATTTTATTATAATATATATACAATATATAGTTATTATATATATTATATATATATATATACGTGTGTAATTTAATTATAAGTGTATTTTTATATTAATATAAGTACATATTAATATAAAAATACACTTAGTATGGCATTATATATATGATATATAGACATATATTATATAGATATGATATATGTCTATATATCATATATACACATATATAATTATTTTTATTTTTTTATTAACACTAACTTTAATTTATTTTCTGATTTTACACTAGCAGGGAGACTGCCTGTCAGCACAGGCAGTCCCCCTGCAGGCAGACACTAGGACACCTATTGTGACCATGTGATTGCTGTGTTAAGCGATCACATGGCCACAGGGGTCCTAATCTGCCGTGGGGAGACTGTCTGGGCTGCAGGCAGTCTCCCCACAACCGGAGCCACGCTGATCGCCGCCGGGGGAACTACGGCGATCAGGTAAGTAGCTCTGACCGTTAGGACGGTTCAGGACCGTCATCGGTCGGCAACGCAAAAATGCCGATGACGGTCCTGAACCGTCCTCGGTCGGGAAGGGGTTAAACAGGCTTCCTCAGTTGGCTGTGGAAGCCTGTTAAGCAGGCGAAACACGTTTTGGACTTTTTATTGGACCATCAAGCTTACCCAGAAATATCGGGTACAAATATATAATTTTTTTCTTATTGTATTTTATTCATTGAAGAAATAAAACTACCATTAAAGGATTCCTTCTACATCTGGCATTCTTTGGGTTACCTACTAAGAGATACAAGTAGCAGCACCAAGAATCCTGCAAAAGAAGGGTCTGGACAACCCCCAATGGTCCAAGGGAGCATACTACTTGAGTCATATGATGGTATGACTCTAGTCTTCTGAGTTGAACCACTCTTTTACTTTATTGCATATAGTGTTTTAAAGACATACTGCACTATTTGTTTGTACTTATTTTATTTTGCAGAAAATTCACAGAATTTAAGAGCTCCACCTATTATATGTATGTATTGTTATGTGTTTCTAAGTGGTGTAGGGGATACCACTTTATAGGAGTTTTCTGAGCTATAATATTCTCTAGTCCCCACATTGTGTACATATCACTAAATATAAACAAAAGATTGCTTGAACATTGAGGAACCACTGGTCTTCATGGGTATGACCACACGGATAAAAAAAAAAAAAAAAAAAAATGAGAGATGTGCAAAGGTTAGGGAGATACAATTTTATATACAAATGTTCCTTAATTTTATAAGCCAATTTTCAAATCAATTAAACTCTATTATGTCAGCAGCCTCCATGGAACTTAATCCAACTAATCTTAAAATCATAATTATTATTTGAAGGCATTTTTTCATAACTAAATACTACTTTGTTAAAATGCATATTTAAAAAAAAAAAAGTGTGTGTGTGTGTGTGTATATATATATATATATATATATATATATATATATATATATATATATATATATATATATATATGTATATTACATCATATGAGATAACTGCAAGGCATGCAAATCCCATAATGCTTTGCACATCTACACGCTCAAGGTATAAAAGAAAATTGTTAAAGTATGCATGTAGGAAAACAGAATCATCACCTACTCCAAGGTGATACTAAATATTTTTCACCGTTAAAAAGGACCGATTTATTTAGTAATTGTGAGCAATTGCTATCCGTAATCCTCTGCAAAGGTGAACAGTGTGTACACTGTGTGGCAAACATGGTAATCCACACATGCATTTTCCATTATCATAGGGAAAACATGTAGTGACATTTTCTAGAATGAATAGATAGGAAGATTAAAGATGAGATGTTGGCAGGGTAAAGTAATGAAATCAGATGAAAGACATGTGGAAAATAATAAAGTAATACTGTGCTTCAACGGTAATCCACACTGAGAGCATTGGTCTGACAGATAACTTCCATTATTTCCGTTTGTACAGTACACTCTTTATAGAAAAGCTATTCTTCATATTCTGTTTGTTTGTGTGATTCATTCCTATTTATTTATATTCACTTGTCTTCAGCATGCCAAGCAATAAATATAGTTAACTCCACTTTTGGGTTTTTTGCAATTTCTTTGCAAACACTTCTCAAAACAATATATTTACATGTGTGTAAGTGGCTGGGGGAGTAGGTAGGGAAAAATATACTTACCTAAATATACTCACCTTCTTCTGCTCCTGCTAACTTAATCTGCCAGGAGCTGCTGTCACTACTGTATTCTCACAAAGGTGCAAGCGTACACAATGTGGTCTGTGGATCATCCCCAGAGACTGTTAAACAAGGGTGCCCAAAAGGTAGATCCCGAGATGTTGTAGAACTAAAACTCCCATAATGCTTTGCATGCCTTTAGAATGACAAAGCATCACAGGGATCTACCTTTTGGGCACCTGCTGTAGAATATTTCATAGATTATCTTAACTTCAGATACATTCCAACACAGTCAAAAAGAGCTTTTCATAAATATTCTATTCTTATGTAAAGCCAAAAAGTGATAGAGCTCCTGTTTATAAGCATTTAGGAGTTATTTTCACACAGAATGTAACTCTTCTGTTTACTTTTTCAATAGGTGAAGCTGGGCGGAGAAGCTCCAAATTCCAATGTTGTCCATGTAACAAGTAGAAGGAAATGTAAAACACTTGGAGGGCAGTGTCATCTGCTAGACTTTGCAAGTTCGGAGCGCCCCCTAGTTGTCAACTTTGGGTCGGCCACCTGACCCCCATTCATAAGCCAGCTGCCAGCATTCAGCAAACTGGTGGAGGAGTTCTCTGATGTGGCTGACTTTCTGTTGGTATACATTGATGAGGCTCATCCCTCGGATGGCTGGGCTGCTCCTGACACACCCTCCTATGAAGTGAAGAAGCACAGAAACCTAGAAGATCGATGTGCAGCTGCCAGCAAGCTCCTAGAACATTTCTCTATCCCCCCTCAATGTCCGATCGTTGCTGACTGCATGGATAATAATGCCAATGTGGCATATGGCGTATCCTTTGAAAGGGTGTGCATTGTACAGAAGCAAAAGATTGTGTATCTTGGGGGTAAAGGGCCATTCTTCTATAACCTCCAGGAAGTCCGAAGATGGCTGGACCTCACTTTTGGAAAGAGATGAAAGGTAGTTGGATAAACTGCCATTAGTTTCTGGTGGAAAGACTGAAAAGGGAGGAATATCACATTGAGCCAGTGTATATTTAGTTCTAAGGATATGTCAGACATCATGAAGTCCTGTGCAAAAAGCATTTGCAATGTACATACTAGACGCAGTTGATATGACCAAAACACAGACAGTTCACTTCAGGAATCCACAATCCATATGTGTGAAATGTATTTTACTGTGAACTCTCTGCTCAGTCAGAACTCAAACAATTCTGTCAAGGCTTCGCTAACTTTTAACATCAAACAACAGCAATAGAAAAGAAACAAACAAACAGAAAAACAAAGATCAGACTCCAAACAGGGTTTTAGAGTAAAGATTTGTAAAAATAGAAAGGGGTTATTTTACAAAGAGGAAGAAGGGAAATTTAGAATCTGTCAGTTTATAAAAACAAGCAGAGACGCTGGTACAGATATCACTGCTTAAGAGATTGTATGCAAAAGTAGTTTTTATTCCCGCAAAGAAAGACGAGGAAGTAGTAGGGAGGAACACAATTTTCTGTGCATTTAATGATTTTTTTTATTTTTATTTTTACTGATCAGGTGTCGCAGATTATAGTTTTCAGGGGGTTATGTTTAAACATAATTTATTTTGCTACCACAACTTTCTTTATGTGCATGGATGAAAATCCGGATTACGACATTGTTACCTCAATAGGGGATACAACTGCATCAAAACACTCAATGCTCTCTGCTTTCCAAGAAGAGATGTTCTAGGGATTGCTCCATGGGTAAGAGGGAGACAGATTATTGTTCATATCCTCAGAGCGCAGAGCCTAGAGAAGCATTTATATAGCCATAAATAGCCTTCTATACAATACTTGTTCCCACACTCTGAGAACTTCCGTACCAATTAGAATCATGCTTGAGGCACATATCTGACAGAAGAGGTAAAAGAATGTGAAAATCCGTTCTCATATTTTTTAAATATAAAGACTGATACACTACTTATTGCCCCGAGGCAACAACAGTGTAAAAGTCTGTAGGAATACTACATAGATCAGAATTACCAGATTTTACTAATAACATGACGTAAAGTCATGATTTTATAAAGGACACGGAGGCGAGTATTAGGCTTCTCTCTTTCTTTTATTTCCTCAGCAGCAAAGAAAAAGCTAAGGTGTTTATTTGTATAGGAAAAAGAAACATGCAATAACTACCCTCACAGGGTTAACATTACATCACCAACTTCCCACCAATAGGAACAGTCCTTCTCTCATATCCTCTCCTGTATCCTCCTCCTCTTCCTCTTTCTTGGTGTTGCCGAAGCTACAATGTCCTCAACAGCGACCAACTATAACGTCATTGTAAGAAACGAAACAGAACAGAAAAAACTTCCGGAGCACATCGTCTTTAACTGCGTGATCCGGCATTCTTCAACGATGTGAATTTGGAGGACCAATCAGGCTGAAAAGGACAAGAAAAAACAATGGTAAAATGTGTCCTTGCCAACTATTTTCGTTTCATCACTCATTACAAAAAAACGAGCTAGTCATGTAATATTGTACGTATCAACCTACAATCGTCACTTGTCCGTCATATTAATTGAAAATACCCAACTGAGCCACTGATCACTCCCACCAAATACCTTATCTAGTACGTACCTGGGCCGGGATAGTCATTTCCAAGCGCTTCTAATCCGGGTGGGCTAATACTCGCCTCCGTGTCCTTTATAAAATCATGACTTTACGTCATGTTATTAGTAAAATCTGGTAATTTTATTAAAGGACACGGAGGCTCATATTAGGCTAGTTTAAAGCTGCGAGATAACTACGCTGGACACGTGCTCTGTGGGTCGAAAGTAATATTCCTTAAACGTCGACTCACGCGACCAATCCGCTGTTCTCAAAAGATCCTCCAATCTACAGCCCGAACTGAAAACCTTGGACGCCATAGCGCCCCTGGTAGAGTGTGCCCCATAGACAGCAGTATCTATGTGCGCCATCGTCATTACCCATTTCACCCACCGGGCGAGAGTCACCGTGGATACCGGCTTATGAGGTTGTTTGATAGCCAAAAATAATTCTGGGTGCATCGGATTCCTGAATCCAAAAGTTCGTTTCTCGTATTCCCGTAGGCAGTCTACTGGACAAAGTTTGATGTTATGTGGAAACGAGGGATAAAAAACTGAAGTAATTGCCGACTTAGTACGCCTGGAGATGTTAAAGGAGACTCCCGTGGGGGTAAAGGAGCGTGCCGTAACATCCAGTTCTCTAACATCCGACACCCTCTTGCAGGAAATCAGGCACAAAAGCATGGTCAGTTTCGCTGACAGTTGTTTAAGCGAGAGTGCCTCATTGTGTGGCCAAGATTCCAACAATTGTAGGACTGAAGTGACGTCCCATAATGCCGTGTACCTGGGTTGCGGGGGCCGTGCAAACCGAATTCCCCGTAGGAGACGGCATACCGGCAGTTGTTGTCCCATCGGGGTTCCATCTATCCCTCTATGTCCTGCGGAAATCGCTGATCTATAAACATTTATGGTTCGGTATGCGAAGCCTTGGGTGTACAGGTCAGTGAGGAAACGTAACAAGGGAGCTAAAGGCGCACATACGGGATCCACTCGTTGCTCCAGGCACCAACGACTCCATCCGTTCCAGGCATGGAGGTAGGATCTTCTAGTTCCGGGCGCCCAAGCTCCTGCCAATAACTCGATAGTTTCTCGTGGAACATCTGGCACAACCCAGGGTCCCCGGAAAGGAGCCACGCCACAAGCTTGAGCTGCCCTTGAACCAGTAAGGGATGTGGATTGCCCTCCGGGTCTGATAACAGGAATAAGGCATCCGGGAGTAAACGCGGGAAGTCCACTGACATCTCCATGAGTGTTGGAAACCACGGTTGAGCTGTCCAAAACAGGGCTACGAGGACCAGTGTTGCCTGGGTCCGTCGGAGATGCACCAGTGTCCGGGCTATGAGGGCGAATGGTGGAAAGGCGTATAATCGGCCGTCCGGCCAGTGTTGGAGGAAAGCATCCGTCGCCAGTGCGTCCGGATCCGGTCTCCAGCTGAAGAATGTTGGCAATTGGGAGTTCAACCGAGATGCGAACAAATCTATCTGCATTGGGCCCCAGAGCGTCTGAAGTCGTAAGAACACATTGCGGTTCAGCCGCCAATCGCTGGCATCGTACAGATGTCTCGAATGCCAATCCGCCACGACGTTGGACAAACCCGGAATGTATTCCGCCTGTATTGAAATATTGCGATCCAGGCAGTATTGCCAGAACTCCTTGGCCAGGTCTGTCAACATCTCTGATTTCGTGCCACCCAGGTGGTTGATGTACCGGACCGCTGAAACGTTGTCCATGCGCAGAATTATGGAGCAATTTGTCGCGCCCCCGAGAAGGCTCCTCAGTGCGAACGACCCCGCTATCAGCTCCAAGCCGTTGATGTGTAGGCTTTTTTCTGCACACGCCCATATTCCTCCGGTGGAGATAGGCCCGCAACGCGCTCCCCAACCGTGAGTGCTTGCATCGGACTCGAGGATGAAATCCGGGGCCGTCCCAAAGATTGCTCTGCCGTTCCATGCTTCCATATGACGCAGCCACCATGTGAGTTCCTGCTTGGCTGCGCAATCGAGCGGCACGGAGTCTGAGTACGAGTGCCCTGAGCGTAGCTGTGTGGCTTTCAGTCGTTGTAGGGCCCTGTAATGGAGTGGACCCGGGAAAATTGCCTGAATGGAGGCCGACAGGAGTCCGATAATCCTGGCCAACTGCCGTAGTGTCAACACTGGTCGTGCGAGCGACCTGCGGATCTCCTTTTTTATACTTTTTGACGGATCTCCTTTTTTATACTTTTGACCTTGTCTGTTGGTAGGCTGAGTGTCCCCGTGACTGCATTGATATGGAAACCCAAGAACTCTATGGTTTGGGACGGTGTCAGTACCGATTTCTCCCAATTGACGAAGTTTTGGAGCAACGTCAGTGCCCATTTCAGGTGTTCCCGCAGTTGGGGGATCCCTTGCGCCATGATCAGCATATCGTCCAGATAGATGATCATCCGGACACCCCTGCTTCGGAGCAAGGCGACCACTGGCTTCATTAATTTTGTGAAGCACCAAGGGGCCGATGAAAGCCCAAAGGGGAGACATCGAAACCTCCACGTCACTCTGTCCCATTGGAATTGGAGCAGCCGATGGCACTCCTCCGCCATCGGGACCGTGAGGTAGGCATCCTGTAGGTCCAGTTTGACCATCCAATCCCCTAGTCTGAGTAGGTCCCGAAGGCAATGGATACCCTCCATCTTGAAATGGTGGTACCGTACAAAGGCGTTTAGTGGGCGCAGGTTGATGACTGGGCGTACTCCGCCACCTTTCTTGGGTACCAAAAACAGGTTGCTCGTGAACCCGGGAAAAGGTGACGTAGCCTGATATATGGCGCCTTTTTCTTGTAAGGCGGCAATCTCCTTGTCCACTAATTCTCTGTCTTGTGTTGAAAAAGCTATTGGGTGTGGCCTGCCTGCTTGGATGGGGGTTTGTACAAACTCTATGTGATACCCCGTGACAGTATTGAGGACCCATGCGTCCGTTGTCAGGCGTTGCCAGTTCCCCAGAAAGTGTGACAGTCTGCCCCCCACAGTCGGTATACCCGGGGAGGGGGAGGTTAGCACACTCACCATAAGGACGTCGGCCGTAAGAATTGCCCCTGGGTCCTCGCGGCTGCCATGGCCTGGCTCTGACCGGAAAGAAGGGAGAAGGTGCTCTAGTCTCCGGTGGCTGGGGTCGAACCGTGGCGGGACCTCTGTATCCCCGGTAGGAACCGCGGGAGGAGCGGCCGGGCAGACGGCCCCGCCAAAAACTCTGGGGGAGAACACTCGTTTTAAATTCGTCTGTGCCTTGTCAAGGGCCGTAAAGGTACTCACGTACGTGCCCAATTCCTTAACGAAACTGTCTCCGAACAGGAGGCCCTTGGCTTGCGGTCCCGGTTCGGAGAGAGCCATGTTAACCAGTTTGGGCTCGATTTTCATCAGAATAGTCTTGCGCCTCTCAGTGGCTATCGCAGCATTTGCGTTGCCGATGAGGCATATGGATCTCTGGGCCCAGCCCCTAATTGCCAGAATGTCAAGTGGTGTACCTTCATTTAATGCCTCCTCAACCAGTTCAAATATTTTGGCACTAGGGCCTAGTGTATCCAGCACTTTATCCTGGCACTGCCGCAGGGAGTAATCAAGACCCTTTTTGGCTTTCCAGCCTGATTTCCCCAGGAACTGCGCTAATTTGGGGTCTATGTCTTGTGTGATGCAGGCCATGTCGGGCACTGTCGGGCGCGGGCACTCCGCCCGCAGTTTTTGTCTGGCGGTCTTATCTAGGGGTTTACGGATTCTGGCCGCAATGTACCGTGCCACATGGTCGGTTGGGTACCACTCCGCTGACCTAGGGTTCTGCAGAGTATCAGGGTCGAACAGCGGTTCACCCTGCGGATCCAATATGGCGGAATCATCCGCAGCATCATGCAAAGGGTTAGGCGGGTTACGTGCTGGACTACGTTCGGGGGAGGACACCTCCCAATCATTGGAGTCAACTTCATCGGACTCGCTCAAAACCTCCTCCGTATCCGAACCAGAGTCGGAAGCGTCAGTTTGGGCTTTTGCCCACTTCCATGTCCTCGCCGCTTTTGCCCGGCGGGTGGCTCGTTTTCGTGGGGGCCCCACGACCTCAGGTGTGACAGGACGTACCCTGTCCGTCAGTTCAGTTTTGGAGGTGTGCTTTCCCATGTAGTGAGTTTTTCTCACAGCCTTACGGCCCTCTTTCTGTACCAGGCCCTCGTCTGTGACCCTGCCCAGGACTCCCTTCGGGTTGGCTGCCTTAATAGCAGTGGAAATAGAGTGGGATATGTTGTCAGACATAACCCCCATTGCGGTATAGATAGCCTGGGTCACTGACTTAGACATGGTGGCGTCCAGGAGCGAGTGGAACTCCTCTGAGTCCAACTGCTCCAGGGGGGCCACCACGTCCCCTTGCTGGTTGGGGGGTGCAGCCACCAAGGACCTGCTGGTGTCCCCCTTACCACTTGGGCCAGGGGCAGAGCATTCAGTAGGGGTCTGCATCTTGGGCCAAAAAGTGAGTGAGGCAAACTAGCACTAGGGTAACTAAATGTACTGTGAAACTAGAGTGTGCAGGCTGGACAAGAGGCTGACAAGGCAAACAGACCAACTAAAGAAAAAAGCACAGTAACAAACCAGCAGCTTGTACTGTCAGCTTACCGAGTGTTCCCCCAGGAATGGCCTCTGGGGGACACAGGCAGGCTGACAGGCAAGCCACTTGGCCAATCAGCTCACGCCCTGATAGTGGGCTGTGAGCAGAGCTGGAAAAAAGAGCGGCAAAATTTCGGTACCGCCCCTTTAAGATGACTGTTGGAGGTTGCGACTGCGCACGCGCGCGCGCCGCCGTTCACCCGCGCGGTAGTGTGGCTGGGGGAAGACCCTGAGAAGAAACCGGGCTCTTCCCAGGGGGTTCCCCACACCGTGCGACCGGGAGGAGAGGGTAATAGACTACCCGGCGGTCTGCACGGAAGCCGGAACCCCGCCGGGGGGGGGGAGGGGGGCGGGGCGCCTGCAGGGGAGGGGGGCGGGGCGCCTGCAAGGAACGCGGGCAAACCAGAAACACACAGAGGGAGAATCCCTTAAAGCTAACTAGCAGAAAATGCAGCAAAACCAAGTATCAGCACAATAATCAGTGAAGAACATAAACACATAAACAAAACAGTCACAAAATGGAGTCAGAGAAAAAACAGTGATACTTAGCTGAGGCAGCAGCAAAGAAAGAGGAAGAGGAGGAGGATACAGGAGAGGATATGAGAGAAGGACTGTTCCTATTGGTGGGAAGTTGGTGATGTAATGTTAACCCTGTGAGGGTAGTTATTGCATGTTTCTTTTTCCTATACAAATAAACACCTTAGCTTTTTCTTTGCTGCTGAGGAAATAAAAGAAAGAGAGAAGCCTAATATGAGCCTCCGTGTCCTTTAATAAAATTATGGTGTCTGCTTACACTGTGGAAATACGTACACATATTGCTCTTCACTGACGATAGCATAATGCTTACAACGAAATTCTCTCAAAAGCTTTTACATGGAGCCTGGAAGGTGACAGTCTAAAAGAGTGCCTTACTAAGTATGCAATACATTTCTAACCATGAAATAGTATTCAGGTGCATAGCAGTGAGCTGTTAAAAATTCACAGAAACAGCAATTGTTCTGCTGAATTAAAAAAACAAAAACAAATTGCTACAGTAACAGTTTGCAAACAAGCAATCCCCTAAACATTCAGAAATATTTGGGCCGAGGATAATTTGATAAAATTGCTTCAAAGAGTGGGTGGTTAACTTTGCCAGGCATAATAAAATACAGGATACATGGGTGGTAATTGAAGTGAATAGATTAATTTAGTTGCACATTGGATATTAAGGAAAATTCTGGACGGTCAAAATACTAACCTCTGAATCCAAACAGGTAGTGCTACAAGGATCTGGCCACACTGAAGATTCATTTTCAGAATAGGACCAAGCCATCCAGTGCCTAATAGAGTTGGCAATTTTGAAGCTTATTACCAGAAGAGATATCCCGTTACTACAATAAACTAATTGGCAAAAATTGCATCTTTCAGCCACTCCTAAAGAGATTATAACCCACAGAGGCTTTATCTCATGATTCTACAAATGTCCTGCCACATTTCTGGAAAGTTCTCCTGGAAAGCTCTTTATGCAGTCTAATTACAGCATCTGTCTAGAACTCATGATTGGGAAACAAAAGGCCATAATACAACATAACCTCAGAAATCTGCTCTTTCGTAAATATATTGATATAGACAAAAAAAACCATCAAATTTCTGATTAAAGATCAAGTAGCTTTAAATGCCCTACAATCGACTGCATTTAACTTACCTACTTCTACTCCCAATAAAGCAGTAACCGATATCAGTAAAAGCAACAACTATTAACTAGCATAAATACCAAACAAAATCATTTGCTCCTAATGGTTCTTAAGTGAAAATGATAACTATTTTCATATTATTAGACCAAACAAATAACATGCCAATGCTGGGTATTAGAACTTGCTGAGAGATAGTATGTGAACTATTAAATATGTTCTAATGAGTATCCAAGAGTAGTTATGGTGGGTGTGATGTACCTTTAAATATGTTGTTCCTAAATTTAAAGGTACATCACGCCTACCATAACTACTCCTGGATACTGATTGGAACATATCAAATACCTACTTTTTATCTTGCACTCTGGGCTTTTTAGTGGAAGCCCTTTTATTCCAGTAGAGTAGTACCCTCCAACATACTATTTTGCTCTAAATCTGAGAATTTAATTCTCAAACTATATCCAGTATTTGATCTATATTTTGATATTTTTTCTAAATATGGCTATGTTAAAGAGAGCTGCAATAATTCTCTTCAGACAAAAAAAGGTTAATCTAAATACCATAAGACCTTGAGTAACCAGAAGTGGTTATGGCGCATGGCAAATGCAGCACTGAAATGCAAATTTTTGACACATTTGTCTTTTGTTTCCTGGGCACAGCTCAGCTCCCACCAATCAGCCAACAAATAAATTTGCTTCCAGGCTAGCTATGCCATCCAAGTGTTGCAGGGAGTGTCAGCTTGGTCACAACTTGGGCCAAGCACTCTCTCTTATCTCAGGAGAGAGAACCAAGCTGCAGACAATGGCTATGCCAAAAGCTGCATATAACCCAGTTCCCCATTTTTTCTGTGGTAGGACTGCTATCAGTTGACAGGGCAGAGCAATAATATCTAATCCTACACAAAACTACCTATACCAGGGATGATCAAAAGGTAGATTCCCAGATGTTTTAATAATGACAACTTCTAGGATGTTTGCCATTGTAATGGCATTCCGAATGCATGCAAAGCATCATGGGAGTCGTGGTTTTACAACATCTACCTTTTGGGAACCCCTGACATACCATAAAGCCTGATGTGCAGGAGTTCATGAGATAGATTTTCTTCCTGGTGTGGAAATGGACTGCCTACAGACAGAACCATTATTCAGTGAACCAGGGGAAAGTTTTAAGGTATGTGCCTTTTTGACATTATATTGAATGCATTATCTTTATATTGCTTTCAGCAAGTTCCCCTTTAGCAAGCAAATGTCAAAATCCTCAGAATTGTTGCTTACAATGTATAACAACAAATACAATCACACAAGAACAGCAGATTTTATTGTACCATGGTAAGATCCTGTATGTTCTGTGCCTAAAGCTGTAAATACAATTTTAACCATCTAGAAACTAGGTCTCTAGTAGAGAGATTTGTCACATGATTCAGTGGAGCAGAATTCTCATGGTGACAAATTACAATTCTGAATGCAGAAAACAAACTTCCATCTTCTGACTTTATTGACAAACTGTAACAATATATTATGTACTGTATTGTATTGATATCCTGTCGTACTGTAATATAGCAAAGTGCCATGTTCTTATCGCTGAACCTGACCAATCTCTTCTTCACTTACACAACTAGATCAACACCTCAAAACATTCTGCAGGTCTTGAGTTCCAAGTGCACCACACTAAGGACAATAGATCATTTAGAAATGACTGACCCAGGACTGCTGGGCAGATTCTGAATAGGTGGTGGTGTTTGCATATTTTATCTCTTTGATGCAGTTTTACTCAGATTGTTCTAGTTTACTACAACTAATGAATGTGTTGCTACACATTTGTTTTTCACATTTGGGAAGAGTGATATCTCTATTTTTGTGTTATGTTTCCTATAACTTACCAGTTGTCAAACTATTTTAGAGATGTCATAGATAATAGTCTTTAAAAAAAATCTGACCTCAATGGGGCTAGATGCCAATTTATTTTCACTGTATGTATCAATACGATTTGCAGGTCAATAATACCTCACATGGTATATGTATCAATGAGATAAAAGGGTTAGTGATACCTCAATATCTTTTTTACGTAAAAAAAATAAAAATAAAAAAAAACAAGAAAAAAACCAAACACAGATATAAGTTTTAAATGTGAGTGTAATATTACTGTGACATACCTCTTTTACAGTTACAAGAAATCTGTGTTGTAGGAAAAAAAAAAAAAAAAAAGCAGGTAATGGGTATAGGAGACTGGATTGAGATTAAATATGTATTCTGACTTTTTTTTTTAAGTAATCAATAAGAATAGATCTAGAATTCAAGTTACAGCAAAATAAGAGAAGATACACATATAAGAACACTTAAAAGTTGTACCTCCGGTTATAAAAAGCAGACTTCCTAAAGCAAAAGCTGGGAAAAAATAGTCAAGTTAACCAACTTTTACATATCACTTTGAACTTGTTTTTATATGTGCTCATTTATATACAATGAACACAAGTTGCAAACATGCCTCTCTTTAATACATCTGGACTAAGTTCATCATTAATCAAGGAGCACCATTATTTTATGTCTCTCTAGAGCTTAAGGTTTTTTTGTTGTTGTTGTTTATTAGCCTAAATGTTATTTTATATAATTTTATTATCACAGACCTTTTTAGAGTTAGAAAAAAAAATAAATAATAATAATACATGTTTATAACCATTTATATATCTGAACACAGTACCACTAATTTTTACACACCAATCTGCCACTGGCAAGCAGAGCACACAAAACCAAACTGTCCTGCGTGGCTTCTATTTTGCCAGTCACCATGTTACATTTGTATCTAAACAGTGAAAGGGAAGAGACAGAGTGTGAAGTTACTTTGTGTCACTGAAGAATAGACAAGCAGGTGACCTTCAGTAATCTGCTGCAATGACTGGGTCACTACATTTTTTTTTAATTTTTTTTTAAGTGAAAGAGGTCAGCCAGTACTGTGTGACCAAGAGACAGGTGGATGACAGCACATTACTATAGCTTGGTGGAGAAGCTCTGGCGTGGGAATGAAGGGTGCCATGGAAAGAGTCCAAACTCTGTTGGTACCTGGATAGTGTCACGTCACTGCCAGGCTCTGCCCAAATATGGTTTAGATGCCAATATCCAGCTAAGGGAACTCTCTCTTTTTATACTCCAATTTCTCAGTTGTCATACAGCAAACAATCCAAACTGTGCTTTAAAGGTGATCTAATAAATATCAGAATTAGTAAATGTTTTAACTTTACTTTAATAAAATCATGAAATTAAATCTTCTTGGTGAGGGTTTTTTTTTTGGCATAGAATTTCACTTTCATAGTTATTCAATCAGAATTTGATTCAGAACCTTTCGGTACAAGAATTAACTTGTCATGTGTGACTAATTGCACATTTACTTTCAATGTTGCATCTTTCTTTTGGAACGAACTCACAGTAAAGGAGTAAAATAAATGTCCCAAATGCTCTGATGTAAAATAAATAAATGAAGAAATTATTAATGTGGGCAGCTCTCTAATACATTTACCAGACAACTTGATGATTCCTACCACGAAAAGAGAAGCAGCTTCTAGAAACATCTGCTAACACACATTTGATCTTCACATTAAAAGGTCACACACCTGCACATCACCCACCTACCTGTTTAAGCTATTGAGAATTAGCCAGAAGCATTACTGACATATATAAAAGATTAGAGACTATTTCATATCTTTACAGAGAGGATGTTTTGTCTTCTGTGCAACATAATGTTATCTGGCAAGTCTGACCCATTTATAAATGCACATGAATATCCGTTCTGAACATTACACTAGCAAAAACCCCAACAGGATGCTGCCTTGCACGAGAAATAAATCTGTAACAATGAGGAAGTGATCCTCTTCACGATGTGTGGTGAAGAGACATTAATAAATTGTTGCTTATTTGTAGGGTTGGACCAAAACTCACAATTTATCCTCGTGGGAACGCATACAAATAAAGATTCAGTAGATCAGAATACTTTTTGTGTAAACTTTAACAATTAACAATTGACAACAATTTTGCTGCTAAAAAAGGGCTACAGTTTACTAAACACTTCTGTGCAATTATATACTAATAAAAATAAATCAATAAATAAAACATAAAAAAAATTCTGATATCAGCGTTTAACCCCTTAAGGTCCAAAACTCTTTTTTGCAAAGTGTTTGTTATCTTTTTACCATGTATTCATTCCACCATATTTGCATCCTTTCTGTTTAAATGCACCCAAAAAAGATTCACCAACTAGTCCTGATTATTAAAATGTCCTATATGTCTAGGATTTCAATTCTTTTTAAGAAGTTATAAAACAAATACTGCAAGGAGTAAATTACGGTTTTAGAGCATGCTGAGATTATAACTTTAATAGTAACCACTGATTCCAACACCGCTACACAAAAGTATATATTTGTAGAAAGTACAACCCCCCATGCTATGCAACTAAGAGAATTTTGACAGTTTAAGCTGACAGAAGGGACCCAGAGATGTCCTCGGTACCTTTAATGCATGACGTCTATGCCATCACTGGGCATGAAAGTCCTGCACAACAGCATAGACCACCATGAGGTCCCTAAGTGGTTAATGTAGAAATATAGGTACAAAGTACCTGAATACTAATTCTAAGTTGTTACAGAACTATATAATGGCATGGTCAATGACAGGAGTCCAGTTATTAACACTGCCCCTTTATATTCAAGATCTATTTATAAAGACTATATCAATTAATTCACATAACTTTTTATATAAATGAAATCAAGGAAGTCTGATTTAATTTTGTTTTATTAAAAATGTTTAGTTTTTTTAAAATCGCCCTCCAGTATATTATAAAAACCCAAGATCGAATCTGACCAATACAACTTTGATAATGAGAAGGCTACTTTGAGAATTCCTGTGTATTGCAATTATAGATCTCACTTCCCAAAGGCGCTTTTCAGGGTTGAAAGGACTGATATGTATTCCTAACTCTATAAAGCCCTCGTGGCCATTAAGGTTACCGACCCATACCTGCAGTGAGGAGAAAAAAAAAAAAAAAAATAGTAATTTTACTCACCTTTTCACCCTAACCTTGTTGGTCCTGCCTCCTTGACAGAGATCACCAAGAATGATGATCTCAGTCACTCCAATGCAGAGATCAACCCTCTCCTATTTCAGAAGAGTTGCCTGGCTGTCAGGCTAACATTTATACCCAGCAATGAAAAAATAACCATTATGCAGGATGGAAATGATTTCAGTTGCAGAAATAAAACAAAAGCAGAGGGTTATGGATTTGGGCTATAGTGCCCCTTTAACCCCTTAGTGACCAGGCCATTTTTCAATTGTATTACCGTTAAGGACCAGGGCTCTTTTTCTGCAGTGGCTGTGTTTAGATGTAATTTGCCTCTTACATATTTACTGTACCCATACATATTATATACCGTTTTCCTCACTATTAAATGTTCATTCTAAAGATACCATTATTTTCATCATATCATATGATTTACTAGAATAAAAAAAGTGAAATATGATGAAACATAAAACACAGCTGGCCATCTCGCACCCATGTCCCAGTTGGAACATTTCTGAAGCCAGCCAATGTAATTCACCTCCGTCAAACCGTATGTTTTGGAAAGCTACACACCCTAGGGCATTTCACATGGTGGCATTTCAAAACTTTACATGCATTAATTCTACCACCAGTCTCTGTCAAACGTTTTTGTGATGTCCTTTTTCACTCACACATTCATGTTCACTTTTTCACTCACACATTCTACTTTGAGCATAAATTCTAAGCTCCTGTTAGGTGTTACTGCCAAAGGACACCCCAATATATGCTCGGCAACATCTCCCGGGTACAGCGATACCACCCATGCATATGTTTGTCGGGTTCACTGGGGGGTGCAAAGCAAAATGTCTGATATGCGTTTTTCAAATTGTAAACATCTTGTTTGCCTATCTTCCTTTTGGGGGACTTATCAGATATCCCAATGTATTTTCTTGACATGAGCGTGCATGTATTTGAAAAGTTGACACCCTGCAGTAGTTGAAGAACGTGTGTGGGGGTAACTGTTCAATCCTCATTTTCACACACGCACACTGCTTTTTGACTGTGATTTAGGAGAGCCCGCTGTTGGTTATTGCAAGAACACACCCCAGGTGGTTTCTGCAAGGCTTTGCCTTAGGACACCCATGCCCCCCATGCATAGGCTTGCCAGGATTTTGGGAAGGTATGGTTACAATGGTATGACTTTTCAATTTGAGTTGAAATTGAGAGTATTTCTTCTGATAGGCCTATCTTTAGCTTGGGGCTTATCACATACCCCAGTTTTATGGATTGCCACGAAAGGGTACACACTTCGAAACGTAGACACCCCAAGGTATTGCATGTGGAGTGCTTTGATGCAACTTTTTTTTTTTTTTTTTTAGCCAGACCAAAAAAATAAATAAAATAAAACAGTTGAAGAACGTGTGTGGAGGTAACTGTTCAATCCTCATTTTCACACACGCACACTGCTTTTTGACTGTGATTTAGGAGAGCCCGCTGTTGGTTATTGCAAGAACACACCCCAGGTGGTTTTCTGCAAGGCTTCTCCTTAGGACACCCATGCCCCCCATGCACGGGGTAAATGTAACAACCCCCCCCCCACCCAAAAAAAAAACTGAACGGCAAATGTTAAAAAATAAATAAAAAATGGACCAGCGTGTGGTAGCGTTTGAAGCAGTCGCCAATGCAGAGTCCAGGCTGTCCAGGGCAATCAGGACAGTAATATACACTATCTTTTCTCTGTCCCCTCTTAGAACAGACCCTGCATCTTTTTTGGGGATTCTGCTTTGCCGCAGTAGGGGGGATTTTAAAAATAAAATGTGTAGCCCCAACTCTCCCATCACCGCCCGGGGAGCAGGTGCATCACGGTACAAAATCCCCGAAATGATCTGGAGCTGAAACTGTAAAAATCACAGTTGCGTCCCGGGGTTTGCTTTTTTGAACAACAAGAAAGCGTTGTGGGTTGCAATCTGCATTAGGTAGATTGCAACCTTTTTGTACCAGGCCCTTGTCTTTCGTATAATTAGGTAGGGCTGCAGCAGCTGATCTGCCAGATCAACCCCACCCATGTGCCGGTTATAGGCCTTGATGCACACTGGCTTCCTTGTCCTCTCAGCTCTGCCACGTACAGGGACCTCCACAGTCCCCTCAGTGTGGATGCTGGTAAGAAGGTACACATCCTTTTTGCCTCTGTACTTAACTGCCAACAACTCCTCTTGGCGCAGAGCTGAGGTCTCCCCCCTTCGTAGCCGGGTGCGTGCAAGTTGTCCTGGGAAACCTGTGCTGTTCTTTTTAATTGTGCCGCAAGCTACTGTATCAAAACAGTACAGTAGCTTGAACAAAGGGACACTTGTATAAAAATTGTCAGTATACAAGTGGTACCCTTTGTTCATGAGGGGGAAAATCAGGTCCCAGACAATCTTGCCACTGGTTCCCATATGTTCTGGGCAACCTGGAGGGTCAAGGTGGCTATCCTTTCCCTCGTACACCCGGAAGGCCTGAATATACCCATTCTCGCTATCACAGAGCTTATACATCTTTACACCACACCTAGAGCACTTGGAAGGAACATACTGCTTGAATCCCAGCCCTCCCTTATACTTCATCAGGGATTCATCCACGCATATATTCCTTCCAGGTGTATAAGCCTCTGCAAACCTGGCAGCGAAGTGGGTAATCAGGGGGCGGATTTTATACAGCCTGTCAAATTGGGGATGCTCCCTAGAGGGACACAGGCTGTTGTCGCTGAAGTGCATGAAATGCAGAATCATTTCATACCTTTTCCTCGACATACATTGGGAGTAAATGGGGGTAGAGCAGATGGGGCTACTGCTCCAGTAGGAGCGGATGGAGGGCTTCTTTATGATGCCCATCAGCATAGTCAATGCCCAGAATCTTTTAAATTCTGGCACATCGATGGGGTCCCATTGCTGCTTTGCCAAAAAAAGAGTCAGGATTTGTAGCTCTGAATTGATGGGCATATAAATTAGTTTGGGCGACAATGTTCCCCAATACATCATCGCCCAGAAACACCTCCATAAACTGCTGAGGGCTAAATCCTGTGACATCCAAATTAATGCCAGGATTTGCAGTAAAGGATGGGATGTCTGGCCTCTGGTGATGAGGCACTACCCACTCCTCAGCAGTTCTGCCAGCTGTAGCAGCACGTCTCCTTCTGGCAGGGGGACTAGCAGGCACAGATACAACATCACTAGATACATCACTAGCAGCAGACACTGTATCTAGTAATGATGTATCTGAGTACCTGGCTGGGTCAAAATCAGGGTCAGAGTCTGACACAGACGCGTCAGACTCTAGCGCAAGGGTGGCATATGACTGCTCAGCGCTGGTTGACTTCCGTGACCCATGTGACATGATCACAATCACTTTACTTAGTGACCTGTCACAAAAAAAAAATAACCCCTAAAAAAATGAACAGACAGCAAAATAAGTGCTGCTGTGCAAGAGCCTGTGATCTGTATAGTGATCACAGGCAGGACAGGGGTTAATCGTTCTGAAAAGAGCTTTTGGGTCTCAAAAAAAAAAAAAAAATCACAAAAAATGAACCCCTAAAAAAAATATGCACAAACAGCAGAAAATTACTGCTGTGCAAAAGCCAGTGATTATAGTGATCACTGGCAAGACAGGGGTTAATGGCTCTGAAAAGAGCCTTTGGGTCTCAAGAGTTTACAAATCCCTACCTATAAATACCTAAATCTCTCTAGCTAAACCACAGATCTCTCTCCCTCTCTCACTAAAACACAAGTGAAGAGAGGGAGGCAGATCCACACTAATCAGAGAAATGGGGAACACACTTGGGATGAAATTGCTAATGGGGCAAGCTGTGATTGGATGACCCCAGCCTGCCCCTTATGATGCAGCATGCTAGGGACACCCCCAGAAGCCCCATGATTCACTGCCTTTAGAAAGGGATGGGGGGGGAGGGGGGGGTTAATATTGATCATTTTATTTATTTTCTATTTATTTTTTTAATATATATTATTATATATGCACTGAGTGCCAGGACCCCTCGAGGCACTCAGCACATGCAGAGCATCACTGCAATACTATCAGAGCTTCCAGAGCTCAAAATAGCTGCGGACGTACCAGGTACGTCCAAGGTCATTATGGAACGTTTTCTGCCAGACGTATCAGATACGTCCACGGTCGGGAAGGGGTTAAATTCCTTAAGCCTTTCATGTACCACAACATACAGGTATACACATGGAATTGGTTATTACAAGTGAGTAGTGGTAAACAAGGAGAAATGTTAAACGCAACCATTTAAAAACATTAAGGTAAGTGTTGAAATAGCTTTTAACATCCACACTGAATGTGTAGAAAATATACCACACGGATATAAAAAAAAAAATGCCTATTTTGGCTAGTTATTTTTTTCTCCACACTTCACCCAACTGGGGGGGACACATATGGGTTATAATAACCCTGCATGTCAATTCTTGTAAAGCAATTAAAGAGCCAGATTACATCAGAAATGTATTGCTTAATTCAATTCAGCTCATTAAAAAAACTCACCTACTTAGAAGAAGTTTAAAATGCACTTGCATTAACTGATTCGATAATAAAGCAAAAAGGAGGAAGGGAATGGACCATCAAGAAACACAAAGGCCGTAATACTGAAGAACAAAATACATTGTGCGGCACCACACTGCTTCTACAGAGCAGGCTGTTCATAGACTAATATTATTGGCATTTATATGGCGCCAACTTTACATAGACCTTTACAATTTTATAACGAGACAAACTTACAAAATATTACAGGAACAATTGGTTGAGGAGAACCCTGTTCGAATGAGCTTACAATCTAGAAATGAACTAGATTGGGTAATTTTATATACTTATTTTTAGGTTAATCCCTAAACCCTAAATTGTAAGCCAAATTGAAAAATGTAGCTAAAAAGGGTTTAATTGGATATTTAATAACTCAGCTCAGTCACAGCTAAGCTATTTATTTACTATGCTTTAGAAATCTGGCATTAAATGAATAATTCCACTAGTATAGGAATGTCAGGAAAACATATCAAAACTAAAAGTCAGGATAGTATATCCTAACACAAAGACATTTACATTTTTATTTTTTTGCTACCAGAAAAGATGTGGATGAAGAAAGAAAATAAATGACACAGGTGAGTTTTGCATAGGGGACATCCTTCATGTGCATGGCACATAAGCAGGTACCTGGAAGAACAACTGCTCTAACATAGAGAGCAGTAATCTTTTTACATAGCGGAGTATGCTGAATTACAGCCTTAGCCTTATGAGCCAAAGTTACTCTAGAAGTCTTCATACCTAATCATCTCAAATAAATAATATTAAAAATGCACAAGGAACATGTGTATAGGGAAACTATAGTCCCAAAAATAATTTTATTTTTGGTATCATAGGTTCCTTTCTATCATTGTGACCACTGTCCACCCCTCTTTATTGATACAAATTTGAGATACATAAATATTACTCCCCTAAATGCTAGTGTCAATATTTCTCAGCTGCAGCTGCACCCTCGACCTCCAAAGATGTCAGGATATCTGAGATCTCATCCCATCCAACACTGCTACGAGCAGCAATAGTTTGCAGGACCAAGTAGTATTTGGTTCTGGATGTGGAAACGCCTCTAGTAGCTGTCTAGTGGCAATCAATGTAGACATCGCTGTTTCTATAAAACATCAATGTCTTACAATGAACATTTGAAATGACATGACCACTGCACCCAGTCCACAGCAGATCAGCGACTCCTCATTCACAAAACTGACTTGAAAATAACCTTTTTAAGACAGTTTTGAGAATAGGGAGTTACGGATTGGCTGATAGTGTCAGCTGACCGCTCTTGGCCAATCAGCAGTGACCCTGCCCGTCAGCACTCTGCACTTCCTAAACTGAGATTTCAGAAGCCGAATGCCGTCTGGGGCGAGTTGAGATCGTCGAGAAACCATTTGAGAACGCAGAGATAATTAATCCTGACAATATCAGCGAAAGATGCAGCTTCTCCCTGAGAACACTGGTGCGAGGAGGAAGACAAGGTGAGTAAAATCCCTTGCAGCAGGGGCACGGTCATCTAGACAGTAACTAGGGCAATATAGCATTAGGAATACACATTTGTATTCCTAACGCTATAGTGTTCCTTTAAAGTTCTGCCAATACTTGGACCTGTAGACCAGCCAAGTGCATCTGAGCACCACTCTGGTGCTGAAACAAATTCCATGAGAAGCAAGACATGATTTGACAATGTGTGCCAGTAAACCAAATACATGCACCCAAATTCCAAGAAAAATACCAGCCATAGGCACCCATACCAGATATGCACAAGTAAACAGAAGATAGCCTGGACATCACATTCATGATGATATAATTTAGGAAAATAATATGCTATGTACCGATTACCTGTCCTACATTGAGCACTTTATATGTTATAACTGTTACTGCATAATAGTGTTAAGGATTAGGAATAGTAAAACGATATACATTATATCACTTTTAATGACCATTTTCCCTTTAGAATAAAGTGAGTTATTTAAAGCTTCACTTAAGAACTATGCTAACCTTGCCCTGGTGGAATGCAGGGAAATGGCGGTACTCCCCCCACTGCCCTCCAGACGTTTCAAACATACATCAGTCTGGAATCAATTAATAATTTTCATGTATCAGCTTCACCCCTTAACTGAAAGAGCTTAGAATTAAAGATCATTATACAAGGCTATGTACAATAATTCTTAATTATATTGTTTGATTCCCTTAACTATTTGATACCCATGATAACACAACCAATATTTTGTTAAACCAACTCGCTTCTAAGCAATAAACCGACTCCTGTAAAACATACTTTTTTCACACAGGCACCTTATGCATAGAGCTAGATAAAAATGAATAAATATGAGGTTTAACCCACATGGGAAGCTTTTGTAAATAAAGTTTCATAACCAGCCTGCTTGTGTAAAGAGAATTATTTTTTTGCAGAAGCAGCACTAAATTTTTTTTATAATTTTATTAAAGACACGGAGGCTCATATTATGCATAACTCTTTCTTTATTTCCTCAGCAGCAAAGATAGAGGAATATAAATATATCAAAAATGAAAGAAAAAACTGTATAGATACACAGGCAACCAATCACATAACAGAGGAAGTGACTATATAAAGCCTGTGTCTCCCACAATCCTCCTCTTTCTTTGCTGCTTCCTCAGACAGCTAAGTACCTTGCTTGATCCACTGTATTTTATTTGGTGTACTTTGCATTTACTTGGTGTTATGCTGTACTGATGTTGTACTTTTATTATGGTTATGTGATATTTTTGCACTGTGCTTATTCTCACTTCTTTTGAGTGTGTGATATCCTACTCTGTTTTTCTTCTGTCAGCTGCCTGCTTGGTGCAGCTCCTATCCTGTCCCCTGCGCTGGTGCCTCCCTCCCCTCACCCCGCCCGCCGCGACTGCTCTGTCGGCCGGCGGGTGCTATTCAGTCCCAGGTCGGCTGTGCTCTGTTTCCCTTGATCGCGGGCTGCCCGCGCGGGTAGGGTGCGCGCGCCCCTTCCCCCGCCGGGGTCCTGACCGCGATCAATCTCCTGCATGTGCGGCGGCCATTTTGGGCGGTCCGTCGGCTGATCGGTCGCTCACTCTGCTGCTGCCGTGCGGCCTGTCTCCCCGGTCTGGGTCCCCTGAGTGCACCAGCGGGCAGGTTTCTTACTGTGTTCCTCTGTGGGTTACTCAACCCTTTTACCATCTAGTTTAGTTTATTCTAGCTACCTTCCGTTTTTGCTTATCTATATATTTCGATTTCTTAAAGTCATATTACTACAGTTTTAACTTGATTCACTTAAAGGTGTATTCCCCTGTGGTTTTCACCATGCAGGATAAGGAGGATGGGCCTGTTGGCACCCCTAGTGATTTTAATATTGATAACCCTGAGGGTGCCATGGCCTCCCAAGAATTTCAGGCCCTGTTGGATGCCACTATGGCTTCTTCATTACAAAAGGCTTTTGCTTCAGCCATGGGTGCTGTTTCTTCCTCCTTTTCTCAGTCCCTGCATTCCATGCTTATGCCCTCACTGCCTACCCCTACCCTCCAGGGTACTGGGTCCCCTTCCTCCGCCCAGACTGTGCCTGGTACCCGTAAGGTGAAGGCGAAGTCTAAGCACGTTGATTCCCACTCCTCGATGCAGGTGCTACCTGCCATGACTGACACACTGGATGTGGTCACAGACAGCGCGCACCCCACGCGCAAAAGAGCCCCTGGCCGGGCTAAAAAGGCTAGATTGTGGAAAAGGGCTAGAGCCCTAGATGATGAGTCGGATACCGACCGGAGTGTGGAACGTGACTCTGATATTATGGAGTATGACTCCTACGATGAGGGCGGGTCGGACGAGGAATTGCCCTCCGCGGAGCTTGCCCCCTCTGGGTCCTCTGCCGTTGCCCTAGGCCAAGTTAAGATCCCCCCTGGGGACAGTAAGGCCATTTTAGACCCCCAGGGAAACCCACTGTTCGACCCTGACGACCTGCGTCACCCACGGTCAGCAGAGTGGGTCCCCCCGGACCATATTGCGCAATATGTGGCTAAACGCCTGCGCACACCCCTCTCCAAGGAGGGTCGCAACAAGTTGCGTGCCGAATGCCCTAGGCCCTCTCTCCCGGGCTTGGCCTGTAAGACTCCGGATATTGACCCCCAAATCGCCCAGTTTCTGAATAAATCAGGCTGGAAGCCCAAGCAGGGTTTGGATTACTCCCTCAAGGGATGCCAAGATAAGATATTGGATACCCTGGGCCCTCTGTCTAAGCTGTACGAGCTGCTAGATGCCGCAAGGGCTGGAGACTCGGTTATGGATGTCGATGTGGCCATTGGATGGGTCCAGAGGGCGATCTGCCTCTTGGGGAATGCAAATACCGCCATGTCTTCTGAGAGGCGTAAGGCGATTCTCCTTAAAATCGATCCCAAATTGGCTGCCATGACGGTGGCGGAACCTGACCCCTCTGACGAGGGTTTACTGTTTGGAACCTCTTTCGTGAAGGACCTTGGTTCCTATGTAAAGACCTTTACGGCCATTGACAAGGCCCAGGCCAATATGAAGCGCATGTTTGCGCCCAAGGTTTTCGGAGGGGCCGGGCGTAGCAGGAACCGTCCACCCGGCCGGGGCTTCCGTGGCTCGTTCAGGGCCTCCAGAGGTTCCTTCTTTCCTTCCCGAGGATTTCAAGATACGAGGTCGCCTCCTTTCTTCCCAGCCAGAGGGAGATCCTGGGGCTCCAGGTATCCCCGTGGTGCCGCTTCGGGCAGACGCCCTTATGGTGAGTACCCATTTTTCCCCTCTCGATCATGTACGGGTGGCAGGGAGGCTTGCCTTATTCTACCATGGGTGGACACATATAACCTCAGATGCTTGGGTTCTGCAATGTGTAAAGGGTTATCACCTGGAGTTCGTTTCTATGCCTGTCCAGGTTCGCGTCCCCAGAGAGTTGTCCCTCCCACAGGATCAGGACGTCATGATTTCCAAGGAGGTAGAGGAGATGCTCACGAAAGGTGCCATAGAAGAGATGCCGTTGGCCTCTCCGGGCTTCACGAGCAATCTTTTTCTGGTGCCAAAGAAAGGGGGCGGGGTTCGTCCCGTGATAAATCTTCGTCCCCTCAACGCATTCCTCCGCTACCTACATTTCCAGATGGAGGGTATACACTGCCTCAGAGACCTCCTTCGGCAATCAGATTGGTTGGCCAAGTTGGATCTGAAGGACGCATACTTTACAGTCCCCATCGCGCTGGACTGCAGGGATTACCTCCACTTCACGTGGCACGGTCGACGCTGGCGCTTCACGTGCCTGCTGTTCGGTCTCTCGTCGGCCCCTTGGTGTTTCACCAAACTCATGAAGCCAGTAATGGCTTACCTTCGTACCCGTGGGGTGCGACTGATCGTTTACCTGGACGACTTATTGATCATGTCCCAATCCAGGGAATCTCTGCTGTTACATTTGGGTTGGACAACCAACCTTCTCCAAGATTTGGGTTTTCTGATCAACTGGGACAAGTCGGTCATGATCCCTACCCAGTCTATAGAATTCTTGGGTTTCCAAGTGGACTCCATCAGGCAATTCCTGTACTTGCCGGAGTCCAAGATGAAGGCCATTCAGAAGGAGCTCTGAAGGGCTCTTCGGGTGCCGGATATGTCCGTCAGGCAACTGGCAAGGATTATCGGCCTTCTGGCGGCTTCGATTCAGGCGATCTTTCCGGGCCCGCTACACTATCGTGCCCTCCAACGACTCAAGGGTTCACACCTGCGTTCGGGCCACTCCTACGAGTCCCGAATACGGCTGGACGACGAGTCCAGAGACGAGTTGGTATGGTGGTTGGCACACATGGAGGCCTGGAACGGACGGGCCATCTTCGGCTCGATCCCGGATGTCGTAATAGAATCCGATGCCAGCTTACACGGCTGGGGTGCTCGTTGTGGAGACGTTTCCACCGGAGGCAGATGGTCCGACATAGAGAGGTCCCTACACATCAATTGTCTGGAACTGCTGGCGGGGGCCTTCGCGATACGCAGTCTGACCCCAGGCCGGGCAGACTGTTGCGTGCTCCTCAAGATGGACAATGTGTCGGCAGTCCGGTACATAAATCATCTTGGGGGCACCAAGTCCAGAATGTTGGCGCTATTGGCGAAGGATTTCTGGCAATTTTGTCTCCTCAACAACGTCTCGGTGCAGGCGGAACACATCCCAGGCCTGGACAATTCGGGAGCGGATTGGAATTCCAGGCACTTAAGAGACTCGGGAGATTGGCACTTGCACGTTTCGGTTTTCCGAGGTCTGGACAGTCTCTGGGGACGCTTCGAGTTGGACCTGTTCGCTTCACGTCTGAACACTCAACTCCCTGCGTTTTACAGCTGGAGGCCAGACCCGGCAGCAGTAGCGACGGACGCCTTTCTCCAAGACTGGCCTCCGGGACGCCTGTATGCCTTCCCACCGTTCAACATGATCGCTCGCACGATATCGAAGTTGATCCGGCACGATTGCTGCCTGGTACTGATCACACCTCTTTGGAGGTCCCGTCCATGGTTCCCACGCTTGATGGAGTTGTCGATAGACTACCCCAGACTGATTCCGAGCTTCCAGGATCTCCTCCTGGATCCGGATGGGAACTCGCACGGACTGGTGCTCCGACACCAGCTACCTCTGATGGCGTGGCTCCTTTCAGGGGTACCTGGGTTGTCCCGAACGTTTCGCGGACGACTCTACAACTCCTCGATAACGCCTGGGCTCCAGGTACGCGATCGGCCTACCGCTCTTCATGGGGCTCATGGTCTGGTTGGTGCATGGAACGGGCAGTGGATCCCGTATCTGCCCCTCTCCATCTGATTTTGGAGTACCTCACTTTTCTGTTTGATTCGGGCAAGGCGTATCGAACTATCAACCTTTTTCGTTCCGCTATATCAGCTGGTCATGTTGGTTTGGATGGTTCGCCCGTGGGCAGACACCCCTTCGTGTGTCGCCTGCTCAAGGGCATTCGCCTCGCCCGTCCGCCCAAGGCTCGTTTCTCTGCCTTTTGGGACGTTAACATTATGCTTCAGTTTCTGTCTTCCTGGTACCCGAACCAGGGGCTGACCCTTAAGCAACTGTCTTCCAAGTTGGTTATGTTGCTTTGTTTGGTTTCATGTAAGAGGGTTTCTGACGTTAGGGCCCTTGATTGGGACGCCGTTACCTTCTCCCCTGAGGGTGTGACTTTTAACATTTCCAGACGGACTAAATCTGCGTCAAGGTCTTTCGTGTACCCTAGATTCCAAGGATGTCCGGCACTCTGTCCAGTGGAGTGTTTGAAGGTCTATATGGAGGTGACCCGGCCTCTTCGCTCACCAGATCTACGACCTTTGTTCATTTCTTTTCGTACACCGCATCGACCTGTGTCGACACCGACCCTGGCGCGTTGGGTGCGTTGGCTTTTGTCTGCGGCTGGTATAGACACGTCTATCTTTACACCCCATTCGGTGAGGGGTGCTATGGCTTCCAAGGCTTCGACAGTCGGCTGTCGTCTGGAGGACATCATGCGTGCAGCGGATTGGTCTCGAGAGTCGACCTTCCGTGACTTCTACTTCAGACCTATTGAGCACATCGCATCTCAGGTGATAGCACAGCTTTGAACTTGCATAATATGAGCCTCCGTGTCTTTAATAAAATTCCCAGATTTTACTATTAACATGACGTAAAGTCATGATTTTATTAAAGACACGGAGGCGAGTATTATTCCCTCCCACCCTCCCGGTGTGGGGTATGGAGCGAGATGCGATTGGTGTACTCAGGTATGTTGAGATTTGGCCTGCCTTGTGAGTACTTCATGTGTTGTATTGCATATACTGATTAATTATGTCGATTATATTTTTCAGGTTTCATTCCTTTAACCATATGAATGGTCGTTAGTTTTGTATTGGTAAGTCCACAGTTTAGAGTTTGGTTATTACCATATTTCTCTCTCTTTTCTAGCTTGAAATTGTCGGATTGTTCCAGTTCCCGGTTTTGGCCAAGCAAGATATCGTTTTACTTACCTGGTCTTCGGTTTTCGCAAGAAAGAGGGGGATTGTGGGAGACACAGGCTTTATATAGTCACTTCCTCTGTTATGTGATTGGTTGCCTGTGTATCTATACAGTTTTTTCTTTCATTTTTGATATATTTATATTCCTCTATCTTTGCTGCTGAGGAAATAAAGAAAGAGTTATGCATAATACTCGCCTCCGTGTCTTTAATAAAATCATGACTTTACGTCATGTTAATAGTAAAATCTGGGAATTTTATGTCAAGACACGGAGGCTCATATTGCTTAACCCTTTCTTTACTGTCTACCAATAGCAGCAAATAAACAAAGTATAAAAAATACAATGAGACACCAGCCAATCTCCATCCAGGTCCCAGTATAACAGCAAGCACCACCTCTCAAGCTTCCTCTTTCTTTGATGATATTATGTTAAATTATATTTACCTTAGAGCGACTCCGAATCAGAAATCGGGTCTAGTGAGGAGGCTGATGCTGAGCCCTTGAGTGATTCTGGTGCTGAATTATGTGAGCAAGACATTGACCTTCTGACCCCCGCTCAGTTGGGGGTGGCTGTGGGTGGCTCTCAAAGTGACTCCCCGGCTACTGCGGGCTCCACTCTCCTGGATCCGTCTGGAGAATCGATGTTCGACCCTGATGATCTCCATCACCCAAAGTCGGCTGAATGGCTCCCAGCGGACCATGTGGCATGTTACCTAGAAAACTGGGTATGGCGCCCCATCAGCAAGGCGGCCCGGAGTAAGCTCAGGGCTGATTGCCCACGGCCTTTGGTGCCTAAAAAAAATCTGTGAGACCGCAGTTGTGGACCCCAATATGACCCAATTCCTTACTAAATTGGGGTGGAACCCTAGTAAGGGTCTGGAATCAGAACTTAAGTTGGCCCAAGATAAACATTTGGACGTATTTGGTACCTTGGCAAAATTATTCGACCTGGCAGAAGACGACAGAGCTGAGAACAGGCAGGTTGACCCGGAAGAACTCTGTGGCTGGGTAAAGAGAGCAATCTGCATTGCAGGCCGAGTTTACACCTCCCTGTCCATATAACGGCGTAAATCCATTCTCTTTAAAATAGAGCCAAAATTGGCCAATCTCGCCCTCACCGAGGCGGGTAAGGACGCCCAGGGCCTCTTGTTTGGGGACTCCTTTATAAAGGACCTGGGGCGGTTTGTTGGGGCATTTACAGTCCTTGATAAAACCCAATTCTCCACGAAGAGGGTATTTCAAATGTGGATCTCTACCAGGGCCGGCAGATTCAGGGGTCTCTGTCTGGCCATTCCAACTAGAACTCCCATTACTGGGGACGAGGCTACTGTACGCAGCGACCCCCTATCACTTGATTCGGTGCTGCTTGATGGTCCTCACTTCTTCCCAGCGTGTTTCGCATAAGTTGCCTGGTTTCCACCGCAGGCTTGAAGTTTGTTTCCTTTTGTGATGTTCTTGGACTGCCATTCACAGGATTCCATTACTATGTTTTTCCGACTGTTCAGATTGTCTGTTGGTTCCTGCTTTCGGTCTCTCCTCATGATGTTTCAAATTCTCCAAAGAAAGAGGAAGCTTGAGAGGTGGTACTTGCTGTTATACTGGGACTTGGATGGGGATTGGCTTGTGTTTTAATTGTATTTGTTATATTTTTTCTACTTGTGTTCTTTGCTGCTATTGGTGGACAGTAAAGAAAGGGTTAAGCAATACTCGCCTCCGTGTCTTTCATAAAATCATGACTTTGTCATGAAATAGCAAAATCAGGTAATTCCCCCCCCCCCCCAACTCAAATCTTTGATAATTCATTGCATTTAAGAACCACGAAAGCCACCCAGACCACTCCATCTCAATGAAGGGGTCTGGCACAATGGCCTTGTAGTTCTAACTCATTGCAATTTTGTAGAAATGTATTACTATCAGGAAACAATGAAGTAAAGTAAAATTAGTGAAGCAATTTTTTATCAAGGTGGGGGTCTACCACACCAGACAGGACCCAGGGTGTAGACAATTTAAGGAGGCCTCTGAGACAACACCGCACATAGTAGCCGGGTGCAAGATGTTAGAAGGGACAGCACAGACTGAGAGGCACAACCGAGTTGCTGGGATTGTGTACCGAAATAAACAAACAAACAATCTCCCAGATGGGAGACACCACAAAAAAGTGGTTGGGAATGACAGGGCTAAGATCCGGTGGGACTTTCAGATCCAGATAGACAAGCAGGTAGTGGACAACCAACATAACATTGTGGTGGTAGACAAGGAATGGAAAGATCACAGTAGTGGTGGATGTGGCAATATCCAATGACCATAACACAGGGCTTGACAAATTTGCTTTAAATATAGGAGCAAGCTAAAAAAGTCTTTTTTTTTTTTCAATGACAAAAATACAATTCTTAAAGGAACACTACAGTCACCAGAACCACTGCAGCTTAATGTAATGGCTCTGGTGTCTATATCCTGTTCCTTTAAAAATTGTCTATTTGTTGCTAACCGTTTTTTTCTTATATTATATTTTATACTAATGGTGATTATTCACCTTTTATCAATAAAAAGCATTGTTTTCTTCCTACCATTTCCCGTTTGAAGTCCTGAGTATTACTAAGAAACTTCATAAGGAAACAAGGGATTACTAGCCCCCCATTTTCGTCGGGGAAGGCACCCTACGAGCGATATATTCTACATAATTCTGTGAGTGCATCTACGTACAGCGCATGATTGAGTGTATAAACTGTACTTCACTATTTGTATATTTCTATGCTCCTTTTAGATTTATTTTCAGCCGTATCCCGGAGTTTTGTGTTTTTGGTTGGATATAGCAAGATCCCTGCAAAACAAACAAAGGATGGGAACTTAGAAGGCTACTGCCTGTAGCACCTTTCGCGAGAATATGTCCAGCCTATAATGCTTAAAAAAGGTATGCAACGAAGACCAAGTAGCCGTTCTGCAGATGTCTTCAGGTGAGGCAGCTGCTCTTTCTGCCCAGGAAGTTGCCGTAACCCTAGTGGAGTGGGCCTTCAATGGTAATCCAATCTGAACCTCTCTGGACTGATAAGCCAATTTAATGGTTTCTGTTAGCCATCTGGATAAAGAAGGTCTGGAGGCAGTACTACCTGTCCTAAAGCCTTGTGTTCTCTGAAGATAAATTTCCCATGCTCTTCTAACATCAAGGAGATGCCACCTTTTTTTCAAGATCTGACGAAGAAGATTGGCAAAAGGAAGGCAGAACAATAGGTTGGTTCATAGATTTACTTGAAATAACATTTGGGCAAAAAAAAAAAAAAAAGACATGGGGTACAGGACCACTTTATCTTGATGAAAAACAGTAAATTCAGAAGCTGAAGAAAGAGCCTTAATTTCCCCTATCCTTTTAGCTGAGGTGATTGCTACCAGGAATGACGTCTTGATAGTAAGAAGCTTCAGGGGAACCTCTTGTAACGGTTCAAATGGTGGTTCACAAAGGGCTTGAAGAACTTAGGACAAACCCCAGGTAGGAAAAGGAGAGAGCTTGGGAGGACGCTTCAGACGTATGGATTTAAAAAACCTGTGGATCAGCAAGTCTGAGGCAATGTCACGAACAAGGAAGTGACTTAATGCCGAAATCTGTCCCTTGAGTGTAGATACCCTAGCCGGCTACAAAACCATCCTGCAAAACAAGATGGAATATCCGGGATAGATGCTTCAGCAGGATTCAAACCATGCAAGGAACACCAGTTGCTGAACTTCATCCAAATCTTGAAATAAATTCTTGCAGTTGATAAACGAACCGAAGACAGCAGAATGTCACACAAACTGTCTGAAAGACCTTGCTCTCGGAGAATCAACCTTGCAGCAGCCATGCCGTCAGGTGGAACATTTCCAGAGTCTCTATTGGAAAAATCACATCTTCTATGATGTTGGTAGAAATTGGGAGAGACCAATGTAAGATTTTCAACTTCTGTTCGGCCAGAAGGGCAGGATAGCTAGAATCCTTGCTTTCTCCCATCTTATCTTCTGAACAATCTTTGAAATTAAAGCAATAGGAGGAAAAACATAACCCATGTCGTAGTTCCAAGTGATCGACAGGCCATCTAGGAAGTCTGGGCAATCTCGTGCCTGGAGGGAAACGAAAGTCGAGACTTTCCTGTTTCTCCTTGTGGCCATAAGGTCTATTTCCGGTAAGCCGAAATGGGTAACCAACTCCAAGAAAATTTGGTTTGTAAGAGACCAGTCTGCCTGAGACCAATTACGCCTGCTGAGGTCATCTGCGATTATGTTCAGAGACCCTTTGATATGAGTAGCAGAGATCGTGATAAGTCTTGATTGGGCCCAAGACATGATGCGGTAGCATAGGTCCTGTAGAGATTTTACCTTTGTGTCTCCTGGGTGATTTATGTAAGCCACTGTGGTGGCGTTGTCTGACTGGATCCTTACTGCCCGATTGGCGATAACTGGACCAAAGGACTTTAGAGCCTCCCATACTGCTTTCAACTCTCTGAAGTTGGAGGAAGCATTTCTTTTTTTCTCTTTCCAATCCCAAACTCCTTGACTGAAACGAGAACCTAGATGGGTTCCCCATCCAGTTTGGAAAGCATCTGTAGTAATCATAATCCAACTTTTTTGTGCGAAAGAGAGGCCTTTTGAAATGTTGTTTTTGTCTTTCTACCAATTTACTTGTTTCTTCACCACTTTGGATAGGTGAAATTCCAATTGCTTGGGTACCTTCTGTGACGGTCTGAATATGTGTTACCGTCTGTCATTCCCTTATTCCCATAAAACAATATCGCCAATAACCCACAGGGTAAAATATCGCTGGTAAGGCATAATAATCCACACATGAGCCAAAGCGTAATGTTGGAACAAGACTGGTTTAATGGAAGCAAGGGCATTCAATTTATACAACATCAAACTCCTCGAGCCAGTGAGATAATTGAGTTTTGGGAACATACTAAACTCAATTATCTGCTGGCCAGAAAAAGTTAACAATTTCACATTTTTCAGAAATATACTTTATACATATAAAAACCCCACAAAAACCTGAGTAGCCCTGGGTAGCTGAGCTTGAGGGGAGCAACATACTAAAAATTCAAGCAAATCCGTTAGCTACTTTTCGAACGGCACCATGTGGAAGTTTGACTGGCTTGCCAGGAGGTTGTATCCGACAAAGGGTTCCATAGAATTGGCAGCAAGAGCCGGTCTCCATTTGGATGGATTTATACGAAAACCGATATAGATGAAGTAAAGCTGGTTCGTGTAGAATGCTCCTCTTGTTTGTCTGTTTGAAATTCCCGAACTCCGCTCGTCTACCATATGGGACTTGTATAGAGACCGGGGGTTTGTGCTAGTGCCATACCCAAAAGAGTTCCAGGCACTCGCCGACCAAGTCCCGCTGGCCGCATTCGGGAGACAAGATGTCCGCCGTCCATTGTTCTCACCACGTGCGTTCGTATGCACGAAATGGCGGGCACCTAGGCCGCGGTTTTCGTGTTCCACATTCTAATTAGTACCCAGGGTGGTCTCCGTTCGGTAACACTAATGTTTTACCGAACAACGAAAAACAAATAATCCAAGGGAATTAAATAGCAGGAAGTGGAAACAACCATCACAATGGCCCCCCTTTTACTCCCTGCTCCGGCAGACACAGTTGGACCTTTCCGGGTCCAGTAGGGGCTGGCGGGGCTTCCAGAGGCTTTTCGGACAGCAAATCAGTTTGTCGTGACAGCCCATCTGCATTCCCATTATGTTTTCCCGGACGGTAGTGGATGGTTAAGTCGTAGGGCAAGACTCCACTGCAGCAAACGGGCATTATTCCCGGAGAACCGGTTGAGCCAGACTAGGGGGTTGTGGTCAGTGATGAGAGTGAAGGCACAGCCATACAGATAAGGAGTCAGTTTCTTGAGGGCCCAGACTAAGGCCAGGCACTCCTTCTCAATGGCCGCGTAGCTAACCTCCCTAGGCAAAAGTTTCCGGCTCAGATAGGCAACCGGGTGCTCCTCTCCGTCCTCTCCGACCTGGCTCAAAACTGCCCCCAGTCCAAACATTGAAGCTTCTGTATGGCCGATAAAGTGTTAGTTAGGATCTGGGGCAGCTAACACAGGGGCATTGAAAAGGGCTTGTTTTAGAGCTTGGTAAGCCACCTCACACTCCGGGGACCACAGGACCTGTCGGGATAATTTCATTTTGGTCAAGTCGGTCAGGGGTTTGGCCAGGGTGCTATAGTCAGGTACAATACGCCTGTAATAGCCAGCTGTCCCTACAAAGGCCATGACTTGTGTCTTGGTACGGGGAGTGGGCCAATTAGCAACGGCCTCGATCTTAGCGGGCTCCGGCCGTTGCTTACCACATCCAACCCGGTGGCCCAAATATTGTACCTCCGCCATACCCATGTGACACTTGTCAGGCTTCAAGGTCAAGCCGGTCCCCCTAATCCTATCTAACACTGACCCTACATGTTCTAGGTGAGCCTCCCAGGTATCGCTATAGATAGCTATGTTGTCCAGGTAGGCACACGCATAATCCTGGAGACCATCTAATAGGCGGTCCACCATCCGCTGGAAGGTGGTGGGCGCGTTCTTCATCCCGAACGGCATAACCCGAAATTGGTATAAGCCGAACGGGGTGATGAAAGCTGACTTGGGGACCGCATCTTCTGCTAAGGGGATCTGCCAGGATCCCTTGCAGAGGTCAATTGTGGTCAGATACTTCCCCTTAGATATGCGGTCTAGCAGCTCGTCCATCCTGGGGAATCGGATAGGCGTCTGTCACCGTCTTGTCGTTGAGCCGCCTGTAGACGGTACCAAGACCACAGGTGAGGCCGAAGGACTTTCAGAGTGTTCTATCACTCCTAGCCGAAGCATCTCTTCTCTTTCCGCATCCCATCACTAACGGCTTCTGGAATGTGGTACGGGCGTTGTCCCAGGGACACTGCCAGACCAGTTGGAACTGGCTGCTTTGTCCCTCCTTGGTCTCTCATCAGCCCTTGCTATTGTATAACCCCATGGCGATTTGACTGTGTTCGTGGAATCTGAGCGCTGTTCGGCTATAGTGAGCGCTCAGATCCAAGCTATCTGGGGATAGGTCAAATGTGGGGGTTCAGTTCTATAGAATATTAGTTATGCATTTTAATGTGTTTTGTTGCAGTTGTGACTTTGTGATATTTTCTATACCTGGATATAATTGAGTTTACTAGAGTTACTTAAAGGACCACTATAGTGCCAGGAAAACCTACTCGTTTTCCTGGCACTATAGTGCCCTGAGGGTGCCCCGACCCTCAGAGACCCCCTCCCGCCGGGCTCTGGGGAGAGGAATGGGTTAAAATCTTACCTTTCTCTAGCGCCGGGAGGGGAGCTCTCCTCCTCTTCGGCTGAATGCGCATGCGCGGCAGGAACTGCGCGGGCATTCAGCCAGTCTCATAGGAAAGCATTCATAATGCTTACCTATAGACGCTTGCATCTTCTCACTGTGAGGCTTTAGAGGCTGGATTAACCCATTTAAACATAGCAGTTCAAAATCTATGGAACTGTTTTGGGCAGGAAAGCCATGCTTGCGGTCGGTCAAATAGGACTTCCACCTAACTTTTAAACCACTGGAGGGAATTGTATGACTTTTGAGGATGTTTGTATATGGAGTATGGTGATTCAGAATACGTTTTATGTAGATTGTATGAATATTTTGGGAGTTATGAATATTGTATGAATATTGTATGAAACCATGTGGGTGGTAACTGTGTGTAAAACCTTGCATAAAAGAAAGCCCTTTGGTGCTGATTAAACAAATCATTTTGTACCTTCATGAAGTTTCGGCTCATGTTTGGGGGATTGGAGAACTACACTCTGGGGATTGCTATAATCACTTTACTCCCCAGGGTATAATCACTAAGCTCTGCTAAGAGCTTGTTCCAATTCCTACTCTATGGAATTCGGAGAGGTCGACCCACTGAAAGCTGGACCGTGGTCTTGGGTCCAGAGTGGGTGGAGACGGCGAGACCCCAACCAAGCTGCGGCGGTTTGTGGGGGTCTACAAACAGTGGTTATGGTGTCAGGTGGAGTGCTTGGAGACCTCGTAAAAAGGATTAGGAACATCCGTCAGCGGAAGGTACCCGGTCGGGGTGTCAGGCGCTCCGTCACACCTTCTCCACCACATCCTTGCGTAAAAGGATGAGGGATTCTGCCAGGAGTGCCTCTGATTTCTTTGACGGGTAACTTGAAAGCAGGAAAGATGGTTGTGGTATCGTAGAAAACTTGATTCTGTAACCTTCTGAAATGGTTCTTAGAATCCAACAATTTGATGTTGTATTCTTCCATTTGTGAGCAAAGAATCAAAGATGTCCTCCTATACACTTAGTGTCAAGATTTCATCTTTTTATCCTGCTTGTTGAGATTATGCCTTGACCATTGTCTGCTGATTTCACCTTATTTTTGAAATTTACAAAATCTCCCTTGGCAACGAAAAGAACGCTGACCTCTGAACTGAGATCTTTTATATTTCTGATGTCTCGAATCTTGAGGTAAAGCCTTCTTAGTTTCAGACATTTGCCTAATTATGTCTTCTAAGGGAGTACCAAAAAGCTTGTTTCTCTCGAAGAGTAGTTCACCTAAAGCGGCTTTAGAGGCTGAATCGGCTGAATCTAGCCACTGAGGACAAACCCATGATTCTGGTGGATAAACGTAGAATCTCATCAGAGGCATCCGAAAGAAATGTGTTAGACAGTTTCAGGAGGAACATAAGCTGAGCCGGATAGTTATCAGATTTTCCCATGAAAGACTCTTCTAGTGCTTGGAGCCATACGCTCTGTGCTCTAAGAACTGCTGAACCTGCTATTTCGGCTCTGCATTGGTAGACAGCAACCTGGAAGACCCTTCTACTAGAAGTTACGGCTCGCTTGTCCATGGGATCTTTCAAACCAGAAACATCACCAATGGGTATAGTGGTCTTCTTTGACAGTTGGGCTATCTGAATGTTGACCTTGAGAAGGTCTTCCCATTTTTCTTCAGACTGCAGCTTGAAAATAAGTTTAAAATGCTTTGAAATAAAAACACGTCTTTCCGGATTCTTCCACTCTCTTTGTAGGAGATGCATCGGGAAGCCTTTAACCTTACCCTTGGTAGGTTCAGATTCCTGCACAGCTGCCACAACTTTTATAAACTTCTTTAGCTCTACAGGTGGAAATTCTTCCTCCACACTTGAAGCCAGGCTGGAAATTTCAGTAGACGAGGATCATGAGCATTCCCCAGATGAGAGCTCAGACAGGGACGGAGATCTCTCTCTCCTACCATTTCTTTGACTGCTTTCCATGAATAACAGCCGGAACGCTGTCTTTTTTTCACGTAGTCTTTGAAAGACTCAAAGGTCTGGGATAAAGTGTCCTGGAACCAGCACAGGAAAGATGACATATCAGTTTGCTTGGCTTTCTCCAGCGATTCCGTGGAACATTGGTTGCAGGTCTTTTTACGACAACAGTCAGGTAGAGGAAGTGCACATTCCGGGCAACATAAGTGCTTAGATTTGGTTGTGGCCTTTATTGGGACAGTAGCGGGCATCTTTTCTTTTTCAGCCTTATCCGGAGAATTAGGACTGGACATATCTCAAACACCTCACAACCGTGTAGGAGGGCTGGTGACACAGAGAATCTGAACTTGACACCCACCCTTGGGGTCAGACAGGTTCTGCAGAGCTTTAAAGCCAAAATAATTTCAAATTTGGCACCAAAATACAAACTGTTTCACGCATGCGCAGTAGCGCAATCCGGTGTTCAGTGGAAAGCAATATCTCCCGGGCGTGCTTTCCACTGCTGTGCTCATGCATGACGACTGGTTGGTGGGGAGGTCCACCCGGGACTTCCCAGAATGCCACAAAAGAGAATTTCCGGTTGTGTTCCGTAATGCAAGTCCGGAAGTATGTTTGCCGCTCAGCTCACTGGTGAGCAGCCTGTGCTGACCGTACCATTCTCTACCTGGATCCTTTGGAGGAACTGTCCGTCCCGTTGCCGGGACAAGAAGAACTGGAGTTTTCCTCTAAGGTAGAGGATTTAAAGGAGCAGCAGGCGGGGCACGCAGTTGTCTTCAAAAAGAATGGGGAGCTTCTTGTCCACTATTGAAGGCACGTCCCACTTGTAAGTACTGCCACTATACGAGAGGAAAAATTCTTAGTCGTCATGGCGACCTGGCGCCTGGGATTTGTCGAGCTCTACCATAACATAATGAACAAGGTACATGAGAAAGTGGACAAATATCAAGGACTGAAAGAGGAACTAGAAAGGACGTGGAAAGTGAAGGCAGTAGTAGTCCCATTTGTGACAGGAACACTCGGGGCTGTGACCTTCACAATGGCGTAATGGTTTCAGCAGATTCCAGGTGGGGCATCAGAGATCACTGACCAAAAAAGGGCAGTTCTAGGAACAGCTAAGATACTGTGCAGAACCCTCAGACTCTCTGGTAAAGAACCCAAGGATGAGGAATAAACAAAAAATACTGCAAACTACTACTTATGTCGCATATATAAGGACCACACAAGTAATTGTATGGAGCCTGTTCAAGCAGCTTCCACATAGTGGTGTGAAGAAATCTTATAAGATGGCCATGTATGCGTTTCATTTGAAAAAACTATGAAAGGCGCTATTGCAAAACCAAGATAAGGAAGCAGCTTTATTCAATTTTCGAATGCATGAGACTTCATGGTGTACACAGATGTTAAGATATTTTTAAGACTTCTACTGAAAAAATACAACTAAACAAATAGAATGACAGGGATTGACTCATAGAGGTGTCAACAACTTCTTAACCTGGAAAGGTTTCTCTACAGGTAGCTATTATTTAAGGGATTTGCATTCAACACAGGAACTTCAAAAGGTGTTTTTTTTTTTTTTTTTTTAATTAAAGGAACATGCCATGTTTTATAACCACTACATCGCATTGTACTGTTTTTGGTGCAAGGCATTCCATGGAGCCTCCCCATGTAAGTAAAACAGTTTGCTAGAGATTTGTCAAGTGGCCTAGTTCCCATTAGCTTAAGTTACCAGCTATTTTGCATTGTGCTTAACTTTCACATCATATGGAATTCCAAGTGGTGCTCTTTACATTTTCCAACCTATTGTACTATATAATTAAATTGGAAGAAAGAGCTGAATTGGAGGTTAAATTTTGGTTCAAATTGTGCAATTATATTTTGCATTTAGCACAAAACCATCTTTAGAGAATAAACCTCTATGTCAGCATATTTTAGTAGCGTAAAAGTCCGGGAGATAAGCAATGTACAGATTCCATTAGTTATTTTAAATATTTTTCAAGTTTTGCCATGTAAAGCCAAGTGTTCTGCTCTCCCACCTCTTACATGGTGTTCCCTATTTGTTCCAATACTGCTATATAATTACTGTGTGTAGCTGTATTATGAAATGCTGCCCATGTGTGGTTCATGGGAGTTGTGTTTCAGGTATCAGCTTTAAGCTGAAGAGATGCAGAGAACACAAATTCTATACAAACAAATGATTCAAAAATATTACACAAAAAAACTCCTACTAGCCTCAATAATTAATATATTTAATGCTATATTTGCAACAGTGGCACACGCACAAACTCATGGTAGCTCATCTCCACTTCTTTCCCACTTACCATGTGGTGCAGGCGCATTTCACTGCAACTTACAAAGCATGGATGCATTCCACCACTTACCATGTAGTGCAGGCACATTTCACTGCAACTTACATAGCACAGATGCTTTCTCTATAATTTACCATGTAGTGCAGATGCATTTCACTGCTCCTCAGATATCACTCATGCATTCCACCACTTTCCATGTAGTGCAGACACATTTCACTACAACTTACATGCACAATGCATTATCCATAATTTACCATGCAGTGCAGATGCATTTCACTGCTCCTTACATAGCATGCATGTGTCACGACAGTGACCCCTTGTCACGTATTCATCCGCTTATAGAAATGTGGTTAATGACATTTACTGTCCACACAGGAAAAGTTGTGCCGAGCAGCAACCTAATCCACAGAAGGTTTAATGCTGAGCAGTAATTGTGCAAATGAAACCTGGTCTCATGAATTCATCCGCTTATAGAAAAGTGGTTAATGACATTTACTGTCAACACAGGAAAAGTTGTGCCGAGCAGCAACCTAATCCACAGAAGGGTTAATGCTGAGCAGCAATTATGCAAATGAAACCTGGTAACTGACTTTGGGGTCAAAGGCCGGTTACAGCCTATCAGAAAGAAAGGAGGGGTATTTAGGCCCAGTTCTCAGCCTGCTCAGTGCCCTGTCGTGGTTTCCCTTGTGGTTGTCTGAGAGCGCGTTCCTGTTTATAGTTTTCTACCTGGTTTTTGACTTTGGCTTTGTTTATTGAATTCTCTAGATTCTGGTATCCTGACTCCTGGCTTTCCTCATCGCTGTGTCCCTTTCTGTGTTCCCTGACCTCGGCTAGTATTTTTGACTATTCTTTGTACGCTAAATCCGGCCATTCTAAGGACCGGTAATACGTTACTTATTTGTCATCCGTGCTGTACAGTTCTACGTGCTGGATCAAACAGTAAGCCTAACACCCCTTCACGCAGAGAGTAACCCCAAAAGAGACGTATTCGGGACCTTAGGGTGGTCGGGCTCAACGTCAAAGAAATAGCCAGAGGTCGAGGAAGTACAGACATCGGAATACACAAGAAATAACCAAGCCAATAATCGGGGGACCAGAGAGGAGAGGAGTCAGTAAGGAAAGCCAAGAGTCAAAATACCAGAAAACAGACAAAAATCGCAAGAGCACTAGAGGGAACACACAAGAAGCACACTAGGGCGCTGAAGAAATGACAGGGGCGCCCCCTTATATAGTGGGGTGTCTTACTTTAAAGCCACGCCCCTAAAAGGTTTGGGAGCGTGGCCACGTTTGAATTTCCGCGGCAATATTCTGATGACGTCGGCGCGCATGCGCCGCGTCATAAGAAGAGGCGTGCTGCAAGCGGCCAGCGTTAGACATACTGTGCTACCTCCCGGAAGCAGCAATTGGTTACAAAATGCTCTCCAGAACCTGGAAATAAATTGCGGACCTCTGTCTGAAACTATATCCACAGGTATAACGTGCAAACAAACCCTTATAAACAAAGTGGCCAGTTCAGAGGATGAAAGTAATTTAATAAAAGGGACAAGATGGGTCATCTTAGAAAATCTGTCTGTCTGGGGGCGTGGCTACCGGCGGAGCAAGATGGACGTGTAATCTCTAGCTCCTGCACATGGGCTCCGACAAAGGCGTCTCAAAACCCGCAATAGACGACCCTGACAAGTCAAAAACGAACATGTCACAACCCAAGCAGAAAAGGCAAGCCTCCAAAACCGAAAAACAAAATATACAAACCAGCAGCACCAACAAGATGGCGGGGAGGAAACACACGACAGCAACCTCCTTACAGACCCTGCCGACCAGACTATGGAAGAGCCGGTCACCAAGCAATTTCTTTTGGAACAGCTGGGAGCGTTCTCCAGCAAAATGATGGCTGGCTGGGAAAAAGGCCTATCAAGCCTGAAGAAAGACATAGGGGAGCTGGGAGCGAGAACCTCCCGCGTGGAGGAGAGGATAGAGGAAACACAAGAGGCACACAACCACCTAATAGACCAGGTGAACGCACTGCAAGCCACAGTATCCACAATGGAGAACAAGCTCATGGATATTGAAGATAGGGCGAGGAGGAATAATCTACGACTGCGGGGCATACCAGAAACGGTGGCCCCTGCGGACCTCCAGGCCTACGTGCACGAATTTTTCCATGTGCTCTCGCCAGACACACCGCCAGACATGCTCCTCTTGGATAGAGTACACAGAATACCTAAACCTTCACACCTACCACCCTCAGTCCCAAGGGATGTCATCCTGTGCGCTCACTACCATCATATTAAAGAAATAATCTTAAAACAGAGCAGAACAAATAAAAACGCACCTGGCAAATACGCTGATATAAAGATATTCCCGGACCTATCCGCGGCGACGCTGAGAAGGAGGAAAGCCTTCCAACCCATCACTATCATCCTCAGGCAGCACCAAATAGCTTACCGGTGGGGTTACCCCCTCAAGCTTCTCATCACCAAAGACGGCGCGACGAAGATATTGGCCTCGCCAGAAGATGGTGAAAAGCTCCTCAAAGAATGGAACTTACCCACACCAAGCAAGCCGACTAGAGAATCTGCCATGCTGCATTGCGAATGGCACAAAGTATAGTATCAATAGACTTATACCAGCCAATCTGGACTGATAATAAGATATAACGAGTAGAGGCTGGTAATGTATATAATGAACCAATTGTTTATGTTTGCTTATGTTAATTTTGTTAACTTTGTGACACCTCAACCCGCACATTTCAATGGCACAGACAACACCTACACGCACGCCAACGCACACTCGAACCCCGAATGCCAAAAGTAGACCAAATGTAGCTCAGATTTACCCCCTACCTAATTGAGTAGGCACACCCACCAACCCACACCTAAGACAAAAGGGTTATGGATAACCTACTGACCCTAACCTGCTGGAATTGAAGTGAAGCTGAATTGCAGACGCAAAGTTAGCTGCACCACAACCTGAATGCCTATCTAAGATTGTACAACTGAAAAAAAAAAAAAAAAGTTAATATTATTATTACTCTACTACTGTATATTAGAATCAAACGGAGCAAGAGGTCGGGGGGAAGGTGGGGACACGCTAACCAAAATACCCCGACACGAAGCACAGCACAGACGCACTAGCATTCTTAGTACAAGAAGCTGTGGCAGCTTTCCCCAACACACTGTAGCAATTGCCGGGGTGATATAAATTGAGAAAAAAAAAAACAGCACTTGCACTCCCTCTGGCCTCGGTACCTATACTAAGATAAGGCACCAAACCCATAATCAGGGATACTAGCTTGGCATGAATTTCGGGGCATATGATAATACCTAAACAATGAAGGAGCCCAGGCAGCCTCCTTCGTGAGCAGAAAGTACATGCTCACCACACCCCAGGTACTACCAAGGAGTACCGAGCCCTACATCTGGGCATTGTTGTACATAGTTGAGCTCTCTACGAGACTCAGGTTTATACCCCACCTATCCTTACCCCTAGTTGCAAACCATGAGAAGGATCAAGAACCCACTACACCCAAACCTATGCATATCAAGCAAACAGTCCGCAAGTCGCTCATCACCAGGCACACACCATGGCTGGCATACCGAGGCAGACTATCACTAAACATTATACTGAACTACTCAACAACAGATGAAGAATTCCAACCTGCCCAACCCCATAATGAAAATATATTCACATAATGTAAGGGGCCTAAATACCCCCCAAAAACGCCAAACATTGCGCACAGAACTGAAAAACCACAACGCGGATGTGATCTGCCTCCAAGAAACTCACTTCAAAAGGCAGACATCTCCTTCCTTGGACCCTTCACAATTCCCAAACCAATACCACTCCACACATAGCCACAAATCTAGAGGAGTTAGCATTCTAATACACAAATCAGTGGCATTTGATCCACTCAAAATAGTTAAAGACGCCAATGGGAGATACCTCATCCTAATATGCAACCTCAATGATGTCACATACACCATAGTCAATATCTACGCACCAAACGACAATCAATGGCACTTCCTACATAAAATACTGACTAAAGTGAGTACTGTACAACAAGGCATAGTAATATACTGCGGAGACCTAAACCACACCCTAGACCCAGAAATGGACACTACACTAGACGCAAAAAAACCCAGACTGGCATCTCTTAGACCGGCCTGCGCCAAACTTAATAAACTGCTAATTCAATTTAACTTATACGATGTGTGGCGCACACTACATCCAGGAGATAAGGACTACACCTACTACTCCCAAGTGCACAAGACCCACTCTAGGATAGATCATTTTTTCATGACCAGCACAGGATTACCACACACGCACCAATGCATACATGGAGATATTACATGGTCGGACCACGCCCCAGTGATACTGACACTCGCTGACGCATTCACATACAAAGGCAAAGGCTCATGGAGACTAAACAACTCACTGCTTCACGACCAAGACTTCACCCTCACACTAGACCAAGAACTTAAACAATACTTTACTACTAACGAGAACCCCCAGACCACGGCCCCGATTCTGTGGCAAGCACACAAATCAGTCGTACGAGGACTGTTGATCCGCAGAGCATCATATCTCAATAAACAAAGACGTGCAACACTGATGAAACTGCTCATACAATTAAGAGATATGACCCAAACTTATTACCAAACAAAAAAACAGGATCTCCTATCGGAAATCCAAAACATCACCTCCAAAATTAATGACCACCAATTCCAAAAAACGGCATACATTCTGAAAAAATTCAAAATGAACCATTATGCGAAAGGGAACAAGGCTAGCAAACTGCTGGCCAACATGTTACGCAAAAAGCAATCTAACTCCAAGATTCCATACATTCTCTCAAAAAGTAACCAAAAACTATGGAATCCACAAGACATGAATAGGGAACTAGTGACCTTCTATAACACCCTCTACAATCTAAAAGCAGATGAAACCCTATATCAACCAACTGTCGCAGACATTGAGGGATACCTACGACAAATACCACTGCCAACACTGACAGAAGAACAAAAACACAAACTGTCGGAACAGATCTCGATAACTGAACTGACGGACGCAATTGCCAGACTACCTACAGGGAAATCCCCGGGCCCAGACGGATTCACGAATCAATACTACAAAACTTTCGCACCCACACTCGTTCCTTACATGAAACAAACCTTTCAATCCATAATACACACGGGGACGATCCCACAGGAAATGCTCATAGCCCATGTAGCCACACTACCCAAACCAGGGAAACTCCCAGACAAAGGACAGAACTTACGCCCAATCTCACTTCTTAACACAGATCTTAAATTGCTGGCGAAAATATACTCGAATAGACTAGCTGCAATGCTTCCAGACTTGGTCCATGAAGACCAAGTTGGCTTTATAAAGGGAAGGCAGGGCACTGACGGTACTAGGAAAGTTTTAGACATACTATACAGCATACACAAACGGAAAACGGGATGCCTATTCCTGTCACTTGATGCCGAAAAGGCTTTTGATAGGCTGAATTGGGACTTTCTCAGAGCGACCTTAACGAAGTTCGAATTCCCACCAGAGTTCATGAACAAAATACAGGCTTTATATAGCAATCCCACCGCTAGACTCATCAACGCAGGGTTCCTGTCGGATCCATTTGAGATCACAAATGGGACCAGACAGGGATGCCCCCTCTCACCCCTATTATACGTACTAGCGTTAGAACCTCTCACGACTCTCATTAGACAACACCCATTAATCCTAGGCGTCAAAACACAAAACAAAGAACATAAACTTACACTATTCGCGGACGATGTACTACTGACGTTACAAGACCCCGAAGCCTCCCTACCACATTTCCACTCTACACTAGAAAACTATAGTAAAATGTCCTATTACAAACTAAATATTTCTAAGACGCAAGCTCTTTGCAAAGGTCTCCCCCCAGAGGTCACTTATAAACTAAAAAACACCTACACATACGACTGGAGAACTGACTACATTACATTTCTAGGTATACGGTTCACAAAATCACACACCGCATTATTTAACGCCAATTATGGCAAACTCAGTATAGAAATAAAGAAACAACTAAAGAATGGAAAACATCATTCATATCCTGGTCGGGACGCATGGTAGCGATCAAGATGATAATTCTCCCTAAGTTGTTATACCTTTTCAGATCACTTATGATACATATACCCGCCACTTACTTTACCACAATCCAACGCTGGATATCCAGATTTGTTTGGAATGACAAAAGGGCACGTATAGCCCTAAAGGTACTGCAGTTACCGCTCAAAGAAGGGGGTATGAATCTGCCAAACCTTAAACAGTACTACCATGCAACCGTACTTAGCAGCATCATCCAAACACGACCAGGCGCACAAGCACCTCAATGGAAGCACCTAGAAGCAGAATGGGCCAATAATATTAGTACTGACAACTTAGTGTGGATACCGAAACTTACCCGGCCGCAACTACGAGATTGCCTACCAACCACAACATTATCACTAAAAATATGGGACGGAGCCCGTCCCCTCCTAACAAATAACTCAATCCTTTCCAAAGCCATGCCACTTAAATCAATAGCACACATTATCCCCGATTTTAACTACAGAATATGGGAAAGACACGGCATACAATTTCTACACCAGATACTCACCAATACGGGACTAGCAACCTTCGCCTCATTACAGACCTCACATAAGCTCCCAACGGTAGCACATTATTCATACCGCCAATTAGACTCATGGTTGCGCATACAAATTCAGGAGAAAACAATCAACACTCAGACACAAAAGATGACAGAATTTGAGGAAATGTATATTAGCCCCACACCGCCCCAGAAAGTCATATCCTCCATCTATACAACACTACCCACAAAATGAAAACTGCACAAACACAGATTTATCAAAGCGTGGGAAACAGAAACCCACAAAAAATTTACTGAATCGGAATGGGAACGCATGATCCTAACCCCCAAATCCTTCATGTTATGCTCAAAACACATAGAGCTTGCCAAAAAACTCCTATATAGATGGTACCTCACACCCATACGACTACACAAATATAATCAATCCCTTCCAACACACTGCTGGAGATGCAAATCAGGCACAGGAACAATGGCACACATATGGTGGACCTGCCCATACCTGCAACAATACTGGAAAGACATATCCAAAATCATCACACACAGTACAGGATGCACCCTACCTCATAATTTGGACAACTATGTGCTCTTCAATATCCCAGAGTCGCTACCTAAACCAGATAGGTACCTCATCTTCCATATAAATATAGTAGCCCTAGGCGCCCTAGCACAAAACTGGCTATCACAAACTATACCCTCCATCCCCATGTGCATACAACAAATAAGCCACGCGGGCCACTTTGAATCCACAATGAGAAGGCAAACCACTTCTCCCAACAAACCACACAAACTGTACCGAAGATACTGGGAAATAGCATGGGATAAGTGGGAAACATACAAAAATGACACAACAGGGAACCTCCCATCGTGAGCTGATGTCGTGACTGACCTCAACCCACACGAGGCCAGAATACTTACCAAAGCATACCCCACCAGACGGGAATGCCAAAGTAACTGACCACAAGGAGTACGACCACTCCATACAACACTAGAGGTCCAAAGGTGAACTTGAAGAGCAACCGGAATAACCCTCAAATGACTCCAAGCACAAATCAAGCCCCCAGGGGGAATTATGGCAAACAATACCACTGAAGCATAGGGTCAGGCCCTAGTTCTCTCCCTCTCATCTACTCCAAGAGTACGGGAAAAGTATATATCCCAAAGGCCAATGCACGAATGCCACTGCCTTGCACGGTTTAACAGTTATTATGTGTACTCCAACAAATGTAATTACAGAGACTGTATATGACGACTAACTTGTACACACTCTTTATGGAATTGCAACTACCCCCTTCCCCACCCCTCCCTTCTTTTTTCTGTATCCTCATCCTTAAAGAATGACAAAACAATAAAAATTGTCAAATTAAAAAAAAAAAAAAAAGAAAATCTGACTATTATAGTCAGTATTACTCTGTGATTCTTGGAAAGGGGTAGGTCCACTACGAAATCCATGGCGATACTCGATCAGGGCTTATCGGGAATAGGAAACGGCATGAGGAGATCTAATGGACGACCCTTAGGAGATTTATTAGAGGAACAGATGTTACAGGCTAGAAGAAATTCTTGAACATCTTTCTTGTATGAGGGCCACCAGAATTGCTTTTCAAGTAAAGATTCAGTCTTATGGATACCGGGATGACCGGCGAATTTGGAGTTGTGCACCAAGGACAAGACTTTTCTTCTATATGCCAAAAGGTACGTATAATTTTACCCAAAGGAATAGTCAAAGAGATATGATCGTGGAATTTGGATAATTCCAACATTAAACCAGAAGAGATCTTAGCATGAACTGTGGCTACCATGTGATAGGCAAGGATCATGGAGGACAAATGGGTTTCGGGAGGAGATAGATGTTCACGTTGTCGGGATAGGGCATCAGTGTTAGTATTCTTAGATCCTGGTCTATATGTCACAATGTAATTAAAGTGTGTTAAAAACAAATACCAACAAATCTGTCTGTCAGACATTCTTTTAGCCTCTCCGATATAGGAAAGGTTTTTATGGTCAGTAAGAATGGTGATCGGTACAGGTGACCCCTCTAATAGATGATGCCATTCCTTGAGAGCTGAAATAATAGCTAACAGCTCCTTATCTCCTATATCATATCTTTTTTCCGTTTCAGTCAGTTTCTTTGAAAAAAAAACAAAAAACACAGGGATGTAGATGTTGATCATTCGAGGGTCTCTGAGATAGTACAGCCCCTACCCCAGTCTCCGATGCATCTACCTCTAACAGGAAGGGACATGAAGGATCGGGATGTCTTAATACGGGCGCTGAAGAAAAAGCTATTTTTAACTTCTCAAAAGCTTCCCTAGGTTCGAGACTCCACTCCATATGATTCCTACTTTTTTTGTGATGGCGGTAATAGGAGCGGTAATAGAGGAAAACCCCTTGATGAATTTCCTGTAATAATTAGCAAATCCCAGGAAACGTTGGATGGCCTTAAGTCCAACGAGTAAGGGCCATTTTAAGATTGCTTCCAGTTTTTTGGGTTCCATTTGAAAACCCGAACCTGAAATTATATAACCTAGGAAATTAACCTTTTCCATGTCAAACAGGCACTTTTCTAATTTACAATAGAGTCCTTACTTCAATAATTTAGATAGAACCAACCTGACGTGCCTATGGTGTTCCTTAATACTCTTTGAGTAGATTAGTATATCATCTAAATAAACAACGACAAACATTTGTAGACAATCTCTTAATACATTGTTTAGAAAATCCTGGAAGACTGCAGGGGCGTTGCATAGGCCGAAGGGAATAACCCTGTATTGGTAATGGCCATAGCGAGTATTGAAAGCAGTCTTCCACTCATGTCCTTTCTTGATTCTAACTAAATTGTATGCACCCCGTAAATCCAACTTAGTGAATATGGTTGCTCCCTTATTAGAGGTATAGTTATTAGAGGTATAGGATAAGCGTTTCGTATGGTTATTTTGTTTAAACCCCGATAGTCGATAAAAGGTCTCAAATCTCCCTCCTTTTTAGAGACAAAGAAAAAACCGGCCCCAGCCGGGGAGGAAGACTTAGTAATAAAACCCTTTCTTAAGTTCTCTGTGATGTACTCTTCTAGTACTTTATTTTCAGCCACAGAGAGGGGATACACGGCACCCCTAGGGGGCATAGTACAAGGTAACAAGTCAATAGCGCAGTTGTATGAACGATGGGGTGGTAACTTTTCTGCCTCCCTTGGTTCAAAGACCGCCTTTAGATCCAAATATTGTTTGGGTATTTGGGTGGTTAAGGATTCCATAGTAGGAACATTAAGTAGACCTACAGGCTTGACTTGAATAATATACTCTGTAAAATTGGGTGATTTTTGTTTTAAAATCTCTTTTCTCTTCCAGTCTATTAAAGGATTGTGCTAGGTTAACCAAAGAAAACCAAGTATAACAGGAAAGGTGGGAGAAGTTGTTTGCTGTAGAGTTATAATTTCCTGATGCAAGGAACCTACACTCAAGACTAAGAGATTAGTTTCTTGAGTAATAAAAGGGATTGACAGTGGTCTACCATCTATGGCCTCAACGGCCAAGGGTGTTGATCTTTCTCGAAATGGGAGATCATGACGCTGACCGAATTTGCGATCAACAAAATTCTCGGCTGCCCCAGAATCTATTAACGCAATGGTTGTTACTTTCTTTTCCTCCTATTCGATAATTACTGGTAGAAGAAGCCTGAGATCTTTTTTGTCAACGAAGGAGGACATATACATTACACCCAAGGCCTGTCCTCCTAGAGGGCTTAGGTGCTGGGGTTTTCCGGCCTGCTTGAACAGGTTAAGCGGGAATGCCCTCTCTTCCCACAATACATACAAAGTCCCTCCCTTCATCTATATAGTGTCTCGGTCTCAGACAACCGCGTGGTTCCCAATTGCATTGGTTCTGCGGGAGCGACGGCGGTTGCCTCAGACGAAGGGAAGGTTAAGGCCAGAAATTCCGGCACACGTCTAGGTCTATCCCTGGTGTTTTGCCTATGCCGGAGACGTTCATCAATATGAGCTAAGTAGGTGATTAATTCTTCTTATACATTAGGTAGATCTCTGGTAGCCACTTCATCTAAAAGCTTATCAGAAAGTCCATTCATGAACACATCCACAAAAGCCTGCTCATTCCATCTAACCTCGGCAGCATGAGTGCGGAATTCTAGGGCATAGTCGACCAGAGAACAATACCCCTGTCTCATTCGTAATAGGGTTTTGGCGGCATTAGTTCGTCTCCCAGGGGGATCAAAAGTTCTCCTAAAGGCCGCGACGAACTCCGCATAGTTGAAAACTATGGGATTGTCGTTTTCCCCACAAAGGATTAGCCCAAATGAATGCCCTATCAACTAACAAGGTTATTATGTAATCAATCTTCGATCTATCGGTAGGATAAGCTCTAGGATGAAGCTCAAAATTAATGCTGACCTGATTTAGGAAACCACGGCATCCTTTTGGATCACCCCCATAACGAAGAAGGGATGTAGCATGGTTAGAAGCACCCCCTGCAACCATTTCCATATGAGGTTCCTGGGGTATTTGACCAGGGATATGCTCCTCCGGCTGGAGATGGGCACTACGGGCTAACAAGGTTTGAACAGCGACAGCGAACTGGTCCATGCGATGGTCCAGCTCCTCAAACCGGTTATCAGGAACCAGCCCATGAGGGTTAACACCTGCAGGGTCCATGGCCCTAGTGTAATGTCAGGACAGTGACCCCTTCACGCAGAGAGTAACCCAGAAAGAGACATATACCAGACCTTAGGGTGGCCAGGCTCAACGTCAAAGAATAGTCAAAGGAAGAGCCAGAGGTCGAGGGAGTACAGAAATCGGAATACACGAGAAATAACTAAGCCAATAATCGGGGAACCAGAGAGGAGAGGAGTCAGTAAGGAAAGCCAAGAGTCAAAATACCAGAAAACAGACAAAAATCGCAAGAGCACTAGAGGGAACACACAAGAACCACACTAGGGCGCTGAAGAAATGACAGGGGCGCCCCCTTATATAGTGGGGTGTCTTTTACTTTAAAGCCACGCCCCTAAAAGGTTTGGGAGCATGGCCACGTTTGAATTTCCGCTGCAATATTCTGATGACGTCGGCGCGCATGCGCAGCGTCATAAGAAGAGGCGTGCTGCAAGCGGCCAGCGTCAGACATACTGTGCTGCCTCCCGGAAGCAGCAATTGGTTACAAAATGCTCTCCAGAACCTGGAAATAAATTGCGGACCTCTGTCTGAAACTATATCCACAGGTATAACGTGCAAACAAACCACTTCCCTTATAAACAAAGTGGCCAGTTCAGAGGATGAAGGTAATTTAATAAAAGGGACAAGATGGGTCATCTTAGAAAATCTGTCTATTATAGTCAGTATTACTCTGTGATTCTTGGAAAGGGGTAGGTCCACTACGAAATCCATGGCGATACTCGATCAGGGCTTATCGGGAATAGGAAACGGCATGAGGAGATCTAATGGACGACCCTTAGGAGATTTATTAGAGGAACAGATGTTACAGGCTAGAAGAAATTCTTGAACATCTTTCTTGTATGAGGGCCACCAGAATTGCTTTTCAAGTAAAGATTTCAGTCGCAAGAGCACTAGAGGGAACACACAAGAACCACACTAGGGCGCTGAAGAAATGACAGGGGCGCCCTTATATAGTGGGGTGTCTTTTACTTTAAAGCCACGCCCCTAAAAAGTTTGGGAGCGTGGCCACGTTTGAATTTCTACGGCAATATTCTGATGACGTCGGCGTGCATGCACCGTGTCATAAGAAGAGGCGTGCTGCAAGCGGCCAGCGTCAGACAGACTGTGCTGCCTCCCGGAAGCAGCAAGGGAGAATGCTGCGCTGCGCCGGTCCGGTAGGTAAAGGTAAGGTATCGTTACAGCATGCATTCCACCACTTACCATGTAGTGCAGACAAATTCCACCGCCCCTCAGATAGCATAGATACATTTCACCACTTATGATGTAGTGCAGACACATTTCACATTGCACTAATGCATTTTACCACTTACTATGTAGCACAGGTGCAGTTCACCCCTGCTCACATAACATGGATACATTCCACCACTTTTCATGTAGCGCAGACATTTCAAAACAACTCACATAGCACAGATGCTTTCCACCACTTACCCTGTAGTGCAGGCACATTTCACTGCAACTTACATAACCCAGATGCATTCTCCACCACTTACAATGTAGTTAAGACGCTTTTCACCACTCACATAGCACAGATGAATTCCACCACAGAAGTAGTGCATACACATTTCACCGCTCCTCACATATCACAAATTTCCCCCTCTGCTCCTCACCAGTAACACATCCCGCTTCTCACTGAACTAAAACACCACACTCATCACCGAACTAAGACACCAACCAAACCAAGATGCCATGCTCCTCACCGAACTAAGATGCCACGCTCATCACAGAACTAAGACACCAGCCGAACTAAGACGCCACGCTCCTCACCGAACTAAGGCACCACACTCCTCACCAACCTAAGACGCCTCACTCATTACCAAATTAAGACACCACGCACTTCACCAAAGACACCAAGCTCCTCACGAACTAAGATACCCCACTCATCACCGAACTAAGACAACACGCTCATCACCGAACTAAGACACCAACCGAACTAAGATGCCACGCTCATCATAGAATTAAGATACCAGGCTCATCACCGAAATAAGACGTCACGCTCATCACCGAACTAAGGCGCCACGCTCATCACCGAGCTAAGACACCAACCAAAGACGCCCCGCTCCTCACCGAATTAAAGCACCACGCTCCTCACCAACTAAGACGCCTCATTCATCACCAAAGTAAGACGCCAAGCTCCTCACCGAACTAAGGCACCCGCTCCTCACCACTACAGAGAAACCCCTCTGCAGCTTCTTCCTCAGCAAAGACATATCCTGACCAACACTCCCCACCCACAGACACATTCCCCAATATGAAGACGACATGGTTTCCCCCTCCTCCCCCAACACTCTCACCTTCCAATCGGTAACATCCTCCTTCCCCATCACACGATGACTGTGAACCTACTTCCGGTCTGCTCCTCGACTGAGCTCACGCTCTCTGTCCTTCCGGTCCGCTCCTCTCAGTCACCGCGCGCGGGGTCAGTTTGTCGGTTTTTTTTTTTTTTTTTCCCGCCCAAACTGTGAGAGCGCGCGCTCGCTTCAGAGAAGCCAGTCCCGGCAGGAGGGAGCTGACCTGTCCCGTGATGGTGTACGGCGGGCTGCCGGTAACGTTTCACACACACGGATTCCTGTTCCCCGAATTGGGCGGGTCTGTTTACAATATGGATTGGGAGGGAGGGGGGATGTTACGTATAATCTGAGGTGGGCGGTATTTACTAAGCATAGTTGCGAATTATAGGCCTAAATCCTGCCACACTCGGCCTCCAAACTGCCACAATCTTCCACAGAGAGGTGAATACAATAACCACTTTACCAACCTATGTCAATACTAGCAGGTTTCTTAATTTGTTTTCATTCAGGCCATCCCCTCATTCCTCCAAATAAAACACTCAGCACTACTATACTCTGGCAGCATTTGCCTTTACAATAGTGGCGTGAAAATGTGTAATTTGGTTTATTATAATCACACCAATAATGATAAACCCTCAAATTTTTCGTGCAATTTACACTCCTATTTAAAATATTGAAAATCACTTAAGTTTTTATTTTTTTTCCTTATGGGTTGCTTCATTTTATTTTAAATTTACTTTAACCCCTTAGTGACATTTGGCTTGCAGTGTAGCTGGCTGTAGTGGTTATGGTGCTAGAAGTACCCTGGCCGAGTTCCCGCTAATGGGGCACACCGTTTTCTAGAGATGCTTTGGCTGAAGTCGTCTCATTATGGCGGCATTTTATTACATCACAAACTCAAATTACTCCGTAAATGCATAACGTTGCAAAAGACACCCTGGAAAATCTCGTAAGGTATATTCGTATCTCCGGAGTGTCCCAATTCAGAAGGGGCAGTCCCTATTTTGTACCCAAATTCCATTGTACCTCTTTTCTATCGTAATTTCCCTGTTTTCTAGAAGCTCAATATTGCTGATGTGTCTGAGTGTATAACAGAGCTCCACAGCAGCAATACAGTAATGTGTCTTTAATCTACAATAAATGTTTGGAAATCAATTTGCATGAATATGATACATCGTTCTTGTTCTTCATTAAATTTTGGCTGTGTAAATTTGTATTGGTAAGGCACCTACAATTTCTTAGAAAAAGACCACTCTTTGACACACCCCTAAAATTTAAAGCATCCCTCTTCGTCAATTTTAGATGTTGAGAGGTATGTGTAGCCGTATTTGGGAGTAATTTTTCACCAGTTTCATTATTAATGTGTTATGCTTTTCTTTCTCATTTTTTTTTACATGCACCTTGTAATTTATCAGTCTATTTTGTAAACCTGATTTGTTCTACTGTAATCACTAAATTGTGCTCATCTATGTTTTATGAATACAAAAAGACACTCTACTCTCTCCATACCCAATTAGTAAACTGCCTGTTGTGATTTTTAAAGGAACATTTTAAGCATGATCACCACTACAGTTCTTATAGTGGTAACCCTGAATGTGAATACCTATACTGACTGTAACATTAACCCTAAACTACCAGAGTTATTTACTAAATAAATAATTTAACTTGCATTGTAAATTCAAGGCAAGAATAGCCAAACTGACAGTAGAGAATTTCTCCAGTTTGACTAATTTGGCCTGTAGTTGCAGATAAATAGCCCTGTATGTATAAGTGTTAGAGGGATTCTCCAACTTGTAGCCAATCCTTAATCTCCACTTGACATGTTTCGCTTACAGCTTTTCTTTTGAGAAAGCTGTAAGCGAAACATGTAAAGTGAAGATTAAGGCCACAGGACCGCCATGATGACGACTCTGTCACGTATTCATCCGCTTATAAAAATGTGGTTAATGGCATTTACTGTCCACACATGAAAAGTTGTGCCGAGCAGCAACCAAATCCACAAAAGGGTTAATGCTGAGCAGCAATTATGCAAATGGAAACCTGGTAACTGCCTTTGGGGTCAAAGGCCGGTTGCAGCCTATCAGATCTAGAGGGATGGATATTTAGGCCCAGTTCTCATCCTGCTCAGTGCCCTGTCGTGGTTTCCCTTGTGGTTGTCCGAGAGCACGTTATTGATTTTGGTTATTTTGGCTATTTGACTTTGGCATTGTTTTTGACTTCCCTGTTTTCTGGCATCCCTGACTCCTGGCTTTTCCTTATCATTGTGTCTCTTTCTGTATCCCTTGACCTTGGCTATTCCTGACTATTCTTTGATACGTTAGTCCGGCCATTCTAAGGTCCTGTATACATTACCTATCAGTCCTCTTTGTTACACAATTCTACATGCTGGATCATTCTGTAATCGTGGCATTACGACATGGCCATAGATCCTGTAGAATTGTGTAAGCACATAGCTGCTTGTAAAAGGAAACTGGAGGATAATGATCACCGCATGGATCAATTTGCCCAGGCCTTCAGTACGCTTCTTACCCGAACAGCGCATCTGCAACCTGGGGCCTCACCTCCACCTTGTGTACCTCCAGCTATAGTACACACGGTACCTACTATCTCCCTATCTCCTCCCCTGCATTTTGATGGTAATATTCAAGAATGCCGGGGATTTATTAACCAAATGGAGTATCATTTTGAGGCCTCACTGGGATCTTTTCCCACAGACACAGCTAAAATTGGTTACCTAATGAATCAATTAAAAGGTAAAGCTTTAGCTTGGGCCAATCCATTCTGGGAGAGTAATAGGAGTGTGGCACACAACCAGGAGTTCCTTACGGAATTCAAACTTATGTTTGAACCTTTAGGCAGAGAGAATTACGCCTCTACTGCCCTGATGCACATCAGACAAGGGAACCGGAATATGCCATAGAATTCCGTACCCTAGCTTCCGAGGTAGACTGTACTAATAGTGGGTTAATCTCTGCATTTAAAAAGGGAGTATCTGAAACTATGCTAGATGAGATTTCCGCCAAAGACTTACCCAAAAAGCTAATGAATTTATCACTTTTGTCATGCAGATTGATAATAGATTAAGAACCAGAGAAGCTACTAGAAACAAGACCAGATGCATGAGTATGCATTTAGCATCCCGTTTCTCCAGACCTATTGTCCCTGAAATTCCTGTGCAGTCCGAACCCAAACCCATGCAGTTGGGGGTCACTAGACTGTCGGAAGCAGAAAGACAATATAGGAGAAAAGAAGGCCTATGTCTATACTGCGGTAGGAAGGGACATATGAGAAACAATTGTCCCATACGTCCGGAAAACTACCACACCTAAGCATCTTAAGGGGACAGGTCTTAGGTGTAATGGAAACGTCCTCTGAAAAGAATAAAAATAGGTTTCTCCTTGACATTTCTATCGCCTTTGACAAAAATAACTTTTCATGCAAAGCCCTGATGGATTCAGGTGCTACTGGAAACTTCATCGACGTTCAATTTGTCAAAGGTAATACTATACCTATCAAAGAGAGACTATCACCCCTAGCTGTTGAAGCTATTGATGGGAGACCACTCTCTCAACCATTGATAACGCATGAAACCTTACCCATTAATATTTCCATTGGTGCATTACATAAGGAAGAGATTACATTGCAGGTGATTGCATCTCCTTCTTGTCCTATTATATTAGTATTCCCATGGCTTAGCAAGCATAACAGTCCTATTGACTGGGCTAATGGGGAAATATTAGAATAGGGTAAGGATTGTAATGAAAGGTGCATATGTCACCAAAAGAGTGGGCACTATTGAATTACCCACTAGTACACCTCAAAATCCTGAGATCCCTATATAATACCAAGACATTATCTGGATGATATCCTTATTTATTCTCCTGCCCTCCAGTCTCACCACGATCACGTTAAACAAGTTCTGCAAACCTTATTAAAAAACCAACTTTATTGTAAATTGGAAAAATTTATCTTTGACCAGTCTGAAGTACAGTTTTTAGGATATAATATTTCTGCCTTGGGGTTTCAGATGGATCCTAAAAAAACAGAGTCTGTTCTACAGTGGCCTTTACCCACTGGGTTAAAAGCCATTCAAAGGTTCATTGGTTTCGCCAATTATTACAGAAGATTTATAAAGGGATTTTCTTCAGTAATAGCCCCATCACCAATATGACACGCAAGGGGGCTAGTAGTACGACATGGTCTAAGGAGGCAATTGAAGCCTTTGAAACTCTCAAACAGCAGTTTGCCTCCGCTGACATATTGATACATCCTGACACCAGTAAGCCTTTCATACTGGAGATTGATGCTTCAGAGACAGGGATAGGGGCAGTTCTCTCCCAGAGGGAGAGCCAGGAAACTCCGTTACATCCTTGTGGTTACTTTTCTAGAAAGTTGTCTCCTGCTGAGCGCAATTACGATATTGGCAATAGAGAATTGTTGGCCATTATTCTAGCTCTCAAGGAGTGACAACATCTTCTAGAGGGTTCCAAGGACTCACTTTTGATCATTACTGATCACAAAAACCTGGCTTACATAGGAGATGCTAAGCGATTATCTTCTAGACAAGCTAGATGGTCTCTCTTTCTTTCTTTCTCGCTTTATTTTTCTTATCACCTACAGACCTGGTTCTAAAAATGTCAAGGCCGACGCCTTGTCCAGGCAGTTTGATACTGAGGCTATACTAGAGCAAGAAACATCCCATATCATTCCTTCGGAATGTATCATTGTGTCCACTGTCCTTTCATTGTCCTCTCCACTGCTTGGCTCTATCATGGAGGCTCAGTCTCAGGCGCCCTGCGGTAAACCTCAGGACAAACTGTTCCTTCCATTGGGGGAAAAGGTTAATATCATGAAGGTGTTTCACGACAATGTGTCTGCTGGTCACCCAGGTATTAATAAATCCACTTCTGCTATCATGAGGTCATTCTGGTGGGATTCCCTCAGGAAGGATGTTATGGAATATGTGCAGGCTTGTTTTGTTTGTGCGGTTTCCAAAGTGCCTCATAAACTCCCTTGTGGCTTGTTACAACCTCTTCTATTCCTGAGGTCCCATGGTCCCACTTGTCCATGGACTTCATTGTTGAACTTCCTAGTTCTAACGGTTATACCACCATTCTCATGGTTGTGGACCGTTTTTCTAAAATGGCTCATTTTATTCCTCTCAAGACCTGGTACTGATCTTTATACGTGAGATTGTCCGTCTGCATGGCATTCCTCACAATATTGTATCTGATAGAGGCTCTCAGTTTGTATCCCGGTTTTGGAGGGCTTTAAATAAGCAATTGGTGATTGAATTGACTTTTTCATCCTCTTACCACCCTCAGACTAACGGTACAGCTGAGTGGGCTAATCAGTCTTTGGAGTTATACTTGCGTTGTTTTGTTAATAGCACGCAAGACAATTGGTCCGAATTATTACCATGGGCCGAGTTTGCTAGGAACAATGCTGACCATGATTCCTCTGGGCATAGTCCATTTTTTGTTAATAATGGCCGGCATCCTTCTGTCCTACCAGCTGTTTTTTTTCTGATACGCTATTCCTGCTTTGGATGACCGTCTGGCTTCCATTCATGATACCTGTGTTAAAGTTCAATCTGCTTTGGGTACTGCTGCTGACCGTTTCAAGCATTATGGTGATACACGTCGAGGTGCCAACCCTGTTTACCAAGTGGGTGAGTGGGTTTGATTATCTTCTTGTAACATCAGGCTCAAAGTCCCTAGCATGAAATTTGCTCTTAGGTTCCTTGGACCTTTTCGTGTCCTTCGTAGGATCAATCCTGTTGCGTACTCTTTGGCCCTTCTGGCCTCCTTGAAAATTCCTAATACCTTTTATGTGTCCTTGCTCAAACCTCTTGTTTGCAATAAATATACTGTTTCAAGTGTCCTTCCTCCTCCCTTAGTTGTTTCTGAACAGGAAGATTATGGGGTCTCCTCCATAATTGATTCCAGGTTTTCTCGGGGCACTTTACAGTACTTGGTGGATTGGAAAGGTTATGGACCAGCCGATCGTTCTTGGGTTCCGGCATCTGATATACATACAAGATTTGCTATTTTTATGCCAAATTTCCTCTCAAGCCTGGTCCTGTCCGCTCGGTGGGCGTTCTTCAGGTGGGGGGTAATGTATTCATCCGCTTATAAAAATGTGGTTAATGGCATTTACTGTCCACACATGAAAAGTTTTGCTGAGCAGCAACCAAATCCGCAGAAGGGTTAATGCTGAGCAGCAATTATGCAAATGGAAACCTGGTAACTGCCTTTGGGGTCAAAGGCCGGTTGCAGCCTATCAGATCTAGAAGGATTTCAGTCCTGAAACACTTGGATTGTACGCCTGTATCTGTTAAAATTGGAAGATCATCATTTAAAAATTAGCCTGTAATCACAAAAAAAATGCGCTACTGTTGATGCCACTGTTTAGCCTGTTTAACCCCTTAAGACCGGAGGGCGTACTATTACGCCCTATTCTAAGCGGCTCTAAGCGCCGCCGGGCGTAATAGTACACCCTCCGGTCTTTTCCTACTTACCCGGTCGCCGGCGATCGCGGTTCGGGGGACTCCCAGGGAGCCCCCCGCGGCACGTCCGACGTCCTGGAAGCCCTCCGGCCATGTGAGAGTGGGGTCCTTGCGAGGACCCCACAATCACATGGCCGGTGGTAGCTGGCTGCAGCATTGCCAGCAGGGGGGCTGCCTGTAATGACAGGTGGTCCCCCTGCTGGCTGAAAATAACATCAAATAAAATAAATAGTGTAAAAAAATAATAATATATACTTAGATCATATATATATTATCTACGTGTGTGTGTGTGTGTGTATATGTATATATATATATATACACACACACATATACATACACACACGTACACCGTCTAGGTGTATTTTACTATTAATATATATTTTACATAATTAGGTATCTTAATTAATTACAATTAGCGGGACCTGCCTGACAACCCATGCCGAAAGTAAAGGGAATTTAATTTGCTAGCACTATATTTAACCCTATAACTTTCCAAGACTCCATAAAACCTGTACATGGGGGGTAATGTTCTACTCGGGAGACTTCGCTGAACACAAATATTAGTGTTTCAAAACAGTAAAATGTATTACAACGATGATATCGCCAGTAAAAGTGATGTTTCTTGCATTTTTCACGCACAAACAGCACTTACACGGACGATATTATTGCTGCGATACTTTTTACTGTTTTGAAACACAAATATTTGTGTTCAGCGAAGTCTCCCGAGTACAACAGTACCCCTCATGTACAAGTTTTATGGTGTTTTCAAAAGTTACAGCGTCAAATATAAGGCTTGTGTTTCATTTTTTCACATTAAAATTCGCCAGATTGGTTACGTTGCCTTTGAGACCCTATGGTAGCCCAAGAATGAAAATTACCCCTATGATGGCATACCATTTGCAATAGTAGACAACCCAAGGTATTGCAAACAGGGTATGTCCAGTCTTTTTTAGTAGCCACTTAGTCACAAACACTGGCCAAAATTGGCGTTTTTTGCATTTTTCACACACAAACAAATACTAACGCTAACTTTGGCCAGTGTTTGTGACCAAATGGCTACTAAAAAAGACTGGACATACCCCATTTGCAATACCTTGGGTTGTCTACTATTGCAAATGGTATGCCATTATGGGTGTAAATTTCATTCCTGGGCTACTATACAGTCTCAAAGGCAACGTAACCAATCTGGCGAATTTCAATTTCAAATGTAACGTGCTATATTTGACCCTGTAACTTCCCAAAACGCCATAAAACCTGTACATAGGGGGTACTGTCTTACACGTGAGACTTTGCTGAATACAAATATGTGTATTTTATTGCAGTAAAAGCAAACAGTATTATGACATTGACCGTTAAAATGTCATGTAGAACAAAAAAAATAAAAAAATCGTATTTTCTCCCATTTTTTTCATATTAAATTATGTTTCATAGCTAAATATTTGATATTAAATGAAAGCCCTGTTTCCCCTGAATAAAATGATATATAATAAGGGTGGGTGCATTTACTATGAAAGAGGTGAATTACGGTTGGACAGACATGTAGCGCAAATGCCAGGTTTTGTTTACATTTTGTTTTGTTCACAAGGTGTACATTTGGCTCCGTCCTTAAGGGGTAATATGCACACGTACGCTGTTGTGGCATTTGTCGTTATTATTGTAATCACCTGCGCAACAAAAATAAAGAATTATAAAAAAAAAAAAAAGTTGCTACCCAAAAAAAAAGGTCACACACTCTAATATTTAGTTGGACCCCCTTTCACTTTGATTATGGCACGCATTCGCTGTGGCATTGTTTTGATAAGCCTCTGCAATGTCACAAGATTTATTTCCGTTCAGTGTTGCATTAATTTTTCATCAAGATCTTGTATTAATGATGGGAGAGTCAGACCACTGCGCAAAGCCTTCTCCAGCACGTCCAAAAGATTCTCAATAGGGTTAAGGTCTGGACTCTGTGGTGGCCAGTCCATGTGTGAAAATGATGTCTCATAGTCCCTGAACCACTCTTTCACAATTTGAGCCCGATGAATCCTGGCATTGTCATCTTGGAATATGTTCGTGCCACCAGGGAAGAAAAAGTCCATTGATGGAATAACCTGGTCATTTAGTAAATTCGAGTAGTCAGCTGACCTCATTTTTTGGGCTCATAATGTTGCGGAACCTCGGTATGACTAACTGCAGCAACCCCAGATCATAGTACTGCCCCCATAGGCTTGTACAGTAGACACTAGGCATGATGGGTTCATCACTTCATCTGCCTTTCTTCTTACCCTGATGCGCCCATCACTTTGGAACAGGGTAAATCTGGACCACATGACCTTCTTCCATTGCTCCAGAGTCTAATCTTTATCCTCCCTAGCAAATTGAAGCCTTTTTATTCCGATTAGCCTCACTGATAAGTGGTTTTATTAATGCTACAGAACTGTTCAGTCCCAAACCCGTGAGTTCCCTTCGCATTGTACGTGTGGAAATGCTCTTACTTTCACTATTAAACATAGCCCTGAGTTCTACTGCTGTTTTTCTACGATTTGTTTAAACAAATTTAAAGGAACACTATAACATTAGGAATACAAATATGTATTCCTAACGCTATAGAGCCCTAGTCACCATTTAGGTGACTATGGCCCCTTTCCGCTGTCAATAAATGGTTAACCATTTATTTGCTTACCTTAATCCAGCACTGTGCTCCCTCGGCACTGTTGACCTCTCCTCCTCCATCGAGGTCAGCTTCCGAGTGGAGCCGAATGCGCATGCGCGGCCAGAGGCACGCACATTCGAACCAGACCATAGGAAAGCATTACTCAATTTTTTCCTATAGGCATCTTTTTTGACTATGGACTCCGTGAGGACGTCCAGCGTCAAATAAGTTCGATTTACTCTGTGTAAATCGCGGAAGTGGCCTCTAGTGGCTGTCAGGGAGACAGCCACGACCACTGGATGTGTCCTTCAACATGGTTGTTTAAGAAATGAGAAGCTACTCATTGCATCAGTTAGAGTTAAATAACATGTTGCCAGCTGAAAGATAATCACCCTTGCACTAACTGTCCAGTAGGAGGCTCTTACCTATTTGCGTAGTTAAATCCAGGTGGCAACTTTTTTTATTTGCCAGGCAATGTGTGTGTGTGTGTGTGTGTGTATATAATTGGAACCTTGGAAGTCAAACGTTTCTGTTCACGAACAATTCGTTATTCGAACTAAAATTTCGAGTAAAAAATGTCTCGGTACATGTCCAATCTTCGGTACCCGAACATCAAAGAACTGCTCACCGGGGCCATGTGACCCCTCCAGCCAGCTCTCTCATGGAGTTAGCATGTGGCTGAAAAGTAAGTTTGGAAGTTTCTCTCTCCCAGCTCTTACAGGATGAGTGTGTTCTACTGACCTGCAGAGAGATGCCTACATGGCTCCATCCCTAGCAGTCTCTATCCATAGCAGTTGCACTCAGGGCAGCCCTCTACCTACCTACACCACCCAGGGCACCTCCCTACCTTTACCAACCAGGCAGCCCTGCAGCAGGCAGGGCACCCTACTAGCATTCAGTGGGAGCAAGGACACCCATATACCCACCTGCCTCTCCCAGGACAGTCCGGTATCCAGGTGCAGCAGCCCCCCTGTGCTCCATGCTGGCAGCCAGTCCTGGCAGAGGTGGGCAGACCATCCTCAGTGGGGGCACAATACACCTTCACTTGGTAAATGCCGGATCGCTCTCACTGGGAACTTATCACCAAGAGGCAACATGTGGCCCTGGACCAGCTTGCTGGGCTTCTCCTTGTACTTACTGCTTCTGCAGGAGACTCTGAGCAGGAGGATCCCTGTGCATCTTCCCCAAAACGGTAAGTACTGGAGCCAGACAGCTGTCAGCTATGTGTGTGTGTACTATGTGAGCTATATGTGTGTGCAATGTCAGCTATGTGTGTGCAGTGTGTGTATGAACAGTGGTCACATTTACAATGTAAAATGCTGTAATTTCGCCGGGAAATGTTGATTCGATTCTCAAACTAATCGAAACTCGAACAGTCTTCTGGAACGGATTAAGTTTGAGTTCCAAGGTTCCAGTGTGTGTGTGTATGTATATGTTTATATGTGTATGTGTGTGTGTGTATATGTATGTGTATATATATATATATATATATATATATATATATATATGTATATATTTATTTATTTGTGCTCGGAATTTCTGATAGGTAATGTAATGTTACAGAAGATGCAAAGTTGGTTGAGGTGTGCCGAAACCAACATACGAGTAGGCCTGTAATAAAAAGAGGGCCCACAAAGGTGAAATGTAATATGTAGGTGGGTGGGGTCAATCAGCTTGAACGGCAAACGTGAGTAGGGGCTAGGAGTTTAATTAGGGGCCATAACTCCTCCCATAAATTCAGGCCTAATGGCTTTTTAACTTGTGCTCAGAATTTCTAATAGGTAATGTAATGTTACAGAAGATGCAAAGTTTGTTGAGGTGTGCCGAAACCACCTTACGAGTAGGCCTGCAATAAAAAGAGGGCAAAAGGATGATTCAAGGAAAACACACTTTATTGCAAGTTACAAAGCTAGACTTCTGAAAGCTTGTGAAGATCCCTCTCCGGTCGTGGTATGTAAGTATTGTAACAAGAGGGTTTCCAGCGGCCCAGTCTCTTAATGATGTGGACTGGTGTGTTTGAGCTTGATGCGGAAGATGCTGCGCCTATACGGAAGGAGTGACCGAAGAAGGAAGCCGGGTTGTAGCCCAACCTTGACAGTAGAGTCCTGACATGAGATGTAAATTTAGCTGTGGTGAGTGGGTGCCCTTGGAGTAGTAATAGTGGAGTGTCCAGTGAGTGTGCATGGTGAGATATAAGAAAAATGTCAATCACTTTGACTGAATGATAGTGCGATGATTTTTGTGGAAGATAATGAAAGTACATAGTGGTCATCGACTTTCTTTAGATGAGATAGTTTAGGGCTTGATGTAGTATCTACCTGGCGTACGACTGTGAACGCCTTTATAACCAGATTAGTGTGATAGTCGAACAGGGATTTGTCCAGTAGGTCGCTAAGTAGTCTAAAAATAGGACCATCTATTGGCAATCTGGTAGTGACAGGGGGAACTGTAACCTTGTGAATACCCTTAAGGATGTTCTTAATTGGGTATGATGCTAAGAAAGGTGCATGATTGGGAAAGTTTGTGAGGACATGGTGTTGTAACCCAGTGAGGTAAAGCTTAATGGTATTATGGGTTAATTTGAGGTGTAGGAGACAGAAGGAGGCAAAAGCCACCATGGTTTTAATGGAGAAGTCTCCTTGCAAGTGAAACTCTGCATTGAACTTATTGAAAATGGTCAGTGCCCTAGTGTAAGTGGTAGTGGTGTTGGGTGAGAATGTGTAGTGCTTGAGTGCCTGAGCGTGACGTAGTAGCTCAGTTAGTCCATGATTAGCTCATGAAAAGGTGGTATCCTGGATGGTGGTGGGCTGTGGGGAGTGCCTGGAAGAATACCTGAAAATGAGAGCGGGAAAGAGCGTCAGCAGCTGTGTTACGGATACCAGGAATGTGAATGCAGACTAGGTGAAACTGAGCGGTTGCTAACAGCCAAGTCAGCTTGCGTACCAGCCTCATAATGGTAAGAGAGGAGGACTGCCCCTTGTTGATAATTTCACAGTCTGCTGAATTGTCTGAGTAATATTTTACTGCCTTTCCGGTCCAGAGATGACCCCATGTATGGGCGGCCGCCACTATGGGGTAAATCTCGAACAATGAGGATGTTTCTGTAAAGGCCGGCAAGGCATCCGTCTGAGTGGGCCAGTTATCCCTAAACCAGTGGCTGCCGAAAATGGCAGACAACCCGGTGTGTGCTGCTGTCTCTGTGTAAATAGTAGGTGAAAGCTCCGGTAGTGGTGGTATGAACAGAGAGACTCCATTCCATTCGGCCAATAAGTTACACCACATGTGCAGATCAGCCCTGGTGGGACCATCCAAAGTAATTGAGCAAGAGTCGGGCACCCCATTGAGTAAACACAGTAGCCTAGAGACAAATGATCTGCCCTGCGGAATGAACCGCATTGCAAAGCTACAGTGTATGTGTTTGTGTGTGGGGTGATGTGTTTGTGTGTGGGGTGATGTAATAATATCAAATTACACGTAGACTGATACTGGTTAAATATATATATATATAATTATTGTTATATATATATATATATATTTATATATAATAAAATTAAATATGTAAATACGTTTAAAAAATAAAATTAAAAAATAATTTAAAAAAAATAAATATATAGATGTGTGTTATTTCATTCTAACTGTATTGTAATATATATATATATATATATATATATATATATATATATTTATATCAAAATACACGTAGAATTAAATAGTATATATATCTACATACATAAATATATATGTATATATCACTATATATATACCTATATATAAATAAAAATATTTTAAAAAAATTATATAGATATACACATATAGATTCACATATGTATATATACATATATTGATTCTACATATATATTTATGTAATATTTTTACATAATTAGGTATCTTAATTAATTACAATTAGCGGGACCTGCATGACAACCCGTGCCGAAAGTAAAGGGAATTTAATTGGCTAGCACTATATTTAACCCTATAACTTTCCAAGACACCATAAAACCTGTACATGGGGGGTACTGTTCTACTTGGGAGACTTCGCTGAACACAAATATTAGTGTTTCAAAACAGTAAAATGTATTACAACGATGATATCGCCAGTAAAAGTGACGGTTTTTTGCATTTTTCATGCACAAACAGCACTTACACGGACGATATTATTGCTGTGATACTTTTTACTGTTTTGAAACACAAATATTTGTATTCAGCGAAGTCTCCGAGTACAACAGTACCCCTCATGTACAGGTTTTATGGTGTTGTTACAGCGCCAAATATAAGGCTGGCGCTTTCATTTTTTTCCACATTAAAAATTTGCCAGACAATACGTTGCCTTTGAGACCCTATGGTAGCCCAAGAATGAAAATACCCCTATGATGGCATACCATTTGCAATAGTAGACAACCCAAGGTTTGCAAACGGGGTATGTCCAGTTTTTTTAGTAGCCACTTAGTCACAAACACTGGCCAAAATTGGCGTATTTTTTTTGACCAAATGGCTACTAAAAAAGACTGGACATACCCCATTTGCAATACCTTGGGTTGTCTACTATTGCAAATGGTATGCCATTATAGGTGTAAATTTCATTCCTGGCTACTATAAAGTCCCAAAGGCAACGTAACCTATCTGGCGAATTTCAATTTCAAATGTAACGTGCTATATTTGACCCTGTTACTTCCCAAAATGCCATAAAACCTGTACATAGGGGGTACTTTTTTACACATGAGACTTTGCTGAATAAAAATGTGTATTTTATTGCAGTAAAAGCAAACAGTATTATGACATTGACAGTTAAAATGTCATGTAGAACTAAAAAAATAAAAAGGAAATCTTATTTTCTCCCATTTTTTTCATATTAAATTATGTTTCACATCTAAATATTTGATATTAAATGAAAGCCCTGTTTCCCCTGAATAAAATTATATGTAATAAGGGTGGGTGTATTTACTATGAAATAGGTGAATTACGGTTGGACAGACATGTAGCGCAAATGCCAGGTTTTGTTTACATTTTGTTTTCATTCACAACGTGTACATTTGGCTCCGTCCTTAAGGGGTTAAACAGTGAGACAGACTAGCATTCGACTAAAAAAATACTCAAATCATAAGTACTGTATGCATACATAGTGTCTTCGGTCGGTTTAACCGCACAAATGACTGAACAAACGTAAGTATACACCTGCGATCTACTGTTTAGCCGCACGAATCGCAGAAGTGCATGAACGGTAAGTATGCACGAATAGGTACTTTAGTAGTAAAGGGAGCCTACCCCTACGTTTTTAGGCCCGAAAGTGGGAAATAGCCGAACGCTATTTCCCACGTTATGTTTACGTGGACGTGCCGGTCTCGTGACTGGGGAAAAGCCGGCTGGCAGGACCGGAGGTCGGAGGCAGAGGATACTGCTGGCGACAGGACTCCTGCTGGAAAACTGGAGCTGTTTGGCGGGAAATTGGACCGGAAGTGCTGATTGCTAAGAAGTCAATAAGCTTGAACGGCAGAGGTGAGTAGGCGCCATAACTCCTCCCACAAATTCAGGCCTAATGGCCTTTTAACATATAAAAATATTGGGGGGCGTGGCCAGCCGTGCAACTGTCTAGACGTCTTTGCAGGGAACTCCTGTGAAACACAGCGAAAATAACCCCAAAAAGCCAGGAAAATCCAGCAAACCAACACTACAACCAGGACACTAGTGACCCTGAACCCCCTCAAAAGAGAGATGGGGCGCAAACATTGCAAATTACAGACATCAGAGGCCGCCAGGCAGCCTGATATCAGAAGGTCATTTGATAGGCCGCAACAGACTACGCAGCCTAAGATGGCGTCAGGAAGACCACAAGGCACCAGTGAGTCTGAGATGTCCCCAGACTCACCCGCGTAGTCATGGTCATGGAGGCCAGGCACCGGAAGAAAGATATACGCATAAGAGGGGTGCTGGAGACAGTGGGACCTGAGTCGGTGCTGGCGTTCTCCAACAAAGTGGCCACCGTGATGGCGGTAAGGGGAGAGGGAGGGCTTTCACCCATAGCCTCTGCGTTCCGGATTAGGAAGGCCGCAACAGCCCCAGCAGACGCCCCCAGGGACATTATTGCCGTCACTCGGGGCGCAGCGGTGAAGGCAGCAATGCTGACCAGCTCCTGGAATACACCCATCATCGCGGTGCAAAATTGCCAAGTGCAGATTTTCGATGACCTACCCTTTGCTGTTCTGCTGGAGAGACACCGATTCATGCCGGTCACCAAACTCCTCAGAGACCACGGAATCAAGTACAGGTGGGGCGCTCTAGATACCCTGGTGGTTCTGACGCTGTCTGCAGAGGAAGACCAAGCAGATTTCTTGCAGAAGCTCCAACTACCACAGGTACCGCCCGCTGCCATCATCACAAGTCAGACGCAGCCAGTAGACAGACGCTCCACCGTGAAGGGAGGAAACCCGGAGATGGGTAACACCGGGGAGGCCACAGTATGAAAGACTGCTGGGACAGGGCAGAGGCCCAATCAGGACTCAAACCCAGTTTGGGGGTATGAGACTGACCCAGCTCGAACCTTTTTTTCCTCTTTATTTTGGGTGCTCCCCTGGTTTTGACCCTCCAGTCGTTACCCTCTGGGCCATACCGTTTACCGTGGCCCTGCAGAGAAGCACCAGCGCCCCGTATGAACTGACAACCTGTTCCACCGAGAAGTCAGCTACTACCCCATAAGAGTTGCTCACGAGCCCTGCAATGCGCACATAGACACTTCACCTGCAATGCTAACACACACTATTAAAGGACCACTATAGTGCCAGGAAAACATACTCGTTTTCCTGGCACTATAGTGCCCTGAGGGTGCCCCCACCCTCAGGGACCCCCTCCCGCCCGGCTCTGGAAGGGGAAAAGGGGTAATAACTTACCTTTTTCCAGCGCTGGACGGAGAGCTCTCCTCTTCCTCTCCGCCTCCGATCCGCCCCGCCGGCTGAATGTGCACGCGCAGCAAGAGCTGCGCGCGCATTCAGCCCGTCGCATAGGAAAGCATTTGCAATGCTTTCCTATGGACGCTTGCGTGCTCTCACTGTGATTTTCACAGTGAGAAGCACGCAAGCGCCTCTAGTGGCTGTCAATGAGACAGCCACTAGAGGATTAGGGGGAAGGCTTAACCCATTCATAATTATAGCAGTTTCTCTGAAACTGCTTTAATTATGAAAAAATGGGTTAACCCTAGAAGGACCTGGCACCCAGACCACTTCATTAAGCTGACGTGGTCTGGGTGCCTAGAGTGGTCCTTTAAAGTGCATATTTTGTTTTGATTTCTCAAGAGACAATATTGTGTGCTACCAAAGTGTTTAATTCATCTCCACTAGAGTTGTATGAATGTTTTCACAGTGTGTTCACTCTAACTCCATCGGAGTCGCTAATATGTATTATAGATGTGTTATTTTCACCATGTATAAGCCACTAATGCACAATACCACCGGGCATAATCCAAACCTACAAGAGTCAGTAATATGACCTAACCAATATATTAGTGTATATTCCACCTCCACATGAGTCAGTAGAGGGCATTATCAATGTGCTTTTCCTCTGACCCCATATGAGCTACCAGAGTGATATATTATATTGTTACTCCCTAAACCTACATGAGCAGTCAATAAGTCTCAACACCCTGTGGGCAGCTAATGAGCCATTCTGCAAGGAATGTTCCCCGCCTGCAAGTGGCCCCAATTTGTTAATATAAAGCCCCCAAGAGCAGCCCAAGCTCTATACATTATTGTACACTTTAAGTCAGTTGGGGCAACTGGCCCGCAAAACTAATTTGTAACGCTTCACCCCTCGAAGGCAGCAGGTGGGCAAATCTACGCGGAATACCTTAGGTCCGTTGGAGCCACTAGCACGATACCCCAAGATGTGAATCCTAAACCCCCTTGGGCTTCTAGGGTGCTACACCATACTGTATACTGTCGGTACTTATGGCCGGATAGCGTGAGATACAGGCATGCAAATTTACTATATTTTCTCTTTGGCTCCCTACCAGAACTGCCAACGTGATCTTCCAAGATGAATACACGTACACTGTTACTTTATGTTTAACCTTTATCCTTTTTGTATTGAACGAATGTATGCTACCATTTAAACAAGTGGTGATTTTACCACAACAAAAATAATAAGAATAATAATTAAAAAAAAAAAAAATCATATAAAAATATATATATATTTTAAAAGTGGGGGAGAGCTAGCGATTCACTGGAGCAGACGTGTTTCCCTGATGCATCATAGAGAATTTAGAAAACTGTGCTACATACTGTAAGATTACTGCGTTTTTGGGGCTCCACATGTTTACCAAGCAGATTATTACTATGGGGTGCAAATCCAAACAAATGAGGGGCGATGCCTACATGAAAAAACGACATATAAACTGTTTACTTTGACTGCCACCACGCCACGTACAACTAAGATGGCACCACCAAGAGAGCTTTTCCATGAATACTCGGGGAGAAACTCCTTGGAGGAACTGGATGACCCACCTCATTGAGTGGAGACATGACAGGGTCGGTCTTGAGGAGAGTCTAAGAACTCAACCCCATGAGTGAATGTACAAGACCAGAGCATGCCATATGCGAGGCTGGATCAGGCACCTCATGCGGAGACTCAGCCGGCCGCACAAGGGGCCTACACTCAACCACCAGAGGTTACTCCACCGATGTCAACGCTGGCAGTTCCACCAGCAGACTAGACTTAAATCTCAGCAAGTAAGGCCGATATAAAAGCTTTGCTGATGAAGTTGAAAGTTAATTTCTCGATTGTTTGGGAGGAGATTCATTCACTGGAAGGCTGCATACTGAACTTTAATATGTATCTGGCTGTGGTGCTATCGGACTATGACCATGTACTTTAGCCTGTTAGCGCTACGGCTGAATCCCTGGCATATAGATGCCAGTGTTCTTTCCTGGGACTGTTCATGTGCTTCATTTTTTTTTTTTTCCCATAACATTGTTTCTCCACATGATAGTGTACATTTGATGTGTATTCTCTTCAAGTAAGATTGATGCTCCATCCACTAATGGGTACTTATAGTGCTAATACTGTTGATGATTTTTGGTGTTCGTATTACGCCCCCTTATCTTTTTGTTATTGTATATAAGAGGGCAGCACCACAAGTTTTTTTTTTTTTTTTTTCAGCTAGGTCTTGGCAAATCTACTTGAGGACTGGAAAGCTACTCTTGCCTGAAGATAAACCCTCTGGATAAAGAATTTTGGAAATCACTTGTTGAAGTTGGTTTCAGTCAGATCTACTGCAGTAACAGTCTCTTGGCCAAAGTGTTAAATATCTTGGAATGAACCCATGTTCCAGCTCAGAAAACCGGCAACTAGTTTTTCTCTCCTGGACTATATATAGTTGACATGTTTTCAAGATTTTCATGACCAACTAATAAGTGGCTCAATTTATCTGAGAAAACTGCAACTTCTTGTGCCCCCTAATGATTTATACACAGGCACTTGCCTTCTCACAGGTCTTACAGTGTGGTGCTATTTTCTGTGGACTAAGAAAGGGATTATAGTCTATAATGCATTATTTTGGTTGAAAACAGATCTTTATGAAATTACTACCTTCTGTATTCTGGAGTTGCATCTAGAAAGGAGACAAAAATGCACGTTCCATCATGCAAATTACAGTTTTGCAGTTTTGAAAATATCTGTAAAATAAGACTTCATAGAGGGAAAAAAAACCTCATAAATCCAAAAACACTGCATATACGCAGCACAATTTATTATAAAGAAAGATCTTTATAAAAGGTTTTGTTAATGCATATTTTTAATTTTAAAAGCAGGCCTATTTATATATATATATATATATATATATATATATATGTGTGTATATATATGTGTGTATATATATGTGTGTGTAT
>OW240924.1:76360143-76453481 GCA_933207985.1 Pelobates cultripes
GAGCAAGGAGGAGAGGAGGAGTACAACTCCCCGCCCGGCGCTGGAGAAAGGTAAGTGTTTAACCCCTTCCTCTCTCCAGAGCCCGGCGGGAGGGGGTCCCTGAGGGTGGGGGCACCCTCAGGGCACTATAGTGCCAGGAAAACGAGTATGTTTTCCTGGCACTATAGTGGTCCTTTAAGTTTTTTTTCCCTGAAATTTCCTTCTTAAAATGAGGTGCGTGTTATACGCCGATAAATACGGTAATTTATAATGCAGAATCTAGTATGGACATAACCTTAAAGTGCCAAGTGGTGCCTATATGGATAAAAATATTATTGATATTAATATGAGTAACCTGGTCTAATAATAAAAAAAAAATATTTGTACATAAACATATGAAAAGAGAGTGACCATAGTTAAAAATTGAGAATATAAAATATAAAAAAAATAAAAATGTATTTAAAAGGTTGAAATCTACAATGAGGCTATGGGGTTTCAGAGTTTTTAACCCACTCCATTTCTAATCTTCCAAGGATATTCTTTGTATTACCACCTCTCTCATGGGATGGTGCATTTTTTTTTTTTTATTTTTTTTTAATCCCTATACACTTTAAAAGTTTGGGGTCCTTGTTATGAATAATAAAATGTTTAGATACAGAATGATTTGGGTATCCTTTGACGATATTCCTGCAGTGTTTGCCTAGTCTAATTTTAAGGCTCCTTGTGGTCATCCCAACATATTGTAGACCACAAGGGCTTCCAACTAGATAAATTACATTTTCTGTGTTGCAATTGATAAAATCTTTTATATTGTATGTTTTATTAGTTATCTTTGATGTAAAATGTGTGGTTTTAGATGATACAGAGGGGTCTAGTCTTTTTACATGCAATGCAACATTTGTATTTATAAAATCCCATTCCCCCAGCTAAAAAGAACATGTAGATTTCTTGTTTAGTGTAATTCGTAGTTGAAATGGATTTTAGATTTGGGGCCCCTGTAAAAACGATATCCGGGGCGAGTAGGTATAACCTCCGTAAGGTTATCGTCTTGTTTCAATATATACCAATGTTTATAATTATTCTTTTTATATCATCACATTTATTATTGAAATTGAAAATAATAGGAGCTGGGGAATCTGATTTCTGTTTATTCTTTTATGTTAAAAGGTTCTCTCTTTTTTGTTTCTAAGTTAGCTGGTGGGTAGTTATTCTCAACAAATTTGTGTTTTAGGAGATTAACTTGTTCATTAAGATCTTCTATGCCAGTACAATTTTTTTAACGTAATCGTAGGAATTGGGTTTTCAAGGCACTTTCTAGCCATGGTTTGTAGTGGCAGCTAGACTGGTCGATAGCAGTATTTGTGCATACTTTTTTAAAGAAAGTTTTTGTTTTGATTTTCCCATCTTTTATAAAAATATTCAAATCTAAAAAAATAATGAACTCTCTACTGTATTCACAAGTTAGAAAAAATACCTCTGTTGTTGACATTAAGATAGTTAAAAGCATTGAGAGAATCTTTGGAACCTTCCATATAAAAAAAAAATATATATGTCATCAATATAGCTAAAATAGGACACCAGGTTTGCCCGCTAGGCATGCCCTCCCCATATGGCTTGTGATTCCCAATCTACCATGAAGAGGTTGGCATAGCTGGGCTAACTTGGTGCCTTTAGCGTTTCCCCTCTTTTGACAATAAAAAGAATCCAAAATCCAGAAATAATTATTGGTTAAAATAATTCTATGATAAAATCTATCTGGGCATTTAGAATTCTTTTTTTCCTCAGACCGAACACGTTTTACAACTTGACAGTAAAAACCCTATATTTTGAGGGATAATAGTATATTCAGATGTTGCATCACATGTCACTAGGATAAAAATTATGTCATGTAAAATTATTTAAAAACCTTAAAAGTGACATGGAGTCTTGTAAAAAAAAAATCTCATCTCCTTAACGGATGGTATTGGGATAGGTTACACAACAAGGAACCAATCCCTGACACAATTGGTCTACCCGGGGGTTTTGTTTTATTTTTATGTATCTTGGGCAAAAAATAAATAACGGGAATTTTTATGAATTTTATGTTAAAGGAACACTATAGTCACCTAAATTACTTTAGCTAAATAAAGCAGTTTTAGTGTATAGATCATTCCCCTGCAATTTAATTGCTCAATTCACTGTCATTTAGGAGTTAAATCACTTTGTTTCTGTTTATGCAGCCCTAGCCACACCTCCCCTGGCTATGATTGACAGAGCCTGCATGAAAAAAATAAAAACTGGTTTCACTTAAATAATTGTATCTCAATCTCTAAATTGAACTTTAATCACATACAGGAGGCTCTTGCAGGGTCTAGCAAGCTATTAACATAGCAGGGAATAAGAAAATCTTAATTAAACAGAACTTGCAATAAAGAAAGCCCAAATAGGGCTCTCTTTACAGAAAGTGTTTATGGAAGGCTGTGCAAGTCACATCCAGGGAGGTGTGATTAGGGTTCATAAACAAAGGGATTTAACTCCTAAATGGCAAAGGATTGAGCAGTGAGGCTGCAGGGGCATGTTCTATACACCAAAACTGCTTCATTAAGCTAAAGTTGTTCAGGTGACTATAGTGTCCCTTTAAGATAGTTAAATTCTTGTTTGGTTAAAATATGAGATTCTAGGCCATTGTTTAAAAAGGAAGATAAAATACTCTGTATTTTTGTGTGGGGTCTGAGGGGAGTTTTTCGTACACTTCAGGATCATTACGTTGTTCTAATATTTTAATTTAATAACAATCCTCATTTTATAAAGTTTAATTTCGATCTGTTTCATATTTTAGACATTATTTCAAGTTTGTATTAAGCTATTTTTCTGATTGGCTGCCTACCTATGATTCTATTTTTGGTGCCAATTTTATTTAGCTTTCACCTATAAATTCTCAGTAAGCCAGGGTTTTTGTTCTTACCCCATTTTGATTAAGCCTCCGTGGCGAAACGGATTATCAGATGTTTTATTTACTTTGTATGTATGTACAATAAAGGAACATTTTTTTCAGACAATATACCAAGGTTTGTGCCAAATTCCTTTAAACTATTTTATATTTTTTATTTTCTTGTTATTTTTTTTTTATCTTTTCCTGTTTTTTTTATCATCACTCCAAATAAATCCGAGGTGGAGATCATACCACCAAAGCTGATACCACAGAGCAGTTGGCTTGCTCTCTACTTTGTGAGTATATTTTATTATATTCTGATCACACTGTTTTTATCTTCGGAGAGCACTATTGCCACAATCCCTACCCCTTATAGTCATTTGAGCCCCAGTTGTCGCTGAGCTTTCAAGACTGGAGATACTCGCATTATATCCCAAAGTGAGGATTGTACCACTACAAGCGCTTGATGCTAGAGCTAGCTATAGCCTGGTACATTGTGAGTATGTTATCGCTATTCTTCTATAACCACTTTTTATATGATACATATTGCGCTATTGGGTCCTTTCCGCTTCTTCTCTCATACCGGAGAGACTGATCACGGACACTATTTCCACACCCTAAGAACCCATAGCCCACCCTGAACACATCCCAAAGAAATCATTGTTGTGAATATAAAGTTTTTTTTTCTCACTTGGACTTTGTTTTATATTTACGTATTTCCAATTTTCATATCCTATTATCTCCTGTGGCACATCCCATACTGGATTTTACTAACTCCTGTTTTTTTCCAAAGTGCAAGAAGGAACACGTTTGTTGTGGTTGCTGCCTATCCATTAATATATTAAAGCTAATCTATGTGTTTGTGTGTGTGTATATGTGTATATATTAATTGTCTCTCCCCTCCTGGGTGTTATGTTTATTCCTCATTCTCGGGTCCTCTACCACAGGCCTGGGCGTTAGTATCTTCCTAGAACTGCGCTCTTCTGGACCGCGATCTCAGATGTCCCACCTGAAATCTGTTGAAACCATTTCCTTAAATTGGGAGTCACAGCCCTGAGTGCTCCTATCACAACTGGGACTACTACTGCGTTCACTTTCCACATCCTTTCTAGCTCTTCTTTCAGTCCTTGGTATTTTTCAATCTTCTTATGTTATTTCTTCCTGATGTTATAGTTACTGGCTATTGCCACATCCACTATTACTGCAGTCGTCAGTTCCTTGTCTACTACCACAATGTCAGGTTGGTTAGCCAGTAATTGCTTGTCCGTCTGGACCTGAAAGTCCCACGGGATCTTGGGGCTGCCAGTCTCAACTACCCTTTGTGGTATCAACTTAGGCAGTTCCAGCACATATTCTGTGCAGAGGTCTCGGTACACAATCCCAGCAATTTGGTCGTGCCTCTCCGTGTATGCTGTTCCTTCTAACATCTTGCAACTGCCACTATGTGCTGGATTGTTTCAGAGGCCTCTTTGCACAGTCGGCACCTTGAGTCTTGCCTGGTGTGGTAGACCCCGCTTCTATTGATCTGGTGCTGACTGCCTGTTCCTGCGCTGCTAGGATTAATGCCTCAGTGCTGTCTTTCAGTCCTGCTTTTTCCAACCACTGGTAGGATCTTGTTATGTGAGCCCCATCCACTAACTGCCTGTGGTACACCCCATGGAGAAGTTCATCTTGCCATGGAAACTCCTCCTTTTCTGCATCCTGTATCTGTTGAGGTCTCAGGCATTCCCTTAGCAGTGCATCTTTGTGAGCCATCTTCATGATGCACTTGTGTTTGCCCAGTGTTTCATCCAGGAATGTTGCCTTGACACTCATCAGTCCCCAACTTCCTTCCTTCCGGATGGTGTACGGTCTCTGGGTGGAATCCTCCATTCATAGTGCGTAGTTTCCATCTTGACATCAATGGTGACCAGTTCCTGTCTTGGCATAGGCGTTCGCATAGGCCTGGGCACACCCTATTCCCCGTGGCACGCCTATGGTTTGAGTCCTGCAGGAACAGCGTTCCTGCACTTTTTTTGAGCAGGAACGCTGTTCCTGCAGACACTCAGCACCCCCTGTCTCACCTCTTGCTCCTGTCATGGGGGGGGCAAGAGATGATGGATCCCCCCCCCTCTCCAGCTCAGCCGCGGCGAGGGAGCTGTCTGCTCTCTGCTTCCTCTCGCCGCTTGCTGATGCCGGGAGCCGGAATATGACGTCATATTCCGGCTCCCAGCTACTGTAGACAGCCCGCGCGGCGAGAGGGAGCAGACAGCTACCTCGCCGCAGCTGAGCTGGAGAGAGGCGCCCACCCCACTGGCCCCAGGGACAAGTCCACGCCAGCACTCCAGGTAGGAGGCTGGGTGGACATTTTTTTTATTTTTTTTTAAATATAATAATTTGTTCTTGTGTGTGTGTGTGTGTCTGTGTGTGTGTGTGTGTGTGTGTTTCTGTGAGTGTCTGTTTCTGTGTGTGTCTGTGTATGTGTGTGTCTGTGAGTGTGTGTGTGTGTCTGAATGTGTTTGTGAGTGTGTGTACGTATATATAATATATATATATATATATATATTATACACACACACACACGCAGTGCCGGCTCTGCTCTAAGCCTCCATGGGCCGGCGGGGAGACCAAAGATCTACCTCACCGGCCCACAGCATGGAGGGAGGCATGAGAGGACCCAGGGAGCTCTAGACAGAAGCTCCGCCAGGTTCCTCTCTCGATATCTGAGCGTTGCTGCGGCAACGCTCAGATCTCGTGAGTGTTAACTCTAGCCCCGCAGACTAGAGTTCACTCTCCACTGGACCACCAGGGATGGCACATGGCAGCAAGGATTTACTAATCTGCCAAATCCCTCCAAACATACAGCACACACACATACAGCACCTACACACATACAGTACACTAACCGCACCCTAACAAACACACACAGCACCTTTAAAAAAAAAAAACACAACACCCTCACACACAGCACACTAACAGCACCCTCACAAACACACACACACAAACAGCACCCTCACAAATACACAACACTCACACAAACAGCACCCTCACAGGACAAACATACACACACAAACACCCTCACACACAAACAGCACAGTCACAAACACACACAAACACCCTCACATCACACTAACAGCACCCTCACACACATCACACTAATAGCACACAGCACACTAACCGCACATACAGCAGTGTATGTGTGTGTGTGTATGTATGTATGTATATGTGTGTGTGTGTGTGTGTGTGTGTAATATATATATATATATATATATATATATATATATATATATATATATATATATACACACACACACCCACGGCGTGTGTTTGTGCTTTAGGGTGCACACCCTAATGCAATAGGCTGCGCACGCCTATGTCTCTTGGACAGGTTATTATTCCAGCCTGGTACCTGATGACCAGTAGGGCATATGTGTTGATGGCTTGGATTTTGTTCTTGCCATTGAGATGGAACTTTGAACCTGTCTGACTCTCTGGAGGTAGATGGATGCTGCTATCCTCCTTTCCTCTTACTCATGGTTGCCATGTGCTTGTGGTACTTAAATTCACAAAGGTAATTATTGCAGTTTATTGAAAACTGTAATAATTGCTGTTGCAGGGTTTAGTGACTTAGTCTTGGTGCCTATAGTGTCCCTTTAAGCTCCGCCAATTGGTGTGTGTGTGTGTGTGTGTGTATATATATGTGTGTGTGTGTGTGTGTGTGTGTGTAATATTTTTTTTTTTTTTTTAAGTTGGCTGCTAAACGTAAGGAAAAATAGTCTCTAGTTTTCCTATAGTGTTTTATAAAACTAGATCATAAATTTATAATTAATATACGACTTCATAATCCAAGCCAAGCATTGCATATGAAGAGGACAAATACAAACATAGTTTTTTTTTTTTCTCCTCCATGAGAATATTCTCAATGCTGGCTGCCTGGTGCAAAGGACAGAACTGGTGATTGACATGGAGCTAAGATGGAGGCAGGATAACAAGGAGTGTATTTATAAATGTAATTTTATTTGCGGAGTATAGGGATAAGGAAGCATAATATTAACAATCCTGTGAAGTAACCGTCCCCCTTTAACAATCCTTATGGTTTACATCATGGTTGATTTTTCTGCTCACTTGTAATATGCTATGAAAAGTACACTTCAGGCACCAACACAATAAAAAGGAACACTTCAAGTACCATAACCAATACTGTTCCCTGGCACCTACTCATTGTAAGTCAAACAGTTTGCTAATATGAAAAAAATCATGCATACCTATCCCAAAACTGTCTAGATTTTGCTTCCTAGGAAATATAGTGCCTGTAGTGCCCCTTTCCACATTATTGTTCTGTCTTGGTAATCGCCATCACATGTAACATCATGATTAATATTTTTCACATGCTAGATAATTTTAGTAACCATTCATTACTTATTGCAGTAAAGATTTCCTGGAGCGCTTCATGTTTAAAATTAAACTGTGGTGTATTCCTTCAGAGACCTGTTTTGTTACATCCTACATTTAGTTAGTTACAGCACCTGGTCTAAAAAATAAATCATTTCTCTCCTATTATGAAGTTCCTGGTAAGTCTCTCTATCACTCTCTGCGGGCTGATAGCAGTGTCTTGGCTTGCATTCCTGTGTTGAGCCTGATTTTCTGTACAGCTGCAGGCTCGCCTCCCCTCCTGTACTCCAGGCATTTCTCAACACTGGATAAAAACGTGGGGGGGTAGGTGCAGTGCTTTAGTAATCCTTGACAAGGTAAGTTATAAACAATACACTTAACGTGTTTCTCCTTTGGATAGGCTTTATCAAAAGTGTTTTAAAAGTGTTTAAAACACTTTTGATAAGGCCTATCCAAGGAGAAACGTGTTAAGTGTATTGTTTATAACTTTTTTATCACTATTTTATCTTATTATATACTGTATTACTTTTATTATTTTTTTATATTAAAGTTTTTTTGTTTTTTTTTGTTGTTTTTTTTTATTGGACATAACTTTGCTGTTGTTGGTTTGTTTGGAGCTATATCCCTGGTAGGGACCATACCACCCAAGCGCTTTGGATTGAGCAAACCAGAATGTGCTCTTTAGCATGTGAGTAGGTTTAACTTATTTATTTCTACACTTCTTTTTATGGTGTACACAATTGTGGTTCTGTTTGTTTATCTCCACATATACAGGGACGGCAGAATTTATATTTACACCTGTATCCTTGAGTGGGGATCATACCACTTCAAGCACTTTCAAAGGAGCCAGGTTTCACGGTGTACTGTGTACTGTGCGGTGGGTGGGTACCCCACTGGTGACAAGTCCAAGCTTAGGGGCATTTGGGGGTGACTAGGGGGTCAGTTGGATGTAGTGGAGTCGGGATGGGGGTTAAAAAAATAAAATAAAAACGTGATTCAGCCATGACAGTGCAGCTTTAATAAAGGTTATACCATTAATATGAATTTTTAAATTGAAGAGATATCCTTTGGTGGAGTGGATATCCATTTGCCTATTTTAGACAGGATGGCCTCTCCACTCTAGTTCTTTCTTTCGTCTTTACTATGATTTGGGGTTCATACCCTTGGATATCTCTGTAACCTTAAAGGGATACCAGTGCTGGCTTTGTCCAACACTGTAGTCACTCTCTTTTGCTTTTGATATAGGCTGTGTTAAGGGTGGCTTTAGAATATCCCCGAGTTAGAAACTTTTGAAACATTTCATTGATTTAAATTTGTGCTGTATCTTTATTGGAGTTGTTACGAAGCACTCTGACAAACTGGGAGACTGGTAAAGATTGCTTTAACTTTTGCGGGTGGAAACTTGTGGCATGTAGTAAAGTGTTCCTGTCCATTGGTTTTGAATATAATGTATATCCAATCCGGTCACCATTGACAGATATTTGTAAATACAGGAAATTGATATTAGAACTTCTCACTTGATATGTAAATCTGCAATGGTGATGGTAAGTTAAGTTAATGCATTATTATCTTAAATTCCTCTTCTGTTCCTGTCCATAATAGTAAGATGTCATCGATGAAGCGAAAATAATGCATAATCTTCCCAGCAAATCTCTTAAGTATATACTTATCATCAAATGCATACATAAAAGTGTTGGCATACATGGGTCCCGGTGAGTTGGTTGTAAAATGTGGACTTGAATCTGAAGTAATTTAAGGTAAGGCAGGCTTGCAGTAGTTCTAGTATGTAGTCTATGGGAGGTTTCAACTTTAAACTAGTATTTCTCCCATTGCCTCAATACTCTCCTGGCGAGGGATGACAGTATACAAGCTGCATACATCTATCGTAGCCAAGAGGATCCCACTTTCTGGTATGATTATGTTTTTGAGATGTTGTATGACTGCCCCACGATCTTTAACACACATAGGTAGTGCCGTGACTGGACCTTTAAACAGTGTATCAAGCCATTTTCCTATGGGCTCCAACAAGCTTCCATTAGCAGACACTATAGAACGGCCTGGTGGATGAATAGGGTCTTTGTGAACTTTGGGGAGCGTATACAGTATAGGACATCTTGGGTGGGCCTTGTAGAGTTATTCATATTCATTACTGATAATGAAGTGGCTTTCTGTTCCTCGTGTTAATAGACTGAAACGTCGACTATTGTGTTTATCACTGTGTTTGCTTAATAAAGCAGCAGTTTGAATTTACTTTATCAAGACTCCAACGTGCTCTCTACTAGGTATATATATTTTGGTTGGAGATTGTGCACCGGAGCACAAGAAGACCAGGAACATTGAGTGATGGGACCTGGAAAATAAATAAATAATAATATATAAATATATATATATATATATATATATATATATATATATATATATATATATATATATATAAAACTATATCTATCAAAACCAATAACTAAAAAAATAAATGTATATATGTGTGCAATTTTACTCTGCATTTTTTTTAATTAATATATGTATATATTGATTAAAATACAGTTTGTATGACCTAATATATATATATATATATATATATATATATATATATATATATATATATATAATTATTTTTATTTTTTTCTATTAACTGTATTTTTTTATTTTTTTTAATAAACTTTTTTTTAACTTTTTTTTTTACCAGCAGGGGGGCTCTTTTAGAACGGTCACATGGCCACTGGGGGTCCTAAATTTCAGAGGGCGGACTGCTTGGGCTGAGCCCAGACAGTCCCCTTAAGAAGAAGACCAATCACCAGCGAGGGAACAGCGGCGATCCGTAAGTACATGGGTAGGGGATTGGGGGGACGGAATTATTTTTTTATTTGTTTTAATTTAATTATTTTGTTATATTTACTGAGTGCCTCAACCCCTGAAACTGCTATGTTTATAGAAAAAAAGAGCTGGACTTGGCAACCAGACCACTTCATTAAGCTGAAGTGGTCTGGCTGTCTATAGTGGTCCTTTAAGGTTTTGTCAGACATAGAAAGTGTTGTTTTTTCTTTTTTTTTTTTTTTTAACCTCTTAAGGACGGATGCAGTTGTACACGTTCTGATCAAAGCAAATGAGACAGCCACTAGAGGCTGGATTAACCCTGTTGTAAACATAGCAGTTTCTCAGAAACTGCTATGTTTACAGCAGCAGGGTTAACCCTAGATGGACCTGGCAATGAGCTGAAGTGGTATGGGTGCCTATAGTGGTCCTTTAAGCTTTTTCTGCAATAGAATACACATATTTGTGTTCAGCAATGTCTTTCGAGTACAACAGTATACTCAATGTACAGTGTTTTGGAACGTTACAGGGTCAAATATAGGTCTTTCCCCTTTCCAGTTATTACACATTGAAATTTGCCAGATTGGTTATGTTGCCTTGGAGATCATTAGGCAGCCCAGGAATGAGAATTAACTCCATAATGGCATACCATTTGAAAAAGTAGACAGCCCACTGTATTCAAAATGGTGTATGTCCTTTTTTTAGTAGCCACTTAGCCAAAGTTAACATTGAAATTTGCTTTTTTTTTTTTTTACAAAAACTGAATTTCACTGGTGATATCATCATGATGATACATTTTACCTTTGTTCAAAGTCAGACGAGTATAATAATACCCTCCATGTACATGTTTTATGATGTTTTGGAAAGTTACAGGGTTAAATATAGGGCTTGCAAATTAAATTCTCTGGACTTTCTGCCTGGGTTGTGAGGAAGGTCCCGCTAATTGTAATTAATTAAGATACCTAATTATGTAAAAAGATTACTTAAGTATACAAGTAGAATTAAAAAAAAAAAAATATATATATATATATATATATATATATATATATATATATATATATATATATAAAAAGAGAAAAAATCTGCGCTAAATTGCCACAATAAAATTATTATTAAGAAAGGCAGCACTCCTCAAAGGGGAGTCACCAGTAATCCCCTAATGGTAACAGATAGCAAAAACAAACAGAGATATAAGGATGCGCCTAAAACTAAAATAATGATAAAATATAGAACTAAATTAGTCAGATAAAATAAGTAATAAAACAATAGTCCAATAAAATGAGCTTATCACAGTCCGTGAGGGTAGGTCCCACTTGTAGAGGAATATTCTTTAGGGTGTAGATGGGATCGTATCTTCAAGTGTGAAATGAAAATTCAGCATATGTAGAAAGAAGAATAAAACAGAACTCCAATGGCACAGTAAATCGGTGTATAAAATAAATATAAAAGTATAAAATCAGTCTTACTCACACTTTTCAGAGCTAGGATCAGCTCTGATATTAAATACACAGAGAGTAGGTGGAGCAAGTGATAATAATAGTAAAATGTACTTCCCTCTCTTCTACCTTTCTTGCTGCAAAAGATAGAGAGGTACAAGATAGTGCAGATATTTCTATACACAGAAAAATAAAAAACATTAAATCTTATGCACTCACAATGAAAGAGCCATAGAATAAGACCTGGCTCTGGTGTGAATCTCCTCTGGGATCTTAATTGGGTGATCCCCAAACCTCTTTGGTAGTGCTTGTTGAAGTGTAGCTTCTTTTTCTTTCAATACCAGGCAATGGAAAATGAAATATGTTCCAGAGAAAAAATATATTTATAAAAAAAAAAAAACTTAATAAAATCAATATAAATAATATAGATATAAAGGGTAAGACCTCCAGGACATACTGGACACTGGGAGGTCTTACCCTTTATATCTATATTATTTATATTGATTTTATTAAGTTTTTTTGTTTTTTTTTTAATAAATATATTTTTTCTCTGGAACATATTTCATTTTCCATTGCCTGGTATTGAAAGAACAAGAAGCTACACTTCAACAAGCACTACCAAAGAGGTTTGGGGATCACCCAATTAAGATCCCAGAGGAGATTCACACCAGAGCCAGGTCTTATTCTATGGCTCTTTCATTGTGAGTGCATAAGATTTAATGTTTTTTATTTTTCTGTGTATAGAAATATCTGCACTATCTTGTACCTCTCTATCTTTTGCAGCAAGAAAGGTAGAAGAGAGGGAAGTACATTTTACTATTATTATCACTTGCTCCACCTACTCTCTGTGTATTTTATGTGAAGGTGTAGGGGATACCTCACTGGTGTTGAGAGCAATTATCACTTCTGGAGACATACCTGTTTGTATTATTTCTCAGCTCTGATATTGCTCGCGTAAAGTGGAATGATCCCCACTTCAAGGATATGTGGAGTGGATTTTGATAGTTGAATATCTGACGTGGGTTCAGCGTTCAATTTGACGTTATACGACCCAGAGGAAAAAATAGAATAAAATATATAGTGCTCACTGTATGTAATCCAAAATAAAAGAAAGAAAAGTATACTACTCACGTAAATTAGAGCAGACTCAAAACTGCTCAGTGAAGGCGCTCGGGTGTTATAATCCCCACCTATGGATTCTTTGCACTTCTTGCAGGGTGAGCCATATACGTAAAATCAGATTTAAAAAAAAAAAAAAAAAAAGTATGTAAAATCAGGTAAAAAGGAAAGCAAATGGCAATAAAGTATTTTATGCCAATAAAATATCTTTATTATAAAATTAAGAACAAAATCTATTAATATCTAAACGCGTTTCGCCTTAGCAGGCTTCAAGTACCTAATAGGAAAGAAGGGGGGCATAACTGACATACATAAGCTTATATAGTGTGTAGTAGTACTTTAAATTTAAAATTCCCGCCAAAATGACGTCATAAAATTGGCATATAGATAATACAGGGAAATTATTATAAAACAGTTATTGCACACATAACATTAACAATACAATGATAAAAAGCATATTTGCGTTATTTAAATATTAAAACGAAGGTTATAATTTACTTTTTAGATTAAAAAAAAGGAGCGATCACGTGACGCGCGATAAGGAGTACTTCCGTGTCACGTGATGCTCTGTGGAACGCACGCGTCATTAAGGCATATAGTGTAAGGGGGAGCTGTCCGGCCATACTCAAAGGTGGGGAGGTTAAGAGGTGGGGCCGTTTGTATCCAGGAGCAGGCAGACGGCCATGGCTCCAGCATATGAGCTCACCGTCTGCCTGCAGGCAGACAGCCAGCACCACATGAGTTCGAACCCAGTGAAGGACAGTGTAAATTATAAATTATAAAGACACTAAACAGCTAGTTTTTCATATTTTTTGTGCAAAAGAAAAAATAGAAAATAGATAAGATTAACCATGATTATAGGAACATATGTGCTTATATAAATAAATATAAAAATAACATATGTTTATAGTGATTATAATAAGTAGAATAGTATGTGTATATATATATATATATATATAGGCATTTTACAATATAATAAAATATTAGTTAAAAAAAAGGGGAAGAGGAGAGTAAAAACAGATACTTAAAGGGGTATCCTTAACTATAAAAATGCAGCAATAGTATAAAAAATTTAAAAGATCAAAATCAATATTAAGGCCAGTGGGAGCGAGAGTTTTCAGATTATATGCCCATTCCATTTCTTTTTTTGCCTAAAACTTTCTTAATGTCTCCACCTCTCCATGGAACATTGCAGATATCTATGCCGATGCATTTAAGGAGTTTTGGATTTTTTCTGTGTTGTAAAAAATGTTTTGAAACGGAATGATTTTCATAACCTTTTAAGATATTTCTGCAATGTTCAGCCAGTCTGGTTTTTAAGTCTCTAGTAGTCATCCCGACATATTGGAGCCCACAAGGACATTCTAAAAGATAAATTAAATTTTTTGTATTGCAATGAAAAATTTTTTTTATGTGGTATGTTTTCTGTGTCCTTGTGGATAAAAACGATGATGTTTTAGATTTTATAGTGGATCTACAGTCGTACTGGGAACATTGAAGTTTGCCATGAGAATTATTCTGCACAGCAGCTGGCTATATCCACATTCCATGGCTTAAACCTGCACTAACTTGCCTCATGGCATTTGGCAGATTTCTGGATTGAGCTGCCCTCTCTGATTATACATCACAAGCATACAATAGAGATTTCACCTTTACAACAAGCTTACCACCGATAACCATAATACCGATATTCGTTCACTAGTCGCCATTGCGACACTCCTCTCCTTTTTGCCCACACAATTTAAAAATCTCTCTCTTAACACTACAAAACTTACCTGGCTGGAATACAACATCATATCTTAAGTGCCTATCCTAGTATGCCCACTGATTTATCAACATTTATCTTGTACCCTGAGGCGCGTTTATACGCGTCGAGGAGGTTTGGTGCAGAGCATTTTTGGTTAAATATAGTTAGTAGGATGTCGTCTGCATAGGCTGAAACTTTAAATTCCTACATCGCTACTCTACACCTTTTATCACTGGGTGGTCCCTTATGAGTTGTAGTAAGGGTTCAAGGGCTAGTATGAACAGAAGGGGGGATAAGGGGCAACCCTGTCGCGTGCCATTTTTTAGGTCAAAGGGGCGTGGTGGTGTTCCAGGTATCATTGTCTGTGCTCTGGGATTTGTGTAAACGGCGCGTACTGCAGTGACAAACGTGTCCGGTAAGTGCATTTTGTGTAGTAACGTGAATAGGTAGGGCCATAGGACTCTATGAAACGCCTTCTCTGCATCCAGGGAAAGGAGCAGAGAAGGCGTTAGCTTCTTCCCGGCCCACCATATGAGATCTGCTGCTCTCCTTGTGTTCTCATGTAGCTGTCTTGTGGCGACGAAGCCCACTTGTTCTGCGTGTATGTATCTGGTAAGAAGTGGCTAATTTAGTCAGTTGGCTAGCAATTTAGCGTATGCTTTCAGGTCAAAATTTATTAGGGATATGGGGCGGTAGTTGGTGATATGTGTGCTGTCTCTTTCTGGTTTGGGGATAACGGTTATGTCCGCTGTTGAGAGGTCTTGGTTAGGTGCTTCTCACTCCATTGTTTGTACATTTTAGTTAGGTGGGGCGTGAGCTCTTCTTTCTTTAAAGGTCTTGTAATAGGCGCCGTCAGGTCCCTGGGCCTTGTTCCCTTTGTGCCCGGCAATGGCTGTTACTACTTCGTCCAGGTCTATGGGTGCTCCTAGGGGCTCCATCAGGTCTGTTGAGTCTCGGGAGTTAGGCTTTGTCTAGAAATGTCGAGAGCTCTTCCATGTACTCGCTGTTGGCTTTAGTCAGGGTAAAGGAGCGGTCCTATAATCATGGCAAAGAATTGTGTGAACTCATTATTGACATCTGTGGGGTTGGTAAGGATCGTTCCCTGTTTATTTCTGATGGCTATTAGCTCCCAGAGAGTTAGTGGGGATATGTCGTGGGTGTCATTAGTCTGAAAATAGTGTGCTATCTCTTGCTTAATACTCTGTGGAATCTTAAGAAGGGAGGCGTTCATCCTCCACTTCCAGGGTGTGCGGGCCCCGGGGTTTTTTAGAGTGCTCTATGTCTGCATGATCCGACCAAGGTATGAGGTTTATTGCGGTGGTCTTGATCCATTGCATGCCCAGCTGATTAGTGAGGAAGAGGTCAATGCGGGAGTAAGTGTAGAACGTGTAATCACAATCACTTGGGTGTTGGATTCTCCATGGGTCCAACAGTCCTGTATTAAGTATGAATTTGTGTATGAGTTTGTTCTGTCCCCCTCTGTTTTGTGAGCGTGGGAGATGATGTCCCCCCTCCCCGGTCTGACGCCAGGCAGGGTGTCGCATTAAGGTCCCCTTCCAGTATCAGGATTCCCCTCAGGAGATTATGTACAGTTGTTTCGAGGTCTGACCATAACTCTGGGGTGGGGGAGTTTGGTGCGTAGACATTGATAAGGTGGTAGGTGTCGGAGTAGAGTGTGCCCGACAGCACCATGTACCGGCCTTCTGAGTCAGTTTGTGCACCTGTGACCTGGATAGGGCATCTCTTGTGTATGAGTATCTCTACTCCATTTTTTTTTTTTTTTTTACAAGAGGCCCGTGACGCGTATGCTCTTGTGTATATGTGGTCTGTTAGGCTTATTCGTGAGCTACGTGGTATGTGTGTTTCTTGTACGAATGTGATGTCGGCCTTGTGTCTTCTTATTTTCCTTAACAGTAGTCTACGTTTATTGGGTATGTTCAGCCCGTTCACATTCAGTGAGGTTAATTTGAGGTCCATGTCTCATTATGGTGCAGTGTTTGTCAGCTTACCCAGTTTAAGACGGGTCGTCATTCCTTGTTTCCGGCGTGACTCGTGCCGTCCACCCCGGTGAGTGTGTCTTCGAGACTGAGCTTTTGCCAAGGTCTGGTGGAGAGGGTAGGGTGTTGAGGAGAAACGGGAGGTGGGAGAGAGTGGATGGGTATAGAGAAAGAAGATAGGGTGAGGGATATGAAAGTGAAAGGTTGTAGTGGATATACAACCTAGGAAAAAGCAGATGTACAAGTTAATACACTGTTGTGAACAATCTAGGTTCACAGTATGCTTAATACAGTAAATTAATCGGATATGTTTGTCCGGGTCTTACGAGTCGTCAGGAGCTATAGAGGGTGGGCGTCCGCCGCGCCGAGGGTATCTACTCTAATGGGGGTGATGCTCAGCCGGTACGCACCTTGGCAAGGCTCGGATAAAATATGAACAACCTGTGCTATCCATCCTACGGGGGGGAGGGGTGTGTCCACCTGTTGCGTGTCTGTCTGATCTGGCTTTCGAGAGTTCTGTCTCGGTTATTTACATGTCCGGTGGGGGGTTTCATTTATGAACTTGCGTTCTGTTGGGGGGATGATTTCAGTTGTCAATTTGGGGCAGGTTTGTACGCTTGTCGTTATCTTCTCGAGGTGTTTGCCCATGTATCTGTGTGTCTGACTCAGTCTGTCGGCCTCTGTGCGGTGTGTGCGAACAGGGGAGGTGTCTCTGGCGTCCGTTCCCTTGGTGTTAGCTACTGGACTTGGCTAAGCATTTTGTCTAGTGGTTACATGGGGGAATTGTGCACTGGGTACGTACCCTGGCGGGCTGTCCCGGCTATGGTATGTCCGTGTCCTCCCCTGTGGTACTTGCTTGGCTTCACGTCAGTGGAGGTGTGGCCTCTAGGGGGTACGTCATCACCTAGGCAGTCCCCACCCCGTCAGTAACCTGAGGTCCATCGCCCATGGTTAATTGGTTACCCACGGTCCCGTGATCTGGAGTTCCCGCTCATTTAGTATTTGCATTTTTAAGCTGGCAAAACAGTAAAATGCATTCATTACAGGGCCGGACTGGGAAAAAAATTAGGCATTTTTAAATCAGAGTGGCCCCCTAAGAAGAGGGCGGGGCCAGAGAGTGTGTGTTTTGTCATCACTAATGACAACACGCCCCCTCTCAAAGTGAGCATGTTGGTTCAATGCCCAGAGCCCTGCTGAAGAGCTCTGGCATTAGAAAAAGGCCCTGAATTTGTTCTGCGCAGCGCAAGCAAATTTAATAACATGCTTGCGCTGTGTTTGCTTTTAAATTGTCTCTGGTGTCTCCACAAGTGGGATACCAGAGGACAAAAGGGCCAAGAAAGTGCATGGTGCATATGTTTGGAGCCTGATTGTGGGATTGCGTGTGTGTAGAGTGTGGTGTGGTATTGTATAAATAGGTCAATTTAATTTGTGTTTGTTGTGTAACATGTGTAGCTAGGGGCTGTAGAGAGTGTGTGTATAGGGGGCATAGTTTTATAGGGGATGCAGCGAGTGTGTGCATACGGGCTGAAGTGTGTGTGTATAGGTGACGTAGTGTGTGTAGGGGTTGCAGAGAGGGTGTGTTTAGAGAATGTTGTATGTGTTTGCTGACAAGGAATGTAGTGTGTGTGTGTAGGAGATCTACTGTGTAAATGACCCAGTGTGTGTGTGTGTGTGTGTGTAGAGGATTAAGAGTGCATATAGGGTAAGGGATCTAGTGTGTATCTGGAGCGTAATGTGTGTAGTGGTGCAGTGTGAAGGGGTGCTGTAGTGTGTGTGTGTGTGTGTGTGTGTGTATATATATATATATATATATATTTGGACTTATTGTATGTGTGAGGGGCGCAGTGTGTGTATGTAAGAGGGGTGCTGTGTGTGAGGGTGTTTTTATCTGCTGTCACATTCTAGGTTTCTAATTTTCTTTGTCTGTTAACTCACTGAGGGTTATTTTTTATATATATATATATATATATATATGTGTGTGTGTGCTGTATATGTGTGGGAGTGTGCTGTGTGTGTCTGGGTGCGCAGTGTGTGTGTCTGGGTGCGCAGTGTGTGTGTCTTGTGGGGATATTTATGGGATAATAATAGTAACAGTGAGAATTGCCCACTAATTCAATTCTCAGATCCCAAATATCGTTATCGTGTTAAGTGAAAAGTATTTCATATAAATAATATCACAATGTTATAAAAATAGATTTTATTTTATAATAACAATTAATTAATAATAATAATAATAATATGTAACATGCGTGACAATAATCAATGAATATCCAGTATAAAATGGTATGCAATACAAAGTAATGGCTATACACGTTTCAATGGCTAAACAGCATTTTCTGTCAAGTCTTACATGATTTATGAGGTATCCTTACAGACTGAAAGGAAAACTTTTCACAGCGAAGGGCCATAAAACCCTGGCTAACAGTTAGAATAACTGAATAACCCTTTCAATGCTGGCTAGATCTCCTAGGTAATTAAGATCTATTCTTATGTAATTTCAAATAAAATAACATTTAAACCAGTTCATTAGTCATTTCCTGGAACCATCCAATAAGAGAATCTACCATATTATATAAGCAGATTTTAATTTGTCTAAAAGATATGTTCTCTTATATTAGAGCAAATCAATACACCTGGATAAAAACAGCGGTATGCTAACACGTGATAATATCACATCAATATATAATTATTCTTAATTCCACCTGCAGAATGGAATGTTTATAACTATATATTCTTTAGTTAAAGGACCACTCTAGGCACCCAGACCACTTCAGCTTAATGAAGTGGTCTGGGTGCCAGGTCCTTCTAGGGTTAACCCATTTTTTCATAATTATAGCAGTTTCAGAGAAACTGCTATAATTATGAATGGTTAAGCCTTCCCCTAATCCTCTAGTAGCTGTCTCATTGACAGCCACTAAGGCGATGCTTCTCACTGTGATTTTCACGGTGAGGTATAGCGTCATAGAAACATTGTAAAGTTTCCATGTGACGAGCTGAATGCGCGGCAGCTCTTGCATGCGCATTCCGGCGGGGAGGAGGAGGAGGAGAACTTTCCCCTTCCAGGGCAGGGAGGGGTCCTGGTGGGGGCACCCTCAGGGCACTATAGTGCCAGGAAAGCGAGTATGTTTTCCTGGCACTATGTGATCACACAACTAAAATTTCTTAATATGGAAATCTGACCGTGCTTTATCCAGTCATATATAATGCTATTAATACATTTTAATTAATTTAATTAATTAAATGAAACCAGTATAATTACCAGTTGAGTAGATATTTCATCCGATTGGTAGATAGTCTCAGGAACTTATTTGGATGTCTGTAGGTGCATGAGTTGGTTAGAAAGTCAGTAAAACTCTAAGTGTTAGAGTTTTAAGAGTAGAGTGTTAGTCTCAGATGTTGTGAGTTGGAGTCCCCAAACTTCCAATTCCTCTCTCCTCTTTTTCTTTCTCCTTTGCATACCCCCTATCTTCCCTTTGACCTAACTTTTAAAGGGCCAGACTCTCTGTACGTCATCAGTTGATAACCCAATAGAAGCACTAGAGGTGTGGTTATCTTCCAAATCGCAATTTAGTTATTTGGTCTATAGAGGGCAGTCTTGTCCCACTAAACATACCTATCCAGGAAAGAGTTAACTTTTCCTGGTGGCTATTTTGACGTCATTTTGGCCTATCTTTATCTTTGCTATAACTTACATTTGCTGTCAGATCAAACAGCTTCTTTAAGTTTTGTCCAGACTTAGTCTGGCAAATTCCTGCTATAATTTCTGATATGGCAGATCATGAACTAAGTTTAACCTTTTCCGTACAATGGTACCTTCTACATATAGACAGTAAAATGTAATTATTTAATCTTCTCTGTCACAAATGTCTAGGTTTAGAATTGATCTATTCCATTAGCATTTTAGACCGTCTATCCAACCCCCGTTCTCCTTATCACTTGGTTTGTTTATACTATGCATTCCTTTAGCTCTGGCAAAGTGGTTAGTTTTACAGATAGAAATCTTGTGTCTTTTTGTTAGCTTGAAAATAACAAAATGGAGTCTGGTCTGTTCAGAGTGACTCAGAATATACACTTTTAGTTTCTATCATAGCACAAGATGTCTGCCGATATAAATACCCTGACAGTCTGGGGGTGCTGTGTGTGTGTGTCTGGGTGCTGTGTGTGTGTGTCTGGGTACTCTGTGTGTCTGGGGGTGCTGGGTGTGTCTGGGGGGTGCTGTGTCTGGGGGTGCTGTGTGTGTCTGGGGGGTGCTGTGTGTGTGAGTGAATGTATTTTTTATGTAAATTTAAATATTTTTTTTTTACTAATAAAAATAAAAAATTATTATTCCCCCCCCTCCCTTCTTACCTTTATCCTGGGAGGGGGAGGAGGAGATCCGTTATGCCTGGGGAGGTGGGAGCCATGCTGCCTTCCCTGGTGGTCCAGTGGTGAGAGTGAACTCTAACCTGCAGGTTAGAGTTCACTCTCGCGAGATCTGAGCGTTGCCGCGGCAACGCTCAGAATCCCGCGAGAGGACCGGCGGAGCTGCTTGTTGGAGCTCCGCCGGGTCCTCCCTCCCTCCCTCACCATCCGGTGCGGCCGCATCTCCCTGTCTGTGGGCCGGTGAGGGAGATCTTTGATCTCCCCACCGGCCCACGGAGGCACTATGCAGGGCCGGCGCTCGGATAGCGCTGGCCCTGCAGGGGCCGGCCGGGGAGATCCCCTGCCGGCCTCGGCCCCACGGCCATCGCGGCCCACCGGGCATTTGCCCGGTATGCCCGATGGCCAGTCCGGGCCTGATTCATTATGTATCTCAATTATAAACACCGTCCACATACATCATGCATTGCTATGTATAAAACCGCTTTTAGGCACTTTTCTATTTTTTCTCTTGTAAATAACATAGGAATGGTGTTCTTACTCACTTTTTTTCCAATGCCGTGCCGGTCTCGCTGCGGCTGGCCTCCTCCATAGCTGAGATTATCCTTATCAATCAGCATCTCCTCGTAGAGATGCTGTAAATCAATGCATCTCTATGGGGAACATTTAGCGCCTCCATGAAGAGCGTGGAGATGCTGAATGTAGGTACTGAGATAGAAGACACTTGAGTGGCTGTTTGATTGACGGCCCTAGAGGTGTTACTAGGAAGCAATTTAAACACTGCCTTTTCTCTGAAAAGGTGGAGTTAACATTGACTAGCCTGCATGGACATTATATAGACACCAAAGCCACTACATTAAGCTGTAGTAGCTCTGGTGACTATAGTTTCCCTTTAGGAATTGTATTTTTATCTTTGGGGAAAAAAAAAAAATGCCCTCTAACTTTTTTTAGTTGGCTCCTAGATTGAAAGCAAATTTGTCAATCCCTTCTCTAAGTACCAAAACAATGTTAGCTTAATGAAGCAGTTTGATGCATAGTTTATGATCTTGCAGTCTTTCTACTCAATTCTCTGGCATTTAGAAGTTCAATCACGTTTGTTTCTGTTTATGCAACCCTATCCATGCCTCCCCTGAGTGTGATACATCCCACCTCCATTACATGCTTTCATTTTCAATCAGATCTTCGTTTTTAATCTCCTACTCTGCTAATTGAACTTTAAAGGGATCCTGTAGTGCCAAGAAAACAAATGTTTTCCTGGCATTATGGGTTTAAAAGTTGCCCCCCTTCAGTCACTTACCTGAATCCAGCGCTGATATCCCTCAGTGCTGGGTCAGGCTCTGCCCACGCTAGGGGGAGACCTTATGTGCCGCGCACGCATTAGCCCTCCCTATAGGAAAGCATTATTTAATGCTTTCCTATAAGAAGCATATCTGGCGCTGGAGGTCCTCATGCGAAGGGCGATTCTGGAGGCGTCCCCGGTGGCTTGGTGGGCAGCCATTGTGGGCAGACGCAGTGCTGCAATCAGGGCTGCCATCCAGAAATTTTGGGGCCCCTGACACAGCTCAGGTCTGGGCCCCGGTTACCTGCACCCAAGTCCGCCCCAGGGATGCAGTGTCTGCAGGGCCGGTGCAAGGATTTTTGCCATTCCCATGTGACATCACAATGCCCCACCCATATGCCATGTTAACTAACACCAGTGCTGCAGTGCCACCGTGTTTACATTAAAAGGCCTGCGGGGACAGGCTATAGACACCAGAACCACTACACTAAGCTGCAGTGGTTCTGGGGACTATAGTGTCCCTTTAATGTGAGGTAAATTAGAGATTAGTGCCGCGAATAATATACTAGATTGCCTACTTACAACCAGATGAGGATGATGATGGGCTCTAGCTGCCGTCTGGCTCCACTGGTCTGGTGTAGAACAGGCTCTCTGGAGGCGGTGTGTAACTGTGGTCACAAAAATCAATGTTCTGGGAGAACGGGAAGCAGCTCCATTATTTTGAGGGCCCTTTACACAGCTCATGGTCTTGGTCCCAGGGTCCACCTTCATGTTCCACCAATGAGTTTGTTCACAGGGGGTGGAGTGTGTGTGGGGGGGGGATGTCCTGATGTGTGCAAGGAATGCATTGTGTGAATCTGTGTTTGTATGTGTAAGGGCTGCAAGGTGAGTTTGTGTATGTATGTGTATGTATGGGATGCAGTGTGTGCGTCTGGAAGGGATGCATTGAGTGTGTGTAAGGGGTGCATTATGTGTTGCTGTGTGTAAGGGATGCATTGCTTGTGTATGTGTGTCTGTGTGTAATGCATTGTGTTTTTCTGTGTGCAAGGGGTGCATTGTGTGTGTGTGATGTCTCCCCCCGTCAATTTCCTTCTCCCCCCCTCCAATTTCCTTCTTCGCCCCCTCTCTCCAATTTCCTTCTTCTCCCCCCTCCAATTTCCTTCTTCTCCCCCCCTCCCTCAAATTTCCTTCCTCTCCCTCCCCCCTCAAATTTCCTCCCTTCCTCTCCCTCCCCTCCCTCAAATTTCCTTCCTCTGACACCTGACGGGCGCGCGAGGATGCACTCTCCTCTGTGTGCTTCCGCTCCCTCGCGCGCCGCGTACCGATGCCAGCGCCGGAAGATGACATCATCTTCCGGCTCCGGCATCAGTACGGTGCGCGAGGGAGCTGAAGAGCAAGCACACAGAGGAGAGTGCTCCCTTGCGCGCGCGCCGGGTGTCAGCAGGGCCAGCCTCTGAGCCCTGAGGTGACTGGCTGCTGGGCCCCCAGGAGAAGAGGCTGGCCCAGTGGGTACATACCGGGGTCGCAGGGCCTTCGACCTGGTATGTACACCACTGAATGTGGCGCCCGGACGACCTGAGCAGTCTGGGCCCCCCAGGACCGCCGGGCCCATGACAACCATTACGGTTGTCATGCCCTGATGGCGGCCCTGGCTGCAATGTAAACATTGCAATTCTCTGGACCTGCAATATTTAACATTGCAGCACTAGGTGCAAATGGGACACCGCACCCAGACCACTTCAATTAGTTGAAGTGGTCTGGGTGCCTACAGTGTCCCTTTAATCACACACAAGGCTACTGTAGGCTATAAACAGAGAAGGAGATAAGAAACTCTAAAAACTAGTTTTCTCAGTACCTGTCTTGATAGCTGCTTCTGCACTCCTACTAAATCTGTAGTTTCTTGAACGGAAACTTTACATCTCTTATTATCTGAGAAACCTTTTTAGACTGTTTTTATATAGGCATATTCTTTGATCACCCAAATCATGATCTAAGGGGCACACTTTTATGCAACTTGATGGCAAAACAATCCTGTTACAATAACATTTACGTTACTTTTTTTTTTTGTTCTTTTTAAAAAATCACCAAGAATATGTTATTTTCTTTGAATGTTTTATCACAATGTTCCAAAAAAAATGGTCTAGAAGCAGAGGTCTTGCTCTAATTATTGAAGGGAAATGATGCCTTTCTAGGTGTCCTTTGTTCCTATGGAATATTTTATTCTTAACTTTTGGGTCAGCATATGTTTTATTGCTGCTGACTGAGATGCTGTTTTTTTGTGAGATAATGCTGAGCAGCCATATTTCTTATTTCCCCTTTGCCACCTGACAAACATGTAATGAAGGTGTCTGGGTGATTTAAACCTCTTGCTGAATCTAAAACAACCTCATCCCACACAGCAGTGCGTGGCGTATGTGTTGGTGTGAGTACAGGTAAATAGATAAGGGGAAGTCATTACTAAGCTCGTTTGGTCTGTGTCATTACCCAGAATGCTTTCTGCTGGTATTTGATCATGTTCGGTCTATTAATGTGTCATTATGTTGCATTCAACACTCAGCGAGGTGTGATCTGTAAATAAGGAATCTTGGCAGACTAATGCTAACTTTTCATGTCAGTACTTCACAACACCCCTTCATTTAACCATTTACTTCATATAGTATGGCAAAGCCGATTCTCAAAGTCTGTATACAAAAATATAGGGATTATATATCGGTTCTAATCACTAAATGTATAATGACCAATTAGTTTAAACTTTGCCTTTCAGCCATTCTCAAAAGATTCCACTTATATCAGTCATATTTGTGCTGCCACTTACATGCTTTTTAGTTAGCTGGTAACACTAACTTGAATCTCTGTGGCTATATTGCACTTTCCTCCCTATTCAAATTATAAAAGCTCTTTAAAAGCCAAAGCAATGCTATTCTAGCTTAAACTCCTTTCTTATTTGAGTTCATCGATAAAGAGTGGAGATTATTTGGTCCATGGGGGAATTGATTGTTTCCCTATGTGGGAATGGGGACAAATTTGTCTGTGTCTAGTCCCCTTGTTACAGGGTTATAGTGACAAATATCATGTTGGATTCTCCTGGTGGTTCAGCTTGTTCTGTTAAATGCAGTCTTCTTCCTCTCACTCTTAAGCTTTAAAACTTGAATGCCATCTGAGCAAAGATTGAAGTCAAGTTATTACATAGTTGCACGTTTTCAATGTTCTCAAAAAATCCTGCTTGTTTGCACATAAGTTCTTCCCAACTCAAAAGAGTCATCCAAAATTGGACCCCTGGGAATCTCAGCCTGTCACCAGCCGCCTGGCTAAACTCTTCCTTCTACTGCAGCACAAAGAAACCAGGAGATAGTCACCGGAGCCCCAAATTTATAAGATCGTTCCAAGATGGTTTAGTCCCGATAAGTAAGATGGTGCCCAGAATATCCTGACTCCATATACAACCTATTTAACAAGTATCTTTCTGTATGCCAGTGTTTTTTCTGTTTAATTGCATGGTCTCATTCCTAATGCTGATTTACAGTCATAGCAGTGTAAAGTAAATAGTGGTCCTCCTGTAGGTTAAGTTCAAGTTGCATCACTTTGACAATAGTCAGAATTATTTAATAACATTCTGCTTGGATGCTGTTATATATAATATTTTGTAACGTGTGTACTCAGTTTAACAAATGTATGCTTTTCTGAGCCAAAAGTGGTACGACTTAACCAAAATGTTATTGTGTCCCTTTGGAAAACGAATCCAGCTGCCTGTAACTTATTTTGGGACTCCCTATTTGTAAGTGAGTGCACATGCACATCAAAACATGTTTCAAATTACTTGTGAGGTTAACTCGACCTGAGAATCCATCTTGTGGAAATATAGCCCTGTGCTTCCTGAACAGCATCACAATTTGACAAACCTTCACTCTGTCTTCACATTATAAATCAAATGTAATTAAATATGCCCTTCCTATTCCCTATAAATCTGGATGCCTGGCTAAGGGCCCAAAATAATTGACTTCATTTCACCACATGAAAAGATTGAAACAAAATGGAGTTTTAACCCTTTTCATACCTTATATCACTGACGGGCTTATTGAAAAAAAATCTGATTAAGAATGAGCCCAGAACACCTCATACATCTGGCTGCATTCAATTACCTGTGATAAATGTATCACCAAGTTCTAGCTTCTAATTCTCCAGTGAGCTGTAATAGATAATGCTGAGCTCAATCGATCATAGGTAATAGAATTTACCCCAGAGTTTCTACTAGTGCTGGGTGTTTCCAGGTGTACAAAGTATATTTAAAATAAATAAATAAATAAACCCTGACAGGGAGATCGAATTGACTGGAGATAAGAAAGGGAGAAAATAGACTGGAAGAACATTTTAATGTGAACATTGTTATTTTATAATAATGGGCCGGATTAAAGGACCACTATAGTTCCAGGAAAACATACTCATTTTCCTAGCTCTATAGGGTCATTTGGTCCCCCTAACGCCAGGCTCTAGGGGGAGGAAGGGGTTAAACACTTAGTTTTTTTCCACCGCCTTCGGTGCTGGGGACTCTCCTCCTTCTTTCCCGTCATCGGCTGAATGCGCATGTGCGGCATGAGCAGCGCGTGCATTCAGCCAGTCTCATAGGAAAGCATTCTCAATGCTTTCCTATGGACGCTGGCGTCTTCTCACTGTGAAAATCAAAGTGAGAAGCGCCTCTAGCGGCTGTCGATGAGACAGCCACTAGAGGCTGGATTAACCCATTTGTAAACATAGCAGTTTTCTGAAACTGCTATGTTTACAGCAGAATGGGTTAATCCTAGAGGGACCTGGCACCCAGACCACTTCATTAAGCTGAAATGGTCTGGGTGCCTATAGTGGTCCTTTAAGCTTAAACTAAGCTTAATCCTGCCCATTAGTGTAGACATTTCTTTCAAGGTTTTTTCACAATGAGTGTAATTTCTCTAGATTTGAGGACAGTAAAGCGATTTGAGAAGATCTTAACGATTGTTAAAACTGTTATGGACATTTTGCTGTCCATTGCTGGCAAGCGAGACTGTAGTAGATGGCAAGACATAATCTTTTTATGCTAGACTAGACAGTAAAAGTAGACCAGATTAAATATGATAAGAGTATTGATCATATGAGAAATATGTCTGCCATCTCTGTACTCGGCAAGACATTTCTTTTTTTTTTCTCAGTAAAACATTATTGTAACAATTCCCACTGTGAATTTCTACTTTATTTTGGATCAATTGAGACATTTTATAGTGAACATCTTTCCTGTTATGAACACAGCTATGAATTGAAGTGGTAAAGGACAAGTTTTTATCCTATATGTACATTGGCTGTTTCACTCATACAAACCAGCTGCATCCACAGTGAATGAGCCATGTCTGTGTTTATATGCCCACCATTTGATTATTATGAGGTTCTTCTGTCCGGTAAACATTTTGAAGAAAGTCCAATTGAATAGTAGTACTTAGTAGATATGGGTGGGTGACTTTTTTATTTTTTATTTTAATAAACCCAGAACGTCTCAGCAAAACTCTGGAGGAACTAAACTATTTCCTGTGCCTCTGAATTAGGAATATTGACTTTGGAGAAGGGTTAGTGAATGCTTAAGCCGGAAGCTAAACAAACATTTATCTTTAGGGTTCCTTAAAGATTTTTCTGAAAAATGAGGCCAGTGTCACTAAAATCCATGTGTACCAGAGGCAGGGGGGATGGCGAAGAGCCAACACAAATGCTGTCCCCCATTAATAATCAGAGAATCTGGCTCCTCACGTTTAGAGGTTAACCTCTTCCCAATTTGGTCTCCACAGCAATTCTGCTGATGTATCAAAGACTTGTCACTGCTTAATTAGCTCCATACCTTCTTTGCATACAGTTTTACAGTTTGTTTCTAAAATTTTATAAAAGTTATGTTTCAGAAAAATAAGTTTTTCTAAATATGTATTCTTACAAAGAAGAGGACTGTCACATATCCTTAGTATCCATGTGACAAAAACTTAGATAATTACCTTCTGAAGATCAGGGTGGTGCAGTAGACATTGCTTACCTAGATTTCAGTAAGGCTTTTGACACTGTTGCACATAGAAGGCTTATAAATAAACTGCAATCTTTAAGATTGGATTCCAATATTGTTGAATGGGTAAGGCAGTGGCTGAGTGACAGGCAACAGAGGGTTGTAGTTAATGGAATATATTCGAAGCTTGGACTTGTCACCAGTGGGGTACCTCAGGCATCTGTACTTGGACCCATTCTCTTTAATATTTTTATTAGTGATATTGCAGAAGGTCTTGATGGTAAGGTATGTCTTTTTGCTGATGATACTAAGATATGTAACAGGGTTGATGTTCCAGGAGGGATAAGCCAAATGACAAATGATTTAGATAAACTAGAAAAATGGTCAGATTGTGGCAACTGACATTTAATGTGGATAAGTGCAAGATAATGCATCTTGGACGTAAAAACCCAAGGGCAGAGTACAGAATATTTGATAGAGTCCTAACCTCAACATATGAGGAAAGGGATTTAGGGGTGATTATTTCTGATGACTTAAAGGTAGGCAGACAATGTAATAGAGCAGCAGGAAATGCTAGCAGAATGCTTGGTTGTATAGGGAGAGGTATTAGCAGTAGAAAGAGGGAAGTGCTCATGCCATTGTACAGAACACTGGTGAGACCTCACTTGGAGTATTGTACACAGTACTGGAGACCGTATCTTCAGAAGGATATTGATACCTTAGAGAGGGTACAGAGAAGGGCTACTAAACTGGTTCATGGATTGCGGGATAAAACTTACCAGGGAGGGTTAAAGGATCTTAACATGTATAGCTTGGAGGAAAGACGAGACAGGGGGGATATGATAGAAACATTTAAATATATAAAGGGAATCAACACAGTAAAGGAGGAGACTATATTTAACCCCTTAAGGACGAGTGACGGACGAGGTCCGTCACTCAGGGGAAAGGGTTAATGACGAGTGACGGACCTCGTCCGTCACGCGTTAAAATTAACCCCTGATCGCTGCGGTGCCGGCGATAGCGGGGTTAATGCTGTTGCAGACCAGCAAGAGCAAATTGCGATGTCCCAGCCCAGGGGCAGACCAGCAACAGCAAATTGTGATGTCCCAGCCCATGTGATCGCTGTGACAACCAGTCACAGCGGTCACAATGCTGCTGGGACATCTGATCCGCCTCCCTCCACCTCTTGTAGGTTTGTGAAGTGGAGAGAGACGGATCGGTGCTACATTGTGTCCCTGAGGAATAGCTAAGTTGTAATAAAAGTTGCCTACCCCTTTCCCCTATATAAAAAAATAAAATAAAATAACCCTTTCCCTGCTGTTTGATCACTGATAGCAGTGATCAATATACAGGTCACAGTTCTTTACTGTGATATATATTTTTTTTTTATTTGAAGGGTTAAGTTTTATGTTTTTTTTTAACCCAAAGGGGTTACATTTTATTATTTGATTTTATTAGTGTATGATTTAGTTACTTGGGTGGGTGGAATTTAGTGGGAATTAGGGAATAAAAAAAAATATTTATTTTTTTAGTTATTTAGTTAAAGTTTTGTTAGCTGCGTTAACTGTATTTAACAATGTTCAGGAAGTATAGTGCAGAGGAGGCTTATGCCCTGTTAGCGTCCGACTCAGAGGCGACAGACACTGCCTCAGAGAGTGATGCAGGGGACAGGGACCATGTGCCAGATACTGTAGGACCATCAGGGGAAATCGACGATTCCCCTAATGCTGAACATGGCGCAGATGACTGGGTACCCCCTAATAATTTTTCCCCAGACATCCCAGTGTTTACAGCCAATCCTGACATACAGGCTGACCTGTCTGGCTATAGTGCGCTGGATGTTATGCAGCTGTTCTTGGGGGATGAGATTTTTGGGGAGATAGTCACCCAGACTAATCTCTATGCGGAGCAGTATTTGGCACGCAATCCAGACTCTCTTATCTCCAGGAAAGAGAGATGGAACCCAACCAGTGTGCCAGCATTGAAAGAATTCTGGGCATTGACCATGTTAATGGGGATAATTAAAAAGCCCACTATTAGGATGTATTGGTCTAAATACATTGCCGAGACAATGCAGAGGGAAAGATATGAAGACATACTGGGATTTATGCACTTTAGTGATAATAGCAAGTGCCCCCCAAAAGGTGATTCGCAGTATGATCTTCTTTATAAAATCCGCCCTTTAATTGCCCACTTTAACAGTAAATTTGCCACTATATATACCCCCAATAAAAACATTTCCATTGACGAGTCCCTCATGAAGTTCAAGGGAAGACTGGGATTTAGACAATATATCCCATCCAAAAGATCCCGATATGGGATCAAATTATATAAACTGTATGAAAGTGGCAGTGGCTACGTATACACCTTCCGTGTATACGAAGGAAGGGATAGCCACCTTGATCCTTCATGTTTCCCAGATATAGTAGGGATAAGTGGGAAAATTGTCTGGGACTTAATAATGCCATTACTTAATAAAGGTTATCATTTATACATTGATAACTTTTATAATAGCATCCCATTGTTAAAAATGTTATACTGCTTCGAGACTGTGGCCTGTGGCACTATTCGAAAAACTCGCACAGGTTTCCCAAAGGCTCTAGCAAACAAAAAAATGAAAATGGGGGAAACAGCAGCTCTCTGCCAGAATGAACTGCTGGCACTCAAATACAGGGATAAAAAGGATGTTTTCATCTTAACCACCATTCATGGTGAAAACACTCGGTGGGTCGCAGTTCGTGGCAGAGAGGAATGCAAACGAGTGCCAGTTTGCATACGGCAATATTATCGGCACATGGGGGGGCGTTGACCTGTCCAATCAACTGATGCAGCCGTATTTGATCATGCATAACCAGGGCATGGTATAAAAAAGTGGGCATATATCTGATGCAGATGGCAATACACAATGCATTTGTCATTTTCAAAAAGGCAAATGCTGGGCTGAATATCACTTTTCTTTCGTTCCAGTTTAACCTCATTTCTTGGTTACTTGAGTGCCACACAAGGAGACCATCAGTGGAGCCTAGCAGAAGAATGGAGACAGGTCACGTCTGCTTTAAGATTCCACCAACCCCTAAAAAACAAAACCCCCAGAAAAGGTGCAGGGTGTGTTACAAGAGGGATGTAAGAGCTGAGACCAGCTATTACTGCCCTGATTGCCCCTCTCAGCCCGGCCTATGCATTGGCCACTGTTTTAAATTTTTTCACACCCAGGCCGAATAAGTAGACCAGTTTTGGGTGCACACACCAACTTTACAAAATACACACAAGAAGTTCTTTGTGATAAGTTTGTGTGCCAAAAACTAAATAAAACACAATTTTACTCCAATATTTAGCAGAGGTTTGCTGTGAAATGGCTACGTAGAAAGTGTCAAAACAACCCTAGATAAATAGCCTGTGATGTCCACTTTCTATAAATATATACTTTTGTGTGACAATTTTGTTTTCTTTTATGGCTATTAAACTTACAAGACAAACATACCAAATTCTAAAATCGCTCCACATTAAAAGTTTATTTTACTCCTTGTGCTTTGTGACCTGTAACTACCAAAAAAAACTTTAAATCCCAGACACATTATATATTCTGTAAATCAGAACAACTAAATGAATTAATTTTTAATTACTTTTCTTAACCTGCACTAATTATGCACACATTATTATCGCAAAAACTGTAAAAAAACACACAAAATTTTCAATTTTTTTTTTTTTTTTGACATTTTTCTGTATTTTTTTTTTTTTTTTGAAGTCTTTATTTTTGGAGTGCATGAAAATATAACAAAAGGGCTCCTCATGCCCCAATAGCATTGACAAGTATATAACCAGACATATGTTAACAGTTGGTCAGCATGTGAAAAGATCAGCACAATTTTTATATAACAACATAAACATATTTAGCGTTCCTGTCTAACCGATCAATGCATAACATGCTTGTTGGCAGGAACTTTTCTAGACATGCTGGATGAAAGATTGCGGTCTAATAGCGAGTGAGTGCTTACTACGGAAAAGGTAGGTTAGTTAGTGTGAGATGTCTCTCTACGTGTAATACCTATTGAGAAATAATAAAATGGTAGAAAATTAAACAAGCTTACATCTAAGCAAGTTAGGTACACAAAATGCTATGATGCTTGGTAAGTTAAGCTAGTGTATCTGCAATACGCGAGCATATTGTGCCATGTTTTAGACAGCCAGGATATGAGACTAGTCGACTGAGAGAAATTAGTTAAGCTTAATACAGTTCTAACATTAATGTATCCATACAATGGTGACTGTATAGACAGGCTTGTACATGTTGCTGATGAATAAAGAGAGTAAACAGGTACATCCATTTTTGCATTGTCCCGACAGCATATGCAATCGTTATGGTTAGATACATTGACTTCTTAGGGCATAGCAATATAAATACAGTGCACATTTTTTAACATTTGCACACCTACATACGTACATATACATACACATATATATATATATATATACATATATATACCTATATACATTCACACACACAAAAAAATAAAATAAAACATTTATAAGAAGTGCTAAACTTAAACTGTTTTTTCTTTTCTTTCTTTTTTCCTAATTTCGGTGACCACAAATTTGAATATAATAACTGTATAGAAACTGAGTAGGTATTTGTATATAGTGGCTTGTCTGTCCTGACCTCTTTTGGCACTGGCGTTAGCGTCTTTGAGCCCTGGGCATGAGGGGAACAATGCTTTTGTGAGGTGCTGGCTAGGCTTTTGGGGCTGGTTATACTAGGAGCATGTTTGGAGCACAGAGACTTAAGGTAACCTTTAAAAAGAGAGTCTGAGATGCCTGTAAGTGAGAATATATAGACATGCTGGGCGGTCCTGTTTAGCAGAAGAAGCATGCAGCATAGGCGGGTCAGGTTTAGCATAGGGCCGGTATGAAGGTCAGGGTCTCGAGTGGCTAGCTGGCATGTTAGGTCAGAGGCTCTGCTCTTGCTGGGGGGTGAGTTGTCTATTTGATGAGGGTGACGGGGTACTGGTATTATATGGTCTATGTTACGCTTTTGTTCCACTAGGTGCAAGTGCGAATGTTATACGTGAAATGATAGTGGTCATAAAGGAAAATAATAATAATATCACATGGAAACAGGTATTATAATCAGGCCTTGTGGAGTCTTCCGCTTAGTGGGGTCTTTGATGGCCAGCGTTCTGTTTACTGTCCACTAGGTCCCACATCCGGGGAACAAGCTGGGGTTCAGCATCGCAGCTTGAGTCCAGGGGTTATATTGGATTTCCCTCCAGTCCCAGGCTGTGGTCTTGGTTTACAATTGCGTGTTGCCTATGCGGGTCCGCTGTTATCCTTGTCCATCTTCGATTCCGTGGTGAGGTCGCGGCTAGGGGACCATAAACCTGTCTGGGTGCCAAACCAATGAAAATACAAATAACTAAAAGTTGGTGAAGAAGTGGTAACTTAATCATGTTTGGGAGTCCTTTCAGCCTGGGCACCTTTTGCCCTCTCAGGGTCTCAAGTGCCAGTAGGTTACCGGTTTGCCCGTTGTGCCTTGTAGGCCGTGGAGGACTTGGTGGTGGGGTCTTCTGGGTGAAATGGTCTGATGTTCGCTATGTCCCATGTGTGTGGGGTCTGTGGTCCCTGAGCTGGGGTGGCATGCTCCTGTTGCGGTGACAGGTCCAGCGCTGTCAGTACTGTGTCCATTTCCGAGGGGTCAGTTACCCGTGTTATTGCGCCCCCTTGTGTAATAATCAGGCTTCTGGGTGATGCCCAGCGGTATAGTATTGCGTGCTGGCGGAGTGCAGTGGTCAGGGGTTTGAGGAGGCTTCTCCATATCAGAGTGGGTCTGGACAAATCTCGGAAGAAGGACAGAGTGGCTTTCTCGAAGGGGTAAGTATCCCTCCCCCTTACCGCTGCCATGAGGGTTAGCTGGGCCGATCTCGTCTGTAGTTGCAGGATAACATCCCTCGGGGTGTCCGCTGGGGTTTTGGTCGCTCTCGTGATGCGGTACATTCCATCTATTCCGATTGTTTTCACCTGCTGCGGCGTGAGTAAGGAGGTGAGGAGCCTCCCAACGAATTGTGGCAGGTTGTCTTGGGATATTGACTCAGGGACCCCTCGGATCTTTATGTTCCTGCTTCTGGTTCGGTCCTCCACCGCGTCCATGCGGGCAGCGAGTAGGGCCTGGCCGCGTTGTAGCTCTGCATTTTGGGCCTCTAATTGCGTGCATCTAGCGGTGAGGCCTTGTGATGCTTCCTCTGTTTTTTTGACCCGGCCTTCCACAGTGTGTATCTCTTCTCTCAGTACTGCCACGTCTGCTGCAAACAGCGTGCGGATATTACATAGGAGGGCTTTGATGTCTCCCTTCGTAGAGGGTAGTTCGTTGTCCTCATCTGAGGAGGCATTGTGTAAGCCCCCTGTGCTGGGGAACTCATCCAGCTCGTCCAGTGCTTGTTCTCCTGAGGAGGCCGAGGTTGTGTCGCCATAGTAGTTTGGTGCAGGTTTTCCCGCTGCTTTCACAGGGCGGAGGAGAAGGTCTCCGATGTCGCGGGCCCCCGCTGGCTTCACTGCTCCCTGGTGCTTAGATTTCTTTCCCATCTCGTGGTATCACGTTATGAGTCGAAATTGGTGAGTTTTGGGTGATAAATTTGCGTTTTTCAAGCTTGTGTTGGCGGAGCTCAGTTGATGTGCGTCTGCTTCCATAGGTTGCTGGCTCCGCCCCCCCTGTATTTTTTTATAATAAATAAGCATTTATATATTTGTGTGTTACATCAAATTAAAGCCCTTTCTGTCCTTTAAAAAACGATGTATAATATGTGTTGGTGCAGTTGAATGCACACAGCAAAAAATGAAAAAAATGCTGTTGTCATTAAGTGAAAGACAAGCTTTTGAAGCTCTGTCCTTAAGGGGTTAAGCAATAACCTCAGTTTGTAATATGTTTGCGCCATTTTGTCCCAGACAAATTACAATAACAATAATGCATAAACAAGCTTCAAGGCTATACTACGACTCTTTCAGTACACAATATACTGTTGTAACCCCAAGTTAATGGAACTTCCCCAAATCCGGGAATCTCCCACGACTGTGCACTTACGTATAAACAACAGATAAGCTATTCAGACTTTAAGATGCCATCTTGAACTAAGTCAGGGAAACTTCCATGACGTATACATCCTTTAGTTATGGCCTTGTATGTTTGCCAAATTAAGGGAGGTCCTAAAATGAATAAAGTAAAAAAGTTACTTTTTCATATTTGAACTATGGTAACCCTAAAATGGAGACACCTAAGGTATAAATAGGTGTACTTTTAAATGTTAAGACACAGAGGAGAGACTTAGAGACAGACGCTGCTCCATCTTAAAATGACATGATGACATGTTCACCTATTAATGATATATGCAAGCATGTAATTTAATCTTATAAACTCTGCTATAATGGATTTTATATTTATATTTATGTTAAATAGAGGATCTCTTACACTATATAAAATTATGGCTAAGATATCTGTATGGTTAGCCCTACTAAGTTCTATGCTTTAAGACATTATAGTGGTAAAAAAGGGAACCACCTGCGGTTACAGGATGGTAAAAATTCTTGAATCAACCCAAATTTTTTATTTATTTATTTATTTAATGCTGAAAAGGTTGAGAAACACTGGTCTATATAGTGTAGTTTGTAGTACAGGTGGTGATGGTGTTTTGAGTGTTTCTTTAATTTGAGTTTCATTTTGCAATGTAGTTGTTAATGATTTGAAGGTTTGGAGATCTAGTACATACCCTCAAAGGGATCCTATAGTGCCAGGAAAACAAAAGTGTTTTACTGACACAATAGGGTTAATAGGTCCTCCTCTCCCTTGCGCCCATCAGCCACATACCTGAATCCAGCGCCAATGTCCCTCGGCACTGGGTCAGGCTCCGCCCACTCTCCTGACGTCGACGGGGGAGACCTAAAGCATATGCGCAGCAATGGCTGCGCGCGCACATTAGACCTCCCCATAGGAGGCATTATTTAATGTTTTCCTATGGGGAAAATCTGATGCTGGAGGTCCTCATGCAGAGCATAAGGACGTCCAGTATCCGATAGCGGACCAAAAGTCTGTTTGGGTTCCGGTAGTATCCCCAGTGGCTGTCTGGTAGACAACCACTGAGGGAGGACTTAGAGCTGCAATGTAAACATTGCAGTTCTCTGGGTGTTGTGTCCCTATTGCAGCACTAAGTGCAATAGGCACACAGCACCCAGATCACTTAAATGTGCCCACAATGTCCCTTTAATATGCAGATACACTAACAAGGGAAGCAGTGTTACTGAGCTTCCCTATCAATTAATAAAGCTTTTCAGGATACTGTTGCAGCTTACTATCAATTGCTTGATTATTTTTGCAGAAACCAAACTTGTACTGGTGCCTCATACCTCAGTAAATAGTCCATTACATAACACTGGACGTCAGCATGTTTTTGTTAGGTTAATTAGTTGGTTGTCTATTAAGCTTCACAATTCCTGCAATTGACAGGTTGCCAGTTACTGCTTCTGAGGGCCATAGAATCCTGGAAACTATTTTGTTTTGTTTTTCTCTGAATGACTTCTATCCAAGCACATTTCAAAAGGTAATTGTTGCCTGACCTATCTACCGTCAACAGTCAAGTGCCGCTCAAATCTAAGCCAAGCCATAGAAAGGTCTCAGTAGTGTGTTACCAACTCAAGTTAAACAATCTGATGCAGAACTAACCACTTTAAACATATATGGTCATGTAGTGCACTATAGTTACATAGTTACATAGCTGAAAAGAGACTTGCGTCCATCAAGTTCTGCCTACCTCACATTTGTTTTTTGCTGTTGATCCAAAAGAAGGCAAAAAAACCCCCCCAGTTTGAAGCACAATTTTGCAACAAGCTAGGAAAAAAAATCCTTCTTGACCCCAGAATGGCAGTCCGATTTATCCTTGGATCAAGCAGTTATTACCCTACATTGAAAGATTATATCCTTGAATATTCTGTTCTTGCAAGTATGCATCTAGTAGCCGTTTAAACATCTGTATGGACTCTGATAAAACCACTTCTTTAGGCAGAGAATTCCACATCCTTCTTACAGTAAAAACACCTTTCCTTTGCCTTAGACAAAATCTTCTTTCTTCCAGTCTAAACTAGTACCCTGCCATTCCAACATAGTGCCTTTTGGGCTTTCTCATGGTCCCCAGTGCCACATTCCTGCATAGCCACACTTTACTGTCTCATGTTCCATTGAGGTATTCTGTAACATAGGCCATGCCCCATAATCTTTTCCTGTGCTACACTCCAGCACAGACTGGGCTCCCTCATCTTCCCCTGTGCAGCACAAGGTGGGCTCTCTCAAAATCCAATGTAGTACACTTCAGCACAAGCTTGGATCCTTCATCCCTTCCCTTGTGCTAGAATCCAGCACAGGCTAGGTTCTTGGAAGAAACATGGCAAGGTTCTGTTAGGCATATACCATATGTTTCCATTCTATGCAAACCACTACTATGAGAGATGCTGAGATATGCAAAATAATTTACTTTTTATCAAATTTGTCAGGTTATGCATGGAAAGCAAAAGAGAGAGAGAGAGAGAGAGAGAAAACATGCTCCAGTTCAACATCACACATGTAGTTCCTCAAATAGTTCTCTTCGATGCCCATGTTTAATATTTCTGCACTGCTTCATTGTAATACACTAAACACCCAGGCTCATCCTTTCCTTGCTCATCGTGAAGCTATCCACCTACAGGACATGGGTCTGAACTTGGTTCAGATTTCAGGTGGACCAATCTCCATCAGAATGCTGATGTGGTCCACATACAGGTCCTGAAAATCTGACTCCACACACACCAGGCTTGTAGTTGATGATGCAATCAATATGTTGGAGCTTCTACTAAAATATTTATAAACTTTTATTTTTTTTTATTTTTTTTTTACTGTTAACCCCTAGCTAGCCTAACAGCCAATTCCCCTCTAACTAACAACCCACCCCAGCTGGCTAAATATATCATTTTAAAATATTGAAATTAATAAAATAGCTTTAACCCCTAAGGGTTAAAAAAAAAAAAAAAAGTTAGCCCTTAGGGGTTAAAGAAAAAAAAAAATCAGATCATCATAAAATACCCTGATCTGTATTTTGATCACTGCAGTCAGTGATCAAATGGCAGTGAATGGGGTTAATTTTAGTAAAGGGGGGATGTGGGGGTGGTATTTAACTTTTTAACAGGGTCATCACTGATCCGTCACCCTGCACTTCACACTGACTGCAGAAGCGCAGGGAGGTGGTCCAGGAGTCCCTCTGCAGCCCTCTACATCACAGCTGCAGGGACAGCACGATCGGGTGCTCCCGGTCTACCTCGAATAGTGAGGCAGACCGGAGGAGCGTTAACCCTGCGATCGCTGCTACCTGGGGTTAATTTTAGCGCACGACCGACCAGGTCCATCATCTGTTGTTAAGTGCTTCCCCAGCATGAGACGGACTGGGTCCTTCATTGTCATTAAGAGGTTAAGCATACCCTGGTTATGTCCACATAGACACATGCTGTGTATATTAACTGGACAGACTGCAGCAGAGCGTAGGGCCTTTTTGTTTTTTTGGACCAAAACTGCTGCTCCCTCAATCCATCTCTTCTCTCTATATGTTTTATTCCATTCTCTTTCTGTCTCCATTATTTTTAAATGACCCCCACTTCTACACATTCCATGTCCTCTTTCTATTTATATCCCACCTCCCCTTCCTATTGTATCCCCCCTGGCTTTCCAATTTCAACCTTTATTCTTCTCTAAATCCTTTATATTAAAAGATCACTATAGGATCAGGAACACAAACATGTATTCCTGACCCTATAGCGTTAAAACCCACCATCTAGCACCCCTGGGCCCCTCATGCCTCCATAAATATAGCAAAATCTTACTGTATTCATGCCTGAAGCTGTAACTCTGCATGCGGTTTGACTCAGAAAAACAAGCTGTTTGCTGACATCAGAAGTGGTGGGCTGATCCAATCACAATGCTTCTCCATAGGATTGGCTGAGACTGACAAAGAGGCAGATTAGGGGCAGAGCCAGCACAATTCAAACACAGCCCTGGCCAATCAGCATCTCCTCATAGAGATGAATTGAATCAATGCAACTCTATGAGGAAAATTCAGTGTCTGCATGCAGAGGGAGGAGACACTGAATGTTTGGGTGCATTTAAGGCAGCCATGACCCAGGAAGGATTTCTAACAACCATCTGAGGAGTGGCCAGTGAAGTTATCACTAGGTTGTAATGTAAACACCGCATTTTCTCTAATGATAGGTAATGATTCTACTCACCAGAACAAATTCAATAAGCTGTAGTTGTTCTGGTGACTATAGTGTCCCTTTAATGATATCCACATGCAAAAGTGTAACTATATTCTACAGAGTGTAGTCCATGCGCGGAGCTTGGTAATACATTTTGATTCAGACTAAATGCTTGGCTGGAGTTATCCATACAGAGCCTGCTGCCAAATGTTTTCTTATCATGTCACCAGTTTCTGATACAGTCTACTTACAGGACATGTTGCTACATTCTATTGTGAAATATATCGGTGCAGACTACCAGGTGTGACAATTAATTGTCTAAGGGCCTAATGTTAGCCCAATCGACTTGTCCGTCATGACAATCTACTTGTCCTGAAACAAAATTTAAAATGTTAAAGTTTGAAAACACTGCTTAAATCTGGGCATTGGCAGCATTATTCCCTAAACTCTGAATTTTTCCAAATTAAATCTGAATGGAAAAACTGAAGCAAAAATAGCTAATCTGGATAAGTTTTAGTGTCTTGCCCTCTGCCCTCCTCTGTATAATGTGTTGACTAGGCTGTAGCCGACTGGTTATAATGTGTGTTTGTGAGCTGTTTGTTGCCTGTTGGCAATAAGAGTGCTCTGATAAGTAAATAGTGAGCCATACCTGATTAGTTACCTGTAAGGCTCACTATTTACCTTTCAAAGAACTCTTATTGCTCGGCTTAAACCAACCAATCAGAGCGCTCTGAGTCAAATTGCAGGGTATGGAAAAGATTTACAAGCCTTTACCCGCCTTGCGGAGCTCAGTCTGCGCAGTGCTCTCTCTGGGTGAAGTTGGAATTCTTTTTAGAGTTTTTTTTTTTTTTTTTTTTGCGTTCAGGTTTACAAGTTTGACGGGTATTATCGATTTTTATTTGGCCTTTTTTGGGGCTAAGAAAGGGTTTTTTTTTTTAAAAAAAAAGACATCAACTGGTAAGTGGTTTTTTAAATTTATTTACAGGTATTTAGTTTTATTGTTTCTCCCCTCACTATTTTTGGGATGAGGTGGGCATGGGGGGGGGAGGGGGGTGACTAAGGGCCCCCTCTTTTACCACTTAAGCGGACACTAGGCCCCCCCCCCATTTAGTTGCCCCCACTCGCCGTGCACGAGGGGTGGGGGGCGGTACACTATGACCCCACCCATTAATGACTGTTATAGGTGCTCCACCAAAGGGCTGCTAACTGTTTAGTAGACATGCCCCTACACTTGATATAGCAAGTAGGGGCAAAAGGGAGATTTTAATCTCCCTTAATGACTAATACGAAGTAATCTTTACTTAGTATTAGTAAATTTGGCTAAAAGACCAATTTAAGTCTTTTAGCACTTAAAAAAAAAAAAAAAAATCTTTATTTTTGTAGTGCATATAGATAAAACATACTCGCGTGAGGTACCCCAATGGCAATCCTCAGGCTTATTGTTGGCATTTGTTACATGAAAAGATTCAAGGATACATGTTAATAATGAAGAAGAGGGTAATAAACACATGCACATTTTTATGTTGTAAGCAGGCTAACTACAGGTATGATCATATATCCATAGCTTAGTAGGAGCAGTAAGTAGATAGTGAGTCGAGTAATATGCAAAAGTAGGTTAAACCTTCCAGCTTAGAGCGAGATAAGTGGACGCTGTATGCTGCTTGTTGGGTAGTTGCTTTAAATGTGGGAAATAATATTCACCCCCTAGGCCCCCACAGCTGAGTCCCTGGTTGGGCACTGAGGGCCGCTGCTGTTGGTCAGTATAGCAGTCAATAATCATTGTTTCAGGACTTAAATGTAGATAAGTTGCAGGAGCTGATCTTTCTTGCGGCCATCCAGCTTGGTGGTCCGACCCCACCCCACCCCCTTAGCCTTTTAGTAGATCGCTCGAACCGTACTTGCGGCACAAATAGGTACGGAACTTCATTCATTCTACTGAAATTACGAACCAAACAAAAAATCCAGAATTGCGTCCTAACATGAATGGACAAACTTTAGTCATTCTGTTAGGACGAAATTCGGTAGTTTTGCCGGAGAGGTGAGTATTGTGGGAAATTGCTCTGACGACAGGAAATGGAGCACACTTTGCTCCTCCGCTGGTCAAGCGTAGGAAGAAATACACAAGACAAAATAGTCCCTACTTTGTCTTATGTTTTAAAGGAAACTAGATCAGATCAAAAGAAAAAAAGAACGGATCCTGACAGAGAGAGAGAAGATGAAGCGATTGGGGAAAGGTAAGTTAAGCATGACAGTGACGCTTTAAGCTTGTAGAAGAGGTACATGCAATTGGCCTAGGGCTCATTTGTTCCCCTCCAGTTGTTTAATCAAACACGCAAAATATACTGTTTACATCTACTGTTGGTACTTTAGGTTTTATGAACCTTGTTTGCCATGAAACTCAACAAGGCCATGGCAAAACCCTGCATACAAGGGAGGTATCCGTTCCAAAAATAATACTGCTGGTGCCTAATTTTTTGAAGAGCGCTGTAGATGTACTGTGCTTCTACGTCCCTTGAGTACAATGATGCATCCAGACTCCTACAAATATTTATCAACTTGTGCTGCAGAGGACTACAATCAAATTTGAACAAAGTTCACTCAAGCTGAAGCCATCTCAATGTGTGTTTACATTGTTTAACCTTTTAATTTGGCAAAACATTAAAGGCCAGGGTCCATTTATGGTCGAAGTGCAGACCAGTGTGGAAATAGGTTTGCTTGCGAAACTGCAAAATTAATTATTGTTATTAATTTGCATCAACAAATGTAGATTATTTAAGGTTTGCAGGTCCGGAGATTGACAAACAATTTAGAAAATTTGTGGCTTTGGAACTCCAGCTTTGGCAGATAAAAAAAAAAAAAAAAAGAAATCCTTCAAAATGGTTCAATGTATCCGTATAGCAGATAACATGCTAAAAATTCCTACCCTTCTTTTCCAGGAACAAAGTGTTAGGATCTTGGTTTTTCCTTTTTTTTGTATCCCCCCTAACCTCACCTCAAAATTCAGTATTTTCTCCCTACTGAGAAACCAGCTGCCGTGTGCCTTGAAACCGTGTCATTTCTGATGGTGCTGAATTCATTGTTTTAAGGATGAAAAGCCTAAAACTAGTGATTGGAACGGCCACAAAAGGTCCAGCAAAGCATTTTGTGATTGGTGAAGGCATTGTGCCAAACCTACCTACACCAAGATGCATCTCTGTATCTTGAGAGCCATTATAGAGAAAAATAACAATTCACTGCACAGATCCAATGGAAGTCTTAATGTGTCTATAACATAACCTCTATTCATAGTTAACTTTTGTGTGACCTTCTGCTGTTTTAAAAGGCTCAAATAATAATGACATTTCCAGTAAGAGTCTGCACATGTTCATCTATATACTTTCCTAAATTGCCACCTTGTCGGCATTGAGTTCACCCTGTTCTATCGTTCACTCTTACAATGTCATTTCATTGTGTGTCAATGCGTCCTTTTACCAGAAAGAGTATGAGAAGAAACTACACTGATATTCCCACATGATGATGTGGCTGCTGAAACACTGATTGCTCTCAACCAAAACACTTTGCAAAGCTCTGAAACTATCTGTTTTAATTTAGTAGGCTTCGGTTTAGCTTGACATCTTTGGATGTGTGGACGTTAAATGTGTCCTCCATGAGCATACTGCCCATAGGCAGTTTGTTTTCAGACTGTGTCGCACAACTTCTCATCTTAACCCTTTTATGACCAGGGTTACTTTATAACTCCGGGTAGAGAGAAATTTGGACACTTTCTGATGTGTATTATCATATGTCTCTTTTCAAATTAGTGCATCACACAAATATTGTTTAAAATAAGCCACACACACTTAAAACTTTGTTATGATATGATATGTAAACACACGCATACATATATATATATATATATATATATATATGTATATGTAGAAAGGCCATTAGGCCTGAATTTGTGGGAGGAGTAAGTCCCCTACTTAAACTCCCAGCCCCTACTCACCTCTGCTGGTCCAGTTGATTGTCTATCTCCATAGCAACCAGCACTTCCGGTCCGAGTTTCCCGCCAAACAGCTCCAGTGTCCTGCAGTAAGAGGTGTCCAGTGGAATCCTCCATCCGTTCTGCAGCCCTGCCACCCGTCTTCTTCCCAGCCGCGGTACTTGGCTTCCGGTCACAAGACCGGCACGCTCACGTAAGCTAGTGAGGGAAATAGCGTTCGGCTATTTCCCTCCGTTCGGGCCTAAAAACTTAGGGGTAGGCTCCCTTTTTCTCTCACATTACCAGTTCACGTATACTTACCTGTTTGTGCATTTCTGCGTTCGCGCCACTAAATTAGATGAACGCCCGCTATACTTACGTATCATGGGGGCCTTCATACGATCTAAACTGCGAACTACGTACGGGCATAACTCTGGTGCTAATCGTTACAATTCTGTTTTACCGTTCGGTCATACGCAAGAACCATGTACTTATTTACTTACCCATTCGGGCATTTTAAGCGATCCGTGTAAAATCCTATTCACCCCTCGCATACTTACCTGATTCATGCTATTGCTATTCGTGTGGGATTAAACGAACACACATTATACTTAACCTAAGCAGGTCCCTCGTACAGCTAAAACTACTGATCCCCGTTCAAAATAATACAAGCATTTCCTGCACACGAATTCATATAATAACACATACTTTCTGTTCGGTTATTTAACTGTTTGTACTAACCTGTCAGTAGGAGTTATTAAATCCATTTGAAACTACAACCATTTACCACCTAAACTGTGTTTTCCGGTTAACTATGTTTAAAATATTAAAACCCCAGCCACTGTATCCTAGTAATCGGTTCTTTTTCCTACACCTAAGTGGTTAGTAAACCGTTCATTAATCAATTAAAATAAATTCCTCCTGACACCAAACTAAAAGGGCAGAATTTACATATATTAATTATTAACACGATCTCCTAGGGTAATACTGGTTAAAACCCTTAAATTTTAATTTTAATTTACTACGTTTTCTCAAAGTTACACACTCATTAATCCTGCCTCTGTTACATTTCTTGGGCTCCACAGATTGCCTCGGTTTCTTGTATTTCTGCTTAAAGTTAGCAAATTCAAGGTCTTGTATTTACAAACCCAGGTATAGTATTTACTCACCATGGTTTCAACCATGTCTTTGCCTCAATACTACATGCACTCTAAACTTGTCACAGTGTAAATTGGTTATTTATAGCATACTGTCACAGCATTCGCTTATTATTAAATATTTAATGGGTTTAATCCATATCTCCAGAATTATTCTAGGCCTCCACCGGTTTCTACGCAGAAAAACCAGTTACGCTCATCCAAGTACCTGTATAACAAATCAAGGTATATTTCTCTACTGATTACAGGACCTTTTCATACAAGACCTAACGCGGTCTCGATTCATTACGACTAACTCACGGTCCAACGCCCTTGGTGTGTTAAATTCTCTACATTTTTCTACCTAGGCATACGGTCATACTGCCATCGGGCAAGAAACTACCCAACCTACCTAACCCGGTCCTCAGCCACACTACCAGGTACTTACGTCCTTACTCGTTACAGCATTCACTACCCCAAGGCCTCAATCAGCCTCTCTCTATAACGTAAACTCGTCCCAGTCTTAGACTAATCATTCAGATCCCTCACTTCAGGATCTCATGTTGCGCTCCTAACAGCCAACCCTTTTAGATCCCGTTTACGCCCATCAGACCAGAGTCTCCATGCAAATCTCTCACCCCCTCAACTCCCACGTACTTGAGAGCATGGACTATCCCTAAAATTACGGCCAAACTTAGGCTCAGGGGAATCCCCTTTCCAGCTACGGCTAGAAAGGCGGAACTCTACAGACTGCTCACCTACCAAGCCCCTGAGCCTAGGCCAGGCACTAGCTCTCAAGGACGCCACCAAGCGCTGGCACGGCCACCCAGGCTACCCTAGCAGCAATCTTGGCCAACTTGCAGACTTTGAATAACAGGCTATCTAAGGTGGAGAGCGCCATCGCCTCCCCAGGTAATCCCCCGGGCCTCCCAGTCTCCACCCCGGCAGTCCCCGCTGTACCACCATGCCCCCATTACTCCCCCCTCCAGCACCAGCCACAGCTATTTTTCCTTTCGAGTCACCAGCTCACTCCATCCCAGACTCCATCAGGAAAGAAATCCTAGATGGGAAGGACGTGTGTCTGGTGTCTCTGCTTATAGCATCCCAAGACATACTGGAGAACAGGGCATACAATTACGGGGACATCTCAGCGGTGCTTAAGACTAGAGACCCCAGACTCAACAAAAAACTATCCATACCTCAGTTCGTGATTGCCTTCGGGATATGCCGTGATGTCATCTGCACGGTGTATCCCCACAGAAGAGAAGAGTTAGACCCAGGCCCGGACTGGCCATCGGGCACACCGGGCAAATGCCCGGTGGGCCGCGGTGGCCGTGGGGCCGAGGCCGGCAGGGAGATCACAGGATCTCTCCTGACGGTCTTTGCAGGGCCGGCGCTATCTGAACGCCGGCCCTGCAGTAGTCCATGGAGGGCCGGTGGGGAGATCAGAGATCTCCCCACCGGCCCACATGCAGGATAGTGCGGCCGCCGGGGGAGAGAGGGAGGGAGCCAGCCTGCCAGGAGAGGAACCCAGCGGAGCTTTAACTAACAGCTCCGCCGGGTTCCTCTCGCGAGATTCGGAGCGTTGCCATGGCAACGCTCCGGGTCTCGCGAGAGTGAACTCTAGCCTTACAGGCTAGAGTTCACTCACCACTAAGACCACCAGGGATGGATGGCAGCCCCAGCAGCAGGATCCCCCTCCCAGGCTAAAGGTAAGCAGGGAGGGGGGAAATAATCACCTAACTAACATCAGCCTCACAGACACCCCTAACACTCACAGCACCCTCATTCACACACACACACCTAACACTCACAGCACCCTCATTCACACACACACACACTGCACCAATGACACTCACACACACACACACACACTGCACCAATACCAATGACACTCACACACACACACACACACTGCACCCCTGACACTCACAGCACACACACACACACTGCACCCCTGACACTCACAGCACCCTCACTCACACTGCACCCCTGAGACTCACAGCACACACACACTGCACCGCTGACACTCACAGCACCCACACACACACTGCACCCCTGACATGCACAGCACCCTCACTCACACACACTGCACCCCTGACACAGCACACACACACACACACATCACCCTCACTCACACACACACACTGCACACCTAACACTTACAGAACCCTCACACACACACACACTGCACCCCTGAGACTCACAGCACACACACACTGCACCGCTGACACTCACAGCACACACACACACATCACCCTCACTCACACACACACACTGCACACCTAACACTTATAGCACCCTCACACACACACACACACACACACTGCACCCCTAACACTTACAGCACCCACACACTGCACCCCTGACATGCACAGCACACACCCTATCTGGCCCCGCCCCCTTTGTAGTGGGCCGCTGTAATTAAAAAATGCCCGGGCCGAATTATCTTCCCAGTCCGGCCCTGGTTAGACCTCTACCTCCACAAGGTGGTGGATTTAGGCATCAAGTACGGGGGCTCCTCTTTTTACAACTGTCATAAGTCGGTATCATCGAAGGCGGCCACCCATCTGAAACAGTTCAATGTCAGAATGAACTGGTGTCAGATGGACACAGAACTATTCTGTTGCCACTTCGCTGGTCTCAGGCCCCCGTCTTGCGCCGTATGTAACTCTACATCTCATACGGCAGACTTATGTCCTTCCGAAGCCGATCCTACCACCTCCACTCCCACCCCTCATCCCACTTTCACCCCTCACAACAAATCAGCGGGTGGTCTACGTGATAAGCTGGATAGGCCCATCTCCTTTCTAGGTAAAGCTCAGGTGTGCAATAATTTCAACGCAGGCTCCTGCAGTTTCAGCGCCTGTAGATTGTTGCACATCTGCTCCATATGCTTTAGGGCACATACCAAGACCATGTGCCCGGCCAGGTTGTTCCCTAACAAATGACTAACCGACATCAATGTCGACAACCTGTTTTTTTACCTAAGGACACACCCTAGCAGGCATTTGGTGGAATATCTGACCACTGGGTTCACACAGGGTTTTTTCACGGGTATTGTAGCCATCCCCACGGGCACACTGGAATGTCCCAATCTATTGTCAGCATGCCAAGATCCATTTTCCACAGACACTCTCCTTTCCTCTGAAATTTCCAACTGTTTCATGATCGGCCCCTTCACCTCCTCACAGTTTTCCTCCTGGCGCACTAACCCCACTGGTGTCGCAGTACACAAATATTGTAATTAAAAACGTCTAATTATTGATTTATCGGCACTGCACTCCTCTTTTGTTCCCAGCATAAACGCACTCATACCCGCAGACGTATTCTCACTTCAGTATGTAACAGTTGACAACGCCATACAATCCATTATCTCATCTGGTAGTCGCCCCTGGCTCAGCAAAACGGACATCACAAATGCTTTTAAATTACTACCCATGCACCCCTCACTGTGGCACTTGCACGGTGTTAAATGGCGAGAAAAGTACTACTTCTCCACACGACTCCCTTTCGGTTCTCGAAGCAGCCCCAAACTGTTCGATATCTTCGCCGACATGCTATGCTGGCTGCTTCTGAACGTCCTCAGGTGTCACTCTGTTATCCATTACTTAGACGACTTCTTACTGATAGAGCCAGGGGTACAAACACCCACCGCTATCAGCAGTACTACAGCACTTTTTTCCACACTTGGTGTACCATTATCTCCTTCAAAAACAATCGGCCCCACAATTAAATTAACCTTTTTGGGGATAGAGCTAGAGAGGGGAGACAGACATGTTCCTGCGGAATGATGTTTGCACCAGAAGGGTACTTCAGTCCCTTCTGGGATCCCTTAACTTCGCCATGTGCATCATCCCGCAGGGAAGGTCTTTTATATCCAGGCTTCTTTGCCTGCTCCACGGGGTACCGGACTCTTGCCCAGTTTCATTGGACTCCCACGCCAAGGCTGACTTAGCTATGTGGGGGAAGTTTTTGACAGATTGGAACGGTATCTCCATGTTTATCCCCCCTCTCTCCATTTGTTCACCCATTATCCACACAGACGCTGCAGCCATCTTCGGGAACCACTGGTTCAGGGGTCACTGGCCCGCTGAGACGGATGCTTTGCCAGGATTCAGGGAGACCTCAGCCCTATTCGAAATTTATCCCATTGTGGCGGCCGCACACACCTGGGGTCATCTCTGGTCCGGCAAGACAGTAAAATGCTATTCTGATAACTCGGCAGCTTGTGAAATCATAAACAAGGGGCGCTCATAGTCCCTTACCATCATGCGGCTGATTCACAAGCTGACCTGGCTGGCAGCAACCGTCCAGTTTCATTTAATTTGTTTTCACATCCCGGGCATCCACAACACGGCCGCTGGTGCTCTTTCTCGCTCTCAATTCCAGGGATTCTTCCAGGCACTCCCTACGGCTCACCACCAGCCATCCAGGACACCACGATTTCACAAACTAATCTTGGATTGAGCACACTAATGCACCACGCTAGGACTCACTCACTCACCAAGCACTATCACCTAACACAGCTATCTCATACAATAGGGCACTTACCATTTTTAACAAATTCACTGCAGAATTCGGTTTACAAGGCGACTTTTCTACACAAACCATGGTGGTTTTAGCCTCTTTCTGCCATTTACATCTTAAACTTTCGCACGACACCATTAAACTTTACCTCACCGGGGTTCAGCACCATAACCTCACCAATTTTCCTAACAACACCCCCTTCTTGTCATCATATCCCATTAAAAAGGTCTTGAAAAGTATATTAAAGGCTTCGGTTCCACTCACCACCACAAGACTACCTATAGATGTGCCTATCTTTAGATCACTTAGCAATCTCCTTGACGAATCCCTGTTCGATCCCAACACAAACCTGGTGATCAAATCTGCTATTTATCTTGCTTTCTACGGGTTTCTCAGACCCAGCGAGTTCACCGTTGTTTGTCAAGGAGATATCACGCACAGCCTAAAAACATCACACCTCACTAAGGTGGAGGATCACTACCTACTTACGATCCCAACTAAAAGTAATCACTCATAACACCCCACCATAATTCCTCTCTTCCCTACCGATAATACCTTGTGTCCGGTCAAGGCGCTAGACCACCTATGGTCAACCCATCATGCGCACTTACCAGACTCTCCGCTCTTATCACTACAAGGGCACCCGCTCACCACCGCTAAATTCACGGCACACGTCAGAACACTACTATCCAAACTGGGTTACAATCCGGCTTCATTCTCCGGGCACTCATTCCGCATAGGAGCCTCTTCATCAGTCTCTAGCACAAACACCCCGGTCCACATTATCAAGAGACTGGGTCGTTGGAAATCCTCCATATACCATACATATATACCACGACCAGAAAAAGAGCTTCGTCAAGCTTTCAGGAACTTGGTCATGTAAAAAAGGCAATAAAGTGTGTCTTTTCTCGAACTTCTCTTTTGCCCTCTTTTATTTACAGGCCCACTCGTACGTTGGTTTCGGCACACCACAACCAACTTTGCCCTTTCAGATATCCATTACGTATTAAATTCCGAGCACAAGTAGAAAGGCCATTAGGCCTGAATTTGTGGGAGGAGTAAGTCCCCTACTTAAACTCCCAGCCCCTACTCACCTTTGCCGGTCCAGTTGATTGTCCCCACCCACCTACACCCTGTTATTATTATATTCTCCTTGGTGGGCCCTCTTTTATTTAAAGGCCCACTCGTACGTTGGTTTCGGCATAGCACAACCTACTTTCCCTTTCAGATACTGTCCATAACGTATTAAATTCCGAGCACAAATATATGTGTGTGTGTGTGTGTGTGTGTGTGTGTGTATATATATATATATATATATATATATATATATATATATATATATATATATATATATATATATATTATTATTGTTATATTTATAGAGCGCTGTCAAATTCCGCAGCGCTTTACAATGGGTGGACGAACAGACATGTAGTTGTAACCAGACAAGTTGGACACACATGAACAGAGGGGTTGAGGGCCCTGCTCAATGAGCTTACATGCTAGAGGGAGTGGGGTAAAATGACACAAAAAGGTAAGGATAGTATTATATTAGTGACAGTTGCAGAATCAGTCAGGAGCTATTAACAGTTTAATTGATACGCTTTTATGAAGAAGTGTGTTTTTAACGATTTTTTGAAGGAGTGGAGACTGGTTGAGCATCTAACGGAAGAGGGAAGCGAGTTCCACAGGAACGGTGCAGCCCTCGAGAAATCTTGAAGGCAAGCATCAGAGGTGGACAGAAGATAGACGTAAGTCTTCAGCAGATCGTAAGGGCCTAGACGGGACATACTTGTGTATAAGGGAGGATAGATAGGTGGGAGCAGCATTATGTAGAGATTTGAAAGCAAGAACCAGAATTTTAAATACTCTATATTTTATAGGAAGCCAATGTAGGGACTGACAGAAGGGTGAGGCATGGGAGGTGCGGGCGGACAGGAAGATGAGCTTCGCCGCCGCATTCATTATGGACTGTAACGGCACAAGTTGGGAGCACGTAAGACCACTGAGAAGCGGATTACAGTAGTCAAGGCGAGAAAGGACAGCGGAATGGACCAACACCTTAGTCGCATCTGGCGTTAAGTAGGGGCGGATGCGCGCAATGTTTTTGAGATGGAAATGACAGGATTTGGCGATAGATTGAACATGAGGCATGAAGGAAAGGTCGGAGTCAAAGAGAACACCTAGGCAGCGAGCCTGCGTGGTGGAGCTGATGGTAGCACCGTTGACTTGGAGGGAGACAGACACAGGAGTAACAACACTTGAGGGAGGAAAGACCAGAATTTCAGTTTCGGTCAAGTTTAGTTTAAGGAAGTGGGCAGCCATCCAGTTAGAAACAGCAGAGAGGCAGTCAGAGACACTAGTCAAGAGGGACGGGGAGAGATCAGGAGAGGACAGGTACATTTGCGTGTCATCTGCATAGAAATGATATTGGAAGCCAAAGGAGCTAATGAGTTTACCAAGGGAGGCAGTATAGATGGAGAACCTTAGGGGGCCAAGGACTGAACCTTGGGGGACACCAACAGAGAGGAGTTGGGGAGAAGAAGCAGAGGCAGAGAAAGAAACACTGAAAGAGCACTGGGAGAGGTAGGAGGAGCACCAGGAGAGAGCAATATCTTGTAGACCGATATTGCGGAGGATGAGAAGAAGCTGTTGATGATCAACAGTGTCAAAAGCCGCAGACAGGTCAATGAGAATTAGGATAGAGTAGTGACCACGAGATTTTGCAGCGAGTAGATCATTGGATACTTTGGTCAGTGCCGTTTCCACAGAGTGCTTAGCGCGGAAACCAGACTGAAGTGGGTCTAGCAGAGAGTTGGACTCGAGGAAGTCTGTCAATCTCGCATGCACGATTTTTTCAACGATCTTGGATGCAAAAGGCAGTAACGAGATAGGACGATAATTGGATGGGGAGTTAGGGTCAAGATTGGGCTTTTTTAGAATTGGGGTTACAGTTGCATGTTTGAAGGGCAATGGAAATATACCAGAGGAGAGAGAGAGATTGAGAATTTTAGAGAGAGGTGGAGAAAGAGAAGAAGACCGAGTACGGATGAGATGCGAGGGAATTGGATCTAGGGAGCAGGTGGTGGGGTGGGAGGACTGGAGCAGAGCAGAATCCTCTTCCAATGTAGCAGGTGTGAATGAACATAGAACAGCAGAGGGAGTTAGGGGAAGTATTGTAAGGGGAAGAAGAAAGATGAGACCTCTTCTCTGATTGTAGAGATCTTGTCAGTGAAGTGAGTTGCAAAGTCTGAGGCAGTCAAGTTAGTAGGTGGAGAAGGAACAGCAGGGCGAAGAAGAGAGTTAAATGTGTGAAATAGTCGTTTGGGTTTCGGGTGAGTGTGTGGTTATGAGGGTATTGAAGTAATTAACTTTTGCAGAGGAAAGAGCCAAGCTGTATGAGCTCAGCATAAATTTATAGTGGAGAAAGTCAGATGCACAGTGAGACTTTCTCCAACAGCATTCAGCAGTTCTGGAGCATTTTTGGAGGTATCGAGTGAGCTTGGTGTGCCAGGGTTGTTGTTGGGGGGGCCTGCGGCATTTAAATGTACAAGGTGCCATGATGTCTAGTTGAGAGGATAGGGTGGAATTGTAGAAGGAGGTTGCAGAACTAGGACAGGTGAGGTTTGAGATAGGTAAAAGGAGAGTTTGGAGATTAGTGGAGAAATGCTCTAGGTCAAGACATTGGAGGTTTCTGTGAGAGTGATGTTCAGACGGTGGTGTCAATTGGGTCTTAGGTATGCCAATGTCAAAAGTCAGCAGATGGTGGTCAGAGGAAAAGGAATATTGGAGAGATTAGAGGCAGTACAGAGGTTGGTGAAGGCAAGATCAAGAGTGTTTCCTGCTGTATGGGTTGCTAAATTGGACCATTGCGTAAGGCCAAAGGAGGAGGTTACAGAGAGCAGACGAGAGGCATCAGTGCAATTGGGGTTATTGATTGGGATATTGAAATCCCCAAGTATAAGGGAAGGAGTGCTAGATGAGAGGAAGTGGGGAAGCCAGGAAGAAAAGTGCTCAATGAATAGTCTAGGATAACCGGGGGGCGGTAGATGATAGCAATTCTTAAAGGAGTGGGTTTAAATAGGCAGACAGTGTGAACTTCAAAAGAAGAAAAGGATAGGGCAGGGGGAGTTATGATTGGTTGAAAGGTACATTGAAGGGAGAGAAGGATGCCTACGCCGCCTCCTTTACAGTTGAGTCTGGGAGTGTGAGAGAATTGTAGCCCACCAAAAGAGGCAGGAGTAGCGCTATCAGAGGGGGACAGCCAGGTCTCTGTAAGTGCAAGCAGTGTGAGTGAGTTTGAGATGAAAAAGTCGTGTATGGTTGTTGATTTTAAATTACTGCAGATGGAGTGGGCATTCCAGAGTGCACAATTAATTTTGGTAAGTGAGGGTGTAGAATATTGCATATTCTATGTTTCTATTGATTATATATATGGATGTGTGGATTGACATAAGTAACAGATGGTATCAATAAGTCACAAGGATTTCTTTGTCCGAGAGCTCTGGAATGTGGATTCGGGGGTCTTTTCCTTATATGGCTAGAGTTAAATGCTGACGTTAGTATTAGCACTTCTATATAGTAACAGAGGGACACAAGGTCTCTCAGTCTCTCTCTTGGCTTGGCTCTGTACAACGATGTAACTCTCCCATCAGAAGTCCAGCAATTACCATCTGCTGTTGAATGTCTATAATCCTGTAACATCATTTATTATGCTTTATTATGTATCCGTAACAAAGAATAAACCGGAAGAAACCATAAGTCAGATTGCGTATTACTACTTTTCAATAATATAGACATATATTATTGTGGCGAGCATTTGGCCCAAGAATATATATACAAAAGACATATATATATATATATATATATCAATCAACTGAAGATAAGAAGAAATTAAGAAGATTCTACATTAACCCCAATTCTCATTCAAATTTTACATTGGCTAGCCTGCCAGTCTTCTATTCAAGTTTTGTTCCCACTTCAAGGGGGGAGAGAGAAGAATCGAGTTACAAAGCTATTTTGGAACTGGGAAAACAAACTTGAAGAGAAAAAAAGAATCTAGACTGACTGTCATAGAAGAACTGTGGTTTGTAAGAAAAAGAAAGTTTTCAAATCACAAAGACTGTACAAGACTATTTTCTACAACTGAGACAAAAAGCACAAGATACAACGTGAATTCTAGAAGCAAGCACGTGGCAGAGATTGGCACGCGTCCAGAATCAAGCAAAGAACTGCGCAGCTGTGTGGATGAAGCAACGAAATAGACAGAAATAACTGATCTGGTAAAGCATGACAGATCCTTGTGGCAATAAATCAGGAAAGCATTCCTTCAGACAACTGGACATAGACTGTTGGAAAGAGACTTTTCATCTGATCTGCAAACTGTGATGGAAGATTCTACAGAGTTAATTCGATACAGAAGATTAACAGACTTACAAAGAAATAAAAGATTGACATTAACATACATATCAATTCCTAAATATTAACAAAGAAAAGAGACAATGAAAAGTTATATAACAGTTATGAGTATTAATACCAAAAGAGAGTACTTAGAAAATTATGAAAGGATAGTATTATGAAGAGAACTATTACATTATTACCTATACAATATGTAGATATGTAGAAGTATCAATATGTAGATAAAATATGAAGTTCATAAAATAAGGATCATGGTTATTTAATACTACAAAGATTGCGTTCAATAGGATTTCATAGATTAAATATAATGGAATAATTTGTTTATAATCGAGGTGAAGTAAAACAAACAATGGTAACAAAAGGAAGAAAACTAAAGAAGGATCATTTATATTGATTAATATTAAGTAATTATATACATTAAGAATGCCTTGGATATAAGAGTTCAGAGATCCAAGAGGAATTGAATTGAATGGAAAGAGTATAGTACACAATTATATTTGACCTAAGTCTATAAAGGTATGGACTAGGGAGAATAGGTTTCTGGATATGATGGTATCCAATGAATACGTTGTTAAGTTGTTTTATGATTACCCTGAGTTTGTTAGACACAGACTAGGAATAAGAGTTTCTGGGCAGTATGACCCCAAGTTTATTTTTGTTTATTTTAGTCAGTTGAAGTGTACTAAGGAATACGGATTGGTCAGAACATTAGGACAATCCTGCTTTTAAGATGTATTACATTAATAAGTCATCACAATGCTAATGAAGAGAGTGATGCTAATGAATTTAAATTATTCTTTCCAAGTTCTTTTAAAGTAAACCATTCTCCGATTGAATGAAAAGTTTGTTACTACAAGGTGGAATTTTAGTGAAAATTATAATTATGTAAACAAAAACAAATCTATGATAGAAAGATTTCTGGGTGCAGAATTTCTAGGATAATAAGTATTGTCAACACCATGAACATTATTTGAAGAATTATTATAGAACTTCATGGTTGATAACACATCCTTTGAATGAGACTTATAAGTAGTGTTGATATATTTCAGGTAGTGAGAGCCTATTGAATATACAAATTAAATACTATGATTGTAAAGTACTGATACAATTATCACTAGGTGGTATTAATGGTATAGGAAGGTAATTCATGAATACAAATGACCTAAAGATTTTAAGGTTGCTAGAAACCATATGATTCATGGAAATATAATTGGACATATATTATAGTAATACATGTATTAGTACTTTAGTAATATCAGGTATTGAGAATGAAAATACTTTGTTATATGTGTCTGTATTAGGAATATAAGAGTGATACACAGTTATTATCTAGAAAGTTATGATCTTAGTTTTGTTGTCTACAAAGACATGACTGTACCTGAGCAGGTAGATATTTTTGATTGCTTTATTGTTTATTGGATTAACATTTGTAAATATTTTATTTTATTCATTTATTATTGTTATATATGTAAATATTATGTTCAAGTAGTTACGATGTAACATGGATATGGATATCAATACATAGCTGAAACAAAGGGAGTTTGAAGTAAAGTAAGCAGTATGAGGGATAGAAACTCGACCTTCCAATAACTCTCATATAATAGAAAGGTGTGACTACATCTTGTTCTATGCTCAATGAATGTGATATGAGTGATGTATGAATGGACAGGTTAGTGACATTGTGTTATGGTTTTAAAACAAACCATAAACAGAGGAAATGTAGAATATTGCATATTCTATGTTTCTATTGATTATATATATATGGATGTGTGGATTGACATAAGTAACAGATGGTATCAATAAGTCACAAGGATTTCTTTGTCCGAGAGCTCTGGAATGTGGATTCGGGGGTCTTTTCCTTATATGGCTAGAGTTAAATGCTGACGTTAGTATTAGCACTTCTATATAGTAACAGAGGGACACAAGGTCTCTCAGTCTCTCTCTTGGCTTGGCTCTGTACAACGATGTAACTCTCCCATCAGAAGTCCAGCAATTACCATCTGCTGTTGAATGTCTATAATCCTGTAACATCATTTATTATGCTTTATTATGTATCCGTAACAAAGAATAAACCGGAAGAAACCATAAGTCAGATTGCGTATTACTACTTTTCAATAATATAGACATATATTATTGTGGCGAGCATTTGGCCCAAGAATATATATACAAAAGACATATATATCAATCAACTGAAGATAAGAAGAAATTAAGAAGATTCTACATTAACCCCAATTCTCATTCAAATTTTACAGAGGGTAAAGGGCAGGGTATTGTGATGAGGTTGTGGGGTTTCTGGTTGTCTTAGTGTGTGTAGAGAAGGTGAAGGAGAAAGATGGAATCAATTGTGGGTTGGAGTGAGAGAGTAGAAAAATGAGGCATGAGATGAGAGAATGGGGGAGTGTAGCAGAGAAGGGCAAATGTGGATGGGGGGATGAGTGAAGTAGGTGTAAGGAGAGATTTTTATACTGAGAGAGACTGAGAAAATAAAGAGGAGGAGAAAACAGATCATTGCTAAACTGTGAAAAATAAAAATTGGAGATAATTGGAATATCAAGAGCAGGTGGGGGTGTTTTATGGGTTAAGAAAGTGCAGGAGTGTACTAATAAGATGCAGTTTTTTTTTAACCTAACTAAAATGTAGGTGTGACAGACAATCTATAAATGTAATAATGAGCATGGCTTGGGATGGTGTGGGGAGGGTGGGCATCAGGCTTGCTCACTGAAGGAATGGGCTTGCAAAGTTGGGGAATCAGGCTGTTGAATAAAGAGATGTGAGGGTCAGAGAGCTTGCAATAAAGGTAAGGGAGGGGAAAATGTATCTAGGTCCAGAGATGAAGAGATGGATATTCAAATAAAAACAAACATATCAGTAAGAAAAGGGAGGGGTCAGAGGTCAGTCACAAATCAGAGGGGAAATAGAGGAATGCATATAGGTGAATAAAACAATTACATACAGGGCTAGCAAAACTACACTTTAACATAACAGACAAGATATAAATACAACAAAACAAGAAAATATACAGTGTACACAGGATATATTAAATAAAAATAAAATAAATGTACACGGTGGTTAAGTTAAAAATAAATGAAGGTGTGCAGGATAGAGTCTTAGTGTGGTCTTCCAGAAGGCTACCTTTGCAGACGATCAGGCTTGCTCACTGAAGGAATGGGCTTGCATAGTTGGGGAATCAGGCTTTGCAGGCGATCAGGCTTGCTCACGGAAGGAATGGGCTTGCAAAGTTGGGGGAAACAGGCTTTGCAGACGATCAGGCTTGCTCACAGAAGGAATGGGCTTGCATAGTTGGGGAATCAGGCTTTGCAGACGATCAGGCTTGCTCACTGAAGGAATGGGCTTGCAAAGTTGGGGAATCAGGCTTTGCAGACGATCAGGCTTGCTCACTGAAGGAATGGGCTTGCAAAGTTGGGAAATCAGGCTTTGCAGACGATCAGGCTTGCTCACTGAAGGAATGGGCTTGCAAAGTTGGGGAATCAGGCTTTGCAGACGATCAGGTTGCTCACTGAAGGAATGGGCTTGCACAGTTGGGGAATCAGGCTTTGCAGACGATCAGGCTTGCTCACTGAAGGAATGGGCTTGCAAAGTTGGGGAATCAGGCTTTGCAGACGATCAGGCTTGCTCACTGAAGGAATGGGAATATATATATATAATTATGTGTGTGCAAAAAAGAATACCGGCACTCTGGGCTTTCCAAGAATGTATTCTTTGTTGACAGTTAATCCAGGACAATGTTTCAGCTCCTGGCCGAAGCTTTCATTAGGGGACACACACACACACAAAAACCAAAAAAAACACTACACAGTAAGAGGCTTTATATAGGATTAGTATCCAATATGCACTCACCAAATCAGCTGTTTTCCATTACGTTCGATGATCGACGTGTTCCCGGGGCCACTGCGCATGTGAGCTATTGCAAGGGTTACTTTCACGTCAGAGGTTTCAGCAAAGACCAATCCCCATGTTCCGGCTACGTCACGTTACCAAGGGAACCTGTGATGCATCCATGTACTGTTGCTGTAGGGAGTGTACCTCCTCTCATCTGAGGTTGATCCACCCTCCTCCTTATGTGGATCTATGTGCGTTCCCATGTTTACCGGACCACACTGATTAGAGAAGGCATTACATCTAAATGAACTGATACAATATCTGTTACATGTTAATTTTAAAATCCGCAACTATTAATTAAAACTAAGGAGAACAAAGTTGTCATCCTAAAATGTTACCTAATGTAAAGACTTATTTGTTAAATGATAAGACATATATAGTAATATTATGAGGATATTCCGGTGGTATACTAAGTCATAAAGTCATAAGTGTAATAAAGTGCATAAAGTATATTAAAAAAAATACTGTTAATAAAAAAATGCAAGCTAATAAATATATAGCAATATTAATTAACAATCAATAGTAATAATATATAATTTTTAAAGTGTTTATACAGGATTTGAATTGAATTTCATGCTTTTGTGATTGTGTATAACTGTATGCATATCATATAGGATGGCAATCAAATGTTTTGGTTGTTTTAATAGTTTTTTGCACTTTTTTTTTTGTCATAGCATTTTCAGCTATATCCACCCTGTGTGTAGGCAGCATTATTAAAATGTGCTTACTTTTAGAGAATGCAGTATTACTAATATATGTTTTATAATGTACTAAGGACACTCTGTGGGGGGGCTGACCCGGCTATCTGCACCTTTAAATTTACAGTACAGTGCCAGCTTTGCATCTTTTTTTTTGTTTGTTTTGTTTTTTGTGCATATAGTAACCTTATGCAGATTGTCTTTGTCCTCTTTATACTTACCTTTACATCAGAGAGGGTACACCACAGACACATAGCTCTGTGTTTAATCTTTATAGTTCATATAACAGTATCAAAAGCAATATGATTGAATAAAAGATGCTACCAATGTTTTTCTGTTATGGTTTATAGTTTTATGTTCACTTTAAAGAGAATTGGATTCTATCTATGCATTGTGCGAGCAAAAAATACTAACAAAATGTTTGCACCTGTCTATCAGTAAATCAATCCTCTGCATTATATCTGTGTGCTCCTAGCACAGAGGGTTTAGTCCTTTGGACTTGGTGAAAGAGCAAGAGAACCCTTCCTCGAACAGAACCTGACCCCAGCAGGAATTGCTTACACTTGCAGGGGGAGTATAGGAACAACAGATATCAATGTGCTGGCAATAAAGACCGCAAGTAGGCATCATCTATGATGATTGCCCTGCTTGGGGAAGTGTCCATAAGCAGTGCCAATTACAACAGAGAGTGGGTGGCAACATAGGGTGGGTGTTAAAATGCTGTAACACTCACAGATGCTTTGGGATGGTGGCTCTGAGGCGAGGGGCAGCAGTTATGTTGTTACCGGGAAACTGACGGAGGCCAAGCACAGAGAGATGGACACAGGTTTCTTCAGGAAGGAAGAGATCTTTATTCGATTCACCGACCGGGACTCAGAGGGACTTATGTCACCAAAAACAGCAAAGATCTGAGCACTGAATACATAGAGTACATTCCTTATATAGCACTGTAGCTCCTCCCATAATTAGCTACGCCCACACATACCCTTAACCTAATCAATGAATAGAGTCTAAACTCATCCATCCGGTCTAACCACGTGGCTCATCTGAAACAAAGGAGAGGGACGCGTAATTCCAGTTCCTGCATTCCTGCACATGCTCAGTACAGTGATGACAGTATCTTAGCTACGTGTAACTAACTAACTGATACCACAAACACATGTACCTACATATGCCTTGTTGCAATCTTGGCCTGCTAAACTTTTATTTTACTGGAATTCCATCACATTCCCCCCTTTGATGCTTCTGATTTAAAATAATTCCAGATGCATCACCAATCATAGTTTGCTTACACCTCAAGTTGCCATAAACCAGACTAGACTTTGCGATCCTCTAAAGATACGAACCCCTCAACATTCCTCTTCCTGCATGTATTCTCCTTGATCTAGAGCTTTATACCTGCAAACAGCCATTACCTGTGCCGTGGCCTTTCTTTCTGCTATACTTTCTATAATGCTCTGCATAGACCTAATTACCAAAGGAATCAGACATGGCAGAAGGAGACACAACATCAAAATTAGTATGACTCCACCTACCAATGCTTTGATTCCTCCAAACTGCTCATACCAACTACCAAACCAACTACTCGGATTATACCCTTTCCATACCTGAGTAGGTACATGTGCTAGCTTAACCATATGGCTAGTAAGCTCAGCTATTGCTTGCCCTTCATCATCTATTTGAAGACAACAATTGCTTAGATTAAACTTCCCACATACACCTCCCTCTACTGCCAATAGGTAATCCAAAGCTAATCTATTCTGGTAAATGGCTGTCCTCATCCTAGTGTTATGCTTCGCTAGGAGATTGAGCGCTTGTGATGTTTCATTGGTAACTATCTCAACTACTGCTTGCAATCTTATAATACGATTAAGCATATATATTGGGGTTCTGTATCCATAAGTACCATCCTCTGCCCACGTAGCTGGCCCATAATAATCTATAATACGCTGGGGAGGCCACTCATCATCTTCCCAGGTACCTATCTCTAGGGGTGCCCTTTTCTTCCTATGATTTACATCATATACTTTAACTCCCAAAGTCTCTCCTGTTTCAATTGGCAACAAGAAGAAGGATGGTTTGAGCATACCCAATACACATGCCCCTTCCCAGTCCTGTGGTAACTCCGAAAATGCTTTACCACAAATCCAGTACAAATTTGCTGGGGCTTTCCAACTAGATGTAGCGGATAGGTCAAACTATACATCCTTTAAATTGGTATAATTTGCAAACAGATTAGACGGTTCTGAGACATTTGAAGCTGACCACCAAATAGTATCCTTTGTTTCGTCATTATAGGCTTTCTGCCCTAAACAAGTCAATTTTCCTACAGATGTATTAAACATTATTCCTTTCCTTGCTATACAAACATAACCTATAATGGAGGTCTTTAATCGCCACTCAGATTTACCTCTAACACTCACTTGATAATCAGATTGAGAAGATATTAGTTGTTCAACTGTCTCAGAACCAGAATACATTACCTTCTTTGCTTCCCAAGGCCATTGGTCTCCCATATTAGTACCTCCACACACATAGCAGTTGGTTACATTAAGACTACCAGCAATGCTCTCAGCTAGGTCTATGAATGTTTTTGGCATTATGGGGAACCTTATCTTCCACACTCATCTCCTCATAAAAAGAATGGAAAACCTGATGAGTCTGGGGGGGGCACTGTATCTGTCTCTATTCCTATGTATAATATCGTCCCAGGATCCAAACCTGTTCCATATATTTGGAACCCAAATAGATTCACAAACTTATCTATAAATAGCTCTGGGTCCTTGATAAGTATATGGACTGGGTTACACTCCATAGACTTACAATATGGCTTGGTAGGCAATCTACTGATAATCATATCCTTATCTACTGTCTGTCCCCAGGTTGCCCATCCCACACAGGACCAATACGGACAATAATTGTAGTCTTTATTTAGGCAGTTTGGATCTATATACTTATGCTTATTACTAGGACAAATATACTTATCATTAGACCAATACGTTCTTTCCCATTTAAGACCACCACATATATTCCATGGCTTCCTACTACCTGATATCGCCTTACATGCATCAAATAGGAAAACACCTGGAGAATGTACGCTTTCTAGTACAGTCTTATTTATCAGGTTCCCCTGTGCGTTCTCATTCCGAATAGTCAACCAAATTGTACGGGGCTGATACTCAGGATTAAAACACGTAGGTTCTCCTGCTCCTATATGGCATACACTATAATCTGTACTTAGGTATCTACACTTTGATACATGTCCTGTGCACTCATATTGCGAATGCCAAATAAGGGTCTGGGAAATATGATTGCCTGTTTTCGTAGTCTTAATGCAAACCTCGCAGCCTGGTGTGTCGGTACCTCTACCTTCCTGAATAATTAAAAACACACATATATACATCATCAAACACATTACTCCTGACATCATCTTCCTAATTCTTCGACCGTGCGACGGCACCTCAGCTTCCAGGCGTGTAAGGGCTGCAGGGAATGGAGTCCTTCTGATCCTCACTGTTCTTCACAGAGGATTCCTCTGGCTTAAACGTTGGTAGGTGGTCAGGCTTTATTGTGGCCGTCAAAACACCTACTTGTAGATCTTTATTGATGTTCCCTTGTAACAATACTCTTCGCAAAAAACACTTTTAATCTAACTGGGTCACTCGCTTCAACCGGATCTTGCAGGGATTCTCAGGATCTTGAGTAGCTTGCCAAGAATCTGCTGCTGGTTTAACCCTGGAGTGATGGATCCACGGAGTCACCTCTGCCACCTTTATAGCTGTTGGAGTAGACAAAAGAACAGCATAAGGACCCCTCCACTTTGGCCCCAACGGTACACTGTTCCACTCCTTTATCCAAACTTGGTCTCCTGGATGGTAAGAATGGACAGGTGGATAAATATTTACAGGTACCCTATCTTGTACCCATTTCTGTACCTCCTCCATAGTTTTACCCAACTCTACAACCTGCCGCCGGGTAATTCCTTCTCCCAACTGACTCAAGTCCCCCCTTAAGTTACTAAGTATGGGAGGTGGACGCCCATACATAATTTCAAAGGGTGATAGACCTAACTTTCTGGTAGGTGTACTACGAATGCGCAACAGAGCTATTGGCAAAAAAACATTCCACTTGAGTTGGGTTTCTTGACACATTTTTGCCAACTGGGTCAATGGTTCTGTTCATCCTTTCCACTTTCCCAGAACTCTGAGGCCTATATGCTGTATGAAGTTTCCACTTAATACCAAGCATATGAGTCAGTTGTTGTAGGCACTGATGGACAAAAGCTGGACCATTATCTGATCCTATAGAACACGGTAGTCCATATCGGGGTATTATTTCTCGCAACAGAAATCGCACAACTTCTCCTGCTTTCTCTGTACGAGTTGGACACGCCTCTACCCATCCTGAGTAGGTACACACAGCTACTAGTAGGTAACGATGTCCGCCGGATTTGGGCATTACCGTGTAGTCTATTTGGAGATCGGACATAGGAAGCCCTCCCATGTACTGGACTCCCGGTGGTTTCACTGGACCTTGCCTTGCGTTGTTCTTGGCACATGACACGCATCTTCGAACAATGGCTTGAGTCAAGTTGGACAATCTTGGTATGTAGAAATGCTTCCTAAGAGATTCTTCCATACTATCTCTTCCAGAATGTGTCCTATTATGATAATTCTGGACGATTTGTACAGCTAGTGATGCTGGAATAACTATTCTTCCATCTTCTAACTGATACCAATTATTCTCCAAATATTTCCCAGCTTCAGTCTTTAACCACTCTACTTCTTGAGCTGTATAAACTGGAGTCCACTGGGACAGAGGGGTCGGTATAAGAGCTGCTACACACTCCACATATTCTTTTTGTCCGGATTCAGCGGCACGCTTAGCTGCACTATCTGCCATCCGATTTCCTTTCACCACATCACCATCACCTTTCAGATGTGCTCGACAATGTATGATACCAACTTCCTTCGGCTCCCATACAGCTTCCAATAGTTGTAATATCTCAGCTGCGTACTTGATTTCTTTTCCTTCTGAGGTCAGTAATCCTCTTTCTTTATACAAAGCTCCATGGGCATGAGTGGTTAAAAACGCGTACTTTGAGTCTGTGTAGATATTTACTTTCAACCCTTCAGCCAATTGCAAAGCCCGTGTAAGTGTGATTAATTCTGCCTTCTGTGCTGATGTTCCTTTTGACAATGGCCGCGCTTCTATCACCTTGTCTATAGTTGTCACTGCATATCCGCATAGCAAATCCCTTCTTTCACGTAACTACTGCCGTCCGTGTAATACTGAACATTGGGGTTCTGGATGGGAAAATCATGAAGGTCCGGTCTACTTGAGAACACTTCATCCATTACCTCCAGGCAATCATGTCGACTCTCAGTAGGTTGCGGCAAGAGGGTAGCTGGGTTCAAGGTATTAACAGTCTCAAGATGCACTCTCGGGTTCTCGCATAACATGGCTTGATACTTAGTCATGCGGCTATTGCTAAACCAATGATTACCTTTATAGTCTAGCAACGTCTGTACTGCATGCGAGACTCGCACATAGAGTTCCTGACCCAGAGTGAGCTTGTCAGCTTCTGCTACCAACAGGGCGGCGGCAGCTATGGCCCTTAGACGAGGAGGAAGACCACTGGCTACTGCATCCAATTGTTTGGACATATACGCAACAGGTCGTTGCCATGATCCCAGATACTGTGTCAGTACTCCCACAGCCATCCTTCTTTGCTCGTGTACATATAAGTAGAATGGATGTGTATGATCAGGTAGACCTAATGTGGGGGCGCTCATCAATGCCTTCTTAACATCCTCAAATGCTTTCTGCTGTTCGATGGTCCACAGGAAGGAATCATGTTCCGTGCCTTTAATAGCGGCATAGAGGGGTTTCGCCAGTATCGCATAACTGGGAATCCATATCCTACAGAAGCCTGCTGCCCCTAAGAATTCTCGCACTTGTCTTCTATTCTTAGGTGTTGGTATTTGGCATACAGCCTCTTTTCTTTCAGGCCCCATTATCCTTTGACCTTCAGAGATATTGAATCCCAGATACTTGACAGTTGGCTGACACAACTGAGCTTTCTTCCTGGACACCTTGTATCCTGCCTTCCAAAGAATGTGCAGTAAATCATAAGTTGCTTGCTGGCATATCTCTTTAGTAACTGCCGCTATCAACAAATCATCCACGTATTGTAGTAGTACACATTCTCCTGGGATGGACTTGAAATCTAATAAGTCCTGACTTAATGCTGATCCAAATAAGGTAGGTGGATTTTTAAACCCTTGGGGCAATCTTGTACAGGTTATCTGACATTTCGAGCCCGTTACAGCATCTTCCCATTGGAATGCAAAGATACACTGGCTTTCTGTAGCAATTCGTAGGCAAAAGAAGGCATCTTTAAGGTCCAAGACTGTAAAGTAAGTAGCCCCACCCGGAATCAAGGCAAGCAGGTTATAAGGATTGGGCACAACTGGATGTATACTTACTACCGCATCATTGACTGCTCTCAAATCCTGCACAGGACGATACTCATCTGACCCAGGCTTCTGAACAGGCAACAATGGAGTATTCCAGGGGGAAGTACAGAATTTTAGGATACCATACCTTATGAACTTATCCAAATAAGACTGTATGTTCTTCTTCGCCTTTTGAGGTATATGGTATTGTCGCAGGCTTACTGGATAAACCCCAAGCTTTAGTTCGATGCGTATAGGTGGGATATTGCGAGCAAGTCCTGGTGGGTTATTTTCTGCCCACACTCCTGGTATATTATACAAAGATTCATCACTCTTAGGGTTTTGACTTGTCATCACTGTATAAAGTCGCCACTCTTCTTCCTTTGGTACTGATAGTGTCATTATACCTGAGGGTCCATTAAACTTCAAGGATGTCGTTCCGTTAGGCAGAAATGTTATCTGTGCTTGTAACTTCGACAACAAATCCCGTCCTAGAAGTTGGACTGGACATTCAGGCATGTAAAGGAACTGATGTTTCACTACGTGGCCTCCCAGTGTACAGAGTCGACTTTTGAGAACTGGTTTAGCAGCACTCCTCCCAGTTGCTCCTATTACAATGATAGTTCTTCCTGAAGGAGGAACAACTAGGTAGGTTACCACAGAATGTTCAGCACCAGTGTCGATCATGAAAGTACTCCTTTTTCCCCCTATTGCTACATCGACCATAGGCTCCGCTCGACCAAGGGGGATGGAGCCCGGTCGGTATCAATAGTCCTCCATGACAGTGTCAGCCAAACCCACAAAGTCCCTATCTTCTCTTTCTCGCGGTCTCTGCGCTGCTAGGTAATACCTATCTCCTTGAACGCTTCCTCTACTATTCCCACCATTTCCTCCAGGGCCTCCTCTTCCTCTCACTCTATCTCTATAGTTATTACTATATCCTCCCCTTGTTCTGTCTCTCTCATGTTGTTCCCTCAATGGACACTCACTCCTCCAATGCCCTTCTTCCCTACAATATGCATATTGGTTCCTACTTAAAGGCTCCCTATTCCAGTTATTCTCGCTTTTCTCGGTTCCCCTGTACACTTCCTTTTCCCTCCTATCTACAGCAGCGATAGCTACCGCTAACATATCTGCCTTCCTTCTCATCTTATGCTCTTCTTCCTTCTTCGTCTCTGTCTCCCTATTCATATAAACCTTATTTGCTATTTCCATTAGTTGAGTTATAGACATCCCTACAAACCCTTCTAGCTTTTGCAATTTTCTTTTAATATCTCCGTAAGCCTGGCTGACAAAGGCAGAGTTAACCATCCGGGAATTCTCAGGAGCCTCTGGACTAAAGGGGGTATACAATCGGTATGCCTCCAATAATCGGTCATAAAAGGCACTGGGCGACTCATCACATTTCTGCAATACCTCAGCCGTCTTTGACATATTGATAGCCTTTTTCCCTCCGGCTTTCATGCCAGTAATAATGGCTTCCCTATAACCTTTTAGGTGAGCCATATCAGCACCATTAACATTCCAATTCGGATCTACGTTTGGGTAATGAGCTGCGGCCCATGCTACCAGGTTGGCCTGATTCTGTGCACGGACCACTTCTTCAAGCGCTTTAATTGCCGCCTGATTAATCCGAGTCCTTTCCTCGTTATTAAACAATGTCATAAACAATTGCTGGCAATCAGCCGAAGTGGGATTGTGCGTTTGGATTATGGAGGTAATCAAATCTGTCATGGCTTGAGGTTTGTCTGTGTAAGAGGAGTTATGGGTTTTCCAGTTGAACAAATCCGTAGTGGTAAAGGGAACATAAACAAATACGGGGTCGGCATGTTGTAACTGGCCTTCACCATTAATGTGTGTCGGGCCCGGTGTCAATCGGAGAGGCATTTGATAATGTCGGGGTTGGAGGGTACCGGTCAATTGTCGGGTTAGTATGGGGCTTCGTTGAGGAAGGTCAGTTATGGGTTCCGGTCGAGGGGTAGTAAGACGAGGGGAGGGGGACGCTTTTTCTTTACTGAAGGGGAGGTTGGTAAGCAGAATATTCCGGGCCGGGCTGGGAGGAGCCTGACCAGGAACCAGAAATGACGTCAAATCCGGATAGGTGGAGTTAGTGGGGGTAGGTACCAGAAGGGGAGGGTTTAGAACAAGTGGGCTGGGCTCTGAGCTAGAGGATGGGGTAGGAGGAGACAATGGGGCAAGGGGAGTGGCATTACTAGCCGCACCTCCTCTTCCTCTTCCTGTAGAGGAGGAGTAAGGAATCTCTGACTCAGGGGGCCTGTCCAGAATGGGCGTGATCACGGCCTTGGTGGACAAACGAGTTCTGGCCAACAGGAGGCGGCATTGCTCCTCTTGGCACACCCTGATCCATTTTGGCAAGTCATCCACGGCCTGTTTCCAACAATCAATATATGGAAACTGGTCGTAAAGTTCCGGCCTACCAGATACAGCTACGTGTACACGCTGCACTAGATTAGGATCAAGACTACCACGTGGAGGCCATGCAACCACTAAGGCAGGCCATTCCCTGCTACATAAAGTAGTCAAACGTGTTGGAGACATCTTTACCCCAAAATCACATACATTATATATCCCTTTTTAAAATTCTTTAACATGCAATTTAAGGGATCAACGATCTTTGAATCCAACACACCCATACTTAACAATGGAGCGTCGTCTCCAATAGAAACAAAACAAAACACACTTCCAACAGTCACACCCGTTTCCCCTGGCAACAGCACCACGTGGCACAGTTACAAGGCCAAACGCACACAACAAATCATACAGGGAATTCCCGTACACACACAGCTGTTACACCACACACTAAATAACTATCACTGTACCTTTTTGGCGAAATTATACAATTACCCACGCTATAATTCTCAGTATTTAAATTACCCGTCTATAACACACCCTAGTAACATTGTCTTTACAAACAGTAGTTATAGTACGGTTAGCATTGGTTAGAATACAGTTTTAAAGTCACAGGTCAGTTAATAGTAGTTATGGTGTTGAACATACAACATAAACGACAGTTATTAGTGATTATTTACAGTATCAGTGATTATAATACATGGTTATGGTACCGTGCGATATGATACAGTTACACACTATTCACACTCTCGCTAGACGGCAGAGCTCACGCTACCCAGCAAGATATACACTCTATTATAATAAATTTTAACACATTTACAGTTTCCCAACTAATCTATTGGACAGTACCTCGAGGGACTACCTAAAACTATTTACATCCGTTTTGGTTAGCCGTCGCTGCCCAAGCACCACATATAGCGAACTAGAGGGCGGAATTTACAACAATACCCTTTTAGTCTATCTACTCTATCAATAGTCTAGTGGGTTCCAAATTTACACGCCTTCCCACTTAGCCAAGATAGGTTGAGAACTAGCAAATTATGATGTACACCAGAGTCTGCTTAGTCTCCCGGTCCCTCCGACCTAGCGAACGAAATGTACACCCTAGATACGCTAGTCTAGACAAGACACCGGTGTCCGGCTTGGGCTATATACATTCAACCAAGACCCAGCCTGACTCCATACCAAGATTAGACGGGCTGACTACAGGGCGTCTAATTATGAGTGGTGCACCTTCGCTCCTTCCCTCCCTGGAGGGGGCCAATTCCATACACAATTCCAATTCAAACCCCTTATGGGCCTACCGAACAATTCAAACCCCTTATGGTCCTACTGAACATACCCCTAGTGGATCCACCGTCTAAAACAGTAGTCGTCTTACCTCCTCGTTCCTGAACCTGAGTTCACACTCATCGACGGGGACACCCCAGTACTTACTACGTAGAGGCCGATGATCTCCTGTACAACAGACCAGTGGCGCCGAGACGACTGGAGGTCCACGCAGAAGTTCAGGGGTGCAGCCGTAGAGAACGTGGGCAAAGATAGACCGTCTCACGCCTCTGCTTCCTAGCCACCGTTAACAACGAGCTTCCCGGCCAATGCACCACAGATGTTACCGGGAAACTGACGGAGGCCAAGCACAGAGAGATGGACACAGGTTTCTTCAGGAAGGAAGAGATCTTTATTCGATTCACCGACTGGGACTCAGAGGGACTTATGTCACCAAAAACAGCAAAGATCTGAGCACTGAATACATAGAGTACATTCCTTATATAGCACTGTAGCTCCTCCCATAATGAGCTACGCCCACACATACCCTTAACCTAATCAATGAATAGAGTCTAAACTCATCCATCCGGTCTAACCACGTGGCTCATCTGAAACAAAGGAGAGGGACGCTGATTCCAGTTCCTGCATTCCTGCACATGCTCAGTACAGTGATGACAGTATCTTAGCTACGTGTAACTAACTAACTGATACTACAAACACATGTACCTACATAAGCCTTGTGGCAATCTTGGCCTGCTAAACTTTTATTTTACTGGAATTCCATCACAATGTAAATAATGTAATGGCTTCCAAAGAAATCAAATTATTAATTTAACGGGGGCGTGGCCTGACAGCCGACGGACATGGCCGCATGAGCGCGATGCTCCAGACCCTGACCGGGTGATTCAGGGGGAAAATGCCACAAACAGTGCACAATGGCATCCAAAAAAACACCGCAACACCACGGGGCAAGCTCCTACCTCCGAAACACCGGCAGCCAAAACCTCCCTGCGGCGCTTTTTCAGCGAAAACGCAGAATCACACAGACTGGACAAAATGGCGCCCGCGGCACAAACGCGAGGCAGCCAGCCGACGAGCCCGACGGCATCAGACGAGCCCACAGAGGAACAAGATATTCGGTCCTTGTTGACCCAACTACCCTCCAAGACCGACCTGGCAGCTTTATTCCAGAAACTGGAGGATAGCTTCAGTGAGAAACTTCAGGCTGTTACTGCAGACGTGCAGCTGCTAGGGGATAGAGTCCAGGCTCTGGAAGAAGAGGCAGAAACTACTGAGAAACAATGGGCTGAGTCCTATACTACCCAGGAGACACACGCAGAGGCAATCAGGTACCTGCAGAGACAGCTAGAAGATGTAGATAACCGGGGACGCAGAAATAATCTGAGGGTGAGAGGTGTCCCTGAGAGTGCAGAAGGTGTCCCAGAAAACCCTGTGCAGGTCCTGACCGCCCTCTTCAACCGCATTTTAACCAGACCACTGGACACAGCCATCTTATTTGATAGAGCCCACAGAGCGGCCAGACCTAGGAACTTGCCTCCAGATAAACCACGGGACATTATTTGTCGCATACATAACTTCCCCCTAAAGGAAGAAATCTTCCACAAAGCATGACAGAACAAGGATATCAAGATTGACGGACACCCGGTGATCGTCTTCCAGGACATAGCGCCGTCCACGCTGCAAGCTAGGCATGCACTACGACCTATCACACAGGACCTGTCCGAGAGACATATCAAATTCAGATGGAGCTTCCCGTTCGCTCTCACAGTTACGCTCCAAAACAAAACGCACACTATAACCTCACCAGACGACATACCCGAATTCCAAAGAGCCTTGAAACTACCGTCGTCCGAGGTGGAGGATTGGACGGGCCTGAGAGGCACATCATCGGGACGGACTCCGCATAAACCTAAGTGGCAAAAGTCCCCTCGAAAACGTCGTAGACAGAACCATCCTGGAGCAGATGCAGCACCGACATGAGCAGTACATGGTCGTATGATCAGAATCTCTCTCTTTTTCCTCTCTACCATTCTATCTCTCAATCCTGCCATGCGGGTATCCACTATGATACACCCAGTGAATGGACTTACATTACTTCCACGCTGTGATGCAAATATTGAAATGTTATACTATGTTAAACTTTGTTATGCCTTTATGAACACATGTTACATTGCCGTACCGGGCCCTAGAGTTTACGAGGAAAATATTGGGTTAGCTTTCCCATCAGGGCTCCAGACGGCCTGGCTCACAGGGCACACATTACTCCCAAATCAACACACACCTCCGACCTCCCTAGTTAGAGTAGTGGAGGTAGGTTGAATCACCTCTACAATGCCCTGTGAGGCCTCTATGATACACCCGGTCGGGCGCTCCGGCCACCACCCCCTAGAGAGGCGCCACAACCCCACTTGTGGACACGGCAAGTTATCCACAAGTGTAGCGCCAATCTCCAGAGGTGACTCTCACCTACTGTTTTAATGTATATAGTTCACGGTTATCCCCCGTCCACTTACCATCAAACACCCCTGCCATTACTACCGTACTGAAGACACTGCCTACAGGTGCTCCCCATGTCCTATTTGAGACATTCTTACCACCGCTCTTACCACCATGACTCAAACCAAACTGATGTCCCTAAATGTTAGGGGTCTCAATTCTCCCATGAAACGCACAATGCTAGCACAGGAGATTGATAGACGAGGTGCCGAAATAATTTTCATGCAGGAGACGCATTTCAGGGGGGAGTTCAAACCAAGAATCCACTACAAATGTAGTAACTTAGCATACTACAGTAACAACACCCAAAAGAAGTCCAGAGGCACTGCAATACTCATAGCCTCTACTGCCGCCTTCACAGAAATGGGAGTTAGAACTGATCCCAGAGGCAGATTTGTTTTTGTGAAAGGAATGTACAATGGCACTTTAGTAACTCTAGCTAGCATCTATGTCCCTAATGCAGACCAGGCCTCTTATATACGATCATGTCTGACCAAGTTAGAGGCATTTGCTGAGGGACTAGTGGTAGTGGGCGAAGACTGGAATATGGTTCTTGACCATTCAATTGACAGCTCTTCCACCACTACAGACACCAGACGACATCAAAGGAGGATGTTCTCTAACGTGCTACACACACACCAATTATCTGACTGCTGGAGGATCATGCACCCCCAAGGCAGAGACTACTCTTACTACTCTCAGACAGCTAAAAGCTACTCCAGAATAGATATGTTCATGATCAGCCATAGACACCTCCACATGGTCCATGACGCATCCATAGGCAACATTACGTGGTCGGATCATGCCCCGATCCTCTTAACTCTCACCCTACAGGATAGGTCCAGGCCTACTACACAGTGGCGCCTGAACGAAACCCTACTAGACGACCACAGGGTATTAGAGGATCTGCGTCAGACTGTAGCGACCTACTTTAAGGAGAATAGTGGCACTGAGGTGTCAGATCCTTGGGTTTGGGAAGCCCACAAGGGAGTCATCAGGGGTATACTTATTAAATGGGGCGCTCGACTTAAAAAAGAAAGGTCACACAAACTAGAGGCGCTCACAGCAGATATAACAGCTGAGACCCGCCATAAACAAGACCCCACAAATGATAACCTCCGAAAGTTAACAGCCCTACGACTCGAATTCAGAACCCTCCTGACTACTAGGGCATACAGATCTATCCAACTGACAAGGGGGACGTTCTACGCACAAGGCAATAGGAGTGGGAAACTTTTGGCTAGAGCCTTGAAAGCCAAACAGCAAAAGTCATTCATAAATAAAATAGTGGACGACTCAGGCAGACAGCACAACACCACGGAAGACATAGCCAAGGCGTTCACCACTTTTTACGCTGACCTTTATAACTTGACCCCCCCGAAGACACAACCACATACCCTGCGGGACTATATCTCTGACAACATATCTTGCAAGATCCCAGTAGACCAGATCCATGCACTGGACGAACCTTTCACACACGCAGAACTACTCTCCACAATTAAAACACTCCCGAACGGTAAAAGCCCTGGTCCAGACGGACTGACAGCCAGATACTACCGAACCCTGAAACAAGAGCTAGCACCCCACTTTCTACGCATGCTGAATGGCATCGCCCTTGACTCCACACTGCCACCCCCGATGCTGCGAGCATCCAATACCATCATCCCCAAGCCAGGCAAGGACCCCACAAGATGCGGTAGCTATAGACCCATATCGCTCATAAACCTGGACCTAAAACTAATGGCGAAAATGATCGCCAACAGACTCAAGCCTCTTCTGCCCAGTCTAGTCCACCCTGACCAGGCAGGCTTTGTGCCAGGTCACGAGGCTAGGGACAACACCACGAAAATCCTAAATGTCATTCATGGGGCGCAGGTGACCAGGACACCGACCCTACTGATGGCAATAGATGCCGAAAAGGCCTTTGACAGGGTGGACTGGTCATACCTGTTCAGGGTCTTGGAGGTCTTGGGAGTGGGCCCTAGGCTACGAAATTGGATTCAAGCCCTCTTATTTGTCTTGGCCATGGAACCTTTCCTGAATGCAATCAGGAAACACGGTGAAATAAAGGGCTTCCGCCACCGAGGAGGAGAAGTGAGGGTATCAGCCTTCGCGGATGACATCCTTTTCTCAATCACAGACCCCACCATCACATTACCACGAATCAATTCAGAGATACAAACCTTTAGCGCCCTTTCTAATTTTAAGATTAACACAGATAAGCGCGAGACCCTGGGGATCTCAGTCCCCCCAACCCTACAAACACGGCTCCAACGGCTACACCCGTTCCCCTGGACCAAGACAGGACTGACCTACTTAGGAATAAAGCTAGCTTGTTCCGCAAGCAGTCTATACAAACTTAATTATCCCCCCATCCTAGACGGCATCAAACGGGACCTCCAAAAATGGGACCTACCCCATTTCTCCTTGATAGGGCGGATCAACATCATCAAGATGATGGTCCTCCCGAAAATACTATACATATTCCAGGCGCTGCCTATCCCACTCCCGAGTACGTTCTTTGCGCAGACACGCACATGCTTTACCAAATACATCTGGGGCAATAAACCAGCGAGAATTGCCTACACTACATTGACCTCCTCTGCAGGCAGAGGTGGACTGGGCCTACCCCACCTCTACAAATATTATATAGCGGTGCTGCTCACCTGATTAAAAGAGTGGACTGACACCGCCAGGGTCAAATCGTGGTACTCCCTGGAACAAAGCTTTGTCTCTGTCCCATTAAACTCCCTGCCCTGGCAAACCTGCCACCCCACAGCGCTCACCCCTACGAGACATCCATTAATACATAACATCCTGACTCTATGGAGAAAGTATAAAGACATATGGGGACTATCACCTGGCATTTTGCGTTTTTTCCCGATAGCTGCCAATCCTGATTTTCAAGGGGGCCACGGGGGCCCTCTCCTTACCCGCCTCCTAGACTCCCCCACCCCAATGATAACAGAATTGATTGGGGGAGACCCACCCATTATTCAGACTATAAACAACCCACATAGGCAAGATACACTCATTGAGGTAATAGGAAGAGCACAACTTAAGGCCTTCTTGAGAAGATCGGTCTTACCCTACTGGAGGCAGAGAGCAGACACACACTTTGAGAACCTTTGTGGCCCAGAGGGGGACCCGAAACGCCCCTTATCCAAAATATACCACATTTTGCAAGACTCCGAAAGGGAACCCACAACCTTATCATTCCAACAGAAATGGATGAAAGACCTCCGTATACACGTTTCTGACAAAGACTGGTCGTATATCTTAGAAACGGGCATCAAAACCCCGCTTAGCGTAGCACACAAGGAAGTATTTTATAAAAGGGTCACCCGATGGTATAGAACCCCAGATAAGTTACACTCAACCTGGCCGTCCATCAGCGGTTCATGCTGGAGATGCTCTAATGGCCGCGGTGACATGGAACACATATGGTGGAGCTGCAGAGACATCCAGGGATTCTGGTCTCTCGTACTCTCAACCATCACAGAAATACTAAAACCACCATCACGCCTATCCCCATCACAGATCCTACTAGGTTGGCCCCGCACATTCCCAGAATCTCATAAACAACAGTTACTACAACTCCTACTAGGGGAAGCCAATGCTCTTATCCCGCTATACTGGCGGACTACCACCACGCCTTCCAAAGAACAGTGGGTACAGAGGGTAGAACACACAAGATGCATGGAAGATATCCACTGGTCACTGTTGGGAAAAAGACACATACATCTCCAAAGATGGAGCCCCTGGACGGAATTCTGGGAGAAGCCCTTGGGAGAGCAAAGGACTTAGATGCCCTTAGAGTAGCGCACCGAAGGCCCAGACGTGCTAGCGACCTACAGCCCCAGTTTGAGTCACCATGGTAGACACCATTTAAGGCACACTCACTACCATATTATGATGAAGTAAGAGGCAGGACACCCCTAGCCCCTACCCCCTCCCCTGTTTCATGTTCTCACCCACGGCTCGTTGCCGACCTAAGTTGCATACCGTTCTTTCTGACGACTTATGACAGAGAGTGCCCCCTATCCGGTTGAATAATACAGGAGTTAACATATTATTAAAACCGCCCCAGGGACCATGCAGTCATCTTACCACAGAACAAAACGATGTGTGTAATTGCACGAACTGTTATATGACCCTATGATGTATGCATTGAATGTCACCTATTTCTTTTTTCTGTATCCCATAAACTTATATCTTCGGAAATAAAGAAAAAGTGCAATAAAATTTTTTTTATTTTTTTATTAATTTAACCCCTTAGTGACCAAACCATTTTTTAAATTTTCTTACCGTTTGGGACCAGGGCTCTTTTTACATTTCTGCAGTGTTTGTGTTTAACTGTAAAATCCCTCTTACTCATTTACTGTAACAACACATATTATATACCATTTTTCTCGCCATTAAATTATCTTTCTAAAGATACTAATATTTTCATCATATCATATAATTTACTATAAACATTTTTTTATAAAATATAATGAAAACATTGAAAAAAACCACACCTTTTCTAATGTTGACCCCCAAAATCTGTTACACATCCACAACCGCCAAAAAACACCCGTGCTAAATAGTTTTTAAATTTTGTCCTGAGTTTAGAAATACCCAATGTTAACATGTTCTTAGCTTTTTTTGAAAGGTATAGGGCAATAAGTACAAGTAGCACTTTGCTTTTTACAAACCATTTGTTTTCAAAATTAACGCATTACATTGTAACACTGATTTCTGTCAGGAATCTCTGATTAACCCTTGTATATATTTTTTAAAAGCAGACCATCTAAGGTATTAAACTTGGGGTGTTTTGACTCTTTTCATGCAACCATTTTACCACCAATCTATGCCAAATAAAAAATAAGAAAAAACATTAGTGATTTTTATTTTTTTGACACACAGCAATTTAAAAATACCTATACCGAGAAATTTAAGGGAAACTGCCAAAGAACACCCCAATATGTCTTCAGCAACATCTCCTGAGTACAGTGATACTCCACCATGTATAAGTGTGTCGGGTTCTCACGGGGCCAAAAGACCCTTATTTGGAGGGTGCGCATTCCAGTTTTCTAACTTGGAATTTTCACAGCTGGTCATCATGCACCCATGTGTTATTTGGGAAATTTTTTAAGCTGGCCAATGTAATTTACCCCCCTCAAACCATATATTTTTGAAAAGTAGACACCCTAGGGCAAGCATGTCAAACTCAAAGGCTAGCAAGGGCCAAATAAAGAAGGTTTAAGTTTATGTGGGCCACAAAAAAACAAAAATGTTAATTTTCATGGAAATGTAAGTTTGTTTGTTTTTGTTTTCAAAAGAACAGTATTAAAAAAAAAAAAAAAAACGAAACAGCGACCCCCTCTACTAAACCCCAGTCCCCCCCCATCTACTGAACCCCTGCCCCTGTTCTCACGGAGACACACTCTCTGACAGACACACAAAATCACTCAAACACACACAGATACAGTCACTCAGACACAGGCTCCCTCACACACACACTGACATACACACAGAATCACTCCAACACACACACATGCACTGACAGACACACACTGACTGACAAACAGGCTCCCTCACTCTCACACAGGCGCATACACTCAGACAGCCATGCACACACACAAACAGCAATACACAAACACAGACAGCCATTCACCCATACACACACACACACATTTCCCCCCAACAAACTTTTTTATTATTATTTTAATTTAAATCCACCCAGCCTCTTTACCTTTGGGAGAGCTGGGTGGATTTCTTACCTGGTGTCTAGTGGGGCTGCTGGGCAGGTGTACATTCAGGCAGGCAGGGGGAGCGGACAGGCAACGAGGGAGCATTGATTTTGAGCTCTCCCTGCTCAGCTCCCACGCACGCAGCTGAGTGATTCCAGCAGCCGGAGTGACGTCATATTCCGGCTCCCGGCATCACTGCGGGCACTGTGCAGGGAGAGCTTAAACTCAGATCTCCCTCGCAGCCCTGGGGCCGCAAACATATTAATTGTGAGCCGCATGCAGCCCACGGGCCCCCGAGTTTGACATCTATGCCCTAGGGCATTTCAAAGTGTGGTATTTTATCACTTTCCATGCACTAATTCTACCACCATTCTTGGTTAAATTTTTGGGTAGTCATCTTTTTGTTATTTTTCTCTCACATTGCACTTTAGGCATGGATTCTCAGTTCCTGTTATGTGTTACTGAGAAAGAACACCCCAATATGTGTTCAGCAACGTCTCCCAAGTACAACAGTGCCCTCAATGTACAGGTTTTATGGGTTTTTGCAAACTTACAGGGGTCAAATGTAGGGCTTCCCCCTTTTCCATGTTTGCGCATTAAAATTTGCCAGATTGTTTTCCTTGAGCTATGTTGTCTTTGAGATTATATAGCAGCCCAGTAATGAAAATTAACCCAATCATGGCATACCGTTTGTAAAAGTAGACAACCCACGGTGTTCAAAATGTGGTATGTCCAGTCTTTTGTGGCCAAAGTTAGCGTTTTTATTAGTTTTTTGCATTTTTGTTACACAAAAACTACACATTTACTGGTGATTTAATTGTCGTGATAAGTTTTACTGTTTTAAACACTCATATTTGTGTTCAGAGTAGTTCCCCGAGTACAACAATACCCCCCATGTACAGGTTTTATGGTGTTTTGGAAAGTTACAGGGTCAATATAGGGCTTGCCCAATTCAGTTTACCGATTGGTTGCTGGGTCTGTGTTGCCTATTGAGACCATATGGTAGCCCAGGAATGTGAAATAACCACATCATGGCGGACCATTTTCAAATGTAGACAACCCAGGGTGTTCAAAACTGGGTATGTCCAGCTTTTGTAGTAGCCACTTAGCGGTTTTATTTGTTTTTACAATTAATATTATGTGTGTGTGTGTGTGTGTGTATATGTATATATGTATATATATATATATATATATATATATATATATATATATAAAACGTGTTTGTGTGTATATGCACACACATATACATATAATATATATTTGTGTGTTGTGAGCAAAAATGTGGAATTGTTGTGGAAGGACGATATATCAGGACCGCTTTGCTAAACAGCAGTCAGAGATTTTTCAATTAAATGTCCCAGGGAGAGATGTTATGTTTGCAATATACATTGCTGATACCCTGCAAAACACTGTATGGGTCCCCTGGGCGGAGCATTTGGAGAGCAGGGTGGGCCAGTGCTCCAACAGCACTAGTTGCTGTGTAACAGACCAAAACTAGTTGACACTCACCTGTAGCTGGCCAATTAGCAGGCAGGCCTTTAAAAGAAGAGATCAGCCTGCTGCAGAGTGAGGTAGAAAAAGCCAGCTAGGAGAGATGAAGGAGAGAGAAGAGCTGTGTTTATTGCAAATCAGTTTAGTTTTTTTTTTTTTTTTAAATGTGTAAGTGGGAAAGCCACCCAATTACAGATAGTTATTTCTGTCTAGTAAGAGCTCAAGTAAGAGCAAGGAATTTTGTGTTTATTATTATTTAAAGCACCTGTTTTCTTATCAAATAAAAAGGAAAACCGAACTGGATGCGTCCAGAACTTTGATTACCCTAGAAGGCTGTGGTTACTGTAAGATCTGTGACAAAATCCTACATGTAAAATAGGTGGTTTGTTACAGGATGTAAAAACACAAGAAATGGATCAGCGCTTATATAACAAGGGGTAGGCAGCAACCACAACAAAGGGGATCCCGCTTACCCTTTGAACAAAAGACAGAAATGTACAAAGAAGGATAGGGGCTGCGATAAGGGGAGATGAAATATAGTCAATGACAGGAAGTCCAGAGGACCTTTAGGTTCACACAAGATGGTGTCTTTAATATATATCCAACAGGAAATAAGAGTTCTTAAAGCTTGGGAATGGTATCCTTGTTCAGTCTCTCGATTTTCGGTCATATAAAACAGAGGGAAGAAGAAAGAAAGGACCTGATAGTGCTGTATGTTTCGTATAAAGTGATTAGTGTGAAATGGTAATTATGCACTTACATTTGGCAGAGCTATGGCTAGCTTTAGCGCCCGGCAGTGAGCGAGGTATTCAACGATGCCTCGATATCAAGGCATTGTGTAATACCCATAGAGCATGTCAGACGTACCTCATACGCCTGCGGTCCTTAAGGGGTTAATATGATAAATTATACAATTACATTTTTCAAAAGCTATTGCCTGTTGATGTGTACCTGTCCCAACAGGTTTACTTTAAATATTATTATTTATTATTATTATTATTATTATTATTATTTGTAAAGCACCAACAAGTTTTGTAGTGCTGTAGAATGGGTGGACTAACAGACACATATTTGTAACCAGACAAGTTGGACGCTCAGGAACAGGGGGGTTGCTGATACCCCCTGCTAGATAAGGGTAGAGTAGAAAAGTAGGTTGCCAGGATTGTATTCACTGAAGGCGAGATGTTGTTTTGATGAGAGTTGCAGGAGAAGAATCATAAAGAGAGAGAAAGCTGTAATTATCAGTACCAACAGAGAGGGATTGGGGAGAAGAGGCAGAGCCAGAGAAAGAAACCCTGAAAGAAAGTTGGGTGATGTAGGCAGAGCACCAGGAGAGAGTGGTATCTCGTAGATAGAGATTATGGAGGATGAGAAGAAGCTGTTGATGATCACCAGTGTCAAAAGCAGCAGAAAGATCGAGGAGAATTAGGATAGAGTAGTGGCCATGGGATTTTGCTGTTTCACAGCTGTTTCAACAGAGTGACGAGCGCGGAATCCAGATTGAGGCGTGTCAAGCAGAGAGTTGGATTTGAGGAAGTCTGTCAATCTCACATACACAACTCTCTCAAGGATTTTGGAGGCAAACGGCAGTAGCGAGATAGGGTGGTAGTTGGACGGGGAATTAGTGTCAAGGTTGGGCTTTTTCAGAATCGGGGTTACGGTTGCATGTTTGAAGGGCAGAGGAAATGTGCCAGAGGGAAGGGAGAGATTGAGAAACCTATTCTGCTGTAGCAAATGAGCATAGGACAGCTGAGTGAGTGATGTTAGGAGAAAAGTTGGTATTGTATGGAGAGAGATGAGATATATCTTCCATGATTGTAGAAATCTTCTCAATAAAGTGAGTTGCAAAGTTTTTAGCGGTCAAGTTGGTAGGAGGAGAAGTAAACTGTGAAAGCTAATATAACCCGAGCACCTTCTATGACCATACATCACAGAGGTATAAATAAAACAAAGCATAGGTTTTGCTGTAAAGAAAAAATATCAGTATGTTAACACTCCATATCTGAGTTCAAACTATCTAAAAGTATCAAACTTACATGCTATTGAGCAGATCAAAACCTTGCTCTCATGAGTCAGGTATTAACACCTTAAGATTTCAGTGATGCAACCACTCCTTTAAACACTGTACCCATAGACTCAGAACCATGGAGAGTAAAGCATATTAAAACAAACATCGGATTTATTACAAATAAAAACCTGTTTGCTCTCATTTAAATAAACCGTTGTCAGTATTTTAATTTACTCCTTAGTATCCATTTACAAGAACGTCATCATATGCATATTAAGACCTTATTAAGTGTCTTCAACTTGCGTTATACATGCTAGTTCAACTACAGCTTCCTGGGAGAGCATCCTTGGTAGCATCAACAACTGACACGTTTTGCCCACCAATAGGGCCTTATCAATGTAAATGGATGTCTTCTCTAAAGACCTTTACAAACCAACTTCCACCCATAGGAGACTTACGCAGAAAAGTTAGCAGTGCATTTCTGCAATCATATATGTACACATTCCAAGCAATCTATCTACTGCTAAATACAGCACCTATATTTAATACTTGAATTCAAACCTGATCTAAGATGAATGACAGGTTATTCATCCACTAGAATGGAACCAAGTCCAAACAGCACACAAAGAAATTGAATACCCACTATGGTAAATTAACATCTATGCTGTGTGAACACAAACCAGAAAAAGAAAATCCTGATATTGATCATATACATATCTATGCATATATATAATATGCATGTTTGTAAATTATATAACATTAAAAAAAATATATAGAACATTTAAAAAAGTTTTTATCAAGCGTGCTGTCTTGGCGTCATACTTGATTCTGGCCTCACCTTTGAGCCTCACAACCAGTATGTTGTGAAATCCTTTAGATTCCATCTTAAAAAGATAGCCCACATCTGCCCCTTTCTTACACAAGATGCTACCAAGGAGCTTGTCCATGCTCTAGTAATTTCCCGCATGGATTATTGTAACCCTCTTCTAAATAGTCTTCCCAAAAGCCGTATTGCCCCACTACAGTCTGTAATGAATGATGCCAGACTGATTTTCCTCTCTAGTCAGTCCTCTTACACCTCACCCCTCTGTGAGTCCTTACATTGGCTCATACCTATAAAGCACTGAACAATTCTAGCCCTTCTTATATCTCTTTCCAGATCCAAAGGTATGCCCTTTCTTGGTCTCTCTGCTCTGCCCGTGATCTTCTCCTGTCCGCTGCTAGCACGATACGGCCAACTCACGTTTGCAGGAATTCTCGCAGGCAGCTCCCTTCTAATGGAATAGTCTGCCTACCGCCATCAGACTCTCCCCTAGTCTTCAATCACTTAAGAAGTGCCCTAAAGCCCATCTCTTTAGGAAAGCTTATGACCTCACATACCTGTCTCTTGTTCTCGCCTCCAGCTCTGCTTCACTCCCACCTTATTTGATCGCTATTTCCTGTCCTAATGTGTTTTATATCCCACCTCCTATAGAATGTTAGCTCATTTGAGCAAGGTCCTCTTCAACCTATCGTTCCTGTAAGTTTTCTTGTAATTGTCCTATTTATAGTTAAATACCCCCTCTCATATTATTGTAAAGTGCTATGGAGTCTGTTGGCGCTATATAAATGGCAATAATAATATTATACAAAAATACTACAACTATACAAATCTGTATTAATATCCAATGTAAAAATAGTTATTCCTTTTAATAAAATTGACTATAATTGTCAATTAATAGTAATAGAATAATATATTTGTATATCTACAATTGTAGCCCTTATTAAGTGTCACTCATATCCTAAATGTTAACGTGCCACTTTACTATTATTACAAATATTCTGTGTAATGTCCATTTACTTAACACAGAATAGGTTATCTATCTTTGTGGCACCCATGTTGACTTGCCAGAGATTTTATCCAGCTATGTCCAGGGCTAACTTCACAGAAGTATATATACCCGTTTAGTAACCATAGTGAACTGTACGTAACTGTAAATTGTGTCAGTGTCACTGCTTCATTTAGGATATTTGGACTTAACTCACTTTCCCTGACCTAGTAGTATCTTGGTTGTTTTGATTTAGCTTCAAGACTGGGCAGCTTGACTTTAAATAAACTGACAGGAACTGGCCCTTGTCTCTGGTTTTCATTAATTAATATGATTAGATTAACATTTAATATCCTTATTAGACAGGCACATCACTGTACACTATAATTAAACTTGAGGTTTATGAATACAAAATAAAAATTGTGCACCCTCTTGTGGTCACAACGGGCAATACAAAAGAAATATGTAAATGGTTATTTATCATTTATATACAGAACTGCCAATGCTTGACATAATTAACTTGACTGTCTTAAAGGAACACTATAGTCACCTAAATTACTTTAGCTAAATAAAGCAGTTTTAGTGTATAGATCATTCCCTTGCAATTTCACTGCTTAACCCCTTAAGGACGGAGCCAAATGTACACGTAGTGAACAAAACAAAATGTAAACAAAACCTGGCATTTACGCTACATGTCTGTCCAACCATAATTCACCTCTTTCATAGTAAATGCACCCACCCTTATTATATATCATTTTATTCAGGGGAAACAGGGCTTTCATTTAATATCAAATATTTAGCTATGAAACATAATTTAATATGAAGAAAATGGGAGAAAATAAGAATTTCTTTTTTTTTTTTTATAGTTCTACATGACATTTTAACTGTCAATGTCATTATACTAAAGAGAGAAAAGAATAAGGGTGCGCCTTTCATTCTTTTCTCTCTTTTCTATTGTACTTTAAGGGGTTCAGAGGGGATTCCCCTTTTAAGGTGTGCTGCCTTGTTATTATACTCCCTGTTTCTTATCAGCGCTGAACCTTTTCCCTGATTTCTATCCTATTAATGTCATTATACTGTTTGCTTTTACTGCAATAAAATACACATATTTGTATTCAGAAAAGTCTCACGTGTAAAACAGTACCCCCTATGTACAGGTTTTATGGTGTTTTGGGAAGTTACAGGGTCAAACACAGCACGTTACATTTGAAATTGAAATTCGCCAGATTGGTTACGTTGCCTTTGAGACTGTATAGTAGCCCAGGAATTAAATTTACACCCATAATGGCATACCATTTGCAATAGTAAACAACCCAAGGTATTGCAAATGGGGTATGTCCAGTCTTTTTTAGTAGCCATTTGGTCACAAACACTGGCCAAAGTTAGCGTTAGTATTTGTTTGTGTGTGAAAAATGCAAAAAACGCCAATTTTGGCCAGTGTTTGTGACGAAGTGGCTACTAAAAAAGACTGGACATACCCCATTTGCAATACCTTGGGTTGTCTACTATTGCAAATGGTATGCCATCATAGGGGTAATTTTCATTCTTGGGCTACCATAGGGTCACAAAGGCAACGTAACCAATCTGGCGAATTTTAATGTGAAAAAAATGAAACACAAGCCTTATATTTGACGCTGTAACTTTTGAAAACACCATAAAACCTGTACATGAGGGGTACTGTTGTACTCGGGAGACTTCGCTGAACACAAATATTTGTGTTTCAAAACAGTAAAAAGTATTGCAGCAATAATATCATCCGTGTAAGTGCTGTTTGTGCGTGAAAAATGCAAAAAACTTCACTTTTACTGGCGATATCATCGTTGTAATACATTTTACTGTTTTGAAACACTAATATTTGTGTTCAGCGAAGTCTCCCGAGTAAAACAGTACCCCCCCATTTACAGGTTTTATGGTGTCTTGGAAAGTTATAGGGTTAAATATAGTGCTAGCAAATTAAATTCCCTATACTTTCGGCATGGGTTGTCAGGCAGGTCCCGCTAATTGTAATTAATTAGGATACCTAATTATGTAAAAATATTACATAAATATATGTGTAGAATTAATATATGTATATATATACATATGTGTATATATACATATATATATATATAATTTTTTTAAATATTTTTATTTATATATAGGTGTATATATTTAGTGATATATATGTATATATTTATGTATATAGATATATATATTATTTCGTTCTACGTGTATTTTGATATAAATATATATATATTAATATCACAATACAGTTAGAACGAAATAACAAACATCTATATATTTTTTTATTATTTATTTTTAATTATTTTTTTAATTTTATTTTTTTTACGTATTTACATTTTTTTATATATATATATATATATATATATAACAATAATATATATATATATATTTAATCAGTATTAGTCTACGTGTAATTTGATAGTAATATATATATAAATAATTATATATATTAATATTTAAATACACTTCGTGTATGTGTAAATGTGTGTGTGTGTGTGTGTGTGTGTGTATATATATATATATATATATATATATATACTTAGATCATATATATATATATATATATATATATATATAATATATATGATCTAAGTATATTTTATTTGTAACTGTAATTTTTTTTAATTTTTTTTTAACTAATATATATTTTTTTTTTTTACAGGAGAGGGGGCAGAGACAGTGTCAGACAGTGATTTCACATCACTGGCTGACACACAGGATCAGTGATCACAGTGACTGCCTGTCACTGTGATCACCTCCTGCAGATTGGGTAATTGACCACACGGGGGAGTGCCTGGGTGGTACAAGCACTCCCCCCTACCAATCTGCAGGGGGATCATTGCGCCTGTTACATGTGTCAGCCATTAGGCTGACACATGTAACACTGATCGCAGTGACAGGCTGTCACTGCGATCAGAGCGCTCTGAGATCACAGTGACAGCCTGTTACTGCGATCTCAGACTTAGCAGATCGCGTACACTGACCCCAGGGGGACTGCCTGGGGGGCCAGGTAAGTCCCCCGACCGCGATCTGCATAGCAGAAAGCCGCCGGCCATGATTTGAAATCGGCTGACACACGTTAAATACTGATCGCAGTGACAGCCTGTCACTGCGATCAGAGACTGCAGATCGCGGTCACCGGCCACATGGGGGGTTGCCTGGGGGGCCAGGCATCCACCCCGACCGCGATCTGCAGCGGGCGATTAGCGCCGGCCACGTGGGCGGCCATTATAGCGAGGGCGTACTATTACGCCCGCAGGCGTTTAGAGCCGGCTCCTGCAGGGCGTAATAGTACGCCCTGCGGATTTAAGGGGTTAAACATGACATTGATGTATACGAAAAATTATCAAAAGACCCAACATCTTGTATACAACAAAAACGTATTACCTTCCTACAAAAGGGCTTAAAAGAAAATATCTTAAATAAAAAAGAATTTGATTATTTATTCATAAAAAATCCCAAAATTGTAATTGTTATTGTAATTAAAATTGTTATTGTATTTTTCTTTCTTTATTTCATTATTTATTTTATTATTTCATTCCCCCCATTTTTTTATGGCCGGCTCCTGCAGGGTGTAATAGTACGCCCTCCGGAGTTAAGGGGTTAATTCACTATCATTTAGGAGTTAAATCACTTTGTTTCTGTTTATGCAGCCCTAGCCACACCTCCCCTGGCTATGATTGACAGAGCCTGCATGGAAAAAAAAAACTGGTTTCTCTTTCAAACAGATGTAATTTACTTTAAATAATTGTATCTCAATCTCTAAATTGAACTTTAATCACATACAGGAGGCTCTTGCAGGGTCTAGCAAGCTATTAACATAGCAGGGGATAAGAAAATCTTAATTAAACAGAACTTGCAATAAAGAAAGCCTAAATAGGGCTCTCTTTACAGGAAGTGTTTATGGAAGGCTGTGCATGCAGGGAGGTGTGACTAGGGTTCATAAACAAAGGGATTTAACTCCTAAATGGCAGAGGATTGAGCAGTGAGGCTGCAGGGGCATGTTCTATACACCAAAACTGCTTCATTAAGCTAAAGTTGTTCAGGTGACTATAGTGTCACTCCAACTACTCCAAGAGTGTGCATGACGTAGTTGTGGTGGTGAAAGGGTTAAAGTTCACTATTTGTCTGCACTAGACCGGAAATAATGACAAAATCCCCCTTAACACCACCCACACTTAAACATAATATAACTATTACTATTTTAACGCTGACACCACCAAGACAATTTATAAATGGGGTGCCTTGGTCCCCCAGATAAATCAATAATAAAACCCACCAAATATTACTTAATACAATATTTAAGGAATTACAGAAATACTAACTAGTCTCTTCAGGTAACGTGATTCTTAACCAGACAAAGGCAAAACTTAATAAATTAATGTTTATTATGAGCAAAAGATAGTCACAGTGCATATAACAATATATGATAAAGAAATTATTTACACCAACAACAGATAAAAACAAAAAGGATAAAATACAGAAGTCCTAATTACTCACTTAGGTTTTCAAAGTACAACTTATGTCCAGGGGGTCTCTGGCAAGGAAAGATGGTGACTCACTCAAAATTAGATCTTGGCCCCAAGCAAGTACACCAGCACCCTTCAGGATCACAGGAGATATACCCTGTAAATTACCATGCCTCACCCAGGGGTGGAGCCAAGGCGTACCTATAGAGATACTAAGTGACCACCTCCTTTGTTCCAGAAAACAACAAGCCACATATAAACTTTTGGTTTTACCTCCTCTACTGTACTTGCCACAGAAATAGTAATTGCCTCTATGAATTTGTTATTGTTTTCCCATTCCATAGACATGTTGCACGCCCCTCCCACGATCCAATAGGGTGGACATCACAATTCCTGCCACACGGTTTAAGTTGTGCAACTCATGTTTAGGCTTAATTAAGAGATTGGGTTTATTCCATTCCAAATATAATAAAAAACGAGGCTTAATTATTAACCTGTGGGTAAGTATTAATGTTTCCCTTGGATAAGATACTGGAACACAAGGATCTTCATGAAACTAATCCCATTACCATATCAAAGGATTGAACTATCCTTTACAAGGTACATGCCAAATGGATGAAGAGACATTCAGACTTTTTCCAAGTGTAGAACCTTGCAGAACCTTGGTTACTTCACATCCATATAATAAAATCCTTTTCCCATTCCTATGCCATTCATACTACCCCTCTGTCATCTGACCTCTGTGGGGGTCCCAGCTTCAAAAGATGTAACCCCTGTTGACCTCAACAATAGCATCTCTGTAATGTGTGCCATTTACTACACAAATTACATTTAAGGATGATATTCCATAGTGTAATAATAAATTATACACCCTTGCCATGACAGTGTCCCTTTAACAAAACTGATATATTGGGTTCGGACAGCCCAGCTCTCCTTAATATAACCTAAAAGGGAATACATCAGGTGAATCACAATGTAAAGATGAAAGTGTTCTGGTTATAGAACAATCAAACACAGCTTACATTGAAAATATATATATTTATGCTTTAAAAAAAATGTATATTACATTTGGGGGTGAAATGGAGTATATCGAATTCACTATGTTTTCTGGTCACATGAAACTCTCATACTAAGGTAATCATCAACATTTAACAGACCAAAAGGGGGCGGGGTCTGACCGCTATACTGAACGGTAGCACTTAGTGTGAGCTATCTGAAAAAAAATATAGAATTAAGCAAATAAATCAACCCATCACCCAAGTATGCCCAACAAATTCCTGTTGCAGACACTCTGCAGCACATTATGAGGCGTTTAGATACCCGACTGGTGGTCTTACCTCGAAGCATCTCTGAGGCTTACATGTGGGGGCAGCTGGGAAGAAGCAGACAATCTCCCTGCTGATCATCCAGACCCCCATCAAGCTCGGGCGCAGTAGCCAGAAAGAGCAGTTCTGCTACACAATTGGCTGGTGTCAAAGTGGGTGTTACAAACACTCACTTTGACACTGATCTCTGCCTCTCTCCCCTCTGTAGCGTTTTGTGAGAGGAGAGAGACAGAGATCCTGATAGTTTGTTGCAGCAGCTGTTCCTGTGAAAAATATAAAGTATCTGCAGTTAATAAAAAATCCCTTTTAACCCCTTCCCTGCCAGATCTGTTACAGACAGTGCATTTTTACTGTCTGTATTTTTTTTTTTGCCCTTAAGGGTTAACTTTATTTTAAAAAATCTGTGTCTTAGACTGTCTTAGACTGTCTTAGACTGTCTTAGAGTCTAGTCGTAGTCTGTTTTAGTCTAGTCTGTCGTAGTCTGTCGTAGTCTGTCATAGTCTGTCATAGTCTGTCATAGCCTGTCGTAGTCAGTCAGTTTCCTTCCCCCAAATCTCCATTAGATTCTTCTAACAGGAGTTAGTTTAGGGATTACTGTTTTAGTCTGTTTTAGTCTGTTTTAGTGTTTTAAAAAAAAAAAAAAATATTGTGTTTAGTATTTTGTTAGTTTAGTCTGTTGGTGTGAAACATGCAGCGCATGTACAGCTTGGAGGAGGCATATGCCTTCTTGGCGTCAGACTCTGACGCCACTGACACTGCGTCCGATTTTGACCCAGGTCAGTTTAGCGGCACGTCTAGTGACATGTCATCTGTGAGTGAGCCAGCTGCTAAAAGAAGCTGTGCTTCCCCTGCTACGCTGAATGTGGAGGAGGACTGGGTACCTCCACAGTTAGCTGAGCCCAACATCCCCCCTTTTAGTGCCAACGCAGGCATTAATGTGAATGTGGTTGACTTCTCCCCTATACAATATATGGAGTTATTTTTAGGGGATACCATCTGGGAGGAGATTGCTTCCCAGACTAATTTATACGCTAGCCAATTTATTGAGACCAATCCAGGTAGCTATACAGTCAGGGAGCATGCTTGGCATCCCACAGATGTCCCTGAACTTAAAACATTCTGGGCTCTTACCATGCTCATGGGGATAATAAAAAAGCCATCAATCCGGTCTTACTGGAGCACCAACCCAATTTGTTCGACTCCTATATTCTCCCAAACAATGCCTAGACCAAGATATGAGCTGCTGCTCAGATACTTACATTTTAACGACAATACGCTCTGTCACCCCAGAGATCACCCCCAATATGATAGGCTTCATAAAATACGCCCACTGGTAGACCATCTTCAGAACAGATTTTCTGAAGTTTATACTCCCCAACAAACTTTATCCATCGATGAATCCCTTATGAAATACAAAGGGAGATTAGGGTTCAAACAATATATCCCCTCAAAGCGGTCTAGGTATGGCATTAAAGTGTACAAACTTTGCGAGAGCGAAAGTGGCTACACATTTGCCTTCCGTGTATACGAGGGGAAAGATGCTCAACTGAACCCTCCTGGCTGTCCTGACTCTCTGGGGACAACTGGGAAACTTGTTTGGGACCTACTGAACCCTTTGTTCAATAAGGGTTACCACCTTTATGTGGACAATTTTTACAGCAGTGTCCACTTGTTTAAAATTCTTTATAGTTTACAGACACTGGCCTGCGGCACTGTAAGAAGAAATGCCAAGGATTTTCCCAGACCTCTCATAGAGGCCAAATTAAAAAAAGGGGAATGCAAAGCTCTGCGCAAGGCTGAACTGCTTGCGCTAAAATTTAAGGACAGGAAGGATGTTCACATGATAACAACCATCCATAACGAGGGCATGTCAGACGTCACTGTCCGAGGCAGGGTACAGACAAAACCGGTGTGCATCAGGGCTTATAACAGGCACATGGGGGGTGTTGATTTGGCTGATCAGCTGATGCAGCCTTATCTTATCTTAAGAAAGACAAAAGCCTGGTATAAAAAGGTGGCTATCTACCTGTTGCAAGTAGCAACACATAATTCATTTTTACTTTTTTTAAAAATGAATCCAGGAAGAACCACCTATCTCCAATTTCAGCTCAAGCTGATTTCCACAATAATTTATGGAGATGGTCAAGTTCCAACGACAGTGCAAGAGTCGTCTAGACATTTTATTTTTAAGATACCGCCAACACCAAAAAAAAGAAACCCCCAGAAACGTTGCCGGGTCTGTTATAAAAAAGGGAAAAGGACAGACACCCCTTTTCACTGTCCCGATTGCCCTACAAAACCTGGACTGTGTATTGGAGCATGTTTTAAGGTCTACCACACAGAAAATACATTTTTATAATACTTGTTCCTGATTTATTTTTTTTGTTTATTTTGAAAGCAGCAAATTTCTGTTAGTCAGTATCCTTCCCCCAAATCTCCAGTTAGATTCTTTTTGCAGGAGTTAGTTTACAGATTGCTGCTAACAGAAGTTTTAGTCTCATTTAGTCTGTTTTTATCAGTTTTAGTCTGTTTTTAGTATAAAATAAAAAAAAATTGTGTGTTAGTAACTCTGTGTTAGCCAGACTCTGACGCCACTGACACTGCGTCCGATTTTGACCCAGGTCAGTTTTCTGACATGTCATCTGTGTGTGAGCTGGCTGCAAAAAGAAGCTGTGCTTTCTCTGCTACGCCGAATGTGGAGGAGGAACAGGTTTCTCCACAGTTAGCTGAGCCCCAAATCACCCCTTTTAGTGCCAACACAGGCATTAATGTCAATGTGGATGACTTCTCCCCTATGCAATATATGGAGCTATTTTTAGGGGATACCATGTGGGAGGAGATTGCTCCCCAGACTAATTTATATGCTACCCAATTTATTGATACCAATCCAGATAGCTATGCAGTCAGGGAGGAGTGTGCTTGGCATCCCACAGATGTCGCTGAACTTAAAAAATTCTGGGCTCTTACAATTCTCATGGGGATTATAAAGAAGCCATCAATTTGCTCTTACTGGAGCACCAACCCAATCTGTTCTAGTCGAGTGTACTCTCAAACCATGTCTAGAACAAGATTTGAGCTGCTGCTGAGATACTTACATTTCAATGACAATACCCTCTGTCACCGCAGAGATCACACCCAATATGATAGGCTTCATAAAATACACCCACTGGTAGACCATCTTCAGCACAAATTTACTGAAGTTTATACTCCTCAAAAAAATGTATCTATTGATGAATCGTTAATGAAATATAAAGGGAGATTAGGATTCAAACAATACATCCTCTCAAAGCGCTTTAGGTATGGCGTAAAATTCTACAAACTGTGCGAGAGCGAAAGTGGCTATACATTTGCCTTTCGTATATATGAGGGGAAAGATGGTCAACTGGACCCTCCTGGCTGTACTGACTCTCTGGGGACAAGCGGGAAACTTGTTTTTGACTTACTGATCCCCTTGTTCAATAAGGGTTACCACCTTTATGTGGACAATTTTTATAGCATTGTCCGTTTGTTTCAAACTCTTTAGGGTTTCTAGATACTGGCCTGTGGCAGTGTGAGAAGATATGCCAAGGATTTCCCCAGACCTTTTATAGAGGCCAAATAAAAAAAAAAAGTGAATGTAAAGGTCTGCACAAAGCTAAAGTGCTTGCAATAAAATTTAAGGACAGGAAGGATGTTCACATGCTAACAACCATCCATAACGAGGGCATGTCAGACGTCACTGTCCGAGGCAGGGTACAGACAAAACCGGTGTGCATCAGGGCTTATAACAGGCACATGGGGGTGTTGATTTGGCTGATCAGCTGATGCAGCCATATCTTATCTTAAGAAAGACAAAAGCCTGGTATAAAAAGGTGGCTATCTACCTGATGCAAGTAGCAACACATAATTAATTTTTACTCTTTAAAAAAAATGAATTCAGAAAGAACCACCTTTCTCCAATTTTAGTTCAAGCTGATTTCCACAATAATTTATGGAGATGGTCAAGTTCCAACAACGGTGCCAAAGGAGTCCAGACATTTTATTTTTAAGATACCGCCAACTGCAAAAAAAAAACAAATCCCCTGAAATGTTGCTGGGTCTGTTATAAAAAAGGAAAAGGACAGACACCCCTTTGCACTGTTTTTTTTTCTTTTGAAAGCAGCAAATTTTAGTTAGTCAGTTTCCTTCCCCCCAAATCTCCAATTAGATTCTTTTTGCAGGAGTTAGTTTAGAGAATGCTGCTAAAGGTGCATTTGATACCTGCACATTTGGTTAAAAAAGTTTTATGGTAGTAACATATAACTGGCTGGCCAAAACCAGATGACGTGTGCATAAAAAGCAGAATTAAAAAATTACCACCATGCACGTTCTCTGAAATTTGTTTAGCACAATGGTTGGGGGAAGGATGTGAAAACACCTCATATACAATACTCTGGAATGTCTACTTTATAAAAATATAAACTTTCATGATGTTAACATTAACGGGGGGATGCAAAAATATGCCAAACTGAAGATAGGCCAAGCATACCTATATATCAAGTTGAAAAACTGATATGTACAAGTCTTGAATGTGGCCTTTTAGCCCCCAAACAACCCAGCAAACCTATGCATGGGTGATGTCACTGTACTCAGGAGATGTTGCTGAACACATATTGGGGTGTTGTTTGGCAGTGATACATAACAGGATCTGTTAATTCATGCCTAAAGTACAATGTATGTGTAAAAAAACATGAAGAAAATTACTACCCAAAAGTTTGCCAAAGGCTGGTGGTAGAATTATTGCATGAAAAGTATTAAACTACCACCATTTAAAATACCCTGAGTTGTCTACTTTTCAAAAATATATGGTTTGATGGGGGTAAAATACATTGGCCCAAATAGGACAGGGGCGCTGGTTTACTACATGTCAAAATTCCAAGTTGAAAAATGGATATGCGCACCTGCCAAATGTGGCCTTTTAGCCCCAAACAATCCGACAAGCCTATGCATGGGTGGTA
>OW240924.1:76459563-76475093 GCA_933207985.1 Pelobates cultripes
GTGTGTGTGAGGGTGCTGGTAGTGTGCTGTGTGTGAGGGAACTGGTAGTGTGCTGTGTGTGTGTGAGGGCGTTTTTGTGTGCGTGTTTGTTCGGGTCCTGTTAGTGTGCTGTGTGTTTGTCAGGGTGCTGTTTGTGTTTGGGTGCTGTGCGGGTGTTGTGTGTGGGTTTTGTGTGTTTGTGAGGATGCTGTTAGTGTGCTGGGTGTGTGTGGGTGTTGTATGTGTGTGGGTGTTGTGTGTGGGTGCTGTTTGTGGGCTGTGTGTGTGTGTGCTGTATGTTTGGGTGGAGGTGGGGGCAGATTAGTTAATATCCCAGTCCTGCTGCCTTCCCTGGTGGTTCAGTGGAGAGTGAACTCTAGCCCGGGTTCTCTGCTGCCTCCCTCCATGCTGCTGTGGACCGGTGAGGTAGAACTTTGATCTCCCCACCGGCCCATGGAGGCTTAGACCAGAGCCACCGCTCGGATAGCATCGGCTCTGCATGAGCCGACCAGGGAGATCCAGAGATCTACCCTGCCGGTCTCAATCCATTGGCGTGCCGCAGGGATTAGGGTATGCCCAGGCACACCCGACACACCCCGTGCGCACGCCTATGGAAGTGAGAGATGGGGGGGACAGCCTACATGAAGAGTCAGCAAGGAGCAGGAAGGTAAAGTAAGAAAAGGAGAAGGGACATCAAGGAGCAGAAAGGGACAGCAAGGAGCTGGAAGGGACAGCAAAGAGCACAAAAGGTAAAGTAGGAGAAGGAGCACAAAGGAACAGAAATGAACAGGAAGGGTCAGCAAGGAGCTGGAAGTTAAAGCAGCACAAAGGTAAAGTAGAAGGAGCAGAAAGGGTCAGAAATGAGCTGGAAGGGGCAGAAGGAGCACAAAGGTAAAATAGGAGAATGAGCAGGAAGGGCCTGCAAGGAGCAGGAAGAGCACAAAGGTAAAAGAGCAGAAAGAATCAGAAGGAGCACAAAGGTGAAGTAGGAGAAGGAGCAGAAAGGGACAGCAAGGAGCACAAAGGTAAAGTAGAAAAGGGAGCAGAAAGGGTCTGCAAGGAGCAGAAAGGGATCAGAATGAGAAAGGAGCAGAAGGGCGCAAAATAAGCAGAAAGTAGCAGAAAGGTAAAAGAGCAGAAGGGGCCAAGGATAGAAAACAGTGTCAGAAGCAAAAAAAGACTGTCAAATGAAGGAGAGGAAAAGGAGATTGAAGCAGGAAGGACAAATGAAGTGAACCCTCCACTTTATTCTGGACACCACATCATAAGGCTTTGGTATCTGGGCCAGGCAGGGAAGCGCTGGACCTTCTCATCTCCAAAGGTAAAAATTATCAGTATTAATGTGTTCACTTTTATTTACTGAGTGTCAGGAAGCACAGAGTGCCGTTGGGTAGGGGTGTTGCTAAGCCAATCAGTAGCTCCCCATTCATAAAAAAGTAAAAATATTTTATGAACCGGGAACTAGCGATTGGCTTAGAGCGTCAACTGTCCACTCTAGCCAATCAGCGGCACCCATGCCTGACGTCAATCTGCACTTCCTGACACCCTGTTTCAGAAGCCAAATACCACTGAGCGACCTGGAGCTGGAGGAAGCCTTTGGGGTTAAACCATTTGAGAGCGATTTAACCCCTTAAAGGAAAGCAAGCACCCAGGGGCTTCCTGGCATCATAGCATTTTCATTTAGGTGAAGCTGTTATGGTGACCAGAATGGTCCTTTAATTTGTAATACAAACATATATTCCTGACACCGTAGTTGTGAAAACGCTATTCACCCTGGCTTTATGTGATAATGGCTATGCCCCTTCCCTTTCATGACACTGTCAAAAAGGTACCAAGCATGGATGTCATTACAAGTATGCCCCCCCCCCCTGGAAAAATTCCTGCGGACGCCCATGATAGGGGGGAATGGGAGGGCATTTGATGTGAGAAATTATTCAGGAAGATGTTAAGCTTTGCTAAAGAGGAGCGTTTTTAGTGATTTTGTAAACGACTGAAAGTCTAATAGAGCGAGGAAGATCATTCCATAGAAGATGTGCAGTCCTCGAGAAGTCTTGTGTATGAGAACAGGACCAGCGTAACCATAAAGCAGCATAGGCAGCCATTTTGGAGTGCACAAGCTGGTGGGGAGAAAAAGACACAGAGAGGCTGGGAAAGAAGAGAAAAACAGACAAAAGTGGCTGGAGGAATAGGCACGCAGATGGGCTGTGGGAGAAAAAGTCACACAGATGTGCTGGGGGAGAAATAGACATACATATGAGGTGTGGGAGAAAGACAGACCGATGAGCTGGGGGAGAAAGACACACCGATGAGCTGGGGGAGAAAGACACACCGATGAGCTGGGGGAGAAAGACACACCGATGAGCTGGGGGAGAAAGACACACCGATAAGCTGGGGGAGACAGACACACCGATGAGCTGGGGGAGAAAGACACACTGATGAGCTGGGGGAGAAAGACACACTGATGAGCTGGGGGAGAAATTAACTCACAAAGGGGCAGGGGTAAAAGAGACAAACAAAGAGGCTGGTGTAGGACGAGATACACAAAGAGGCTGGTGTTGGAAGAGTCTGGAGGAAGTGACAGACACCCACAGAAGTTAGGGTAAGTAAGAGATACAGAAGGGGGTATTACACGAACAGAGGGAAAATGGTGCATAATGCAAAATGCATCTTCGCCTGTGTAGCCATAAATCCAAGAAACAAGAGACAATCGTAGGAAAAAGAACAAGAGGAAAAGTATTGGGGGTTAGAGTTGTTAAAGGACCACTATAGTGCCAGGAAAACATACTCGTTTTCCTGGCACTATAGTGCCCTGAGGGTGCCCCCACATGCAATATTTTTAAAATGGTATTTACATGATTTGATGCCAAAGAGTGATGCTAGAGTCAAAAGTGACATCAAAACACTAAGCTTGAGGAGTCTTAGTAATAAGTGTTCCATTGACCCGATGGGAAATGGACAGAAAAGGCATATTTATAGGAGAAAAGATATGAAGTTCAGTTTTGGAAAGATTATGTTTTTAGAAAATTAGAAGATATCCAGCTAGAGGAGGTGGAAAAACAATTGGTGGCATGTTCCATAAGGTTAGGAGTAAGTTACAGGGAGGAGATGTAGATCTGAGTGCTATCAACATACAATACTGGAATCCAAAGGAGTTAATAAGGTAAAAGAGATGCAGTGTAAAGAGCAAACAAAGGGGGGCCAACAACCGAGTCTTGTGGACACCACCTGAGATGGATGGTGGGGAGGAGTTGGTGCAAGAGAATAATTTGATAAATGAACATTAAATAAGATAAAAAGAGAGCAAGGAATGGACAGAATCACGAAGGCCAACATTGCAGAGGGTTAGAAGCAGGAAAAAGTGGTCAACAGTATCAAAGACAGTAGAGAGGTTTGGGGAAATTGTGAGAGAATAGGGAACGTTTGATTTAGCAGTGTGCAAATCATTGATCACTTTAGTGAGGGCTGTTTCAGAAGAGTGAAGAGAGCAGAAGCCGGATTTAAGAGAGTCAAGGAGGGAGTTGTAAAATGAGTACATGGAAGAGGACATATATGGGACAAACACTAGAGGGAGAAGGAGGGTCAAGAAAGGTATTTTTCAGGATCAGACAGGCAATTGTATGTTTTGGTGACATGAGATTGCTCCTGAAGGCAGAAAGAGATTGAAGATATCAATTAAGGACAAATCAAGAGGGCAGGTGAACAATTGGACTAGTTAAGAAGGAACATGATCAATGAGCCTGAGGCAAGAGGATAAAATAAGGTCAGAAACCTCATGTTAAGTAACATGGGGGAAGGAGTTTAGGGTAGAAGGTTCACAAGGTAATTCACTAAACTCCAAATATTCTCGTAATAAATGGGGTAAAACCTGTGGATGGGGCCATACAGGATGCAAAATTTGTTCACGCGATTTAACAATTTAAAACATGCTCTTAATGAGTCTGAATATGGTCAGAATTTCAGCTGGACTAATTGTAGTCAGACAGCTAAAATCTGAATCCAGACTGTTAAACTCTGGGTCTGGATTTTAAACATCCAAACTACTTATTTGCTGGCCCAAAGCACCTGTATAGCCATCAAAAGCAGAAAAAAACAAAAAAACAAAAACAGCTGGTGGGGCAACACCAGCGCGTATGTAATGTTTACTTTACCAAAAATAAAGAATTACAAAAATTAAATAAATAAAGCAGAAAAAAAAAAGTCCCTGGCTGTCTGATTGACACCTGTGGAAGCATTTCAGCAAAGTTTTATAAAAGAGCAGATTTCTATGAAAATTCATTCAGCACTTTTATAATCTGCCACAAATATGACAAACTCCATATACATAGAGAATTTCAGCATACTTAAGTGTGTAATGTGACTTTAATAAAGTTCCTGTGCTACAACAGACTTCCTGGGAGCATGATACCATCTCCAGGCTTTTGTTTGGAGGAGTGATTTGCAAAGATGTGCTGTTTGCCTGAAATTGGGTTGCAGCTCCACAATGTGCATTGTTACCCTTTCTTTTTTTTGTTATTCTTTATTTTTCACTCAATAGGCATAGCAAGTGTACAGTAACTTTTGGGCTTGCGCAGAAGCCAACATGAATATCGTTCTTGGAAACATAATGCAATTTTAGTAAACAATTCACATCAATTCTTTAAACCCATTGAGACTTGCCTCCCACCGAGGGTTTTTGTGTTTTAGAATGAGGCATTTAGGCAATATGAGGAGCCCTATTTCCATATACAATAGCCCTTGGGCTTCCTTATTCCTCCGACAGTTTGATCATGCCAGGTTAAAAAAAATAAAAAAAAAAATAATTCCCTTGAAAAACCAAGGGAATAAAAACAATGGAGAAAGAAAAGATATGAAATTCGAAGATAGAGAAGAAGGAGAAGATGTCATGAAGAAATTAAAAAGGAGGAGGGGGGGTGGAGGACAACACATTTACAGTGCGATGTCTATATACTCCGCAAGGAGGTGTCTTCTATGGCTAGTCTGAGTCTACTCTCCTATCCAGTCCCTGTCAGTCTCAACTCTAGCCCGCTAGCCTATTGTCCCATGGTTCCCAGAGTCTCTGAAATGCCGCCGTCGTCCCCTTTACCTTTGCTGTCAGGTCGTCCATAATTCTACATTCTCTTATCCTAGATTTCACCCCTGGGAACTCTGGGCCCTCTGGTGAGAGCCATGTGGTTGCTATTGCTCGGCGCGCACTTAGAGTTATCTTGTGTACTAGTTTCTGCTCTCTCCTAGTCCATCCGTCAAGTGATCTGTTCAACAAGTATATCCACGGGTCCAAATTTAGGGGCCTATCGAATGTTTGTTTCAGCAAGTCCTCGACAGACTTCAAAAAGCTGCGTATCTTCGGGAATTCCCACCACATGTGGATGTATGTTCCTCGGGCTCCGCAACCCCTCCAACAATCGTCCATGTCTATTTTGTGCATTTTATATAGTTTTACGGGTGTAGTATACCATCTGAGCATGGTTTTCCAAGCCTGCTCCTGGAGTGTGACACATATAGAAGCATTTTTATTCGCTTCCCATATCTCCTGCCACTCAATTCCTTCCAATACTTCTCCAAGGTCCGCCTCCCATTGGTCGGCATATTTCAGTTTCCCCCATTCTTTATTTTCTGCACTGAGGTGAGCATATAGAAGCGTGATCATACACCTGGGAGCCACTCCGACTAGGCAGAATTTTCTCGTAAAAAGTCAGCCTTTCCTGGGCTGCTGCTCTTATATGTGGTCTTCTAGCAAAATCTCGTATCTGAATATATCTAAAAAAATCTGCTGGGGTTAAGTGGTTGCCTTGTTGGAGTTCCTCAAATTGGACGAATTCTCTGTTGCGATATAACTGGTGGATCCGCAGTAGTCCGGGTCTTTCTATATTTCAAAATTCTCTGGGGGCCATTCCAGGTTGAAACTCTCGGTTTCTAAGTATTGGAGTTAGAGGGGAGGGGGACGATGCTAGCACATACTTGGTGTTATTTGCATCCCATATTTGGAGCGAATTAAGTATGGCCTCCATTCATCCGGCGGGGAGTGCCACATGGCCACTTGCGTCAGTTGGGCGGCGAGGTAGTAGAAATATAAGCTTGGTAGGCCTAATCCCCCTCTGTCTTTATGTCTATACAGAACTTGTCTAGAGATTCTGTACCTCTTGTTCTGCCAAATGAAGTCCCCTATCAATCTTTGTAACGGTATCAGTTATGTTTTTGTGATGCGAACAGGTAATGCTTGAAATAAAAATAGGATGCGTGGAAGGATGTTCGTTTTTACACAGTTAATTCGACCTATCCAAGAGATAGGTTTATCTGCACACTTTTCTAGGTCCCCTATTAACACTCTATGTATGGGACCATAGCTGGCGGAATATAGACGTCCCGGGACAGATATTAGGTGGATACCTAAGTATTTCAAGGAATCTGTTTCCATCCGAATTTGGTAGGTCTCCCCTATCCGAACTGCATCAGCCTCTGTTAAGGCGACTGGCATAGCGCTGGACTTCTGAATGTTTGCTTTGTATCCGGACACTTCCCCATATTTTTTTATCACGTCTTGCAGTGCCGACATCGATTGTCGGGTTTGTCAAGGTCAGGAGGACGTCATCCACATAAGCCGAAACTGTTAACTCTCTGTCTCCTACTCTAACACCTCTAATATTCGGATGCCGGTGTATCGCTTGTAGCAAAGGCTTCAGTGCCAACACAAAGAGGACAGGGGAAAGTGGGCACCCCTGTCTGGTTCCGTTGTATAGCCCAAATGGCTTCAGTGGAGCACCCGTACCTGTTACCGCACATTATGATACATCGCTCTCGTGATCATTACGTATTCCTCTGGGAAGCCCAGGTGTCTCAACATCAAAAACAGAAACTGCCATCTGACCCTGTCGAAGGCCTTCTCTGCAATGATGGAAACTACCAAGGTGGGCGTTTCGTGGCCACTTGTTTCCAGATCAGGTCTATATTCCTCTTGGTGTTCTCAAACAATTGCCTTCCTTGGATGAAACCGACTTGGTCCGCATGTATGAGCAAGTTCAACAATGGGTTCAATCTGTCCGCTTGTATCTTCGCTAGGATCTTCAGATCATGGTTAATTGACCATATGGGCCTGTAATTTCCTGTCTGGAGTGGGTCTTTTTCCGGTTTAGGCAGTAACACGATGGTGGCAAGGGCCATATCAGAGTCCAGATGTCCTCCCCGCCTCAGGTTGTCAAAAAGTCTCACCAGTTGAGGTGTAAGCTCCTCCCTGAAGGTCGTGTAGTACGTGCCATCAAATCCATCTGGTTCTGGTGCTCTGTTACCTTTCAGACTCGATATGGCTCTATCTACTTCGTCCTCGTTGATTTCCGCCGCCAGACTGCTTACCGCCTCTCTATTCAGTCTGTTCATCCCTAATCCGTCTAAATATTTGAGGATATGTTCCTCCTCTTGTTTGTCATGAGAGTTCCCGTCCAGTGTGTGATTGTACAACCGTTTATAGAAATCCTCAAAAACCTTAGCAATTTCAATTGGCTTTGATTTTGTTGTGCCATCTGGATGTCTGATGGCTGTGATGTGAGACCGTCCCTGTCTAGGTTGTAGTGTCGTGGCGAGGAGTGTGTCCAGTTTATTGGCCTTTTCAAAGTACGTCCGTTTGGACCAAACCATGGATCTAGCTGTATTGTCCAGTAAAAACGTACAAATGTTTCTTCTCACCGCTTCCAACTGCCTGTATGTCTCATCGTCTGGGGCCGTTTAAAGTTTCTGCTCGAGGGTCCTCAGTTGTCCCAGGAGGGTCTCTAGCTTTTGATGTTTCATTTTATTCTTTCTGGTGGCTAGTTTGATCAGAGTCCCCCTCACCATTGCCTTTTGAGCCGCCGGGGTGTTGTTCGTGTTGAAGTAATCTATTATATCCCTCTGAATCTGCTCTTTTATCTCTGGGTCTCGTAGCAATGACGCGTTCAGTCTCCACGTCCATGGTGATGCAACACACAGGTTGCCCAAAGTGATAGATACATCTGCGTGGTCTGACCGAGATATATTACCCACCATTGACCCCACTATTCGCTATGTGTCCGCTATGAATTCTTTGAGCAGCCGGTCTTGTCTGCCTCTCCCCTGGAACCTTGGAACTCCGTCACTTGAGCTCCTGTCCACAGCTGGGCACAGGGATGCATTCCTAGGGGCGTTAAGGCCCTTAACATTCAATGTAGTGATCTTGATCTCCATTGTGTGTTATGGTTATCTCTACCGTCTTATCCTGTCCCTGCTGCTTTTCCGTCTCATTCCCTGCAAGGAGCCCGGGCAATCCCCCGGGACTCCCCCCCAGAACCCCTGACACCCCTCAAAGTAGGACAAAAGGGAAGAAAGAAAGGAAAGAAGGGAGAAGAACAGTGGCATCTGGACTTAGGCAGATGCAAAGAAACTCTGGTCTTACCCATTGCCAGAATCTTGTGGGGGTCATGTTCCCACATACCTACCATGATCAACGTTGGGAGGAATTAAGGATCCCTGAGTTCCGTATCCTACGTGCCCTTCATTCTAAGAACTGACCTGTGGGTTTTCTTAACTGCAGTGATGTATCCCTCATCGAGTGCCCCTCCCTTACTTTCCCTCAGTGTTATTGCAATGATTTCCAGGAGTCCTGTATTTTGTGGTTCCGCCTTTCGTGTTCCCATGTTGACCAGGAGGGGGCCCAATCCCTTCTCCTCTCGGTGACCCCTCGGTATCTCCCAGTCTGTTATGCAACCAGGTGTCACCAAGTCATCCCTTCCATCCCTTGCCAGGGAACACACCATGGGGACCCCTCAAGCTGCGCCCCTCCCCCCTGTAGAACCAGTACCCACTAACCCCAAGTACGGCCTTATAATGTCTATATTATGGAACCATTGGCAAATTAAAAGGATTACGTAGTACCCTCTGCCGTTATGTACCATATCTGATCTCTAAGGTGTTTACCTAGTTTATGCAACCGTCGTTCTGCAACGACCCATACCGTCTACTGCTTTCGAATCTTTAGCACTTTTTCGTTAGGGCTTTGCACATTTATATGTGGGGGGGGAGTTTGGTGTATTCAGGTATAAAGCGTGACATATAGAGAATAGACATCTGTTGTTCTCGTGCAATGGGGGGGGGGTCAGAGCACCATCCTTTTAAAACTAAGTGTGCTTCTTTTGCATCTAACCCAGCTTGTCAGCTGTCGCCTCATGCTGGCTTCAAGCGTACAAAAAACATGGTCATTTCAGTCCTGAAAGCACAGTTATACACATAAAGTATACATTTTACCTTCTCCCCTCTATATGGTTACCTTCCCCAGCTAGTATCCCTCTAATCAAGGTGGCTTATAAAACCATGTGGGTCGGCAAATAACTATAGCAGAATTTTGCTTTTAGGTAGGCTGCGTTTGGTTCAGGACCCTTGTGTATCGGGCCATTGTGTTTTTATTTATTTTAAATTTTTTTGTGTTTTTTTTTATTTTTAATTTTAATGGTCTCCTGGGGGGGAACCTTATTTTCTCACTATCAGAACACCTTCCTTTTAGTACTAAGTATGCCTCTTTTGTGTCTAATTAGCTATCTGCTGTCACCTCGTGCTGGTACCAGGTCTGCTGAGATCCTGGTCATTTCGGGCAGGATAGAACAGTTGCATACATAAATTATACATTTTACGATCTCTCCTCTATATGTTCCCCTCCTCCATCAAGTATCCCATCAACCAAGGTTGCAAATAATTACAATGTGGGTCAGAAAGGAGCTGTACCAGTATGTTGCTATTAATTGTACTACGTTTGATTTTGAACCTTCTTACATCAGACCATGGTGTTTTTATTATTATTTTTAAAAGGTTTCCGCTCCCTCCACCCCCCTTTCTCCTTATCATTAACCATTATCCTGTTACATCATTAACCCATATGACATTTTCTCTGTTGAGGATCTCAAGAGTGAGGTGACCACTCTCAATCAAAAAAGGCCGCGACGGCCACTATACATTGGATGAATAGTCCAGAAAGGATAAAGATTGCACGATGCAAAAACTGGACTTCCCTTAGGCCCATTCTTCATATCGTGCCGTCCTAAACGAGACTGTTGTGGCCTGTGTAATATGCGGCCTACATAGAGGTCTTCCTCCGAGGCGTCTTAGGCAGTGTGTATACAATCCATTTCTCCCCATCCCCCACCCCAAAACAGTCAATCTGGTACTCGGTGCAGCTGGTGGGGTACCACCTGCCCACATAAAAAATAGAATCAGGGTCGTCCCCGTCTTGAAAAAAAAAAGAAAAGAAAACAGGCCCCCAGACCATCACTTTGCGAACAGGGACAATAAAATAATAAGCCACCAAAAAATTAAACATAAAATTGAACATAAAGTTGAAGTTAACGTTAAGAAAGGGTGGGCTGAAAAGTGAACCCCGGATGAGTATGAGACCCCCGGCCCGGGTCACCCCCCAAGCAAATTCCTCGACCACCCCTACCCGAAACAAGAACTTTTTGTAGTGTAAAATGTACGATACCCTTTGCGGTTAACGATGGCCCCTCGCTCCTATATCACGCCACTCGGACTGCAGCTGTGGAAGCTCCTCCGGATACATCGCCACATTCGGAAGGTCGGGGGGTGGTTGGATACCTAGGCCCCGGAACAGACTATGAGGGTCTCCTCCCGGCGCCAGAATGTGTGCCCGGTCAGCCCGGAATACCATCAACTTGAAGAGGAATAGCCTCGCATATTTTAGGTCTCATGGTCTTTTTAGGTCTTTTGGTCTCATATTTTAGATATATTGATGATCTCTTTTTTATTTGGAATGGATCGGAAGACAATCTTATTTATTTTTTTAATGTTCTTAATACTAATAATAGGGGTATAATTTTAACCCATGAATTTAGTAAAGAACAAATAAATGTCCTAGATCTCAATATATTTATTAAAAATGGTAAAATCAATACAAAAACCTTTTTTAAAGAAGTCTGTGTCAATACAGTTATCGATAAGAATAGTTGCCACTACAAACCGTGGCTTGACAGTGCCCCGAAAAGCCAATTCCTTAGATTACGTAGAAATTGCGCAGAACTAGAAAACTTTTAAGAACAAGCTAATGCCCTCAAAAACAAATTTATGGAGAAAAATTACCCAGAAAAAGACCTACTTGAAAATATCAATGAGATAAAAAATAAAAACAGAGATGAGCTTTTAAAGTATAAATCCAAAATCAAAAATTATTCTATATTTCTTCCCATCATTTTTAACTATACCAACAAAAGTAAAGAAATAAAAAAGATTATTCAAAAACACTGGCATATTTTAGAACATGATGAAAAACTTTCTAAAATTATTCCAGAAAAGCCGAGTATAATTTTCAGAGGGGCTCCTAACGTTAAATCTATTCTAACCACCAATTTCACCAAAGAATCTAAACCAAGTAATCTTGTATCTTTTTTCCCCCCCAATCTTTAGGCTTTCATAAATGCAAGAACTGTATTGTGTGTAAAACAGCTGATCCTACAATGCCACCAAAAATAATAGAATTTACCTCAAATAAAACCAAAATTTATTACATGTAATACCAAGAATGTCATCTACTTATTGGAATTCCCGTGTGGCTTCCAATATGTTGGGATGACCACTAGATGTTTACAAATCAGATTAGGTGAACATTGTAGGAATATAAAAAATGGTTATTTAAATCACTCTTTATCACAACATTTTTTAATTCACAACAAAGATCCTAAAATGCTAAAATATATGGGAATAAAAAAATGTTCCTTACCTTGGAGAGGAGGAGATATAAAAAAACATCTTAGGTAAAACTGAGATGGAATGGGTCTATAAGTTACAGACCCTAACACCAAATGGAATTAATGCAGATTTTGACCTGCACAATTTTTTATGATAGGTCTATTTTATAATATCCCCCTTTTTATAACAAACTTTTGACTTTATTTAATTTTATGCAATCATAATACTACTATTTATAATTCACACACCACTTGTCAATTTTTATTTTCATTGCTGAGTGCTTTTTAATACTTTTACCAATATAATAATATTAATGTTTTTATTAATATTAATATTTTTAACATTATTTTATGGCATCTCTTGTTTTTTTAAAATCTTCATGTATAAATTTGTGTGGCAGCTTACATTTTACAATATGGTTTTAAATCCTTATTATGTCTTTTTTACATTGTAAAATTTGACTTTGGTCATGTATTTTACTGTAGGAGCGCTCAGTGACCGCTAGGACTTCATTTCCCCAGAAGCATTGTGTCTCCAAGCCGGCCACTGAGCACTCCGTCTATACCAGGAAGTGATCTGCCTATCAGACGATCTGCGCATGCGCGCTGCGTCCCGATCACGTGATCGGGACCAACTGTAATTAAATTCTTTCTAAAGCTTCGTTTTAATAAAATATAAATTCCTCAAGCCTAATTAGGCTCATACTAATGTACCTATATGGTTTTAATGTTAATTTGAAATGTATTTAAAGTTTTGTTTTAAAACTTGTTTGTGATTGGTGCACTAAAATGTTGGCGCCATATTCAACCTATGAAAACTTATATATTCAGTTCCTTGCCAGGTGTACTGTTCTTTTACCATTTTGAGAAAACCCCAAAGGTGAAACGCGTAAATGGTTTTAACCCCTTAAGGACTGGACTGTTTTTGCGATGTTGTACATTTGCAACCAGGAATATTTTTACACTTTTCTGGTGTTTGTGTTTAGCTGTAATTTTCCGCTCTCTCATTTACTGTTCCCATACAAATTATATATTGTTTTTTTCAGGACAAAAGGGGCTTTCTTTACATACCATTATTTATATAATCTCATGTATTTTAATTTTAAAAAAATAAAAAAATATGATGAAAAATTGAAAAAAATACATGTTTTTTGACTTTTACTTGAAAAATATTTTACTCATCTACAAAAGCAAATGAAAAAAACAGCTAAATAGATTCAAAATTTTGTCCTGAGTTTAAAAATACCCAGTGTTTACTTTTTTTTGCAAGTTATAGGGCTATAGGTACAAGTAGGATATGGCGGTTTCAAAACAAAATTTTTTTAAATGTATCAATAGTGACATTGTAACACTATTATCTGTCATAAATCTCTGGAAAACACTCCACATGTATATATTTTTTTTAAAGTAGACAACCCAGGGTATTCATCTAAGGATATTTTGACACTTTCTATGCAGCCATTTTACCACAAGTCTTTGCCAAACTTTGCATAGATAGTTGTTTTTTTTGTTTTTTTTCACATACATTGCAATTCAGGTATAAACTTACAGATCCTGTTATGTCTTGCTGCCAAAAAAACACACTAATATATGTTCAGCAATATCTCCCGAGTACAGTGATACCACTCATGCATAGGCTTGTCGGATTGTTTGGGGGCTAAAAGGCCACATTTGGCAGGTGCGCATATCCATTTTTCAACTTGGAATTTTGACATGTAGTCAACCTGCGCACATGTCCTATTTGGGACATTTGTAAGGCCGGCCAATGTATTTTACCCCCACCAAACCATATATTTTTGGAAAGTAGACACCCTAGGGTATTTCAAATGGTGGGTTTTTAACACTTTCCATGCACTAATTCTACCACCAGACATTGTCAAACATTTAGGTAGTCATTTTTTGTGTGTTTTTTTTCACACACATTGTACTTTAGGCATGAATTAACAAATCGTGTTATGTGTCACTGCCAAACAACACGCCAATATGTGTTCAGCAACATCTCCTGAGTACAGTGATACCACCCATGCATAGGCTTGTCGGATTGTTTGGGGGCTAAAAGGCCACATTTGGCAGGTGCGCATATCCATTTTTCAACTTGGAATTTTGACATGTAGTCAACCTGCGCACATGTCCTATTTGGGACATTTGTAAGGCCGGCCAATGTATTTTACCCCACCAAACCATATATTTTTGGAAAGTAGACACCCTAGGGTATTTCAAATGGTGGTTTTTTAACACTTTCCATGCACTAATTCTACCACCAGACTTTGTCAAACATTTAGGTAGTCATTTTTGTGTGTTTTTTTTCACACACATTGTACTTTAGGCATGAATTAACAAATCGTGTTATGTGTCACTGCCAAACAACACGCCAATATGTGTTCAGCAACATCTCCTGAGTACAGTGATACCACCCATGCATAGGCTTGTCGGATTGTTTGGGGGCTAAAAGGCCACATTTGGCAGGTGCGCATATCCATTTTTCAACTTGGAATTTTGACATGTAGTCAACCTGCGCACATGTCCTATTTGGGACATTTGTAAGGCCGGACAATGTATTTTACCCCCACCAAACCATATATTTTTGGAAAGTAGACACACTAGGGTATTTCAAATGGTGTTTTTTTTAACACTTTCCATGCACTAATTCTACCACCAGACATTGTCAAACATTTAGGTAGTCATTTTTTGTGTGTTTTTTTTCACACACATTGTACTTTAGGCATGAATTAACAAATCGTGTTATGTGTCACTGCCAAACAACAAGCCAATATGTGTTCAGCAACATCTCCTGAGTACAGTGATACCACCCATGCATAGGCTTGTCGGATTGTTTGGGGGCTAAAAGGCCACATTTGGCAGGTGCGCATATCCATTTTTTAACTTGGAATTTTGACATGTAGTCAACCTGCGCACATGTCCTATTTTGGACATTTGTAAGGCCGACCAATGTATTTTACCCCCACCAAACCATATATTTTTGGAAAGTAGACACCCTAGGGTATTTCAAATGGTGGTTTTTTAACACTTTCCATGCACTAATTCTACCACCAGACATTGTCAAACATTTAGGTAGTCATTTTTTGTGTGTTTTTTTTCACACACGTTGTACTTTAGGCATGAATTAACAAATCGTGTTATGTGTCACTGCCAGGGCCGTCTTTAATAACGAATGGACCCTGGGCAAGTGTTTGCTTGGGCCCCCTGTGCCCTGCCGCTCTCGCCCCTCACTCCCTGGTATGCAATCACGGCATCCATCCCAACGCAGTGGCGGTACTAAAGTAGAATGAATTTTATTGGGACCCCCAATTGCAAGGTTGGACTAAAGGTAGAACCCCATCTGTCGTGCAACTCCAACAATGCTTTGACAGCTGGGACTCTACCAATTTCACATGCTTGCAGGGTTGTATTTAGCACTGAGCCATGTTAGTATGTTTGAATGTAAGCATGTGTTTGTATGGAGTATGTTTGTGTGAATGTGTTTGTATGTGGTACTGGAGTTTGAATACAAGTGTGCATTTATGTGTAGTGTTTGTTTTTGAATGTAGGAGTGTGCTTGTATGTAGTGTTGACGTTTCAATGCAGGAGTGTGTTTTATATGTAGTGTTGAAGTTTGAATGGAGGGGTGTATTTGTATTTAAAGTTGCGGCTCAGATGCACAGGTACGCACTCTGACGCACAAGCAGATACACAGATACATACACTGACTACATACAGATAAACAGGCACATACACTGACAGACACACTGACACAGGTACATATATTGACACACACACAGGTACATACACTGGTAGGCGTACTGACAGACATACTGACACAGGCACATATACAGACATACTGACACACAGACACATATACCG
>OW240924.1:76482091-76505884 GCA_933207985.1 Pelobates cultripes
GCAGACACAAACTTGTGGAAGTAGTATAACATAAAACCCCCGTACTTGTGGCCCAAGTCCACCACTTTGTGTAAGTATAAATCTAGTTCTTTCCGGCGTTGTGGATCAACAGAGCACTCAACATCTCTGTAAATGCCAAAGGCTAGGACAATCTCGGGTATGGTTAATTTTTTTTGTTGAGACGTGGGTCTCTAGCCTTCATAACGACAGCAGAACTGCCGTAATTGTATGTTCTATTTTCCACAACGTCTTGGGAAGCAATTAGCAATGAGACCAGATTAACATCTTTACCTTCTAAAATATCCTTACGGAGAGCTGGGGGGACCATGTGTGCTGGGGTAATTACGTGAGTGGAGGGGGTGAAAGGTGAGGCAGGGGGCCTACCCTGTAAGTTATAAGGTGTGATTGCTTGTGCGGGTCCTATGGGAGGAGGATCTACGCGAGCCGGGCTGGCATTCTCCAATTTGGTAAGTCTATTGTTAATAGACTGAAGGGAGTATGTTTTCCTGGCACTATAGTATGTTTTACTATAGTGGTCCTTTAACATTTAAGACCTGATATTAATCCCTCTCTCACTTATGATATAGCAGTATTGTACAATTGATAAGTTCAATGTAATGGATAATTAAGAACTGTGACTTAGCATACTGACATAAGCAACTTCTAATTATAATTAGTTGAGACCCCCGCCTAAACAGTAGACATGTACATTTATTGGGTGGTACATATCTACAAGTATATGGGTGGTCAAAAGTCTGGCAATAACTTCTAAATTCTGCAATTACACTGTATACTACCATTCCCTAAGCGTAGTACAGTGCACAAATTGTTAAATGAATGGACCTGATATAGCAAGTCTGAAAGTCATTCGTTTGTTTGTTCAGATGGATATTGAAACATGTATCAAATCGTATATGCGAACAGCGGGAATAGCCCAAACACGGCTATTCTCGCCGATTACTTGGTCGTTCGTATGTTTTCGTGAAGGAGCTAAAAGTGGTTCAAGTGAATTTTTCCCCTAACGGAGGACGCTGATCTGGCGGGAAGTACGAACAGCGGCCAGAAACCAGAAATGCGGGCTGATGAGGAGTCACAAGCAGACCAAGAGTGAACAGCAACGTCACGGCAAAGGTAAGAAGGGGGAGTAGTGTTTTATAGGAACACTAACTCCACCCACAAATGTAGCCTTATACATTATGTGACAAACTTACTTTCCTGTGTGTGTTTGTCCAGGATCTTTTGGCAACCGCACAGCCCTCTAGGGTAAGAAAACCAGGTCAAGACAAAGTCCAGTTTCAAAAAGGCCTCTGGCCTGTTTATTTTCTGTTGTTGTGAAGTAACAGGATACAATGAATCAGCAAATCTTCTTTCTCCTCCAAAACACTTCCCTCACTTCACCCTGCTTTAACTGCAGTTATATAGCTGCTCACAGCCCCTACAGGTGAGGCTAATGACCTCGTTAGGCAGTGAGCCAGAACTCTTTAGAAAACCTGCGCTGGACTCATGCACAACCATTCTGACAGTGGGTGGTGAATCAGCCCAGCCTGCTCTTCCGAATACTCCACCCCAGGGACCCAAATAACAACAGAGGAAAAAAAAACCCTACATTTAAACTTAACTTTCCCCGGGGCTGCATGTGCTTACCCACATGTCAGGATAGTGGCTTTGAAAAAGTCTGGGTGCCAGATATACACCCCTGACCACCATCCCCAACACTCTGTTACATATCCTCCCCCTCAGCTCAGACCTAGTGGGGTGAGTGACCACAGAAAACAAAATGTTCTTGCGACAAACTGTCAGCATTTCCATGTTTAGAACTTGGCCTATGTTCAACTGTAAAATGAAATGGTTGTAAACTGAGGAACCACCTTGTCACCCTGGCATTATTATCTTTGTTTTGACTCATCCAGGTTAAGGGGACATGGTCTGAGACCAACCTAAATTTTCTACCCAGCAGATAATATTTTAATGAGTCTATGGCCCATTTTATGGCAAGGCATTCTTTTTCCACTATAGTCAGCTTCCTACTTAAATAAAACACTGGGTGTTCTTCACCCTGAATTTCCTGAGACAGAACTGCCCCTAACCCAATCTCTGATGCATCGGTTTGAACAATAAACTGTTTAGTGAAATCCGGGGTTACCAGAACTGGTTGGGTGCACAAAGCCTCTTTCAAAGTTACAAAGATTTTTCTGCCTCTAATGACCACTTAACCACTAGTGGTTAGATCTGTTAAAGGAGCTGCTAACGTAGCAAAACCAAGAATAAATCGTCTGTAATACCCAATAAGTCCTAAGAAAGTCCTGACTTGCTTTTTAGTGAGGGGGCGTAGCCAATTTTGTATGGCCTCCACTTTTGCTGTTTGGGGCTTAACTAGTCCTCTCCCAATCGAATAACCCAGATATTTTGCCTCTTCCAAACCTATAGTACACTTAGATGGGTTAGCAGTTAAACCAGCTAGCGGATAGAGTCCAGTACTGCCTGCACTTTGGGAAGATGTGAAGCCCAGTCAGGACTGTGAATGACTATGTCATCTAAGTATGCGGCTGCATAACGGCTGTGAGGCTTCAAAATCCTATCAATCAGTCTTTGAAAAGTGGCAGGGGCCCCATGTAACCCAAATGGTAGCACCTTGTATTGGAATAATCCCCCTGATGTCGAAAAAGCTGTCTTTTCTTTTGCTCTGTCTGTAAGAGGTACTTGCCAATAACCCTTCGTCAGGTCTAAAGTAGTCAGGTACCGAGCCTTACCCAGTCTCTCTATCAGTTCATCAACCCTAGGCATTGGATAAGCATCAAACTTTGACACACTATTTAATTTACGAAAATCATTACAAAATCTTAACGAACCATCAGGTTTTGGCACCAGTACTATAGGGCTGTTCCACTCACTTTGTGATTCCTCAATAATATCAAGAGCTAACATTTTCTTAATTTCTGCAGCTACCGCCTCTTTCTGTGCTTCTGGGATTCTGTACGGTTTAAGACTTATCTTCACCCCTGGTTCTGTAACGATATCATGCTTGATAACGTTAGTCCTGCCAGGAACTACAGAAAATACATCCCGGTTTCTACCAATAAAGTCCCTTACTTCCTGTTTCTGGTGTGGGGACAGGGTGTCTGGTATGTTTACTTCAAGTTCACTACCAGTCTTATTAGTGATAATTGAAGTAGTTAAGACCTCTCTGTCCTTCCAGGGTTTTAGTAAATTTATATGATATATTTGCTCGTGTTTTCTCCTATTGGGTTGTCTCACTTTATAATTAACTTCCCCAACCTGTTCAATAACCTCATACGGGCCATGCCAAGATGCTAGAAATTTATTTTCTACTGTAGGGACCAAAACAAGCACCCTGTCTCCTGGGTGAAAAACTCTCAGTCTGGCATTTTTATTATAACTGTTTTTCTGGGCCTCTTGGGCTTTCTGCATATGTTCTTTAACTATTGGTCATGACAGCCGCCATCCTATCTTGCATTTGAGCTATGTGCTCAATTACACTACGGTACGGATTGGACTCCTGTTCCCAGGTTTCTTTTGCTATATCTAGCAGACCTCTGGGATGATGGGCATATAGAAGCTCAAAAGGAGAGAACCCCGTAGAAGCTTGTGGCACCTCCCTTATGGAGAACATTAGATAGGGTAGTAAGCAGTCCCAATTCTTACCATCTTTGTCAATTACTTTCCGTAACATACTTTTTAAGGTCTTGTTAAACCGTTCTACCAGTCCGTCTGTCTGGGGATGGTAAACAGAGGTCCTAAGATGTTTAATTTGAAGTAGTTTGCATAACTCCTTTGTAACTTTAGACATAAATGGTGTACCCTGATCTGTCAAAATTTCTTTGGTATGCCCACCCGGCTAAACAGGAGCATGAGTTCTCTCGCTATTGTCTTTGCAGACGTGTTACGTAGGGGTACTGCTTCCGGGTACTTGGTAGCATAGTCCAGGATCACCAATATATACTGATGCCCCCTTGCAGACTTTACCAGAGGACCTACCAAGTCCATTGCAATCCTTTCAAAAGGTATTTCTATTATAGGCAATGGTACCAGAGGACTGCGGTATGCCTTAAAAGGGGCGGTGTGTTGGCATTCAGGACAAGAAGAACAATAATTCGCAACTGAAGCAAATACCCCAGGCCAATAAAACCTCTGTAAGACTCTTTCTTTTGTCTTTTCTATGCCTAAATGTCCCCCCAGTATATGGCTGTGTGCAAGATTTAGGACTGTATGTCTGAAAGGCTTAGGAACAAGTAGTTGTTTTACAACATCCACCCCCTTTTTCTCTACTCTATATATCAGATCATTCTGTACCTCAAAGTAAGGAAAAGAAGGGGCTCTATCTAGTTGTACTGGATCATCAGTTGAAACCTGGATATTTTTACGGGCCTCTGCAAGAGTGGGGTCTTCCCATTGCGCTTTCCTGAAGTTAACAGGACTGACTTCTAATTCAGGGAAGTTAATGCCTTGATCCTGATCGTTATCAGACTCCTGACTATCGTGGCCCTGGTCATCTCCTACTAAAGCTGGCCTGTGACTTGAGGCTTCAGCCTTCTCTGGTCTTATGCCCAGTCCTTCCCATTCTATGTCAGAAAAAGGGAACACATTTCCAGAATCATCATCATTTGTTATACAATCATGAGCTACTTTTCCTGGAGACCCCCACAAGTCTAAAAATTGGGGAAAATCCCTTCCCAACACCACATCATAAGCCAATTTGTCCACTACCCCCACTCTATGATTCACAGTACCAAAAAGGCTTTCAAATTTTAGCAAAACTGTAGGATATTCACGTTTGTCACCATGAACACAAATTATACCAATTTTCTGCAATGCATCAACATCGGCTTCAGGTACAAGGCATTTTGCTATCAATGTCGCCATACTTCTGGAGTCTAATAGAGCTCTAACCTCTTTCCCATTCACCCTTATGGAACATATCTGTGGATTGTGACAACAGTTGGCAACAGCAGATTCCATACAATTCAGCAAACAAGACAATTGTACATCCTGATTAATCATATTGCATTGCATAGGTTCATCAATCAAGGGACAGTCTCTAGCTTTATGTCCAGGTTCATTACACCGGAAGCATTTAATATCGTCAACTGTCCCCCACCTAGACCCTTTTCCAGGATTAACATTTCTAGGCAAAAGCATATGGGGTCTCTGAGAATATGTCTCTTGTTCCTCTGTGTCTCTGAAACCTTGAAAATTCTTACCAGGTCTTTCAGCATCTGGAGTCTTAACTCTCTGCTTAGCCTTTGTGTTGTTGAGCCACTGTCTGTCATCTGCAGCAACATATCTTTCCACCAAACCAATTAACTCATCAGCTGTTTGTGGATCGCTCTGACTGACCCATCGACGCAGTGAAGCAGGCAAGCCCCGCAGGAATCTGTCCATCACAAGAAGTTCCATGATATGGCTTGCCGTATTTATTTCTGGTTGTAACCACTTTCTAGCAAGATGTATCAGGTCAAACATCTGGGAACGGATAGGTTTCTCTTGGTTGAAAGACCAGGCATGAAATCTTTGGGCACGAACTGCCCTAGTCACACCAAGTCGTGCAAGGATCTCAGCCTTCAGTTTGGAGTAGACCCCTGCCTGTGCTGGTTCCAGGTCATAGAATGCCTTCTGGGGTTCTCCAATAAGAAAAGGTGCCAGTATGCTTGCCCACTCACTCACCGGCCACTCTTCTCTCTCAGCTGTCCTCTCAAAAGCTAGCAGGTATGCTTCCACATCATCTGTAGGTGTCATCTTCTGCAGGTAACGGCTGGCTCTGATCAGTTTAACCTCGGACTGCGTCCCATCCGAGACTCTGGTCAGTCCTTTGGTCAAAGCCTGAATCTCCTTCTGTATCATACTGGTGGCCTGATGTTGCTCCTCTCTGAGCAGGCGGTTTGCCTCAGCTTGGGCTGACATAACCTGCTGGATCAACGCATCTGTGTTGGCCTTTTGCGTAATTACCAGTTGCTGTAGGGCTGTAATATTTTCCTGTTGTGCAGCTGTAGCCTCCTGCTGTACGGCTGTAGCCTTTTGCTGTGCAGCTGTAGTTTGCAACAAGACTTTCACAACTTCCTCCATATTTCTACAGGCTTGTTTGGCTTCCAGTTAATACCCACAGGCTTCTTTTTAGTGCAGTGCCCGCATTCTCCACCATATGTGACAAACTTACTTTCCTGTGTGTGTTTGTCCAGGATCTTTTGGCAACCGCACAGCCCTCTAGGGTAAGAAAACCAGGTCAAGACAAAGTCCAGTTTCAAAAAGGCCTCTGGCCTGTTTATTTTATGTTGTTGTGAAGTAACAGGATACAATGAATCAGCAAATCTTCTTTCTCCACAAAACACCTTCTTTCTCCTCCAAAACACTTCCCTCACTTCACCCTGCTTTAACTGCAGTTATATAGCTGCTCACAGCCCCTACAGGTGAGGCTAATGACCTCGTTAGGCAGTGAGCCAGAACTCTATGGGAAACCTGGGCTGGACTCATGCACAACCACTCTGACAGTGGGTGGAGAATCGGCCCACCCTGCTCTTCCGAATACTCCACCCCAGGGACCCAAATAACAAGAGGAAAAAAAAATTAAATTTAAACTTAACTTTCCCTGGGGCTGCATGTGCTTACCCACATGTCAGGATAGTGGCTGTGCAAAAGTCTGGGTGCCAGATATACACCCCTGACCACCATCCCCAACACTCTGTTACAATATAAATAAAAAAAGAAGTGTGAGTGTACTAATGTTAGTATGTGTGTGTGATGTGAATGTGTGTGCATGTGAATATGAGCATGTGTATGTGTATATGAATGTGAGTGTGTGTGTAATTTAACTAACAAAAGGGTGTTGCAGAGAGACAATAACAAACAGAATTATACAGTGCTTCATGGGGGGGAGGAAAACCATCTGTTTGGTATAATTGTTTAATCATGCACCTGACTAAATGCCTACAAAATACCTGATTTTGTGCAAGTATACTTAGAAGAAGTGAAGTGTTTTTTTATCTTAAAGGGTGGTCACACTAGATATTTCATTTAATTAATTTATAAAAACAAGTGGGAGGAAGCGGGTAGCACTGTGCTCACCCGGAGATTGCACCCCCAGGTAGGTACGCCCTATGGCCTTATGGTTGTTCCTGTGCCCAAAAGATCTGCACAGCAGTGTACATCTCTATCCATACCCTGATGGTCTTGACAAAAGTAATAATCTTAAACTGAAACAGATATATATACACACACGAATCATCAGGCAGTGATATGAAACAATATGGATATGTCTACAGCAGTACAAAATATAAATTTTTGCAGGACCTATAATTTAATCAAACCTTTAAATTTGTTTTGGCTATTCGGTAAGCCATTTCTCTTTTTTAAGATCATAATACTCTAATAATCTAAAGGTATGATGCATGTACACATAGTATATAGCTGAAGATGTATTAATAATAATAATCATAAATGATCATACTGGAATATCAGAATTAAATCACTTTTCCCGAAGAGTCTTTCTTTTTACCAGTGTGCTTCATTATGAACCTGAAACTTTACTGCTGTATCAAGCAGTAAGATGGGCTGACATGCAGAGATATTTCTTTGGAAATGTTCTTAAAAATGTATCCATAGTCTGTGACGGGCTATGAAGACAGTAATTATATCTTTCATGTTGGTCAGGTCGTTTTGAGATCTCTTTTATACAGCACAGACAGCCACAGGGATATGTTGGGATAAAACCCAAGAGATTTTCATTTTTTTTCACACCTAGATAAATCAAAAATGAGACAGGAGATTGTACACGGTGCACAGCCATGCTCGTAACAAGTGTTACCAAAAGGAGGGTCTAAGAGCAGGCAGAAACCTACTTACGGCGGGAGGTTAATACGGCCTGCATATACGAAATGTAAACACCCAATGGATCTATCTCACCCTACTGCACTATAAGCCAACTGACACCACTACAAATACTGTACCTGAGGTATAGTTCCTGACACAAAGATGTAACATATCCAACTATGTACCCTAAATTGATTGTTCGGTTGCATCACTCAAGACCTGTACGCGCTAACCTTTGTGCACTTATACGTGATGCATACTATATGTCATAAATCTACCTATGCTCAAAAACAAAAATAACGTAAAAAATAAGAGCAGAGTTGGGCCGTCATATAGGGTTAGCACAATAGCCACATTGACCCAGCTTGGGGGCGGTGTGCGCTTTAGTTTGCCTCCTTTTGCTGGAGATTGGAAGGGGGCCCACCGCTCTGTTGCCTGAGCTCCCTCGGGGGGATTCCAGCCGGGGTCACGGCTTCGGCCCACAAAGGAGCCCAGACAGGGAATGAGGGAATTCACCAGAAAGAAAGAGAGCTGCCTGGCTGCCCGGAAAACGCCAGCGGCACAATTCTGCTACGTCATCTCCATTTAATTGTGCTATTTTTCTGGTTAAATGTTCATTTTACGTTTTACTTGTATAATGTAAAACTGATAGAATGTGAACAAGCCACTTAACATTGAACAAAATAATGCATGCCTTAACAATATGATCTTCCTTTCTGTAACCTAAAAAAGACAATATAGAAATGCCGTGTTTTCTATCAGCGTAAAAATAAAGAATTAAAAAAACAAAGTTGCCTGATAGAGGCCACACCTGCTGAATAACAAATATTGCTAAGGCCAATTCACCACGGCACTGCCAATGTTTACCTAGTTAACATTGTTCAAGCACGACACACAGCAAACATATCACTGTTCAATAATTTAATTACTTTGTACTATTGTTCAATACCAATAAAACCCTGACAGAGTGCTGACAGGCCATTTACAAATGTATGTAATGTAACATACCTTAACATCACGCTTACCCTTTCTGTAACTCAAACGATACAGACAATGTGACTTAGCGTTTGCATACACGTATGACCTTGTATGGAGACATTTCTGTCAGAGTAAAAAAACAAAAAAATTAAAAAAAAAAAAAAGAAAAAAGAAATCCAAGAGAAACCTCCTCCAATCACACAAACTGCATATGATGTTTAAGATGACAACATTGTTCTCAGTTAATACAATTCACAGACAGATCTCTATGTAGTCCATTAAACCAGCCTTTTATTGCTTCTAATTTGCAGGTAGAAAAAAGGAGGACTGGAAGGTGGACATGTTATATTCTGACTACAGAGCTTTTCCAGGGATAAACTATGTTCACTAACAGGCAGTGGTGACTCCAAGCATCCTAACCACAACAGCATTGTGGTTATGATATAAGGGAGTACCCTGGCTCTGTTTCCTAGTAATGAAGCAAACACTCTTTCCTGGGTTTCCAACAGGCAGAACTACATGAGAACAGGATGCTGATCCTGCTGGCCAACCAGTGGAGATGTCAGCTGACTGCTCTCTGCCACTGAATGCAACTCTGTGCATAGAAATATGTTATGACGCTGCCAGAGGTGGAGTTATACCTCTGGCAGCAAAGGGATTAAACACAATGTACTTACACACCATGACCACTTAACAAAACTGAAGTAGTCATGGTGTTTGAAGTAACCCTTTAAAACAAGCAAAATGAAGCTCAACTGCAACTCCTTTAACCTTTAGAACATGTTGGCAAATGCTTGAACAATTTAAATTACACATTATTGTTCAAATATATATTAACAGAACATTTCAAGCACAATAGACACTACTGCTCACTGTCAGTGAAACCCCACTGGAAAAATAAAAACCGAGCTACCAAAAATATACATTTCATAGAATAGTGTAGCATGAAGAGACACTTGGCCATCAAAGCAGTTTGACTGGCTGGTTTCCAAGCTCAGGAAAGCTATCTGTATGAGCAAAAAAGCCCTGAGTTTATGTTGCAGAGCCCAGGCTTACCTAATAATGCATCCCCAAAAGGGGAATAACAGAGAACAAACAGAAAGATGTATGGGAAAAAAACCTGGACTGTCCTGACAAATCTAGGACAGTTTGAGACAAATTAGTTATCAAAAATATTTGTACAGTATGCAAAATCTGGCCATGTTGAATAACAGGAAACATTCTCTGAAGCAATTAATTGACCCAGACTAGGACGCGGAGATGGAAACATTTTGAGGACAAAATGTTCTGAAGTCCTCAGCTCACTAAATCGATAAGTTTTGGGGTACACAGAATGTTTGGCTTTATCCGAATCTGTAAAGCTTGAGTACCAATGTGTAACGTGGCGTCGAACTATGACTATGAAAAGCACCTCCAGCAAGTAGAGATATTTTTGTTTCTCCCGTTAATTAACAAATTTCGCCTCCATAAAGTGATTGTCACAGTTTTTCCAGGGGCATTTTTTTTCTTTTTTCACATTTTAAAACAGAACACAATGCAATTCTAGTTTGGAAGAAAATAATAAATGAAAGCCTCAGATTTTATCTGTTGAACATTTTAAGAATGTGACAGCAGATCTGTCTCATCTCCCCCAGCATGCATTCTCATACACTTTTCATTGGTTATGTAAAGCCTTTTCCCAATTGAGGTACACAGTGACCCAGAGTAAAAAGACATACTGCTTAGAAAAAACCATGTACCTCGAAGGATATCAGAAATTAGTACAAGGAAACTACATTGAACATTTAAAGATAAATGGAAGTATAGGAGGGAGTCTACTGCGAATTAAACGAACACTTTCTTTTAAACTTTGGAGTAATGCTTTTTAAATTGAGATATTCTGATAAAATAAAAAACCCATTAAACCTTGTTGTTATCTGGTGAGGCATTCTGTTCTCCTCCAATAAAGTAATTTACTCTACTCTTACTTTTTTCCAATCTAGTGCTTCTCATAGGGTGCACGCAGACTGCCGTGCTCTGCCAGGCTGACACATCTCTATGAGAAACACTGGACATGTTCGACCATGCTGTGTGTGATGACCAGGGCCGGAGCAAGGATTTTTGCCGCCCTAGGCAAAATAAGGATTTGCCGCCCCCCCCCCCCTGAACATCGCAATGCCCCACCCATAGAACTAATGCCAGTGCTGCACACAGTGTGTGTTTACATTAAAAAGCCTGCAGGGACAAACTATAGACACCAGAACAAATTTATTAAGCTGCAGTGGTTCTGGGGACTATAGTGTCCATTTAATGTGAGGTAAATTAGAGATTAGTGTCACTAATAATATACTAGATTGCCTACTTACAATCAGATGAGGATGGTGATGGGCTCTGGCTCCACTGGTCTGGTGTAGAACAGGATCTCTGGAGGCTGTTTGTAACTGTGGTCACAAAATTCAATGTTCTGGGAGAACGGGAAGCAGCTCCATTTTTTTGGGCCTCTTACACAGCTCAAGGTCTGGGCCCCAGGGCCTGACGGTGAGTATGCCCATAAAGCCCACCCATAAGTCCACCTACATGTTCCACCCATGAGTTCGCTCACAGGGAGTGGAGTGTGTAGGGATGTGTTATGTGTTACTGTAGAGGATCTAATGTGTGTGCTTACGTAATGTAGTGTATAGGGATACCAGTTTGTGTAGGTGATGCAGTGTGTTTGTGTGTAGTGGAAGCAGTGTGTGTGTGTGTGTGTGTGTGTGTGTGTGTATAAGGGATGTATTGTGTGTTTCTTGTTGTGTGTAAGGGATGCATTGTGTGAATCTGTGTTTGTATGCATAAGGGATGCAAAGTGTGTTTCTGTGTATGTAAGGGATGCAGTGTGTGTCTATAAGGGGTGCGTTGAGTGTGTGTAAGAGATGAATTGTGTTTCTGTGTGTGTAAGAGAAGCAGTGTGTGTTTGCATGTGTGTGTAAGGAATGCATTGTGTGTTTCTGTGTATATGTGCAAATGATGCATTGTCTTTATGTGTAAGGGTTGCATTGTGTGTTTTTCTGTGTGTAAGGGAAGCATGTTGTGTTTCTGTGTGTATAGGGATGCATTGTGTGTGTGTGTGTGTGTGTGTGCGTGGTGTGAAAGAGCTCAATCATCTCCCCCTCCCCATCAATCTCCCTCAATCATCTCCCCATTAATCATCCCTCCTCCTCCCATCAATCATCTCCCTCCTCCCATCAATCATCTCCCTCCCCAATCATCTCCTCCCTCCCCAGCATCAATCATCTCCCTCCTATCAATCATCTCCCTCCCTCCCCATCAATCATCTCCCTCCATCAATCATCTCCCTCTCCCCACTCAGTCTCCCTCCCTCCCATCAATCATCTCCCCTCCCCATCAATCTCCCTCCCTCCCCCATCAATCATCTCCCTCCTCCCATCACCCTCCCTCCCCCATCAATCATCTCCCTCCCCCATCACCCTCCCTCCCCCATCAATCTCCTCCTCCCATCAATCATCCCTCCCTCCCATCAGCTTCTCCTCACCTCCCCTGCCCTGTAGCATGGCTGAGCTCCTTTGCGGTCCGCGACCCGGCCGGACTGACAGGAAGTGCACACTCAGTGTGCACTTCCTGTCAGTCCGGCCGGGTCGCGGACCGGAAAGGATCTCGGCCACGCTACAGGGCAGGGGAGGTGAGGCAGTGCAGCAGCCGCCTGAGCGCTCTCTATAGAGCGCTCAGGCGGCTGCAGAATTTAAAGGGCCAGCGATGGGGGCGCAGGGCACCCCCTCCTATATGGCGCCCTAGGCGGCTGCCTAGTTCGCCTTATAGGAAGCGCCGGCCCTGGTGATGACATCAAACGTGAAGACATTAGACACCACATGTCTTCAATAGGAAGCCAATCATGTGCCTGTCAGTCTGTCACTAGAGGCATGGTTTAGGCAAAATGTAACCATTACAGTTTTTCAAAAATTGCAAAAAAATTGAAATGTCCCAAAAATGTATTTAGGGTGTGCTTGTGATATACCTGGCACTCAAAGTGTTAAACAAATGAAAAAAAAAAAACTAAAGTTATTTTTTTTAAAGCCATTTTTTTAAAATTCAAATGTGTTTAACAGATTGGGTTTTCAGCAGAGGGGTGCACTCCACCATCTTCCATAAATAGCATTTTACCACCTTTAAACTTCACCAGTCGCTATTGGGGGAAGTGGTATTTGTCCTGTGCTGGATAGTTACTCTTAGAAATGTGGAAGTATGTAATAAAACATTTTCTGGTAATTTTGGAATAGACACACAAAGCAATCTCTCTAGGTAATTGAATATTTCATACCACAATTTTGCTACGATCTCACATTCCCACCAAATATGCAAGAAAGAACCCAAGTTCTTCTTACATCTCCAACATATTGATGAACATGAGCTATACATTTTAGCCATTTTTGTGGGCGTGAGATACTATCTGTTGATGACTTTAAACAAGGTTTCCAATATGTTCAAACAATGAATAGTTTCACAAGCTCGAGACATTATTACACACCACTTTTCCTTATCTATTACAATATTCAGATCTTTCTCCCATTTTTGCTTTGCGATGATAACCTGAGGAGCATCCAATTTCAATATAGCACTCATTGCCTTGGAAGAGACCCTCTCTACCTTTTTATGATTAAGAAGTACATCTTAACATTGACCCACTTTTACAAAAAGATAAGGTAATTTATACCCATTTTAGACTAAGATGACTATAGCATGCAATTGGAAGAGTTCTTCCCTATTTTCCCTAGATAGGGTAATAACTCAAGTTAAGTTTCAACTTGGAATGGAAAGTCAGCTGGATAAGATTCATGGAAGAGACCCAAAGAAGGTATATAATGCCTATTGGTTGGGGAAAATGTAAGGAGAGGGTCAGGCAGATCCTGAGTGTACACAGGGCCGGCCTTAGGGGTGTGCGAGCTGTGCGACCGCACAGGGCGCCATGGATCGGGGGGCGCCCTGTGGCCGACACAGCTCACTCATGGCCGGAGTGCAGGGGAGCTAAAAGAGGTACCTGGCTGGAGGATTAATTATTCTCCACCCGGGTCTATTTAAAAAAAAAAATCGCGGCAGAGGGGGCGGGGTTTACCGAGCGGTGGAGGCGGGGCTTATCGAGAGGCGGCGACGGGGCTAATAGCTCCCGAAGCCCCTGCTGTACAGGAAGAGGGAAAGATGCTTCCCCATCAGCCAACTGCATCCACTGGAAAGAGGTAAGTGTGTGTGTGTGACTGTTTGCCTGTTTGTGTGACTGTCTCTGTGTGTTACTGCCTGCCTGTGTGTGACTGTCTGTGTGTGTGACTGTCTGTTTGTGTGTGTGACTGTCTGTCTGTGTGTGTGACTGCCTGTGTGTGTGACTGCCTGTATGTGACTGCCTGCCTGTGTGTGTCTGTCTGTAACTATCTGTCTGTGTGTGACTGCCTGCCTGTGTGTGTGACTTTCCATCTGTGTGACTGCCTGCCTGTGTGTGTATAACTGTCTATGTGTGTGTTACTGTGTGTCTGTCTGTGTGTGTGACTGCCTATGTGACTGTCTGTCTGTGTGTGTCGCTGTAGCTGTGCCATTGTTTGTGCCTGTGCCTGTATGTGTGACTGCCTTTAACTGAGTGTGTGTGTACATGCCTGTAACCGAGTTTAAATTTCCCCACCCCTTCCTGTCAAGGCCGCACTTTGACTGACAGACGCTCACTCACTGACAGACGCACACTCACTGACAGACACACACTCTCATATACACTGACAAACAATGACATACACACATACACTATTACTTGGATACACACTGACAGATGCACACTCTCACTGACAGACGCAAGCACTCACTGAAAGATGCACGACTCCACTGACCGACACATACACACTGACTGACACACACTCACTGACCGACACACACTCACTGACCGACACACACTCACTGACCGACACACACTCACTGACTTACACACTCACTGACTTACACACTCACTGACCGACACACACTCACTGACGACACATACACACTCACTGACGACACATACACACTCACTGACGACACATACACACTCACTGACTGACACATACACACTCACTGACTGACACATATACACTCACTGACTGACACATATACACTCACTGACCAACACACACATTCACTCACAGACACACACACATTCACTTACAGACACACACAATTACACACTTACAGACACACACAATTACACACTTACAGACACACACACACACACACACACATTCACTTCAAAATAAACACTCACAGACACACACACAGACATTTCCACTCACACTCACAAACTAATATTTTTTACATTTATTTTAAATCCACCCAGCCTCCCTGGGAAAGCTGGAGTGGATTTCTTACCAGCAGTCCAGTGTGGCTGCTGGGCAGGCAGGCAGGGGCGCACAGGCTGAGTAAGCAGCGCTTAGTGATGCCGGGAGCCGGACTGACGTCATATTCTGGCTCCCGGCTTCATTAAGCGGCGCAGAGGAAGCTGAGCAGGAAGAGCTCAGGTGAGTATGCTCCTTCGCTGCCCGCTGCAAGCCTTGGGGGGGCTCAAAAGTGGCCAGCCGGTCAGCTCTTGAGCCCCCCAGGATGCGAGGCAAGCAAGGGATCTGCCTGGGGGTTTGGAGGGATGCTTTTTTTTGCCGCCCCCTGCAAAGTGTCGCCCAAGGCAGATGCCTTGTTTGCCTCGTGATACACACGTCCCCGGTGCCTGTGTGTGTGTAACGAGAATATACCCCTACACGCAGGATCCAGCTAAACAGAGGCAAATACAGAGGAGAGATACGTCTACCGGACCTTAGAATGGCCGGACTTGACGTATATGAGAGAAGACAGAGCCAGGAACAACCGAGGTCAAGGGCACAGAGAGACAGCGTAAACTAGGACAAGCCGGGGTCTGGTACACGGAAACAGCAAGCCGGCAAACAGTACAGATAAGGATAAAGCGAAAACGAAGTCAGAATACGAAGCCAAAGTCAATACGAGAAAACACAACTGAACACTACAAGCGCTAAAGGGAACTGAAACAGAAACCACGATAGGGCAAGGAACAAAGGGAAGGTGAGTATAAATGCCTAAACATCTAATTTGATTGGTCCCTGTCATATCCACGCCCCCAAAAGGTAAGTGTATGGGGAGTGTGGCATGACAGGGACCAATGGGATGCCTTTTCCAATTTAGGCACCCACTGTCCCTTTAAGAGCGCGCCCGAGACTCGCGGCGCGCACTTAGTTTCAGGCGGGACACGTGACCGCCTCACGCGGTCACTGCCCGCCCTCCATCCGAAGTAGTTGGATGAGCCAGGCGCGGCTCGTGCAGCCGCAGGACCGCGCGCGGCTTGAAGAGAGGACTGCGACCGGCCCCCGGTTAAGGTAAGTAACGCTACAGTACCCCCCCCTGAGGACACGCCCCCCGGGCGGGTAGGACCAGGCCTGGCAGGAAAACGTGAATGGAAAGAGCGCACAAGACAGGGAGCATGGACAGCATCGGCCGAAATCCAACTGTGCTCCTCAGGCCCATAACCCTTCCAATGTACCAAGTATTGAAGTTGACCCCTAAGGAAACGAGAGTCAAGAACAGCAGACACTTCAAACTCCTCATGACCCTCTACCGAGATAGGAGGGGGAGGAGGAGTATGCCGGGTATAGCGGTTGCGCACGAAAGGTTTCAACAACGAGGTGTGAAAAACATTAGGAATACGTAGATTCTTAGGCAGGCCTAAGGCATAAGAAACAGGATTAACCTTATGTATAATACGATAAGGTCCAATGAAGCGGGGAGCCAATTTCATAGAAGGCACCCGGAGACGAATATTCCGCGTGGAAAGCAAAACCCTGTCCCCCACAACATAAGTAGGAGCCGCCCTGCGATGCTTGTCAGCCTGAGCCTTCTGGCGAGCAGCGGAATCCACCAAAGAACGCTGAACCTGCTCCCAAGTATTACGCAAACCAGCCAAATGTTCATCCAGAACTGGCATGCCCTGTGAGGAGAATGCAGCCGGAAGAACAACGGGATGCTGGCCATAGACAACGTAAAAAGGGCTCTTGCCGGAAGAATCATGAGTGGCGTTATTCCGAGCAAATTCAGCCCAAGGAAGCAGGTCAGACCAATTGTCCTGATGGTGAGACACAAAACAACGGAGGTATTGCTCCAGAGACTGGTTGGCACGTTCAGCAGCCCCATTAGACTGGGGATGATAAGCGGAAGAAAATGAGAGAGAAATACCCATTTCTGAACAAAAGGCCCTCCAGAACCTGGAAATAAATTGGCTACCCCTATCGGATACAATAGATACGGGAATCCCATGTAATCGAAATACTTCTCTAGCGAAGATATGAGCCAGTTCCTTAGATGTGGGCAACTTGCGAAGAGACACGAAGTGAGCCATTTTGGAGAACCGATCCACTATCATCAGGATTACTGTGTTACCATTTGAAGGGGGTAATTCAACAATAAAATCCATGGACAGGTTAGACCAAGGTCTCTCGGGAACGGGTAACGGATGCAACAGCCCACAAGGAACTCTACGGGAGGATTTCATACAGGCACAAGTAGTACAAGCACTTATATAGTCAGTGACATCCTTTCGTAAGGAATCCCACCAAAAATACCGAGAAACAGCTGACACCGCTTTGGAAATACCAGGATGTCCAGCGGTCTTAGTATCATGATATAATGACATAATATCCCGTCTCTCAGGAACATCAACGAACAGTTTATCATTAGGCCTCTCGCTAGGTGCCATGCTTTGTTTCGCTTGTATGGTCTGCAAGAGGGACGAGGAAATAGACAAAACAGTAGTAGCTATTATCCTGTCTGGGGGAATGACAGGAGTAACATCAATCTCCTGTTTGTCAGTAGTTTCGAACTGTCTGGACAGAGCGTCTGCTTTAGTGTTGCGATCACCTGGCCTATAGGTGATAATAAAATTGAAACGGGACAAAAATAGTGACCACCTAGCCTGCCTGGAAGACAATCTTTTGGCTTCGCTAAGGTAGGATAGGTTCTTGTGATCCGTAAAAATGAGGATAGGATCCTTAGTTCCTTCTAACAAATGTCTCCACTCTTTAAGTGCTAAAATAATAGCAAGGAGTTCACGATTACCCACATCATAATTTTTCTCTGCTTTGGACATTTGTTTAGAAAAGAAGCCGCATGGATGCAATGGCTTCTCAGGCGACTCTCTTTGGGACAAGACAGCACCTACCCCAATATCCGAAGCATCAACTTCAAGAATATAGGGCAGTGAGGGGACAGGATGCTGTAAAATAGGTGCAGAGGCGAACGTAGTTTTAAGAAATTCAAAAGCCTGAAGTGCCTCGGTAGACCAAACACGAGTATTGCCATCCTTTTTAGTCATACGAGTGATAGGTGCTACAATGGACGAGAAACCTTTGATAAAACGCCTATAATAATTGGAGAACCCAAGAAAACGCTGAATAGCTTTCAGACCTTGCGGTAGAGGCCATTCTATTACAGCAGCTAGCTTCTGGGGATCCATACGAAAACCTTTAGCGGAAATCAAATACCCCAAGAACTGGACTTCGGTTTGGTCAAACAGACATTTTTCTAGCTTGCAATAAAGACCATTAGCAAGAAGGGTCTTCAAAACTGTCGTAACATGTCTGTGATGAGTGTGTATATCTGCAGAATATATTAAAATGTCGTCCAAGTATACGATAACAAATGTGTGAATAAAATCTCTCAATACATCATTAATAAATTCTTGGAATACTGCTGGGGCATTGCAAAGCCCAAATGGCATAACAGTGTATTCGTAATGACCGGATCTAGTGTTGAATGCAGTCTTCCATTCGTGATTTTCCTTTATACGTATCAAATTGTATGCATTCCTAAGGTCTAATTTAGTGAACACAGTGGCATGTTTCAGCCTGTCAAATAATTCTGTAATCAAAGGTATAGGGTATGCATTTTTGATAGTGATTTTGTTTAGACCTCTATAATCTATACACGGTCTTAAATCACCTTCTTTCTTCGATACAAAGAAGAACCCTGCTCCAGCTGGAGAAGAGGATCTCCTAATAAACCCTTTTTCTAATGATTCCTTGATGTACTCCTCCATGACACGGTTTTCTTGAACCGATAAGGGGTACACCCTGCCCTTTGGAGGTATAGTGCCAGGCAACAAGTCAATAGCGCAATCATAGGGTCTGTGAGGCGGTAATTTCTCAGCCTCCCTTTTATCGAAAACAGTCTTTAGAGATAAATACTGAGGGGGTATAACCATAGACAAAGGAGGACTGGTAGGTACCTCAATAGAATTCAAAGGTGTGACTTCCAACGTACAAGACTCGTGGCAGGCCTTACTCCATGATTTTATTTGCCCTGTCTCCCAGTCAAAAATGGGATTGTGAGCACGTAACCATGGATACCCTAATACTAACTGTGAAGAGGGAGAGGTGATAACCTGGAATCGAATGGTTTCGTAGTGTAAAACCCCTGTGTACATGTGTAGTGGTTCAGTCTCATGAGTAACAACTGGAGAACTTAATGGTCTACCATCTATGGCCTCAACGGCCAAGGGTATCTCCTTCTCTCTGATGGGAATGTTGTTTCTCTTTATAAAGCCAGAGTCTATAAAATTTTCAGCTGCCCCAGAGTCAACCAGAGCATATATGTTGTCAACTATACAAAACTCTCCCATATATAAAGAAACCGGGAGAAGCAAGCGGTTAGGAGGCAATTTAGGAGACTTAGATATCACACCCAAGGCCAGTCCCCTATAAGGTCTTAGGTGCGAGAGTTTTCCGGGAGTAAAGGACATTCCTTTACCATATGGTCTCTCCTACCACAGTATAGGCAGAGTCCCTCCCTTCTCCTATGTAATTTCTCAGTATCAGAGAGTTTGGCAACCCCTAATTGCATAGGTTCCTCCTCAGACACTTTAACACTCTCTGGTATATTAACTCTGGGGTTAATGGGTGTAACAAAACGTCTATTCCTGTTCTTGGTATAGAGCCTGTCACGAATTCTATTATCAATATCGATGAGGTAATCGATAAGGTCCTCTAAGGCAATAGGAAGCTCCTTAGCTGCTACCTCATCCAATATCGTATCTGACAAACCTTCCATAAAGGCAGTAGTTAACCCATTGTTGGTCCAATCTACCTGCGAAGCAAGAGTGCGAAACTGAATAGCATAATCAGCCACAGACCTAGAACCCTGTTTAATTCTCATTAATGCTCTTGCGGCATTCTTTGACCTTTTCATTGTGTCAAAAGTTCTACGAAAAGCCGTAAGAAAACTGTTGAAATCATGTACCATAGGCCCATTAGCTTCCCAAATAGGATTTGCCCACTCAAGTGCCTTATCGGTAAGTTGGTGCATAAAGAACCCAACCTTAGACCTCTCTGTGGGAAATGAACGTGGATACATTTCAAAGTGAAATTCAATCTGATTAATAAACCCTCTGCAAGTCTTAGAGTCCCCTCCATACCTAGGAGGAGGTGTTAAATGGGCCGAAGTATTAGGCAAAGTAGATACTTCAGGGAGAAGGGGCGTAGGAGGGTTAGGTGTAGTTGCTGGAACGGTTCTAGCTAGGAGCGTCTGGAGAGCCTGAGCTATTTGATCCATACGGTGGTCCTGCTCTACAAATCTTGCCTCATGGGACGCCATCTGTTGAGCTAAATCTGCGGGGTCCATGGCCCTATCGTAATGTAACGAGAATATACCCCTACACGCAGGATCCAGCTAAACAGAGGCAAATACAGAGGAGAGATACGTCTACCGGACCTTAGAATGGCCGGACTCGACGTATATGAGAGGAGACAGAGCCAGGAACAAACCGAGGTCAAGGGCACAGAGAGACAGCGTAAACTAGGACAAGCCGGGGTCTGGTACACGGAAAACAGCAAGCCGGCAAACAGTACAGATAAGGATAAAGCGAAAACGAAGTCAGAATACGAAGCCAAAGTCAATACGAGAAAACACAACTGAACACCACAAGCGCTAAAGGGAACTGAAACAGAAACCACGATAGGGCAAGGAACAAAGGGAAGAAGGTGAGTATAAATACCTAAACATCTAATTTGATTGGTCCCTGTCATATCCACGCCCCCAAAAGGTAAGTGTATGGGGAGTGTGGCATGACAGGGACCAATGGGATGCCTTTTCCAATTTAGGCACCCACTGTCCCTTTAAGAGCGCGCCCGAGACTCGCGGCGCGCTCTTAGATTCAGGCGGGACACGTGACCGCCTCACGCGGTCACTGCCCGCCCTCCATCCGAAGTAGTTGGATGAGCCGCGCGCGGCTCGTGCAGCCGCAGGACCGCGCGCGGCTTGAAGAGAGGACCGCGACCGGCCCCCGGTTAAGGTAAGTAACGCTACAGTGTGTTACTGTATTCAGGCAACTTGGTGGGAGGTGGGGGGGGCGCCGTGAAGACTTTTTGCACAGGGCGCCTAATTGCCTAAGGCCGGCCCTGAGTGTACAGATGAGATAATCCCCTTATGAGGGAGTCTCATTCATATATCAAAAAACAAAAACACTTGTGGAAAATCAAGAGTGAAAAGAAGGATCCCCCAGTAATCCCGACGGCATGGGAATAGTTATGAATAGTTATGTGTTCTACTGAGTAACATATTTTAGGGATAGAGGAGCCTCTAGTACAAAGCAGATGACCAGACAGGCCAAAACATGAGTCACTCCTCTACAAAGGTCTAAGTAATAACCAGAGCTAATCTCAGAGAATAATGTATTGTATTGTATTGTATTGATTGTTGTATACAAACTTATTTTAATGATATTTTTTTTGATTGTTTAAATTTGTCTGTCTTGATGTTATGATACAACAAAAGAAAAAATTAAATAAATAAACTTATAAAAAAAAAAGAAATGTGGAAGTATGTAATCAATGCTTTTGCTCCGTCCTTGAAGACCTTGCAAGTATTGACTGCAGTAACACATCATGAACCAATCTCTTAAAACACCTGCTGTACTGATATTTACACTATAATATTGCTTTTTGGAACCTGTGGAAATTCTACAAAGCAAAGGTACGCAGAGTCACCTGAATGGACAAGTAACAGCACAAAATGTAATTAGTGGTCACAGTTTAAGCACTAACTCAACACAGTGTACAATCATTTCCACAACAATAATTGATTATTGATAACAATCACATAATACACATATACAGGTGTCTGATATTCTAATAAAACCACCACAAATATAACTTCTTCTACATTGTAAGCAGCTGGAACCTAGCAACACAAATAGGTTTTCTATAGTCAGGAAAAAACAACACACAATCATTGATGTTTCCAGGGGCAGTGCATAAGCTAAGCAACAGTTTAATTGTATAAAAAAAGCCTTCTGTTGAACCTTCCACAATGCTCGAAATCTTTAACTCACAAAATAGAAAGCTTTGGCTGTACTGCTGCCTATGGCAGGTATTTGCTACAGGTACACATGTGGAACTTTCCTTTAAATGCAAAAATATTAAGATGTTGGAAATATTGTTACACAAGAAAATACAGAAACAGTTGTGAAAAACAACTGATCATTCAAGAGATACTTGAAGCACTATAATAAATCACACAATTTGGTGCAAAGAGGTCTTTTTTGCCACACCATCCTCCAGTTCCAGCCCTGCTCTTCTCTGCAGGTACACATGTGGAACTTTCCTTTAAATGCAAAAATATTAAGATGTTGGAAACATTGTTACACAAGAAAATACAGAAACAGTTGTGAAAAACAACTGATCATTCAAGAGATACTTGAAGCACTATAATAAATCACACAATTTGGTGCAAAGAGGTCTTCTTGCGTACAGTTGCTTATAACTTGAGCTGTAAGTTTGTCACTTGTCTTTCATATTAAGTTTATGTGGGCTTGAAAAACCTTTTTCAGAGAAGCATAGGTTTATTTAGAAAAGTACAGTATAAAAAAAAGTGACTGACACTGGACATCATCATACTCGTAGGGCTTCAAAGTAAACAAAAGAGCAAATTTATTTTAATGGAGACGTGTATTTGCATATAACCAATTTTCAGTCCGACCCTGACATATTAAGACAAGTTTGGTAATGGGACTGAAATGGTGAATGTATGCTGTTGCACAGCTGTATAAAAAACTACGTTATCTTGTTGATTTTGAAGTCCTATGAGTGTGTTCTTCAAACTTGATAATCTCAGCCAATCCAATGCCTTCCCTTAGGATGCATGTGGCAAAAAGCCGCGCAGCCAATCAGCATCTCTATGGGGAGCGTTCAGCGCCTCCATGCAGACCTAATCTAATACATTGCCCCCTCCCCACATTCTAATACAATGTCCACAAATTCAATACACTGCCCCCCTCCCTCCATTCTATTATACTGCCCCTTAATCTAATACACTGCCTCTCCTCCCTCCACTCTAATTTAATACACTGCCCCCCCTTCCTCCACCAATTTAATACACTGCCCTCCCCCCAATTAAACACACTGCCCCCCTCCCATCCCTTAAATACACTGCCTCCTCCAACATCTCTAACACACTGCCACCCACTTCCCCCAATTTAACACACTGGCCCCCTCCCTCCCCAAATTAATACACAGCCCCCTCACCTCAAATTAATACACTGCCCCCCACCCCAATTTAATACACTGCTCTCCTCCCTCGCCCAAATTAATACATTGCTCCCTCCCCCAAATTAATACACTGCCCACTCACTCCAAATTAATACACTGCCCCACCACAATTTAATACACTGCCACCCACCCCAATTTAATACACTGCCCTCCTCCCTCCCCCAAATTAATACAGTGCTCCCTCCCTCAAATTAATACAATGCCCACTCACTCCCCCAAATTAATACACTGCCGGGGCGGGGCCTGACTCTCACCCTGGCACAGAAGCTCTTGCCTGAGCAAGCCTTAAAGGATCACTATAGTGTCAGTATAACAAAGCAGATTTCCTGACACTATAGTGCCCTGAGGGTGCCCTTCCTGGGGCGCTGAAGGGGTTAAAACCACTTCAGTTACTTATCTTAATCCAGCGGCGGGC
>OW240924.1:76506382-76523457 GCA_933207985.1 Pelobates cultripes
TTTGAGATAGCAAAAGACTCAGAATTACGCACAGCAAGTATCCTGACTAAAGATGGACACTGACAGCCCAGCATTTTTTATACTGTACTTTTCTATGAAAATTGAAGGGGTTTTTTTGCCACACCATCCTCCAGTTCCAGCCTTGCTCTTCTCTGCAAGCAGGCCAGACGCTCTGCCCTCTCTTTCTGAGAAGCAGACAGCTTGTTCTAAAGCAAGCCTGCTGAGGGCAGACCCTGCAAAGAGCACTGCCTCAGTGCTCTCTGCAAGTTCCTAGTACCCTGAACACAATGCACTTTCGCTATGCTTGTTGGGTAGTGTCTCGAAAAGCATGACTCCAGTCCCAAAAAGTTGGACTGTTGGGAGATCTGAAACAGTGAATAAGGTTTTTGATAAATTCATATTTGCAAGGGGAGGGGGGGAACGGCGGAAGCTGTGGACTGACCAGGACAAGCCCGGACAGTAGACGCTGGTGACCGGGTGCTTGAGAGGAGATGAACACTAGGGGGACTGGACTCCACACACCCGAGAGCTGGACTAGCAGCCGTGGGTGTCTCCGAGCCCACACGGAGGGAGGCAGGCCCAGACACCGTGTTTCCCGGAGTGCAATTGCAGAATGTGGGGCATCTCCCAGCTTACAGAGACAGCTCGGAGGGGATAAAGGACTAGGGAGGGACGATGTAGAGGCACAAGTTGTAGAGCTATTGTTGAGACATACGTTGTGGGTGCATGCGTATGGGTACGAAAAGCTCCCTCTGACTCAGCCCTACTGAATCCTCATACTGGGTAGTTGTGACTGTCGTACACGGTCCTGACTCTTGGATATGAAAGAGGCAGAAAACTACGACCGCGTTATCATATACACAGTCCCGCTACCCGGGAGGGGGAGAGGGGGCAAACTACACGTATGCTATGCAAAACACTGGGACACCCGAAAGAAACTAAGCACATGTAGCAAGTGTGAGTTGGGGGTACCCGCTAGGGGCACGAAAGGGTGCTGAAGTTGAGACGAATGTCTGTAGCGCTTATGTGTTGGGGCACCTACCAATGATGGTCGATAATCCTGAACTAGATGCTGTGAACTATACATGCTAGTGTATTCTTGCCCATGCCCTGGGGGGAATTCACTGTTGGAGAGGGTGGAGAGGGATGTTCAACTTCCTTGAATTTTTGTATCGTTAATTGTTACCTGCAAACTAACGGTTTACTGTTTGTAATGCATACTGTGTTGGAAAATATTCTAATAAACACTAATTGATCTAAAAAAAAATAAATTCATATTTGCAGCCAGCTTATTCAGTTTGTGCATGGCCTGCAAGCACAATGTTCTCCAGGCCTAGAGTAGTTCACTAGAAAAAAATTTTGTATCTGAGAGTGACCAGGCTTCCAGATTATGAGTTATTTTTTTACATGATTTTAATAGGAAATTAGACATTCATATGGCAGTTTAGCTATTTGTGACAATGGAGAGGTGTTATTGTCACTGTCACAGTCATTGTAGGCCTAGCAATGTTATAAACTTTGGTAAACCTTGATGTATCAAGCCACACCATAAACGTCTAGCATTGGCAAGTAGTCACACAGGGATAGATAACATGGTGTTTTGTAGTTACTGTGATTTTATTGGCAACAGTAGACATAAACAGTACAATAGACCATTGTTACCGGAAAACACCGCAGAAGCCAAACATAGAGAGATGGACACAAGTCTATTCAGGAAGTAACAGGTCTCTTTTTTACACACCGATCGGGTCTCAGATGAACTCCTGTTCCAAAAATATCTGAGAGAAGAAAGCATGGTGTAGAGGCCTTTTGTTAGCAGCATATCCCCTCCCATACAGTATAACCCCTCCTATATTCCTCAGACCAATCAGCACACAGGATATTCAGGATCACCTTATATGGGCAGACCACATGGCACTTCCAGACAAAGGAATGTACTATCCACTTCCGTACATGCTCAGTACACTGATGACTCATCCAACTGTTTGTAATCAGATACTAATTAGCATATGAAAAAATATAAACAGTAAAAAGAAAATAATATAAACAGTGCACCATTTTCCAATGAAGTAAAGAATCCAGTAGAGGCATAAGTTATGATCTTCGACCAGATCACTCCTGTTGCATGTCCCCCTATAATGCTTGTTTTTCCTTGCAGCTTCACAGTTCGCACACAGCTTACTTTTAGCCCTAGCAGTCAAGTGACATCTTCTTTTACCAGTATATCTTGCCAAACCAAATTATTCTCTCTTTGTCATTAGCCAGCAAACCCAAAACTCACCTTGAACAATTCTCATGTTTACCAGTCTAACCTGTTCTCCCTTGCCATACACGGTCCACAATCTGATAACACCAACTCCATCTTATTACAGGGCTGGTCGAGTTATTGAGCTGTATTGACAAAGCACTGGGCTTTCTTACAACGTTCAGGTTCATTAAAATTCTACAGAGACCAAAAATCCAATAATCTCCGTAGCAGAGGCTTGCATGAGAGGGACCGATTAAGCAATTCTTATTTCCTTCCAATCCCCTCAGTAAAAGCATTGTTACTCTTTGTTTGACACAAAAAAAGGACAATCATTAAATGAGCTCAACTTGATTAAGCGGAAAGTTTTAGAGGGGTTTAAAAACAATCTTTTTTAAAGACTTAATTGTCAGTAGGTTTATTTCTAATGAATAGCAAGAAAATGTGTCCTCTTCTCAAAATTGTGCATATTCTTCATACATTCACTGCTATAACGGAGTGCATTCTCTAAGACTTAAAATAGTTACATAGAGTAAGTAAGATTTCACAATAATACAGCTACCAACTTTTACGTGACATACCTTAAACTAAATGGTTTATCAAAAGTATGGAGAAAGTATGGAAAAGCATCCAAAAACACAATTGTGAAAAAAATAAATAAAACCATATTGTGGTGGATTAAGTGTATGTTTGAGAGAAAAGCACCATATGGCATTACAGCAGGGCACTTTGAGCTTTTGCAAGGAGATAAAGTATAAAACTCTTCCAACTCTGTCAAGAGATCTGCGTAAAAAGTTGCTTTCTGTAAGATTCTGGAAACAGTAAAAGATTGTTGAAAATAATATTAATTACATTTTGTCTTGCTTTTTTCATATCAGTCAATATGAAAGACAGATGTATATGTGTGTATGTCATATATATATATATATATATATATATATTTGTGCTTGGAATTTATCTAATATGTAATGGGATATAGAAGGAGAAGCAAAGTTGGTTGAGGTGTGCCGAAACCAATGTACGAGTAGGCCTGTAAAAGATGGCCCACAAAGGTCAATTGTTAATATAGATGGGTGTAGGTGGGTGGGGACAAACAGCTTGCACGACAAAGGTAAGTAGGGGGGGGTAGGGTTTATATAGGATCATAACTCCTCCCACAAATTCAGGCCAAATGGCCTTCCAACTTGTGCTCTGAATTTCTCTAATATATAATGGGATGTAGAAGGAGAAGAAAAGTTGGTTGAGGTGTGCCGAAACCAAAGTACAAGTAGGCCTGTAAAAGAGGGCAAAAGAGGATTCAAAGAAAACACACTTTATGCAAGTTTATACAGCGTGGGTACTGAAAGCTTGTGAGGAGCTTTTACTCTGATTGAGGTATATATGTAACTGCGCGGAGGATTGCCCGTGGCCCCGACACTTAGTGATGTGGACTGGGGTGTAAGAGCTTTAAGCTGCGGATGCAGCGCGTTGTGACAGAGAGGCCGGTGAATGAAGCCATGATGTAGCTCCACTATAATGGAAGGTTTAGACGTGAAGTAGTGGATTAGGACTGATTGTGTGTGGTTGACCTTGGAGACGTAAAACGGAGTGACAGCATAGGAGGTTTAAGTAAGATGCTTGATTTGTAGGTTTGGAGAAAGAGGCAAAAAATAACCATATTTAACTGCAAAAGTCTTGATTCAAGCAAACTCTAATTATAACATGTACAATATACAAGGCCAGGGTGTGAGTGATAGAGTAGTCGTGAAATTGCGTAATGCGAGCGCACCTGTACATGGTGTAATTGTGTGCTTAGTCCAAGATTAGCTCATGGAATGGTGGTATCCTGGATAATATGTAGTGGATCATAGGGAGTGCCTGAAAGAAGACCTTAAAATGAGAGCGTGCGGAAGTGTCAGCGGCTGTGTAGTGGACACCAGGAACGTAAATGTAGACCAGAAAAAACTGAGGGGTTGCTGCCTGCCAAGTCAGCCTGTGAATCAGCCACAGTGGCGGTGAGTATGACCGCCCTTGCTAATGAAATCGCAGGCTGCAGAGTTGTCAGAGCAGCATTCAACTGCCTTGCCGGTCCAAAGATGATCCAGAGTGAGGGAGGCCACCACGAAAGGGTAGATCTCCAACAAAGTAGAGGTCTCGCCAAAGGCCGGCAAGGCATCCGACTCAGTGGGCCAGGCGTTCCTAACGAGTGGTTGCCGAAAAAGGCTGCTAATCCTGTGTGTGCTGCTGCGTCTGTGTGAATTGAAAGTGAGTGTTTGAAAGTGGGGGAATGACCGAAGAGATCCCAATCCATGCGGCCGAAAAACTACTCCAATTGTGTAAAACTGCCCTGGCTGGATCGTCCGAATGATTGGACAGGGGTTGGTACCAAGTGGAGCAAATTTAAGTAGCCCAGGGTCAAGAGACCAACCCTGCGGAATGATACGCACAACAAAGTTGAGGGGCCTAAACCAGGTCCGAAGCCCCCTCCAATTGTGCGCAGCACTCCGCAGGAGCAGGACAAATGCATTCCTAATGCGGAACAGAACGTCTGGAGGCTGGCTTGGAAAGTAGTGGAGTCCAATACTATGCTCCAGAAAGCAAGCCTGGAAGAGGGACCGACTGAAAAGGGGTGGTGGTGTGAATACTGTTAGGTGTTTGTGAACCCCTGAAATCAACAAAAATTCATCCAGAACGTGGATGACTGATGGACATCTGAATATATTTATGAGAGGCCAGCAGAGGGTTTCTGCAGAGGGCGGTGCGAAGAGGTCTATGATCAAACGTATTTGGGTACTGTGAATGGCTACCCCGATGGGAGTGGTACACCAAGATGAGAAAACGAGAAGACTGGAAAGGGCCGATCGTGAAACCAGTATATGATTGCTGTGGACAGAAGGTGGTCCACCGTAAGTGGGTCAATACATGTAGATAATAGGTTAGGGCATACAAGTGTACCCGTGGGGTTGGCGCCAAGGCTCGTGTGAGACCTCTGTGAGAAACCCGGCATCAGAATCTACCATATGCCCAGCTGGGTGTAAATGCAGATAGTATACCAGGATGTCAATGTTGACCTAGTTAGGCGTATCTTGGGTGACAGACGGGCTGTATATGTGGACTAGGTATGAGTTCTGGAGCAAATGAAGCGGATATGTGATACCGTGTATGTAAAGTCATAGCTCGCCCACGCTTTGCCCGGAAATTAATGGTCAGCCTGTTTGTCCTTCTGCCCACCTCCCAGTATAGTGCGTTGGATGAAGGAGTGGTAAGAGGGACTAAACAGTTAAATTTGTGACAGACCCAAGACGCCTGGATATGTTAAAAGCATAGTGATAGGTACCGGGTTCTCGGGTGTGTGCCGAGAGAGGTAAAAGACATGCGTGGGCCTAACGAGGTCATGCGTAATATTAGGAATGTAGTATGAAAGGTTGTATTTCTTTATCCCTCTTATATTAGAAATTAGACTTATGTAATTGCCCAAATGTGGGGCCGAAATTGACGTAAGTAACTGCCCAAATGAGGGGCCAGAATTGCCATAGTGCCCGTAGTGGGCCATGTGTAAACGTATGGAGTGAAGGCTTGGTGAGGGCCATATGTAGAGGTATTATAGTGGAAGACAGAGGTGGTGAAATAAGGCTGTATGAGGGGTATGGATGTATAGAACGAACAAAGAAGGGAATGAACAAAGAAAGGGTGAGATATTCCTTCAGAGGCCCAGGCCTGACTGGTGTGCTGGGTATTTCGTCCAACAGTAGACCGATTATTGGGATGGATTCTTGTGACATTCTGCAAAGAAATAATGATTTGGATAAGTAAGGTGTCGTAGAGGTGGGGATGAGACCTCCGGAGAACTGGCCTGCTAGCTAGTGACGAGGCGAAGAATTAACCTAGGACCAAGTGACAGGTGAGACCCTGCTATTGCCAAGTGGCGGTGAGAGGCTCTACCTATGATTTGGGCAGAGGGGATTTTGTGGCCACCAAACAAGGTGGCAGGATGTTGGCCTCTTGGTGACAGTATGAGATTCAAAACGTGTGGCCGTGACTTGGGAAGCCCTAACTGTAGCCCAAAGAAGAGCGAGCGAGGTGGCTAGCTATGATTTGGTTGTGGGGCTGAACCTCCGTGTATGAGGTGGGGGTGTAGACCTCTCGGACCGCAGTATTATTTGGGAAAGCTAGGGCCAGCGCCTAACCCTGAAAGCCAGTTCTCTAAACAGACGGGGCTTGTCTCTAGAAAGGAAGTATGTAACGTATGTAGATACTTACCTCGAATGTTTGTCCTGTATATTTAGACAATGCTTAGGGCGACTTCAATATATATGTATAAATATATACATATATACTGCGAAGAACAGGTCCATTCCAGGTACCTAGGGGTAAAAGGTTGCTAGCAGGCCTGAGGCGTGCCACTGGTATGCCAAGTGTAAAAATGTAGAACGTATGGAAAGGAGTGTAACAGCGAAACTGTAGCGTAAGAACCAGTGTAAGCTGAGGGACCTGAACGTTGGTCCAAATATTTTGAGACAAGCCCCTGGATTCCCACAAATGTGCATTACTTGTGAAAGATACGAAAGCAAAGTGAGGCCTTAGAAGGAACGTAATCGTAGTGAGTAAGATTAATGATACCTGATACTGAAACGTCGGGGACCAGGTAGCCTGTTGGTTTGTTGATGGCGTAGTGAATCTGCGACATGGTGTAGGTCTAAGTAAAGATACGTAGAAATGATAAACAAATTTAACACATTAATATAATAGTAACATGGAAGGTGAGGCATCTTTAGACCTGGTGTGTTTGAAGTTAGAATCCACTGTGGGAGGTGGGAGGGGATAGTAAAAAAAAAGGCAGTGGTGGCTGAATGAGGCCTCAGGAGAAACGTAAAAATGTTAACCTTTTTCTACCTGATATCGTGAGACGGGATACTGGAACCACCTCCTGGAGTTTTCTTGAAGAAGAGTAGTAGAACCTAAAACACGTTCATTATTAAAAATAAGGAACCAGAATATAGTGTTTTTAATATAAATAGAGATTTTAGAAATAAGAGCTAATGGACAAATTGAGCGTGGAGCTGGATAAATTTAAGCGGTTTGATGGGCTTGACCTATTGACATCAAAAAAGCGTAAGGGGGCCAACTGTGTCTTTAAGAGAATGCCCCTGGGAATTTATGCATTATTACAAGTGACTATGGGTGATGAATAGTGACATGATTTAAGGAAAACGTAGGGAGAACTGTGTACATATGTTTTTAAAAAGGAACAAATTTGAGGAACATACTTAAAATTACACAAATAACTGCATAAAACCTCAGGCGTGTGATAGATTAGGAAAAACTAAAAGCTAGTAAAACAGCCGTTCGTACTTGTTTCGGCTAATGAACGTATATAAGAAACAGGCGAACGTAGGTCAATATAAGCGGTCTGTATTTAATACTAACGAAAGAAAAATGAAAGAGTGTGTACTTTGTGGTCGGCTAATATATATAAATACAATTCCATATGCCTGTACTCCAGTAGAACATCAGTTGGGGGCCCGATGCTTGTCTGCAAAAATATATACAATATAAGGAAATTATAGCACTCCAAGGACTTGAATAGGATAAATTGGATAAATAATAAAACTTAACTTTTATTCAGGTTGTTTGCTGATCTGTCGACATTTCACTTCAGAGTTCTGAACTTTCCTCAGGACAAACATAGAAGCGTGCAAAATACATTTAAATAGTCATACAATAATTACTAAACACTAGCCATGTGGGTACTTACCCCCCTGGTCTCAGGATTGCTGCCTGCAGCTGTCCTTGATTCGTGGGAAAATCTGACCCGGCACTGGTTAGTGTACTGTTGCACAGCTGGCTCCCGACACTGCATTCCAGCGAGACTCCCTGCACTTACCACATGCGTTCCAGCGATCTCCATGGTTACCAGCTGGGGATATATAATATTATATATATATATATATATATATATATATATATATATATATATATATATATATATATATACCGTATTTTTCGCTCCATAAGACGCACCTCACCATAAGACGCACCTAGTTTTTAGAGGAGGAAACCCAGAAACATGGGACAGTTTGTTCAGAATATTTTTTTTTCTCCCCTGTCCCATAATGATCTTTAACCCCCCTTTCCTCTGTCCCATAGTGATTGTTAACCCCTCCTACCCTGTCCCATAGTTATTGTTAACCCCTCCTACCCTGTCCCATAGTGATTGTTAACCCCTCCTACCCTGTCCCATAGTGTTCTTTAACTCCTCCTCCCCTTGTCCCTTGTCCTATCCCATAGTGTTCCCCTCCTCCCCTTGTCCATTAGTGATCCCATAGTGTCCCCCCTCCCATTGTCCCATAGTGCACTTTCCCTCCCCCTCCCCTTGTCCCATAGTGTCCCCCCTCCCCTTGTCCCATAGTGTCCCCCCCTCCCCTTGTCCCATAGTGTCTCCCCTCCCTTTCTCCCATAGTGTCCCCCTCCCCTTGTCCCATAGTGTCTTCTCCCCTCCCCTTGTCCCATAGTGTCTCCCCCTCCCCTTGTCCCATAATTACTTACCTGTCTTGGAGCGTGGGCCGGCTTCACAGCGCGCTCCGCGGTCCGGGAACTTCTATTTCAGGTTCCGGTTTCCGGCGGGACTGAAAGGAAGTGTGCACACTTCCTTTCAGTCCCGCCGGAAACCGGAACCTGAAATAGAAGTTCCTGGACCGCGGAGCGCGCTGTGAAGCCGGCCCACGCTCCAAGACAGGCAAGTAATTCTTCACATTCGCTCCATAAGACGCACAGACATTTCCCCTCACTTTTGAGGGGGAAAAAAGTGCGTCTTATGGAGCGAAAAATACGGTAGTTGCAGCGCAAGCGTATACAAACATGCTTTCTATACCATGGCAAGGTGGTCCAGAGTTTAACATCATTGAGCTAGGGTCTGAGACATGGCTTGCTAGGAACTTGCATTGTTACATGCTATAATAGGCTAGTGAAACCGTAGTTAAATACAGGCTATTGTTGCCATTGGGAGACCGGGTCCCGCTGCAGAGATCATTGGGGCACAATTTGATCATGCGCAGTAACACACTTGGAAAAAATGTTAGTAAGAACAGTGTGGGTAAGAGATTAAAATACTGCTGGTATTTATCTATTCCCTTGTATTTATGCCACTGCCCCTCATGCAAAGACATTTCCCAACAACTATTGTCACGTTTAAAAAACAAATATTTTGAGTTCCATTGCAATAAAATAAAATATCAGACAGAATGACATTTTAATGTTTTTGTCTTGGTCAAGTCCTCCCTTACCAACAGTAGCTGACATTAAACGCTCCTCAAACTTAACTAAAAATGTTCAAATCTTCAGTGCTTTCATTTAAATTGCAGAAGTGTAGACTATACGCGTTGAGAAGGTCAGTGTTTACCAAAATATGTTTCATCCAGCAGCCACAGATGGAGAAGAAATGCATCACAAACAAACGTGTTAAGCCTTGCAGTCCAACATATTTCTCTGACCTTTGCAAGAAGATAATGAGGATTTATTCCAACCTTCCACCAGGGAATTCAGAAAAATATATGTATATCTGGTGAATTCAGTACTTGTCATTGCAACCAATTACTCTTTTTCTATGAATAGATATTAAACACACATAAACACAAGACAGTTTATAAACTACCACATTAAAAGGGTATAAGTTACCAGTGTAGCTACAAAGGTGAGTAATTTTAGGTTAAATGTCAGTCAGAATATGTTTCAGCTATAAAGGAGGGTTGGCAAGTAGCACTCTGATAGTAATTAGTTTTCGAAGCAACAGAAAGCAATTCACATGGTTCTAAACAGGTCAAACAATCTATATGAAAAGATCAAATTACCACTTACACAAACTGTATGCTTATTTAATGTCATAAGAGGAGCAAACTATATCTACAAAGAGGAATATTGGTTGCAAGGTGAAATTCACTAACCGCAATAGATTGGTACTTAACAGAACTGTTGAGTCAAGAGAAGTAGAGTTTATGAATCAACATAGTTGGTAGACATGTGCAATTCGTTTCGGTCCAAATGTTAATTCGGACGAATTTCGGACAATTCGGACATTTGGGTACTTCCGAATGTCAGAATAGATGAATTGTTGAATGGTCGAAGTACCGAAGTTCCGAAGTTACCGAAGTTCCGAAGTGTCGAAGTGCCGAAGTTCCGAAGCACAGTATTGCCTAGGAACTAATATACTTACCCAGTGGAAGAATGAAGAATGTTACACTGTATACAATTTTAAATAAAAAGTATACAAACATAGCCAGGATCTGCAACACTTACAACAATCAAGTAACATACATTCATATAAAATGTAAATTACTTAGCCAGTCAATTTAATGACAGGAATGAATAAGCAGATAACTCCCTAATTCCCACGGTATGAGGGAGTTATCTACTAAAAGGCTGAAAGACCTAAATTAGTCTTTCAGCCAAATTTACTAATACTAAGTAAAGATTACTTAGTATTAGTAAATTATGCCCATACTCGCTATACCGCGAGTAGGGGCATGTCTATTAAACAGTGAGCAGCCTACTGCCTATGGCTGCTCACTTTAAAAAAAAAAAAAGGGTCCCCCCCACCCGTGCCGCACGAGTGGGGGCTTCTAACCTGAATGGCGGGTGGGAGCCCTACAGTAAAAAAAGGGGGGGACCTAATGTCCACCCCGCTGGTCCCCACCCCTGAGCGGTGGGTGGGGGCCCTAAATACTAATAAGGGGGGGGACCTAATGTCCTACCCCTGGCCCCCACCCCTGAGCAGTGGGTGGGGGCTCTAAATACTAATAAGGGGGAGACCTAATGTCCTCCCCCCTGGCCCCCACCCCTGAGTGGTGGGTGGGGGCCCTAAATTAGAATAGGGGGGGACCTAATGTCCTCCCCCCTGGCCCCCACCCCTGAGCGGTGGGAGGGGGACCTAAATTAGAATAAGGGGGGACCTAATGTCCTCCCCCTGGCCCCTCCCCCCTGGCCCCCACGCCTGAGCGGTGGCCCTAACTACTAATAAGGGGGGGACCTAATGTCCTCCCCCCTGTCCCCCACCCCTAAAGCAGTGGGTGGGGGCCCTAAATACTAATAAGGAGGGGGACTAATGTCCTCCCCCTGGCCCCAACCCCTGAGCAGTGGGTGGGGGCCCTAAATTAGAAAAGGGGGGGACCTAATGTCCTCCTCCCTTGGCCCCCACCCCTGAGCGGTGGGTGGAGGCCCTAAATTAGAATAAGAGGGTGGGACCCAATGTCCTCCCCCCTGGACCCCACCTCTGAGCATCGCGGGTGGTGGCTCGGGAGGGGGGACCTTTTTTGCCGAAATTCCAAAGTGTTGAAGTGCCGAAGTTCCGAAGTGCCGAAGTTGCCGAAGTTCCGAAGTGTCGAATTGCTGAAGTCCCAAATTTCGGAATGCCGAGCCGAACCAAATATTTTCCCCATGCACATACCTAATAGTTGAACCAGCAACTCTGCAAGCAAATATTAAAAATACACTCCAAACAAATAACAACCAAAGCTGTTTGCAAATGTTATATTCAAAGAGGGCTCCATGTCTATCTGCACATCACAGGATCATGCCAATCCTTCCTCTCAGCATGTCCAAGTACTTGTACAGTGTCCGTTTGTTATACATGTTCCCACCTAGTGGTCAGGCTCATTCATAGTATTCTATCACACCTTGAACTTTTCAAATGGACAAAGAGGGACACTTTCATTTTAGGGTTGTGATTGGGAGTGTGGCCAGGGACTGGGCTGTTCTGGGAAATATTAGGGGACTTATAACTATTTCTGAAACTTAAATGTAATTTAGAACAAGAACAATGTATTGTTTTTTTTGCACAGACTAAATTAACATATACAGGGAGTGCAGAATTATTAGGCAAATGAGTATTTTGACCACATCATCCTCTTTATGCATGTTGTCTTACTCCAAGCTGTATAGGCTCGAAAGCCTACTACCAATTAAGCATATTAGGTGATGGGCATCTCTGTAATGAGAAGGGGTGTGGTCTAATGACATCAACACCCTATATCAGGTGTGCATAATTATTAGGCAACTTCCTTTCCTTTGGCAAAATGGGTCAAAGAAGGACTTGACAGGCTCAGAAAAGTCAAAAATAGTGAGATATCTTGCAGAGGGATGCAGCACTCTTAAAATTGCAAAGCTTCTGAAGCGTGATCATCGAACAATCAAGCGTTTCATTCAAAATAGTCAACAGGGTCGCAAGAAGCGTGTGGAAAAACCAAGGCGCAAAATAACTGCCCATGAACTGAGAAAAGTCAAGCGTGCAGCTGCCACGATGCCACTTGCAACCAGTTTGGCCATATTTCAGAGCTGCAATATCACTGGAGTGCCCAAAAGCACAAGGTGTGCAATACTCAGAGATATGGCCAAGGTAAGAAAGGCTGAAAGACGACCACCACTGAACAAGACACACAAGCTGAAACGTCAAGACTGGGCCAAGAAATATCTCAAGACTGATTTTCTAAGGTTTTATGGACTGATGAAATGAGAGTGAGTCTTGATGGGCCAGATGGATGGGCCCGTGGCTGGATTAGTAAAGGGCAGAGAGCTCCAGTCTGACTCAGACGCCAGCAAGGTGGAGGTGGAGTACTGGTTTGGGCTGGTATCATCAAAGATGAGCTTGTGGGGCCTTTTCGGGTTGAGGATGGAGTCAAGCTCAACTCCCAGTCCTACTGCCAGTTCCTGGAAGACACCTTCTTCAAGCAGTGGTACAGGAAGAAGTCTGCATCCTTCCAGAAAAACATGATTTTCATGCAGGACAATGCTCCATCACACGCGTCCAAGTACTCCACAGCGTGGCTGGCAAGAAAGGGTATAAAAGAAGAAAATCTAATGAAATGGCCTCCTTGTTCACCTGATCTGAACCCCATTGAGAACCTGTGGTCCATCATCAAATGTGAGATTTACAAGGAGGGAAAACAGTACACCTCTCTGAACAGTGTCTGGGAGGCTGTAGTTGCTGCTGCACGCAATGTTGATGGTGAACAGATCAAAACACTGACAGAATCCATGGATAGCAGGCTTTTGAGTGTCCTTGCAAAGAAAGGTGGCTATATTGGTCACTGATTTGTTTTTGTTTTGTTTTTGAATGTCAGAAATGTATATTTGTGAATGTTGAGATGTTATATTGGTTTCACTGGTAATATAAATAATTGAAATGGGTATATATTTGTTTTTTGTTAAGTTGCCTAATAATTATGCACAGTAATAGTCACCTGCACACACAGATATCCCCCTAACATAGCTATAACTAAAAACAAACTAAAACTACTTCCAAAAATATTCAGCTTTGATATTAATGAGTTTTTTGGGTTCATTGAGAACATGGTTGTTGTTCAATAATAAAATTAATCCTCAAAAATACAACTTGCCTAATAATTCTGCACTCCCTGTATATGTATATACTTTAACACTGTATGTAAATACTCACATATTGTTTGGTGGATCTGAGTGCTCACTTTACTGTTTTTGGTTGTATTTTATTTAAACATCTCATGTCTTAGGTCTGAGAAATATTCAACAGGATTAGATATAAGACACAGAGGACAAAATAATAATGTATAAAGCCATACTAAAGAATTAGGTGCACAGTATAGCGTAAAACAATGCTAACTCATAATGCTTCCATATCAGAAATCATAATACTCCACCCAAACAACCTATATTGATATCAAATACATAATAATGATTACTTTCTTAAAGGGTTTCTCCAAGAGTGTTTTATAATAAAGTTTACTTACCTTATTCAGCGTTGAACAAAGCTCTCTGCTCGGGTTGGGGTACCCTAGTCGTCTGATGTCATGTGTGGGAGGGAAGAGAGACAAGAGGTTCTTCTTTGCAGGCTCTGAAACAGTTACGTCTGTTGCCAGCATGCAGTGTGCCCTAACCAAGAGTTTGGCTCTTTTTTACCCTCAGTATGAAATTCACTTTGAATTTACTGTGAATCCTCAAAGTCAAAAACCCTGTAAGTGCTGGGTGTGTAGATGGTCAGATTGAGATATAGACACACACGACTGAATTTTTACTTTAACTTGATATTTTAGTGTATTGAGCTGCTAAATTGTTCTAAATATGAGATGGGTCAACGCAATCTTCCATGATTTCAAGTTTGGAAGTGGAAATGGGATTTATGCAACCTTGAGGTTCTAAAGTCCTGCAGTATACTGTGGATGTAGTTTATTCATCCTGACAATTTAAAGGGACACTCCAGGCACCCAGACCACTCCTGCCCATTGGAGTGGTCTGGGTGCCAACTCCCACTATCCTTAACCCTTCAAGTGTAATTAGTGCAGTTTTTCATAAACTGCACTAATTGCCTAACAGGGTTAAGTCCTCCTCTAGTGGCTGTCTATCAGACAGCCACTAGAGGAGCTTCCGGGTTCTTAAAACACTTTTAGTGCAATGCATGAGGACCTCCAGCGTCGCCAGAATCCCCATAGGAAAGCACTGAATAATGCTTTCCTATGGGGCGGTGTAATGCATGCGTGCGGCCGTTGCCGGGGGAGGAGAGTTGGCAGAGCCTAATACAGGTAAGTCACTGAAGGGGTTTTAGCCCCCTCAGCAACCTGGGATGGGAGGTGGGAGGTGGGAGGGAGAGGGGACCTGCAGTGCCAGGAAAACTATTTTGTTTTCCTGGCACTGGAGAGTCCCTTTAATGAACTGGGGAAGGTATAGAGCATGCTGCCTTAGGTGCCATTATAACTGTTTTTAAATTAATTGTTAATATGCTGTATGAATATATACATGTGAAGGCTAATTAACCTCACTGACAATAAATCGGGCAAAAAAAGGCCGGTAAACTGACAGGCTCATGTCAGATTTTCTCCATGAAGGTAATCACCTATGACAGATCTTATGGTATTCTCCAGAAAAATCACACGTTTTCTTAATAATTAACACATGAATGCATTGTTATATTTATAGTGCTGTTCCGAGGCTGGAAATACATTTTAAATCATCTGACACAATAAACTTTAAATTGTTAAAACAAAAAAACAACAATTTGGCTAGATGCTACGTAAAAAGAATGTGTAGATTGCAACTTTATTTTCATTTACTTGGTACATTGTGGGATTGGACACTGTCCTAGTGAACATCAGTTGATCAGCGTATTTAGATCCAATGCAGGAATTATTGCACCATCATTTTCTTTCAGTGATTTAAAACAAACCACATTGAAAGTTTTAAAAGAGCTAATCAGCACGAATGACAAATTGCACCGACTGATTACATTTGGAAGATAAAGGACAAACTAAAGTGAGATGGAAATCGAAAGAGGCGTTGATGAGAAAAAATGCAGAGGGACAGAGCTTTCCTTCCAGTAAGGATGACAGGTCTACTCTATCAGAATTCAAAGTGAAAACATTTTCATGTGTTTTTGATTGGGAAATGTCAGACTAGAATTGTTTTTGTCAATTCTTAAGGAACAATTCTGACTTTTGTCTTTAACAATAGCTATTTTTTCTGGGAGTGTAGATATCCAAGGGGTAGTTTAGAGTGTTTTGATTGCACTGAACAGGTAGGAGGATACATTTATTCCTTAAAGATCTAATTAAGTTGTACTTTAAACATTGTCTGCCTATGCCTAGTTGTGACTGGAAAAAGTAAGGTACAGGGAGTTCAGTATCACCCACGCAATTACTTACTTACAGAGATTTATCTGTAGAACCATAGAAATACATATGGAAGAGAGTTCAGAACTGCAAACAAACTTACAAAAAAGAAACCAGCAAAATATATTCAAAGAATGTACTACATTTAGTAGGAATTCTTTAACATTTAGTAGGTAACTCATTACCAAGGTTATTAACTAATCCGGGAATTGTTTGGAGATACAGAGCCATACCCAAATTACATGTCACCCAGGGAGGAAATGTGTTTTGGCACTTCCCAAACTGTAACATTTTCTTTGTGTCTCACTGTGCACCACTAATTTTAACTAGGGAAATCACACACACATTCTCACATTCATACAGACGTAGACATTCATATACATACATATTCATATTCACACATATTAACATTAATATACACACATACATTCGTATACACACACAGACAGAGGCACACACATTAATATACATATGCACAGACCCATAAGTAAACATACGGACACATATACACACAAAGACTTGTACACAAACACACATTCTTATACACACACAAAGAATAACCCACACACAGGCTCATACACACAGACTGCTATAAATGAACACAATCATTCATACACACACTTGATTTTAATGTTGTGGATTTTTTTGGGGTTGGGGGAGTGGTGGGTCACTATGAGGTCCACCTAGCCTCCATTTTTTTTATTGAGAACAAGAGAGCTGAAGTTGAACTTTGAGGGGTCCACTAGATTGCTATGGAGACTACTCTGTACTTATGCCAGGGCTCAGGGGATTTCACATCCTGGCTCCAGCATCAGTACAGGGTGCATGAGGGAGCTGGGAAATCAGTACAGTGACCGAGGCAGCCTTCTTACTGACCCACACCTCAGCCATGAATGACACCTGCAAAGCAAGCACCCCCACAGCAAGCACTGATATGTATGAGCCTGCTGTGGCAGGTGGGGATTGTGCAGGGCACACCTCTACCACCTGTCCCTCAGGGAGGGTCACTCTACCCTTGGTAAGTACACTACTGGGTTCCCTCACTTACTATTCTACTGGGTTGACCAGGGAAAATTAATTTGTTGACCAAAAAAATTAAGCTGATAAAATATCTTTGATGGAGAGAGTTGCTTTAAGGGACACTCTTGGCACCAAAACAACTTTAGTTTAATGAAGGGCCTTTGGTGTGTAGATCATGTCCATGCAGTCTCACTCATCAAGTC
>OW240924.1:76523557-76828557 GCA_933207985.1 Pelobates cultripes
TTAGAAATCCCGGGCCAAAAGAAAGCGTGCGTTAAGCGATACCGGGTCCGGGTCATCCCTAGATGGCCGGACAGAGGGATATCATGGGCGATTCTTAGTAACTCCTGCCTATACTTCTGGGGCACTACACTGCTTAGTTTGGAGCGTCAGAGAGTTGCCTATTGCCCTTTCCGCCACCCGGTATAGTAACTTCTTCTCCCACCTGTACTGTTCTCCCTCCCGCCCCACCTGGTCCGTATCTACCCTATCCCGGTATACCTGCAGTGTGGGGTCGGTCTGCACCTCTACTTCAAACGTGGACGGGGTGTCCCAAGTCATGTCTGTCAAGGGGGGGTCATGATTTCTTACCTGAGCCTCAGAGTGTGCGGGGAATGCCGTGGTGCGAGCCTGTTGCCGGGTGGTTACCGGATGCGCCTCTTGTGACGGGGCCTGGGGTAGGAAAGCAGAAGTCATCTGGCCCAAGTCATTCCCTAAAACAACATCGGCCGGTAGCTTTTTCATTATGGCCACTTCCACAACCCCCTCCCCAGCACCCCAATTCAAATGTACTTTGGCCGTGGGTAACCGGTACATGGCTCCCCCTGCTACCCGGACTGCCACTGATCCGCCAGTGTGGGCCGTATCTGGAATTAAATGGGGGGCCACTAAGGTCAAGGTGGCTCCTGAGTCCCGCAGCCCCTGCACTTCTTTCCCTCCCACAAACACAACTTGGCGGTGATGTTGCCGGTTGTCCGTGGCTTGTACAGACATCACCTCGTACAGAACCCCCAATGGTTCCTCGGTTGGTATACTTGTCAGCTCCGAGTGGTCAGGTTCTGCGTGGTAGAAATGGGCCGCCGCCCTGGGAACGGAATTCTGCAGTACCTGGTTCCACGCCTGCCTGCTACGATTCTGGGTGCACTCCCGGGACATATGCCCCCACTGCCGGCAGGTATGGCATTGTATGTTGGCCCTGCCATTGTAGCGGGCTGGCGGTGGGGGGTTTCCTGGTGGTGGCCTGAATGGGGTAGGGTTGGCGGGTGTGGAGCTGGCTGGGGTGTGTGGTATTGGCGGTCTTAGGGGACCCCTGTTGGTGAGCCCGTGGTGTCTCCGGGCATCAAAGTGTTCGTCTGCCAATCGGGCGGCTGCTGTGAGGGTGAGAGGTTTCCTGTCCCTTACCCACTCCTGTGCCTCTGGTGACAGACCTTTGAAGAATTGCTCCAGCAAGATGAGTTGGCGTAGTTCCTCCATGGTGGTGGCGTGACTTGCCTGAATCCACCCTTGCGAAGCTTGGTCTAGCTTATGCGCCCATTCTGCGTGGGAATCTCTTTCGGGCTTTTTCAATCCCCGAAATTTCCGTCGGTATGCCTCTGGGGTTATGGCATATCTTTCTAGTATTGCTCTTTTTACTTTAAAATAGTCCTTGCTGTCCTCTCTGGGCACAGCGCGGTAAGCCTCTGCTGCTCGTCCCGCCAACTTGCCTGCCAGTAAGGGTACCCACATTGTCGGTTCCAGATCGTGCAGGTCACATAGCCTCTCGAAATCCTGCAGATATCCGTCTATCTCATCCTTCTCCTCACAGAATGCTTTAAATGCCTGGTACGGTATTTTCTGCTTTGTTGGAGGGCAGAATGAGTTGACGATGGATTCCGCCCTGGATGGTGACCTCTGGGTTTGCTGTGCCATAATGTAGTCCTGGACGTCGGCCATTAGCACGGTTAAGATGTCCAGGGTTACTGGCTGTGGTACAAATTCCAGCCGGGTTCTCAGTTCCCTCTGGTATGGTGTTTCCTCTCTGGCAGGTGGGGGTGGACTGCTGTGTGCTTGGTCGCCCTCCATTAGCTCTGCAATCAGTACTGCCTTCGATTTGTTGCTAGCGCTTTTCTCTCTAGCCTCCAGCAGCTCCTTTAGCGTCTGTCTCTTTAACGCCGTGTAATCAGTCCCCATTCACTGATCGCTTTCGTCTGCTTGTTTCATACGAATTGCCTTTCCGTTCGGTTGTTCCTTTCATTCGAATGCGCTGTATTCGGCTGTAGAGTTGGATCCCGTCGCTTGCCACCAATTGTAGCGGAACGCCAATATAAAATCCACGAATTCCGCTGGTCCAGAAACTAATCCACAGTCAAGCGCTGAAAACACCAAGGCAATATCCCCAACCTCCCAATAACCGGACGAGACACAGTTTTGGGAGTCAACTGACAATCCTTTAATCGGCACGACAATTTATACAAGTCCCCATGCAAGGGGTTTCCTGAGTCCCTTCCCAGGGGCACTCCCAGAGGGGACTACATGGGGGACTTACAGTATAACATATTTCTCCCATCAGGCCCTGCTGCATGAGAGGGATCATCCTCCCAGAATGCACCGTTAAGGGGATTATCCCCTCGTGCAGCAGAACCGGCAATTCATACGAAAATACATAACTTTTAAAATACACGGTGGATTTACACGAATGGACGTTCGGTAGATAGCTGGGGTCTGGGCGCATCATTCGTGAGATTGCCGCTCAGATCCCAGCCAAAATAACCGAACGCTGCACAGAAAATACATTTCTTTCAAAACCCACAAAAAGAACCGATTGCTTTGGGTGAACCTGGTCCTGAAACTCCCGAACGTCCTGGAGGCTCAGCGGTGTTCGTGCCGTCGAATGACTATTGGTAAGGTTATGCGTTCGACGACACGGACCCGCTGAAGAACAAGGGATCCAAGATGGCCGACCGCCGCATAGTCGGTAGTCGAACGACGGCCACCCAGGAGAGCCTCTAATAACCGATTGCAACAATGTTGCAATCGGTTAACTAGCGCCACACGCCTCTAAGTGTGTGGGCTATTAGGGGGTATCGCGTTCGGTTCACGAACGGCTTTCTAAAGTGCCGTTCGTGGACCGAAGGAAAATCCCCATACAAAACCGCCATTTGCATTCGGCGGAAACAGCAGTACAGGCAATACAGAGAATACATTAACATCTACATAAGTGTAAAGCACATATCTCGCCCGACCTATTGGCAACCCTTAAAGGCACAGTCTCTAGTTAATGTCCAAGTGGCTAGGTTTGCCACAATAGACACACAACTCCCTCCCTCTCCCCCCCAAAATAAAAGTTGATTGATCTACCCTAATACATCTATGTGAACCATCTTCTTTATGTGGCCAATGTAATATATTCTTATTATTAGGTTTTGAAGAAATTAAATTATGAAAATTACGTTTTTTCATTCTAAGAAGAGGTTGTTTGTCTTTTATGTTTCGTTTGGGCATTTCTTCCATGCTTTAACAGAACTGAGTGCTGATACTGCACATATTTAAATATTTAATATTTATGACATACAATGGTGGCAGTGTAACTCTCACTGACCTTGGGCAGGGAGGAACATGTATGTTGTGGTTCTACCCTGGGTTTAGGGGTATTACATAGTGGCAGCAAAACATGCGTTACTGAGAATAATGCATAGAAAATGTCACCCACCACAAAGGACAATGTTTGAAGAATTGATCTGGTTGTTGAAATAATAGGCAGACATAATGTTTTATCATTTATGATACAGCTCACCATAATATATCTGAACTTAAATTAAAACAAAAACTAAAAAAAGCAGGTAATACTTAAATATTCTCCATTTACTGAGATGTGATGTTATTAAAACAATTTGGCAGCAGTTTTATTTGGTTTGCTAACACCCATCAGTTTTTGCCAGGTTCCCATTTTCCATGTTATATTTACACACTGAGCTATGATGCCAGCTGCTTCCTTTAATGGATAGTTTGGTTTTTTTGTGTAAAGATGCAAACAGGTTGAAAGTGTTACAATGCTTATGTATGTATCTTATTAAATAAGATTTTGGAACCTACCTTAACCTGCAACTATTTCACATTTAAACATGCTTTTTATGTATAGAATGTGAGCACATTGATAGTGAAGATTAATTCCCATATATATGCCAATGTCTTCATATATGTATATAAAACCCCCATAAATTACCTTCTATATATTAATTGGACAAGAACGCCAACCATAAGAAACGATGACAGAACATACCCAGTTTAATTAAATTCACATTACATTTTCAGAAAAACAAGGTCATTTCAAAGACCACAACTCTGAAAATCAGACAAGAATTTTTAGTTTTCCCAATGACAGTTAAGTCAAGACAATCCTGGATTAGCCATTGGGCAAACAGGGCAAATGCATCACAGTGTCTCAGTGCCCCATGTCCCCATGTATCACAGTGTCTCAGTGTCCCGTGTCTCCCAGTGTCCCCATGTCTCTGTGTCCCCATGTTGCCCAGTGTCCCCTAATGTCTGTTTCCCCATGTATCCCAGTATCCCCATGTCATTAGGGGACACTGAGAGACATGGGGACACCGAGACACTTGGGGACACTAGAAGACATGGGGACACTGGGAGCAGGGACGTATTAGCCGCGAGGCAAACAAGGCATTTTCCATGGGGCAGCAAAAAAAGCCGCCTACAAATGCGCAGGCTAACTGACATGCCAGACAGGCTGCTGGGCGGGCGCGCTGGCGGGCGGCTGGCGGGGGAGCACTTCCTCTGAGCGGTTTGCTCAGCTCCCTCACGCGCCACAGAGTGAGGCTGGGAGCCGGAATATGACGTCATATTCCGGCTCCCTGCCTCACTCTGCGGGTGGCGCGCGAGTGAGCTGAGCAGACAGCTCAGAGGAAGTGCTCCTTCGCCAGCCGCCCATCAGCGCCACCCGCCCAGCAGCCACTGGACCCCAGGGAGAAAAAAAAATGTGTTAATGTGAGTGAGTGTGTGTGTCTGTTAGTGTGTTTATCTGTTAGTGTGTGTAAGTGTGTGTAAGTGTGTGTGTCGGTTAGTGTGTGTCAGTGAGTGAGTGTCTGTTAGTAAGTGTGTGACTGTTAGTGTGTGTGTGTGTGTCTGTTAGTGAGTGAGTGAGTGTGTGTCTGTTAGTGAGTGAGTGTGTGTCTGTTAGTGAGTATGTGTCTGTTAGTGAGTGAGTGTGTGTCTGTTAGTGAGTGTGAGTGTATATGTTAGTGTGTGTGTGTCTGTTAGTGTGATTGCGTGTCTGTTAGTGAGTGTGTGTCTGTTAGTGAATGTGAGTGTGTGTGTGTGTGTTAGTGAGTGTGAGTGTGTCTGACTGTGTGTGACTGTGTGTGTGTGTCTGTTAGTGTGAGTGTGTTTGCCTGTGAGTGTGTGTGTATGTGTGTGTCTGTTAGCTAGTGTATGCATATCTGTCAGTGAATGTATGTGTGTGTGTATTTATTTTTTTTTTTTTATAAGTTTATTTATTTAATTTTTTCTTTTGTTGTATCACAACATCAAGACAGACAAATTTAAACAATCGAAAAAAAATATCATTAAAATAAGTTTGTATACAACAATCAATACAATACAATACAATACATTATTCTCTGAGATTAGCCCTGGTTATTACTTAGACCTTTGTAGAGGAGTGACTCATGTTTTGGCCTCTCTGGTCATCTGCTTTGTACTAGAGGCTCCTCTATCCCTAAAATATTTTACTCAGTAGAACACATAACTATTCATAACTATTCCCATGCCGTCGGGATTACTGGGGGACCCTTCTTTTCACTCTTGATTTTCCACAAGTGTTTTTGTTTTTTGATATATGAATGAGACTCCCTCATAAGGGGATTATCTCATCTGTACACTCAGGGCCGGCCTTAGGCAATTAGGCGCCCTGTGCAAAAAGTCTTCACGGCGCCCCCCCCACCTCCCACCAAGTTGCCTGAATACAGTAACACACACAGGCACCGGGGACGTGTGTATCACGAGGCAAACAAGGCATCTGCCTTGAGCGCCACTTTGCAGGGGGCGGCAAAAAAAAGCATCCCTCCAAACCCCCAGGCAGATCCCTTGCTTGCCTCGCATCCTGGGGGCTCAAGAGCTGACCGGCTGGCCACTTTTGAGCCCCCCCAAGGCTGGCAGCGGGCAGCGAAGGAGCATACTCACCTGAGCTCTTCCTGCTCAGCTTCCTCTGCGCCGCTTAATGAAACCGGGAGCCAGAATATGACGTCAGTCCGGCTCCCAGCATCACTAAGCACTGCTTACTCAGCCTGTGCGCCCCCTGCCTGCCTGCCCAGCAGCCACACTGGACTGCTGGTAAGAAATCCACTCCAGCTTTCCCAGGGAGGCTGGGTGGATTTAAAATAAATGTATAAAATATTAGTTTGTGAGTGTTAGTGGAAATGTCTGTGTGTGTGTCTGTGAGTGTTTATTTTGAAGTGAATGTGTGTGTGTGTGTGTGTGTCTGTAAGTGTGTAATTGTGTGTGTCTGTAAGTGAATGTGTGTGTGTCTGTGAGTGAATGTGTGTGTTGGTCAGTGAGTGTATATGTGTCAGTCAGTGAGTGTATATGTGTCAGTCAGTGAGTGTGTATGTGTCAGTCAGTGAGTGTGTATGTGTCGTCAGTGAGTGTGTATGTGTCAGTCAGTGAGTGTGTATGTGTCGTCAGTGAGTGTGTATGTGTCGTCAGTGAGTGTGTGTCGGTCAGTGAGTGTGTGTCGGTCAGTGAGTGTGTAAGTCAGTGAGTGTGTATGTGTCGGTCAGTGAGTGTGTGTCGGTCAGTGAGTGTGTGTCAGTCAGTGTGTATGTGTCGGTCAGTGGAGTCGTGCATCTTTCAGTGAGGGCTTGCGTCTGTCAGTGAGAGTGTGCATCTGTCAGTGTGTGTCCAAGTAATAGTGTATGTGTGTATGTCATTGTTTGTCAGTGTATATGAGAGTGTGTGTCTGTCAGTGAGTGTGCGTCTGTCAGTGAGTGAGCGTCTGTCAGTCAAAGTGCGACCTTGACAGGAAGGGGTGGGGGAAATTTAAACTCGGTTACAGGCATGTACACACACACTCAGTTAAAGGCAGTCACACATACAGGCACAGGCACAAACAATGGCACAGCTACAGCGACACACACAGACAGACAGTCACATAGGCAGTCACACACACAGACAGACACACAGTAACACACACATAGACAGTTATACACACACAGGCAGGCAGTCACACAGATAGAAAGTCACACACACAGGCAGGCAGTCACACACAGACAGATAGTTACAGACAGACACACACAGGCAGGCAGTCACATACAGGCAGTCACACACACAGGCAGTCACACACACAGACAGTCACACACACAGGCAGTCACACACAGAGACAGTCACACACAGAGACAGTCACACACAGAGACAGTCACACACACACACAGAGACAGACAGTCACACACACACACACACACAAGGACAGGCAGTCACACAGACAGTCACACACACACACACACACAGACAGTCACACGCACACAGGCAGGCAGTCACACAGACAGACAGTCACACACACACACAGACAGACAGTCACACAAACAGGCAAACAGTCACACACACACACTTACCTCTTTCCAGTGGATGCAGTTGGCTGATGGGGAAGCATCTTTCCCTCTTCCTGTACAGCAGGGGCTTCGGGAGGTATTAGCCCCGTCTCCGCCTCTCGATAAGCCCCGCCTCCGCCGCTCGGTAAACCCCGCCCCCTCTGCCGCGTTTTTTTTTTTTTTTAATAGACCCGGGTGGAGAATAATTAATCCTCCAGCCAGGTACCTCTTTTAGCTCCCCTGCACTCCGGCCATGAGTGAGCTGTGTCGGCCACAGGGCGCCCCCCGATCCATGGCGCCCTGTGCGGTCGCACAGCTCGCACACCCCTAAGGCCGGCCCTGTGTACACTCAGGATCTGCCTGACCCTCTCCTTACATTTTCCCCAACCAATAGGCATTATATACCTTCTTTGGGTCTCTTCCATGAATCTTATCCAGCTGACTTTCCATTCCAAGTTGAAACTTAACTTGAGTTATTACCCTATCTAGGGAAAATAGGGAAGAACTCTTCCAATTGCATGCTATAGTCATCTTAGTCTAAAATGGGTATAAATTACCTTATCTTTTTGTAAAAGTGGGTCAATGTTAAGATGTACTTCTTAATCATAAAAAGGTAGAGAGGGTCTCTTCCAAGGCAATGAGTGCTATATTGAAATTGGATGCTCCTCAGGTTATCATCGCAAAGCAAAAATGGGAGAAAGATCTGAATATTGTAATAGATAAGGAAAAGTGGTGTGTAATAATGTCTCGAGCTTGTGAAACTATTCATTGTTTGAACATATTGGAAACCTTGTTTAAAGTCATCAACAGATAGTATCTCACGCCCACAAAAATGGCTAAAATGTATAGCTCATGTTCATCAATATGTTGGAGATGTAAGAAGAACTTGGGTTCTTTCTTGCATATTTGGTGGGAATGTGAGATCGTAGCAAAATTGTGGTATGAAATATTCAATTACCTAGAGAGATTGCTTTGTGTGTCTATTCCAAAATTACCAGAAAATGTTTTATTACATACTTCCACATTTCTAAGAGTAACTATCCAGCACAGGACAAATACCACTTCCCCCAATAGCGACTGGTGAAGTTTAAAGGTGGTAAAATGCTATTTATGGAAGATGGTGGAGTGCACCCCTCTGCTGAAAACCCAATCTGTTAAACACATTTGAATTTTAAAAAAATGGCTTTAAAAAAAATAACTTTAGTTTTTTTTTTTTCATTTGTTTAACACTTTGAGTGCCAGGTATATCACAAGCACACCCTAAATACATTTTTGGGACATTTCAATTTTTTTGCAATTTTTGAAAAACTGTAATGGTTACATTTTGCCTAAACCATGCCTCTAGTGACAGACTGACAGGCACATGATTGGCTTCCTATTGAAGACATGTGGTGTCTAATGTCTTCACGTTTGATGTCATCACCAGGGCCGGCGCTTCCTATAAGGCGAACTAGGCAGCCGCCTAGGGCGCCATATAGGAGGGGGCGCCCTGCGCCCCCATCGCCGGCCCTTTAAATTCTGCAGCCGCCTGAGCGCTCTATAGAGAGCGCTCAGGCGGCTGCCGCAGTGCCTCACCTCCCCTGCCCTGCTGTAGCGTGGCCGAGCTCCTTTCCGGTCCCGCGACCCGGCGGGACTCAAAGGAAGTGCACACTCAGTGTGCACTTCCTGTCAGTCCCGCCGGGTCGCGGGACCGGAAAGGAGCTCGGCCACGCTACAGCAGGGAAGGGGAGGTGAGGTGAGGAGAAGCTGATGGGAGGGAGGGGGGGAGATGATTGATGGGGAGGGAGGTGGTAGGAGGGAGGGGTGATGGGGAGGGAGATGATTGATGGGGAGGGAGGGAGATTGATGGGAGAGGAGATGATTGATGGGGAGGGAGATTGATGGGGAGGGAGATGATTGATGCAGGGAGGAGGGAGACTGATGGGGGAGAGATGATTGATGGGGGAGATGATTGATGGGAGGGGGAGATGATTGATAGAGGAGAGACCACTAATGGAAAGTCGGGGAGAAAAGGAGACCACTAAGGGAGGTGGGGGGGAGAGGAGAGACCACTAAGGGGCAGGGGAGATCTCTAAGGAATGGAAGGGAGAGCTCTATAGGACAGGGGGACAGGGAGCTCTTTCACACCACGCACACACACACACACACACACAATGCATCCCTATACACACAGAAACACAACATGCTTCCCTTACACACAGAAAAACACACAATGCAACCCTTACACATAAAGACAATGCATCATTTGCACATATACACAGAAACACACAATGCATTCCTTACACACACATGCAAACACACACTGCTTCTCTTACACACACAGAAACACAATTCATCTCTTACACACACTCAACGCACCCCTTACAGACACACACTGCATCCCTTACATACACAGAAACACACTTTGCATCCCTTATGCATACAAACACAGATTCACACAATGCATCCCTTACACACAACAAGAAACACACAATACATCCCTTATACACACACACACACACACACACTGCTTCCACTACACACAAACACACTGCATCACCTACACAAACTGGTATCCCTATACACTACATTCCATAAGCACACACATTAGATCCTCTACAGTAACACATAACACATCCCCTACACACTCTACTCCCTGTGAGCGAACTCATGGGTGGAACATGTAGGTGGACTTATGGGTGGGCTTTATGGGCATACTCACCGTCAGGCCCTGGGGCCCAGACCTTGAGCTATGTAAGAGGCCCCAAAAAATGGAGCTGCTTCCCGTTCTCCCAGAACATTGAATTTTGTGACCACAGTTACAAACAGCCTCCAGAGATCCTGTTCTACACCAGACCAGTGGAGCCAGACTGCAGCCAGAGCCCATCACCATCCTCATCTGATTGTAAGTAGGCAATCTAGTATATTATTAGTGACACTAATCTCTAATTTACCTCACATTAAATGGACACTATAGTCCCCAGAACCACTGCAGCTTAATAAAGTTGTTCTGGTGTCTATAGTTTGTCCCTGCAGGCTTTTTAATGTAAACACACACTGTGTGCAGCACTGGCATTAGTTCTATGGGTGGGGCATTGCGATGTTCAGGGGGGGGGGGGCGGCAAATCCTTATTTTGCCTAGGGCGGCAAAAATCCTTGCTCCGGCCCTGGTCATCACACACAGCATGGTCGAACATGTCCAGTGTTTCTCATAGAGATGTGTCAGCCTGGCAGAGCACGGCAGTCTGCGTGCACCCTATGAGAAGCACTAGATTGGAAAAAAGTAAGAGTAGAGTAAATTACTTTATTGGAGGAGAACAGAATGCCTCACCAGATAACAACAAGGTTTAATGGGTTTTTTATTTTATCAGAATATCTCAATTTAAAAAGCATTACTCCAAAGTTTAAAAGAAAGTGTTCGTTTAATTCGCAGTAGACTCCCTCCTATACTTCCATTTATCTTTAAATGTTCAATGTAGTTTCCTTGTACTAATTTCTGATATCCTTCGAGGTACATGGTTTTTTCTAAGCAGTATGTCTTTTTACTCTGGGTCACTGTGTACCTCAATTGGGAAAAGGCTTTACATAACCAATGAAAAGTGTATGAGAATGCATGCTGGGGGAGATGAGACAGATCTGCTGTCACATTCTTAAAATGTTCAACAGATAAAATCTGAGGCTTTCATTTATTATTTTCTTCCAAACTAGAATTGCATTGTGTTCTGTTTTATAATGTGAAAAAAGAAAAAAAATGCCCCTGGAAAAACTGTGACAATCACTTTATGGAGGCGAAATTTGTTAATTAACGGGAGAAACAAAAATATCTCTACTTGCTGGAGGTGCTTTTCATAGTCATAGTTCGACGCCACGTTACACATTGGTACTCAAGCTTTACAGATTCGGATAAAGCCAAACATTCTGTGTACCCCAAAACTTATCGATTTAGTGAGCTGAGGACTTCAGAACATTTTGTCCTCAAAATGTTTCCATCTCCGCGTCCTAGTCTGGGTCAATTAATTGCTTCAGAGAATGTTTCCTGTTATTCAACATGGCCAGATTTTGCATACTGTACAAATATTTTTGATAACTAATTTGTCTCAAACTGTCCTAGATTTGTCAGGACAGTCCAGGTTTTTTTCCCATACATCTTTCTGTTTGTTCTCTGTTATTCCCCTTTTGGGGATGCATTATTAGGTAAGCCTGGGCTCTGCAACATAAACTCAGGGCTTTTTTGCTCATACAGATAGCTTTCCTGAGCTTGGAAACCAGCCAGTCAAACTGCTTTGATGGCCAAGTGTCTCTTCATGCTACACTATTCTATGAAATGTATATTTTTGGTAGCTCGGTTTTTATTTTTCCAGTGGGGTTTCACTGACAGTGAGCAGTAGTGTCTATTGTGCTTGAAATGTTCTGTTAATATATATTTGAACAATAATGTGTAATTTAAATTGTTCAAGCATTTGCCAACATGTTCTAAAGGTTAAAGGAGTTGCAGTTGAGCTTCATTTTGCTTGTTTTAAAGGGTTACTTCAAACACCATGACTACTTCAGTTTTGTTAAGTGGTCATGGTGTGTAAGTACATTGTGTTTAATCCCTTTGCTGCCAGAGGTATAACTCCACCTCTGGCAGCGTCATAACATATTTCTATGCACAGAGTTGCATTCAGTGGCAGAGAGCAGTCAGCTGACATCTCCACTGGTTGGCCAGCAGGATCAGCATCCTGTTCTCATGTAGTTCTGCCTGTTGGAAACCCAGGAAAGAGTGTTTGCTTCATTACTAGGAAACAGAGCCAGGGTACTCCCTTATATCATAACCACAATGCTGTTGTGGTTAGGATGCTTGGAGTCACCACTGCCTGTTAGTGAACATAGTTTATCCCTGGAAAAGCTCTGTAGTCAGAATATAACATGTCCACCTTCCAGTCCTCCTTTTTTCTACCTGCAAATTAGAAGCAATAAAAGGCTGGTTTAATGGACTACATAGAGATCTGTCTGTGAATTGTATTAACTGAGAACAATGTTGTCATCTTAAACATCATATGCAGTTTGTGTGATTGGAGGAGGTTTCTCTTGGATTTCTTTTTTCTTTTTTTTTTTTTTAATTTTTTTGTTTTTTTACTCTGACAGAAATGTCTCCATACAAGGTCATACGTGTATGCAAACGCTAAGTCACATTGTCTGTATCGTTTGAGTTACAGAAAGGGTAAGCGTGATGTTAAGGTATGTTACATTACATACATTTGTAAATGGCCTGTCAGCACTCTGTCAGGGTTTTATTGGTATTGAACAATAGTACAAAGTAATTAAATTATTGAACAGTGATATGTTTGCTGTGTGTCGTGCTTGAACAATGTTAACTAGGTAAACATTGGCAGTGCCGTGGTGAATTGGCCTTAGCAATATTTGTTATTCAGCAGGTGTGGCCTCTATCAGGCAACTTTGTTTTTTTAATTCTTTATTTTTACGCTGATAGAAAACACGGCATTTCTATATTGTCTTTTTTAGGTTACAGAAAGGAAGATCATATTGTTAAGGCATGCATTATTTTGTTCAATGTTAAGTGGCTTGTTCACATTCTATCAGTTTTACATTATACAAGTAAAACGTAAAATGAACATTTAACCAGAAAAATAGCACAATTAAATGGAGATGACGTAGCAGAATTGTGCCGCTGGCGTTTTCCGGGCAGCCAGGCAGCTCTCTTTCTTTCTGGTGAATTCCCTCATTCCCTGTCTGGGCTCCTTTGTGGGCCGAAGCCGTGACCCCGGCTGGAATCCCCCCGAGGGAGCTCAGGCAACAGAGCGGTGGGCCCCCTTCCAATCTCCAGCAAAAGGAGGCAAACTAAAGCGCACACCGCCCCCAAGCTGGGTCAATGTGGCTATTGTGCTAACCCTATATGACGGCCCAACTCTGCTCTTATTTTTTACGTTATTTTTGTTTTTGAGCATAGGTAGATTTATGACATATAGTATGCATCACGTATAAGTGCACAAAGGTTAGCGCGTACAGGTCTTGAGTGATGCAACCGAACAATCAATTTAGGGTACATAGTTGGATATGTTACATCTTTGTGTCAGGAACTATACCTCAGGTACAGTATTTGTAGTGGTGTCAGTTGGCTTATAGTGCAGTAGGGTGAGATAGATCCATTGGGTGTTTACATTTCGTATATGCAGGCCGTATTAACCTCCCGCCGTAAGTAGGTTTCTGCCTGCTCTTAGACCCTCCTTTTGGTAACACTTGTTACGAGCATGGCTGTGCACCGTGTACAATCTCCTGTCTCATTTTTGATTTATCTAGGTGTGAAAAAAAATGAAAATCTCTTGGGTTTTATCCCAACATATCCCTGTGGCTGTCTGTGCTGTATAAAAGAGATCTCAAAACGACCTGACCAACATGAAAGATATAATTACTGTCTTCATAGCCCGTCACAGACTATGGATACATTTTTAAGAACATTTCCAAAGAAATATCTCTGCATGTCAGCCCATCTTACTGCTTGATACAGCAGTAAAGTTTCAGGTTCATAATGAAGCACACTGGTAAAAAGAAAGACTCTTCGGGAAAAGTGATTTAATTCTGATATTCCAGTATGATCATTTATGATTATTATTATTAATACATCTTCAGCTATATACTATGTGTACATGCATCATACCTTTAGATTATTAGAGTATTATGATCTTAAAAAAGAGAAATGGCTTACCGAATAGCCAAAACAAATTTAAAGGTTTGATTAAATTATAGGTCCTGCAAAAATTTATATTTTGTACTGCTGTAGACATATCCATATTGTTTCATATCACTGCCTGATGATTCGTGTGTGTATATATATCTGTTTCAGTTTAAGATTATTACTTTTGTCAAGACCATCAGGGTATGGATAGAGATGTACACTGCTGTGCAGATCTTTTGGGCACAGGAACAACCATAAGGCCATAGGGCGTACCTACCTGGGGGTGCAATCTCCGGGTGAGCACAGTGCTACCCGCTTCCTCCCACTTGTTTTTATAAATTAATTAAATGAAATATCTAGTGTGACCACCCTTTAAGATAAAAAAACACTTCACTTCTTCTAAGTATACTTGCACAAAATCAGGTATTTTGTAGGCATTTAGTCAGGTGCATGATTAAACAATTATACCAAACAGATGGTTTTCCTCCCCCCCATGAAGCACTGTATAATTCTGTTTGTTATTGTCTCTCTGCAACACCCTTTTGTTAGTTAAATTACACACACACTCACATTCATATACACATACACATGCTCATATTCACATGCACACACATTCACATCACACACACATACTAACATTAGTACACTCACACTTCTTTTTTTATTTATATTGTAACAGAGTGTTGGGGATGGTGGTCAGGGGTGTATATCTGGCACCCAGACTTTTGCACAGCCACTATCCTGACATGTGGGTAAGCACATGCAGCCCCAGGGAAAGTTAAGTTTAAATTTATTTTTTTTTCCTCTTGTTATTTGGGTCCCTGGGGTGGAGTATTCGGAAGAGCAGGGTGGGCCGATTCTCCACCCACTGTCAGAGTGGTTGTGCATGAGTCCAGCCCAGGTTTCCCATAGAGTTCTGGCTCACTGCCTAACGAGGTCATTAGCCTCACCTGTAGGGGCTGTGAGCAGCTATATAACTGCAGTTAAAGCAGGGTGAAGTGAGGGAAGTGTTTTGGAGGAGAAAGAAGGTGTTTTGTGGAGAAAGAAGATTTGCTGATTCATTGTATCCTGTTACTTCACAACAACAGAAAATAAACAGGCCAGAGGCCTTTTTGAAACTGGACTTTGTCTTGACCTGGTTTTCTTACCCTAGAGGGCTGTGCGGTTGCCAAAAGATCCTGGACAAACACACACAGGAAAGTAAGTTTGTCACATATGGTGGAGAATGCGGGCACTGCACTAAAAAGAAGCCTGTGGGTATTAACTGGAAGCCAAACAAGCCTGTAGAAATATGGAGGAAGTTGTGAAAGTCTTGTTGCAAACTACAGCTGCACAGCAAAAGGCTACAGCCGTACAGCAGGAGGCTACAGCTGCACAACAGGAAAATATTACAGCCCTACAGCAACTGGTAATTACGCAAAAGGCCAACACAGATGCGTTGATCCAGCAGGTTATGTCAGCCCAAGCTGAGGCAAACCGCCTGCTCAGAGAGGAGCAACATCAGGCCACCAGTATGATACAGAAGGAGATTCAGGCTTTGACCAAAGGACTGACCAGAGTCTCGGATGGGACGCAGTCCGAGGTTAAACTGATCAGAGCCAGCCGTTACCTGCAGAAGATGACACCTACAGATGATGTGGAAGCATACCTGCTAGCTTTTGAGAGGACAGCTGAGAGAGAAGAGTGGCCGGTGAGTGAGTGGGCAAGCATACTGGCACCTTTTCTTATTGGAGAACCCCAGAAGGCATTCTATGACCTGGAACCAGCACAGGCAGGGGTCTACTCCAAACTGAAGGCTGAGATCCTTGCACGACTTGGTGTGACTAGGGCAGTTCGTGCCCAAAGATTTCATGCCTGGTCTTTCAACCAAGAGAAACCTATCCGTTCCCAGATGTTTGACCTGATACATCTTGCTAGAAAGTGGTTACAACCAGAAATAAATACGGCAAGCCATATCATGGAACTTCTTGTGATGGACAGATTCCTGCGGGGCTTGCCTGCTTCACTGCGTCGATGGGTCAGTCAGAGCGATCCACAAACAGCTGATGAGTTAATTGGTTTGGTGGAAAGATATGTTGCTGCAGATGACAGACAGTGGCTCAACAACACAAAGGCTAAGCAGAGAGTTAAGACTCCAGATGCTGAAAGACCTGGTAAGAATTTTCAAGGTTTCAGAGACACAGAGGAACAAGAGACATATTCTCAGAGACCCCATATGCTTTTGCCTAGAAATGTTAATCCTGGAAAAGGGTCTAGGTGGGGGACAGTTGACGATATTAAATGCTTCCGGTGTAATGAACCTGGACATAAAGCTAGAGACTGTCCCTTGATTGATGAACCTATGCAATGCAATATGATTAATCAGGATGTACAATTGTCTTGTTTGCTGAATTGTATGGAATCTGCTGTTGCCAACTGTTGTCACAATCCACAGATATGTTCCATAAGGGTGAATGGGAAAGAGGTTAGAGCTCTATTAGACTCCGGAAGTATGGCGACATTGATAGCAAAATGCCTTGTACCTGAAGCCGATGTTGATGCATTGCAGAAAATTGGTATAATTTGTGTTCATGGTGACAAACGTGAATATCCTACAGTTTTGCTAAAATTTGAAAGCCTTTTTGGTACTGTGAATCATAGAGTGGGGGTAGTGGACAAATTGGCTTATGATGTGGTGTTGGGAAGGGATTTCCCCCAATTTTTAGACTTGTGGGGGTCTCCAGGAAAAGTAGCTCATGATTGTATAACAAATGATGATGATTCTGGAAATGTGTTCCCTTTTTCTGACATAGAATGGGAAGGACTGGGCATAAGACCAGAGAAGGCTGAAGCCTCAAGTCACAGGCCAGCTTTAGTAGGAGATGACCAGGGCCACGATAGTCAGGAGTCTGATAACGATCAGGATCAAGGCATTAACTTCCCTGAATTAGAAGTCAGTCCTGTTAACTTCAGGAAAGCGCAATGGGAAGACCCCACTCTTGCAGAGGCCCGTAAAAATATCCAGGTTTCAACTGATGATCCAGTACAACTAGATAGAGCCCCTTCTTTTCCTTACTTTGAGGTACAGAATGATCTGATATATAGAGTAGAGAAAAAGGGGGTGGATGTTGTAAAACAACTACTTGTTCCTAAGCCTTTCAGACATACAGTCCTAAATCTTGCACACAGCCATATACTGGGGGGACATTTAGGCATAGAAAAGACAAAAGAAAGAGTCTTACAGAGGTTTTATTGGCCTGGGGTATTTGCTTCAGTTGCGAATTATTGTTCTTCTTGTCCTGAATGCCAACACACCGCCCCTTTTAAGGCATACCGCAGTCCTCTGGTACCATTGCCTATAATAGAAATACCTTTTGAAAGGATTGCAATGGACTTGGTAGGTCCTCTGGTAAAGTCTGCAAGGGGGCATCAGTATATATTGGTGATCCTGGACTATGCTACCAAGTACCCGGAAGCAGTACCCCTACGTAACACGTCTGCAAAGACAATAGCGAGAGAACTCATGCTCCTGTTTAGCCGGGTGGGCATACCAAAAGAAATTTTGACAGATCAGGGTACACCATTTATGTCTAAAGTTACAAAGGAGTTATGCAAACTACTTCAAATTAAACATCTTAGGACCTCTGTTTACCATCCCCAGACAGACGGACTGGTAGAACGGTTTAACAAGACCTTAAAAAGTATGTTACGGAAAGTAATTGACAAAGATGGTAAGAATTGGGACTGCTTACTACCCTATCTAATGTTCTCCATAAGGGAGGTGCCACAAGCTTCTACGGGGTTCTCTCCTTTTGAGCTTCTATATGCCCATCATCCCAGAGGTCTGCTAGATATAGCAAAAGAAACCTGGGAACAGGAGTCCAATCCGTACCGTAGTGTAATTGAGCACATAGCTCAAATGCAAGATAGGATGGCGGCTGTCATGCCAATAGTTAAAGAACATATGCAGAAAGCCCAAGAGGCCCAGAAAAACAGTTATAATAAAAATGCCAGACTGAGAGTTTTTCACCCAGGAGACAGGGTGCTTGTTTTGGTCCCTACAGTAGAAAATAAATTTCTAGCATCTTGGCATGGCCCGTATGAGGTTATTGAACAGGTTGGGGAAGTTAATTATAAAGTGAGACAACCCAATAGGAGAAAACCCGAGCAAATATATCATATAAATTTACTAAAACCCTGGAAGGACAGAGAGGTCTTAACTACTTCAATTATCACTAATAAGACTGGTAGTGAACTTGAAGTAAACATACCAGACACCCTGTCCCCACACCAGAAACAGGAAGTAAGGGACTTTATTGGTAGAAACCGGGATGTATTTTCTGTAGTTCCTGGCAGGACTAACGTTATCAAGCATGATATTGTTACAGAACCAGGGGTGAAGATAAGTCTTAAACCGTACAGAATCCCAGAAGCACAGAAAGAGGCGGTAGCTGCAGAAATTAAGAAAATGTTAGCTCTTGATATTATTGAGGAATCACAAAGTGAGTGGAACAGCCCTATAGTACTGGTGCCAAAACCTGATGGTTCGTTAAGATTTTGTAATGATTTTCGTAAATTAAATAGTGTGTCAAAGTTTGATGCTTATCCAATGCCTAGGGTTGATGAACTGATAGAGAGACTGGGTAAGGCTCGGTACCTGACTACTTTAGACCTGACGAAGGGTTATTGGCAAGTACCTCTTACAGACAGAGCAAAAGAAAAGACAGCTTTTTCGACATCAGGGGGATTATTCCAATACAAGGTGCTACCATTTGGGTTACATGGGGCCCCTGCCACTTTTCAAAGACTGATTGATAGGATTTTGAAGCCTCACAGCCGTTATGCAGCCGCATACCTAGATGACATAGTCATTCACAGTCCTGACTGGGCTTCACATCTTCCCAAAGTGCAGGCAGTACTGGACTCTATCCGCCTAGCTGGTTTAACTGCTAACCCATCTAAGTGTACTATAGGTTTGGAAGAGGCAAAATATCTGGGTTATTCGATTGGGAGAGGACTAGTTAAGCCCCAAACAGCAAAAGTGGAGGCCATACAAAATTGGCCACGCCCCCTCACTAAAAAGCAAGTTAGGACTTTTTTAGGACTTATTGGGTATTACAGGCGATTTATTCCTAGTTTTGCTACATTAGCAGCTCCTTTAACGGATCTCACAAAAGGTAAAGCCCCACTAGTGGTTAAGTGGTCAGTAGAGGCAGAAAAATCGTTTGTAACTTTGAAAGAGGCTTTGTGCACCCAACCGGTTCTGGTAACCCCGGATTTCACTAAAGAGTTTATTGTCCAAACCGATGCATCAGAGCTTGGGTTAGGGGCAGTTCTGTCTCAGGAAATTCAGGGTGAAGAACACCCAGTGTTTTATTTAAGTAGGAAGCTGACTCCCGCTGAGAAAAATTATTCTATAGTGGAAAAGGAATGCCTTGCCATAAAATGGGCCTTAGACTCATTGAAATATTATCTGCTGGGTAGAAAATTTAGGTTGGTCACAGACCATGCCCCCTTAACCTGGATGAGTCAAAACAAAGATAATAATGCCAGGGTGACAAGGTGGTTCCTCAGTTTACAACCATTTCATTTTACAGTTGAACATAGGCCGGGGTCTAAACATGGAAATGCTGACAGTTTGTCGCGAGAAAATTTGTTTTCTGTGGTCGCTCACCCCACTAGGTCTGAGCTGGGGGGGAGGATATGTAACAGAGTGTTGGGGATGGTGGTCAGGGGTGTATATCTGGCACCCAGACTTTTGCACAGCCACTATCCTGACATGTGGGTAAGCACATGCAGCCCCAGGGAAAGTTAAGTTTAAATTTAGTTTTTTTTTCCTCTTGTTATTTGGGTCCCTGGGGTGGAGTATTCGGAAGAGCAGGGTGGGCCGATTCTCCACCCACTGTCAGAGTGGTTGTGCATGAGTCCAGCCCAGGTTTCCCATAGAGTTCTGGCTCACTGCCTAACGAGGTCATTAGCCTCACCTGTAGGGGCTGTGAGCAGCAATATAACTGCAGTTAAAGCAGGGTGAAGTGAGGGAAGTGTTTTGGAGGAGAAAGAAGGTGTTTTGTGGAGAAAGAAGATTTGCTGATTCATTGTATCCTGTTACTTCACAACAACAGAAAATAAACAGGCCAGAGGCCTTTTTGAAACTGGACTTTGTCTTGACCTGGTTTTCTTACCCTAGAGGGCTGTGCGGTTGCCAAAAGATCCTGGACAAACACACACAGGAAAGTAAGTTTGTCACATAATGTATAAGGCTACATTTGTGGGTGGAGTTAGTGTTCCTATAAAACACTACTCCCCCTTCTTACCTTTGCCGTGACGTTGCTGTTCACTCTTGGTCTGCTTGTGACTCCTCATCAGCCCGCATTTCTGGTTTCTGGCCGCTGTTCGTACTTCCCGCCAGATCAGCGTCCTCCGTTAGGGGAAAAATTCACTTGAACCACTTTTAGCTCCTTCACGAAAACATACGAACGACCAAGTAATCGGCGAGAATAGCCGTGTTTGGGCTATTCCCGCTGTTCGCATATACGATTTGATACATGTTTCAATATCCATCTGAACAAACAAACGAATGACTTTCAGACTTGCTATATCAGGTCCATTCATTTAACAATTTGTGCACTGTACTACGCTTAGGGAATGGTAGTATACAGTGTAATTGCAGAATTTAGAAGTTATTGCCAGACTTTTGACCACCCATATACTTGTAGATATGTACCACCCAATAAATGTACATGTCTACTGTTTAGGCGGGGGTCTCAACTAATTATAATTAGAAGTTGCTTATGTCAGTATGCTAAGTCACAGTTCTTAATTATCCATTACATTGAACTTATCAATTGTACAATACTGCTATATCATAAGTGAGAGAGGGATTAATATCAGGTCTTAAATGTTAAAGGACCACTATAGTAAAACATACTATAGTGCCAGGAAAACATACTCCCTTCAGTCTATTAACAATAGACTTACCAAATTGGAGAATGCCAGCCCGGCTCGCGTAGATCCTCCTCCCATAGGACCCGCACAAGCAATCACACCTTATAACTTACAGGGTAGGCCCCCTGCCTCACCTTTCACCCCCTCCACTCACGTAATTACCCCAGCACACATGGTCCCCCCAGCTCTCCGTAAGGATATTTTAGAAGGTAAAGATGTTAATCTGGTCTCATTGCTAATTGCTTCCCAAGACGTTGTGGAAAATAGAACATACAATTACGGCAGTTCTGCTGTCGTTATGAAGGCTAGAGACCCACGTCTCAACAAAAAAAATTAACCATACCCGAGATTGTCCTAGCCTTTGGCATTTACAGAGATGTTGAGTGCTCTGTTGATCCACAACGCCGGAAAGAACTAGATTTATACTTACACAAAGTGGTGGACTTGGGCCACAAGTACGGGGGTTTTATGTTATACTACTTCCACAAGTTTGTGTCTGCAAAAACAGAGGCAACCCTGGCCCAGTTTAACATCTGTACTGACTGGAGCCTGTTGGACACAGAATTCTTTTGCAGGCCTGGAACCCCCGTCTTGTGTTGTCTGCTCATCCACTTCCCATACCACCAGTTTGTGACCCTCAGAAGCTGATCCCCCTCATACTCAAACCAATCAGGTGGGGCTAACAAGCCTGACCAGCGCAGCTTAAAAGAAAAGCTCGGACGTCCCATAGTCTACCTAGGCAAAGCACAAGTCTGTAATAACTTTAATGCAGGAGTTGGCAGTTTCAGCCTGCAGATCACTGCACGTGTGCTCCATATGCTTTATGGCTCACGCTAAAACCATGTGCCCGTCCGAGTTGAACTCAAAACAATGACTAACTGAGGTGAATATAAGTAATTTGGCGTTCTACTTGAAGTCACAGCCGTCTCCTCACTTGATAGAATACTTAATACACGGGTTTTCACAAGGGTTCCAAACTGGGCTTGTGTCACTCCCTGTAGATACCTTAGAATGTCCCTACCTCCTATCCACTATTCATGAACCACATATAGTAGACGATCTTATTGGGAAGATCCCCCCCTTCACCTCCTGACGCACAAATCCAATCGGTATAGCTACCAGCAAATACACTAATAAAAAACGTCTTATCGTTGGTCTGTCTACTCCTCATTCATCCACAAACCCAAGCTTAAACTCCCTCATACCATCCACAGAATTCTCTCTACACTATACCACCGTGGATAATGCTATACATGCAATCTTGAAGGCTGGTAAAGCTCCATGGCTCAGCAAGACCAATATCTCCAATGCCTTCAATTTGCTACCTATCCATCCCTCTTTATGGCATGTTCACAGGGTTAAGTGGAGAGAGAAATATTACTTTGCTACCAGTTTTACTTTCGGGGCAAAAAGTAGCCCCCAAATATTCGACACGTTTGCTGAGACACTCTGCTGGCTTCTCCTCAACATTATTAGGTGCCCCATGGTTTTACACTATCTAGATGACTTCTTTTTTTTTTTTTATTATTCTTTATTTATTCCAAGACGAGACATCACAAGCAGTATATTTACAGCAACATAGGATTATGCATAAACAAGCATGTACACTGTGATCATGACATTTTTTCATTAGCAAGATGGGTGAACAGTCAAGGTCGCATAGATCCTATAACTAGAGACCACTAGTTGTATTTACGTCTCTAATTTTCAAGGTAGTTCTCATCTCTATGTATGGTTAGATATCCCGTCTGGTTTTAAATAGTAGATAAAACATGTAACAGATAACATATGATATATGACGACCGCACACGTTTGCAAAAAAAAACAAAAAACAACTAGGAATAGTATACGAGCGTACGTTTGCTGCCATGTCTCTATTGTCACGCACGTGTATTTCCACTATATACGGTCGGACAATAAGATTAAGGAATTAAGAGATGAAAGAAAAGGAAAAAATAGAGGAAGTCTCGAAAATCCGAGGTCACAGAGAAGGGGGTAGAGGGGTGGGGGGGAGTCCGAGGAGAGCCGCCCTATTGAAAGGCGTCTTAGGGAATGTGCTTCCCTTCCAACCCTGTCGCCCACGGGGGTCCGCAAAAATCCCTCCCTGCGAGCCCGGTCCAAGAGGTATGTTTAGATGTTCTAATTCAGTCTGCCTTTCTCTAATCGCTTACAGTGCTATTTGTCCAGGGGCTCCAGATCTTATCAAATTTCTTCATTGTCTACCTGACCTGTGCTGTCAGCTTGTCCATTAGGAAAGTATCTTTTATTTTTTGTTTTACCATCGCCATTGTTGGGGTCTCCCTCTGTAGCCACACCTGTGCTAGGGCTCTTCTAGCTGCAAGGTTTTTTTTTTTTAAACATTCTTTATTTATTTATTTTCACCTGTTCAGAAGCATTTTGCAACCATGGTGTAAACATTTGTCTTATGATATAACATGTTTGACATTGTTATGTGAGTAGACAATTTGTCTAGCTAGTTTCCAGCTTTGCTGTTGCATTAGTTGGGTGTTGATAGGTCGCACAATGGTACAAAAATACAAAATTACACAAATATACACAATCAAGTAAAAACATAAACAACTTTTGGTCTCAGTGGTTGGGTGTTATGCTCGCGGGAGGGTTTAGTGTTTCTGCGCTATGGTTTTGGGAGACTGCTGGAGTCTGTTGTGGATTGGCCCCCTTGAGTTGCGGTTATGGTCCCCTATGGGTACTCCCCTGTTTGTCATGCGTATGGGTTTCACCCTCTGAGCTCCCCTCCCCGTTATGCCTCTATTGGCCATTTATTGGGCCTGCGGCGTAGCCAGGTTCGGCGGGTTTAGCGCCGGCTCACTCAGCCAAGGGTCCCAAATTTTATGAAAGTGGCCTGACGTTTCATGGACTAGGGCTGAGATTCTGTCCATTTCAATGGCTTCCCTGGTTTTGCGGATGATTGTGGCTAAAATGGGGACCTCCGGGGAGCCCCAGAGTTCCGCTATCGCCCTCCTTGTAGCCAGAGCTATTCTGTTTGCTAATTTGTTTTGGGCTCTGGTTAAAGGTTCCCAGGGTTTGGATAGAAGCCAGATCCACGGGTCTAAGGGTATATCTGCGTGGAGTAAGCTGGATACCAGGCAGGCCACCTCCGCCCAAAGCGGTGCTAGTTTAGGGCATTGCCACCATTGGTGTATGTATGTTCCCCTTTGCCCACACCGCTTCCAGCAGAGGTCCGAGTCGGTCCTACCCATTCGGTATAGTCTTGCGGGGGTTAGATACCATCGTAGTAGAGTTTTATAGGCCTGCTCTTTGTGGTTGACGCATATAGAGATAGATGCTGTGGCCTCCCATATGTCCTGCCAGTCAGTCGGGTCTCCCGGTGGCCCCAGATCCCTCTCCCAAGCCGCCACATATGCCATCGCTCCTGGGGCATGAGTAGAGATGAGCAGGCTATAATTATCAGTGATCTGGCCCTTGCGGGCTGGGTTATGTATGCATGCTCGTTCAAATGTTGTGCATCTGTTGGTAGCTGCTATCCTATTTTCAGGGAGTTCCAAAAAGCTCTTTAGTTGTATGTATCTGAAAAAGTCATGTGTGTTGTATGGTGAGTGTTGTTGGGGAAGGTCTTTGTATTGCATTAGTTTTCCTCCCTCAAAGAAGTGGCATATTCTATAAAGGTCGTTGTGTTCGTAATGAGCGAAATCTTTTGGGTTCATTCCTGGGCTAAATGCTTTATTGCGCAGTATGGGTGTCAGTGGTGATGGGTTGTTGATGATAGGGAATTTTTGGGTAAGCTTATCCCAGGAGCTGATAGAATTAGCTAGTGTCGGGGGTAGTGGCGGTGGCAGGGGCCGGGAGGTCCGTGGGACCCATATGTACAATGAGGGGAGGTCGAAGCCAAATATGTCGTGTTCTAGGTCCACCCAGCGCTTCGCTCCCGGTGGGGCGTGTAGATGTATCTGTGTGGCCTGCGCCGCATGGTAATAGTGTTGTAAGTTGGGAAGGCCCAGGCCTCCCGTCCTGTTAGGGATGTACATGGTCGCCCTTTTCACTCTCGGTCGTTTATTCGACCAGATGAATTTGTCGATATGTGACTGTAGGTATTTGAAGTCCGAGGTGGGTATGGGGATGGGGAGGGTTTGAAAAAGAGCAGTCTTGGTAGGAGGTTCATCTTCACCGAGGCTAGGCGTCCCAGCCACGACAAAGACAAGTCCCTCCATCTCTGCAGGTCTTCTATGATTTTCTGGATCAGCGGTGAGTAGTTAAGTGTGTATGTGCGCTGTAGTTCCGCTGGTAGGTTGATCCCTAGATACGAGATGTGTGAGGCCTTATAATTGAAGGCATATGTGGTCCGTAGCGTTTGTCTTTGATTGTCCGGTATGGTCAGCATGAGTGCTTCAGTTTTATCGAAGTTTAATTTGTATCCCGATACCTCTGAGTAGTCGTCTATGAGTTTGAGGAGAGGTGGGAGTGCGTTCTGCGGATCTGTGAGTGACAGCATCAGGTCATCAGCGTATGCCGCAGCCTTGTATGTTTGTGTGCGGATTTTGATGCCTGTGATCTGGGGAGTGGTGCGGATAAGATGCAGTAGCGGTTCAAGTGAGAGGGCGAACAGGATGGGGGACAGGGGACAGCCCTGCCTCGTGCCATTGTAGATGGCGAACGAGGGGGGGTTCGTGTTTGGTATGAGTAGGTTGGCAGTAGGATTAGAGTAAATCATTCGCAGGGCGTCTTGAAATGGTTTGGGGAATCTGAGTTTCTCCAGAGTGGCAAAGAGAAATGGCCATAGTAACCTATCAAACGCCTTTTCGGCGTCCAGGGATAGGAGTAGCGTTGGAATGGAGCGCTGGGTAGCCACCCAGATCAGGTCTAGCATCCTCCTGGTATTGTCGCTAGCTTGGCGAGTGGGGATGAAGCCCACCTGGTCCGGGTGGATTAGTGATGTGATATGTGGTAGCAGCCTATTGGAGAGTATTTTCGTGAACAGTTTGATATCTACGTTCAATAGGGATATTGGCCGATAGTGGCCTGGGTCTGAGAGGGGTTTGTTGGGTTTAGGTAGAAGGCAAATGTTGGCTTGCAGCATATCTTTGGGGAGTGGGTTTCCCTGCAGCAGGGTGTTGTATAGTTGTACAAGGTGGGGCAGGAGAGTGTCCCGGAATGTTTTGTAATATAAGCCCGGATATCCGTCCGGTCCTGGGCTTTTGTTGGGTTTGGTGGCCCCTATAGCCGTTGCAACTTCTTGTTCTGTGATCTCCATGGAGAGTTGGGTGATTGCGCTATCCGATAGTGTGGGCAGATGAGTTCGGTCTAAAAAGATTTGGATACGGTCTTGTAGGGTGTCGGTCCGTTGCCTATGGTGGGGGGAGTGGTCATATAGGTCTGCAAAATAGTGTTGGAATACCTCCGCAATTTTGGTAGGTACCTCTGTGTCATGACCCGATGGTGTGCGGATGCGTGTTATCTGCTTGGCCTGGATGCGCTTGCGCAGCCTGCGGGCCAGGAGTGTGTCGGCTTTATTGGATTTTTCGTAGAACTTTTGTTGTGTCCATTGTAGAGCCCTGGTGGCATCCACTACCATTGCATTGTGAAGGGCCTGTCGTTGGTGTTGGAGTTGTGTGGTGAGGTCCGGGGTGGGGGTGACTTTATGGAGGGCTTCAAGGTCCCTGATGGCCGCTAGGATTTTCTCTATGTTAGCGAGGCGTCTTTTTTTGTGCGCTGTGGCTAAGCTAATAAGGGTACCCCTGATCACCGTTTTGTGTGCTGCCCATATGATTGCATTTGATTGTACTGTGTCCTTGTTTGTAGCGAAGTAATGTTTGAGTTCTGTTGTGATTTGTTGTACCGTTTGAGGGTCGTTGAGTAGTGTCTGATTAAGTCTCCAGGACCAGGGTCTGGAGATTCGTGGGGGCTGGAACGTGAGTGCTATCTCAGCGTGGTCGGACCATGTTATGTTGCCTATGGAAGTCATTGTTATGAGCGGAAGTAGTGACAGGGAAACCAGGAAGTAGTCTATACGTGAGTATGTTTGGTGTGGGTGGGAATAAAAGGTGTAGTCTAGTGTGGAGGGGTGCTGCAGTCTCCAGACATCTATCAGGTTGGTAGTGGAAATGAAGTCTGCCATGAATTTGTCGTTTCTGGTCGGTGCTGGAGTCTGTGGTGGTCGTTTGAGTCTATCTGCCTGTGGTTCAATCACGGCGTTGAAGTCCCCGCCTATAATCTGGTGGGCGTTTGGGTGTAGGCTGAGATGTGCACTTAGAGTAGGCCAGAATCCCGGGTCCGGGGTTGTGGGGCCATAGACCGAGGTGATCGCGTATTTGGTTGGGCCTATTGAGCCCGCCACCATAAGGAAGCGGCCGTCGGGGTCCCTGTGTGTGGTGGTAATCTGGAGGGGGCAAGTTTTCCTTAGGAGAATCGTCACTCCATTGTGTTTGCCTGAGTTGGAGTTGGCAAAGTAGCAAGCCTGGAAGTGACGGCTCAGGAGAGGGAAAGGCCGTGTGTCTGCATAGTGTGTCTCCTGTAGTAGGAGTATGTCAGCTTTACTGCGGTTTGCCCATCTCATGAGTCGGTGTCGCTTAGCGGGGTTATTCAGCCCTTTACAATTGATTGAGATGCACGTCAGACTAGCAGTCATGGTTGTGTGGTGGAGCGTGGTTCGCTATTACCTCCCCCCAGTGGTGGACGGTGTCCCGTGTGTCGAGATGTTGTGTCCGTCATGTGTCCTCCTGCTGAGACCATTTCAAACCATTGAACTAGGATTAACATTGAAAACCAAATAATACCTATACAACAGAAAAAAAAACGCCTGGTCTTATGGTGTGCGCCAGGTCAAATGGAGTGGGGTGTGTGGAGTCGTCCCCACCTGGTTGGATCTCGTGACCCCCGTACTGTGCTGAGTGGTGCATTGCACAGTTCAGTCTCCGTGTGCTTCCCGCTCTGGGCATAGGCGGGCTGTAATCAGTGCCCCGGGGTGGGTTCGCTCTGGGTCTTCCCCATCGGGTCTAGTGGGTTTGTGCCAGTGGACCAACATAGCTGCGTTGAGTTTGGCGATTCCCGGGGGAGCCACCAGGGCTTCCTGTCTCATTTAGTGAGAGTCGCCAATGGTACGTACCTCTCCCTTACCCCCCCCCATCCTTCCCATCCCATGTTTTCCTCCTCTCCTTTCCTTTTCCCCCCCGTCGTCCCCAGCTGCTCTAGCACCTGTCCTTCCCCCCTTTCTCCCCCCCCGTGTCAGGCCCTTTTCAGCGCCCTATAGTGTCCTCCCCATAACTATTTTGCGTCCCCTTAAACCTTAGTGAACCATGGCTAAAGTAGCGCCATCAGACACAGCGTAAAAGTATATGGTGGTGTGCGTTCTCGCACTCAGAAGTAGGTCAAACAGTTTGGAAGTCCCTTTAACTCTCTTAGGATAGTCTCTGCCAGTGAGTGGGTGAGTCCATGATGGGCTTGTTCCATGCCATTCAGGTGTCCCGGTCGCGAGTCTGCACCGATGTCTGCTGCTGGCGCTTGGGTGGTCGGTTCCGGGGTGTCCGAAGTTTTTCCCAGAGTGGCATCCTTTGTGGTCTGGCGTTGTCCACTGGTTTTCTAGATTGCGCTCGTGCATCGGGTAAGCTGATGCCCAATGCGGCAGCGAAGGGCGCCATTTTTGAGATATCTTGCAGGACGTGTGTGCTCTCATGTTGGCGGACTAGTAGCTTGAAGGGGTGTCCCCATCTGTATGGTATGTTGGCTTGTGCCAGTGCGCTGGTTAGGGGTTTGAGCTCTCTGCGTTTCATTAATGTGGTAGGTGAGACGTCTTGGTAAAACTGAAGAGTGATGGCGTCAAATTTTGGCGGAGTTTTTCATGTGGCCGCCATGATGGCTTCTTTAACAGTAAAGTAGTGAAGGCGTACTATTACATCTCGGGGCGCCATTTGGTTTTGGCTAGGAGGTTTGAGGGCTCTGTGCGCCCGGTCTATGGCGAGGTCTTGTGGCGTTGCTTCTGGAAGGATTGTAAGTAACAATTCGCGCAGCGTGGAGAGCAGCATGTCAGGCGTGACTGTTTCGGGGAGGCCCCTAATCCTTATGTTGTTACGCCTAGAGCGATTATTTAGGTCTTCCATACCTGTCTCTAATTCTTCCACTTTGTTCCTCAGTGTAGAGAGCTCAGCTTGGTGCATATTGAGGTTTTCCATGAGATCATCTGCCCTCTGCTCCACCTGCCCTGTCCTCTCCCCCAGGTCAGCCAGATCAGCCTTCAGAAGTTGCAGCTGTTTTCCAATTTCTGCTGCCATGTGTTTCTTTATATCTGCTGCAGCTTCTTGCAGCAGTAGTTGCAGGTCCCTCTTGGTGAGCGGTGTGGAAGCTGAGCCAGCTGCCTCACTGCGGTCTGAGTCGGATGCAGAGTCTTCCCTCCGTTGTGGGGAAGATGGCGTCTGGCCTCGTGGTTGCCGGAACAGAGGGGCCACGGATGGCGGCTGTTCATGTTTTTTCCGCCCCCCCCCCCCAATGTCCGCTTGCGCCTACCGGTGTTCCGGTGTATGTGCTGCGCCTCTGGGGGTCCGTGCACTGATTGTGGCTAGGTTTGTAGCTGAATGTGTATGCCCGTCGGCGGGAGCTTTCGCGCTATGCGGCCATTTCAGCTCGCGGTCAGGCTCCGCCCCCACAAGGTTTATTTTTTGTATAAGGTCTTGTCCCGTTCTTGTCTGATCTGGACAACAGAAACACCCATGGGTCTAGCAATCCGTTTCCAATAGGTTTGTGCCTCCAGGCATTCCCACCACATGTGTATATACGTACCCTTGCGTCCGCAGCCTCTCCAACACAGGTCCGTCGGGTTTTTACGCATTCGGTACAGCGTCACTGGAGTGGTGTACCACCGAAATAAGGTCTTATAGGATTGTTCCTGCAAGGAGATGCACACTGAAGATGATGCAGCAGCCTCCCATATTTCCTGCCATTCTTTGCCCTCCAGAACCTCATTGAGATCTGCTTCCCACTGATCTATATATGTGATATCTCCCCATTCTAGCATGTGAGTGCTCAGATGAGAATATAAACATGAAATTAAGCCGCTTGGGAATTGTCCCCTCTTGCACACCCTTTCGAAAATCGTTAACTGTGTCAACGCAGCCGTTTTGATCCGGGAGTCTCGGGCATAATCCCTAAGCTGTAGATACTGGAAGTAGTCGAAGGGTCGTAATGGGGCCCTGCTTGTCGGTTCTTCAAATGTTATAAATGAGCCATTTTCAAACAGTTCGCACAGTCTCTGCAGTCCCGTGTTCTCAATACCCTTGAAATCCCGGGGACTCATGCCCGGAAGAAATGCTTTGTTTCTTAAGAATGGGGTCATGGGCGATGGGTCGGATGTCAGGCAGTATTTAAGGGCGGTGGCATCCCAAATTTTAAGGGTCTATGTTCTATTGGTCTATGTTCTTTAGGGGTCCACATGTGGAACTGGGGCATGTCTGGGCCCATCAGGGAGGATTCCAGATCCACCCACCTCCTATCTTCTGGGGGAGAATGCCATAGTGCAATTTATGCCAATTGAGCCGCCACGTAGTAAAAGTAAAGGTTTGGAAGGCCAAGGTCCCCCCTATCCTTAGCCCTATAAAGTACATTACGGGAGATCCTGTATTTCTTATTCTGCCAGATAAACTTGCCTATAGCCTGTTGAAGCGGTCCCAAATTAGATTTAGTCAACTGGACCGGAAGAGCTTGGAATAGAAATAGTATCCTGGGTAGCACATTCATTTTCACTGAATGTATTTTTCCGATCCACGAGATCGGTTTATCTACCCACTTCTCCATGTCGTTTATTAGATGTCGAATTAGTGGGGCATAATTTTGCTGGTATGGTTGGGAGGGATCCGCCGTCAACCATATGCCTAAGTATTTGATATGGTCCTTCGCTATACGTATGTGATAAGTCCTCCCTATATATGCCACTTCATTTTCCCTCATACCTATGGGGAGTGCGCTTGATTTGTGTAAGTTGACTTTATAGCCAGCCACCTCGCCGTATTCCGCCAGAATCCCAGCCAGAGCCGCCATAGAAACCCTCGGATCCGTTAATGTCAACAATACGTCGTCAGCGAAACCCGATATGACATATTGCTTACCCCCCACGGTGACTGCCCTGACATATGGAGCATCGCGTATTGTTTGCATGAGGGGTTTCAGCGAAAGGACGAACAGCAGAGGTGAAAGCGGGCATCCTTGTCTCGTGCCATTACTCAGATGGAATGGGATGGTTCGTGCTCCTGAAATCTGGATCTGCGCCCTGACGTCTGAGTACAAGGCTTGAACAGCCATTACGAACTTGAACAGAATGCCGAAGTGATTTAATACCTCAATCCCAGCCACTCTTCACTGTTTACACTGCTAGGCAATCCCCTAACTACTACCAAATTCATGTTCTACATTAGAACTCTGTGTATTAAATTAGGTTGGGACCCTTCCTCTTATTCAGGACATTCATTCAGCCGCGTCCAGTATCAATACTCCAGTACATATCATAAAAAAATTGGGGCGTTGGAAATCCGCAATATACACTAGTTACATACCACAACCAGAGAAAGAGTTAAGACAAGCATTTAAAAATTTTATATTATAATCATGGTAGCAATAAAATGTGTTTTTTTTCCCCCCCCTGCATTTCCTTTTGCCCTCTTTTTTACAGGCCTACCTCTACGTCGGTTTTGGCACACCACACCGACTTAATCCAATAAAAAAGTAATTTCACGGTCACTATATTAACCGACCACAAGTCTAAGGCCGCAGGCCTGTATTTGTTGGAGGAGTAAGCATTCCTATAAAACGCTACTCCCCATTCTTACCTTCGCTGTGACGTTGCTGTTCACCCCACCCTCTTCATACCAGACACTTCCTTCAGGGGGCCCTCTTTTTTACAGGCCTACCTCAACGTCGGTTTCGGCACACCACATATATATATATTTGTGGTCGGTTAATATAGTGACCGTGAAAATACTTTGTTATTGGATCAAGTCGGTGTGGTGTGCCGAAATCGACGTTGAGGTAGGCCTGTAAAAAAGAGGGCCCCCAAGGGGTTCACATACTTTTTCTTGCAACTGTATCTATATATATATATATATATAGATACAGTTGCAAGAAAAAGTATGTGAACCCTTTGGAATGATATGGATTTCTGCACAAATTGGTCATAAAATGTAATCTGATCATCATCTAAATCACAACAATAGACAACCACAACAAAAGCAAGGAGAGGCTGCGCCAAGAGAACTAATAAATAATAAAAATACACAAAAATATAATTTATAATATATAATATATAAAATGTATATATAAAAATAATGTAAAAAAAATATATGTGTATAAAACAGTCCCAATTGTATCAGAGATTGTATAGTCTTAGTTGCTGTTTCAGCTGGTAGAATATCTTCTCTGTTTGTAGTAGATCGTGTTGTGACATAAAAGACTCAATGAGAAAGGACCAATCGTGTAGAGTGTATAAGATAAAAATGAAATAAAATATAAATAATACACTCGCATTCGAATGAGCTATGGCCAGCTCAGGTGTAATTAGCATACAGTGTATTAATCCCCGCTTGTAGGATGTGTGGATGCTTGTCCTCCGAAGCATGATGATATCCAATTCTCAGGGAAAAAATATATACAACCAATAGTGCTCTCTGATGACACGATGTAAACATAGATTAAAATAAAATAAAATATACTCACAAGTGGAGTGCAGGCCTTTCTGCACTCGAATGATAGCGTGGGTGGTATAATCCCCACTTTAAGATTAATAAAATGCCAGGAACGGGTAATAAAAGATATATAAAATAAGATTGTATAAAGGAATAATAATACAAAATTATTTATTTATATAAAATATCCAATATAATAAAACCAATAACACGTTTCACCACTAGGGCTTTATCAAATTGGTATAACATTAAAACCTGGCAATAAAGGAGTATATATAGGTACATCAATCATTTGAAATTGGCGCCAAAATGACATAATCAAGCAGCAGCCAATCAGAGCTATTCATTGTACAAATTAAAAATTCACTGATCAAAAGAGAAGAAAAATTAGTTGTAAACATAGATAATAACTTACATAGTTATGTACATATAAAAATTATTAAAAACGAAGTTTGTAGCATGAAATAAAAGGTAAGGTAGTTAGTGCGCGTCACGTGACTCGCAAGGCACTTTGGGGAATGTAGTGCGCGAGTCACGTGACCGGCGCCTGCATTGCCAAAAGGTCAGGCAGCCCAGAGCTCATGATTCGTGCGGCCGTCCCATAGGTGGGCGGCACGCACGCACCGAAGGGAGGGATCGGAACACGTCACGTGACCCGCGGCACTACAAGGAAGTGCAGTTTGCAGGTCACGTGACCGGCTCAAAAGTTAAAACAATGGCGGCGCACGGCTGCATGGGAGTAGTAGTTTAAGAGAGGTCCGGCCGCCATCTTTAACAGATGATAGGTGAAATTAATAAATACAAAAAAGTAAAAAAATGGGGGGAATGAAATAATAAAATAAATAATGAAATAAAGAAAGAAAAATACAATAACAATTTTAATTACAATAACAATTACAATTTTGGGATTTTTAATGAATAAATAATCAAATTCTTTTTTATTTAAGATATTTTCTTTTAAGCCCTTTTGTAGGAAGGTAATACGTTTTTGTTGTATACAAGATGTTGGGTCTTTTGATAATTTTTCGTATACATCAATGTCATGTTTAACCCCTTAAATCCGCAGGGCGTACTATTACGCCCTGCAGGAGCCGGCTCTAAACGCCGGCGGGCGTAATAGTACGCCCTCGCTATAAAGGCTGCCCACGTGGCCGGCTCTAATCTCCCGCTGCAGATCACGGTCGGGGGGGATGCCTGGCCCCCCAGGCAACCCCCCCTGTGGCCGGTGACCGCGATCTGCAGCATCTGATCGCAGTGGCAGGCTGTCACTGCGATCAGTTTTTAAACGTGTCAGCCACACAGGTGGCCAGCGGCTACCCTTGTGCAGATCGCGGTCGGTGGACATACCTGTCCCCCCAGGCAGTCTCCCTGGGGTCAGTGACCGCAATCTGCACTGTGTGAGATCGCAGTGACAGGCTGTCACTGCGATCTCTCAGCGCTGTGATCACAGTGACAGCCTGTCACTGCGATCACACACGTGGCTGGCGGCTTTCTGCTGTGCAGATCGCGGTCGGGGGACTTACCTGGCCCCCCAGGCAGTCCCCCTGGGGTCAGTGACCACGATCTGCACCTTCTGAGATCGCAGTGACAGGCTGTCACTGCAATCTCAGAGTGCTCTGATCGCAGTGACAGCCTGTCACTGCGATCAGTGTTACATGTATCAGCCTAATGGCTGATACATGTAACAGCCACCATGATCCCCCTGCAGATCGGTAGGGGGAATGCTTGTACCACCCAGGCACTCCCCCCTGTGGTCAAATAACCAATCTGCAGTAGGTGATCACAGTGACAGCCAGTCACTGTGATCACTATTACTATGTGTCAGCCAATGACCTCAGGTCACTGGCTGACACTTTGTCTCTGCCCCTCTCCTCACCTCACTTCGATCTGAGAGAGAGAGGCAGAGACATCTTTAGAGCTCCTGTGAAAAAAAAAAAAGTTTTATTACTTTATAAAAGTTTTAAAAAAATATTTTTTATTTAACCCTTTCAGCAATGATCACAGTTTATTACTGTCATCAGCTGAATAGGGCATCAAGTACTTTTGTACTTTATTTAAAAAAAAATTGGGGTCAAAAAAAATAATTTCTCATTTTTTTTGACCCTTTGTGTCAGTTGCAGCAACCCAAATCTCCATTACCCTTTCCCCGCTGCCGTGATCACTGTACTGTACAGTATATCTGCTGTACGGTACTATATCAGTGATCACTGTGATCAGAGGGCTCTCTGATCAGGCTGACTTTTTTTTTTTAAGGGTTAATTTTTTTCATAACTTAAAAATAACCCTTTCAGTACTGATCGCAGCTCCCTTTACTGTGATCAGTACATTTATTTTATTTTTGAGGGTGGGTAGTGGGTGTTAGGCAGGTAGTTAATTAATTAGCCCCTTAGCCCTTTTCACTTAATTTTTTTCCCTCTAGAATGGCACGTTGCTACTCAGCCGAGGAGGCGTATGCCATTCTGGCAGGCAGTGATGGTGACACTCTGCAAGACAGTGACACTATCACTGCCTCTGACATTGAGCCTCTGAGTGAGACCTCAAGTGATGGTGCCCCACCACCACTCACAAGAGGACGCTCAGAATGCCCAATGCCAGAGGGAGACTGGGTGCCTTCAAACATGATGGCACCAGAAATACCGCCGTTCACTGTTACACCTGGCATCACTGTAACAGTGGACGACTGCGAGCCAATTCGTTTTTTTGAGCTATTTATGTCGGACGATGTATTTGAGCTCATAGCTCAGCAAACAAATTTGTTTGCTATGCAGTATCTCTCTGCACATCCGGGGTCCCATCATAATCGCAGGAATATGTGGAGACCCACGGATGTCGCAGAGATGAAGCGGTTTTGGGCTTTAACCCTAGTGATGGGTATAGTTAAAAAGCCCAGTATCAGGTCCTACTGGAGCAAGCAACGCATCCTGGCTACCCCTCTTTTCCCTGAGGTTATGCAGAGGGATCGCTATCTTCAACTGCTGCGATTCCTTCATTTTAATGACAACTCACTGTGTCCCCCTAGAAATGACCCAATGTTTGACAGGCTCTATAAAATTCGGCCCTTTATCCAACTCCTGTCAGACAAATTTTCTGAAAATTATATCCCCGATAAAGATATTTCAATTGACGAGTCCCTTATGAAATTCAAAGGTCGACTGCTATTTAAGCAATACATTCCTTCTAAGCTATCCCGATATGGCGTTAAATTTTATAAATTATGCGAATCCTGTACTGGTTACACATGGGCGTTTCACATTTACCAGGGGAAGGATAGCCATCTTGACTTGTGGGTACAAGTGGAAAGATTGTTTGGGATCTAATCCTTCCCTTGTTAAATAAGGGATATAGGCTATGGGTTGACAATTATTATACCAGTATACAGTTATTTAAAAATTTATATTACTTTGAAACCCTAGCCTGTGGCACAGTGAGGAAGAATCGCAGGGGTTTCCCCCAAACCCTGGCAAGAGGCAGAAGCAGTAGAGGTTCCTCTTCAGCCCTCCGCCAGGATGAGTTGCTTGCCCTTCGTTTCACAGATAGAAAGGATGTATACATGCTGTCTACAATGCATGACGAAAGTACAGTGCCAGTGTCTGTGAGAGGTAGCACTGAGCATCTGGAAAAGCCAAAGTGCATTGTAGACTACAGCAAGCTTATGGGGGGAGTAGACTTGGCTGACCAATGCATACAGCCCTATCTAGTGAACTAGGACCTGGTACAAGAAAATTGCAATCTACGTGAGCCAGATTGCAATTTTCAATGCCTATGTCCTCTCTAAAAAAGAGGTCATAGGTAGGCCCTGCCCTTTCCTAGACTTCACTCTAAGCCTTTTGTCACATTTATTATTTACCCAGCCCCCCAATCCCACTTTGGGATCAGAAGATCTCCAAAGACTTTGTGGCAAACACTTCCCTTCCCGAATCCCTGCCACCGCTAGTAAAAGAAATTCCCCCAAAAAGTGCCGTGTTTGCTACAAGAAAGGAGTCAGAAAGGACTCTAGTTATTATTGCCCAACTTGTCCATCTAAACCCGGCCTCTGCATAACAGACTGTTTCAAAGTCTACCATACAGAGCTGAACTTCTAAATCACTCTGTATGGGACTTTGGCAGTTTGTTTGCTTGATTTCCCAGGATTACTGACCTCGGCTTGTCCTGACTACGCTTTGTTAGCTGCCTGTACCGACCCATTGGCTTGTTTTACCAACTACTCTAACTTCTGGATTCCCCTGACCTTGGCCTGTCCCTGTTTACGATAGCCATTCTAAAGTGGCTACACCAAACAATTCAAAATACTACAATTGTAGTATTTGAAATGTGCCTTCACAAAAAAAAGCAAAAACTAATCACAGGGTTAATGCTGCGATTAGCATTGAAAGGGTTAATAAAATCACAGGGTTTTTTTCTTAACTTCTCAGCTTTTCACACAGTAACTCCCTATGTGAGATAAAACATCTCTCTGCCTCTCTCAGCCTCCAGATCAAAGTGTATGTGGGGGTACTGTTCTATTCCTGTGATATAATAAAAAACCTTGAAACATTGTACATGTGGGTACTGTTCTATTCAGAAGACCGTGTTAAATCAAAATACTGAGGTTTTAGTGCACTAACTAATACCAGAATTATGACATTTTTAGTGAAAATGCAAATTATGTGTTTAAAAAGACAAAACTAAAAGTAGGTATCGCTACATGGGCCCAGCATTTCTGTTAAAATGGCTAGACCAAACATCTTAAGGTCTGCATTTTGTTGTACTCTGGCTTGCCTACTTTTGAAAATGGTATGCCACAACGGTGGAAATGTTATTACCCAGGCTGCCATGCTCTCTCAAAGGCGAGATAGGCTCAGAAAATCACTTTGCCAAAGTTTCAAGCTAAAAGGGCATCTAATATATTTTGCCCTGTACTTATCAGAAAAAATCGGAAATAATGATATGTGGGGGTACCGTTATATTCAGAAGACAGTGTTAAATCGAAATACTGAGGTTTTAGTGTACTAATACCAGAATTATGACATTTCTAGTGAAAATGCAATTTATGTGATTAAAAAGACAAAACTAAAAGTAGGTATCGCTACATGGGCCCAGCATTTCTGTTAAAATGGCTAGACCAAACATCTTAAGGTCTGCATTTTGTTGTACTCTGGCTTGCCTACTTTTGAAAATGGTATGCCACAACGGTGGAAATGTTATTACCCAGGCTGCCATGCTCTCTCAAAGACGAGATAGGCCCAGAAAATCACTTTGCCAAATTTACAATTTTGAAATGGACATCTAATATATTTGTCCCTGTGACTTCCCCAAAAAACAGAAAATCTGGTACATGGGGGTACTGTTATATTCAGGAGACAATGTTAAAAAAAAATAGTGAGGCTTTGTTGCAATAACTCATACCAGGAATAGGAAATGTCCTGTGAAAAGTGATTTCATGTGTGGAAAAATGCACATATTAATCTATTACCGCTATGTGGGCCCTTCATTTTTGATAAAGTGGTTAGACCAAACATCTTAAAATGCACCATTTGAAATACTCTGGGTTGCGTACTTTTGAAAATGGTATGCCATAATAGTGAAAATAATTTTACCCAGGCTGCCATGCTCTCTCAAAGGCAAGATAGGCCCAGAAAATCGCTTTGCCAATTTTCAATGTTTAAAACCAAAAATGGACAGGCGTATGTAAGACCCTAGAACTTTCAAAAACCCCATAAAACCTATACATGGGGGGTACTGTGGCGCTCGTGAGACGTCAATGAACAGAACTAGGAGTGTTTCAGGGCAGTAAAAAACATACTGACACTAAAATTATCAGTAAAATTACAGTTTTTATGTGAAAAATGAAAAAAAAAAACACAAACACTAACTTTGGCTAGGGTTTGTGCCCAAGTGGCTACTACAAAAGACTGGGCATACCCCATTTTGAATATCCTGGGATGTCTACTTTTTCAAATGGTATGCCATGAAGGGGGTAAATTTCATTTTGTGGCTGCCATACGGTCTCAAAGGCAGCCTTGTCACAGCAGACTAATCTGACAAATTTGAATGTGAAAAAGCATAAATTGATAAGCCGTATATAAGACCCTGTAACTTTCAAAAAAAAACATAAAACCTATACATGGGGGGTACCGTGGTGCTTGTGAGACACCACTGAACAGAACTAGGAGGGTTTCAGGGCAGTAGACTATATACAGACGTTAATATTATCAGTAAAAGTACAGTTTTTATGTGAAAAACGCAAAAAAAAAAAACGGAACACTAACTTTGGCTAGCATTTGTGCCCAAGTGGCTACTACAAAAGACTGGCCATACCCCATTTTGAATACCCTGGTATGTCTACTTTTTCAAATGGTCTGCCATTAAGGGGTAATTTTAATTTCTTGGCTGCCATACGGTCTCAAAGGTGGCCTTGTCACAGCAGACTAATCTGACAAATTTGAATGTGAAAAAGCATAAATTGATAAGCCGTATATAAGACCCTGTAACTTTCAAAAACCCCATAAAACCTATGCATAGGGCATACCGTGCCGCTCATGAGACATCACTGAACAGAACTAGGAGTGTTTCAGGGCAGTAAACTATATACTGACAATAATATTATCAGCAAAAATACAGTTTTTATTTGAAAAAAAAAAAAAAAAATGAACACTAAGTTTGGCTAGCGTTTATGCCCAAGTGGCTACTACAAAAGACTGGACATACCCCATTTTGAATACCCTGGGATGTGTACTTTTTCAAATGGTATGCCATGATGACGTAACGTAATTTATTGGCTGCTATACGGTCTCAAAGGCAACCTAAGCCCAGCAAACCAATCTGTGAAATTTCTATGTAAAGAAATAAATAAATAGACAAGTCATATATTTGACCATGTAACTTTCAAAAACACCATAAAACCTATACATGGGGGGTACTGTTTTACTCATGAGACATTTCTGAATACAAATATGTATGTTTTATTGCAGTAAAACCAAACAGTATTGTGACATTATCAGTTAAATTGACATGCAGAAATTGAAAAATATCAAAATGTCTTAATTTTTTAAACTTTTTTAGATTTTATTCATATAAAATGGAGTTCTATATATGAATGTTTGATATGGAATGAAAGCCCTGTTTCCCCTGAGAAAACCGATATATAATAAGTGTGAGTGCACTTAGTATGAAAGAGGTAAATTATAGATGAACAGACAGAGAGTCAAATTCTGTGGTTTGTTTACATTTTGTTTTGATCACAACTTGTACATTTGGCTCCGTCCTTAAGGGGTTAACAAAGCTGTTTATATTGTGGTAAAAATATATACATTTTTTATTATTTATTTTATTTATTTTTTAGCATTGCTTAATTTTTAAAGATACCTGCATATTTAATTAAATATCCTATAGTTACATAGTTACATAGCTGAAAAGAGACTTGCGTCCATCAAGTTCAGCCTACCTCACATTTGTTTTTTGCTGTTGATCCAAAAGAAGGCAAAAAAAAACAGTTTGAAGCACAATTTTGCAACAAGCTAGGGAAAAAATTCCTTCTTGACCCCAGAATGGCAGTCAGATTTATCCTTGGATCAAGCAGTTATTACCCTACATTAAAAGATTATATCCTTGAATATTCTGTTCTTGCAAGTATGCATCTAGTAGCCGTTTGAACATCTGTATGGACTCTGATAAAACCACTTCCTCAGGCAGAGAATTCCACATCCTGATTGTTCTTACAGTAAAAAAACCTTTCCTTTGCCTTAGACGAAATCTTCTTTCTTCCAGTCTAAACTCATGGCCTCGTGTCCTATGTAAAGTCCGGTTTGTGAATAGATTTCCACACAATGGTTTGTATTGGCCCCGAATATATTTGTATAATGTTATCATATCCCCTCTCAGGCGACGTTTTTCTAAACTAAATAGGTTTAAATTTGTTAACCTTTCTTCATAGCCGATATGTTCCATTCCTTTTATTAATTTTGTAGCCCGCCTCTGCACTTTTTCTAGTGCCATAATATCCTTCTTTAGAACAGGTGCCCAAAATTGCACAGCATATTCAATATAGGGTCTTACCAGTGATTTATAAAGAGGCAAAATGATATTCTTGTCCCGAGAATGAATGCCCTTTTTCATGCATGACAATACCTTACTGGCCTTGGCCACTGCTGATTGACATTGCACATTGTTGCATAGTTTGTTGTCTATAACAATTCCCAAGTCCTTTTCATGTGTTGTTATCCCTAATTCGCTTCCATTAAGGGTATACGTTGCTTGTGTATTCTTTACGCCGAAGTGCATAACTTTGCATTTTTCAACATTAAATTTCATCTGCCATTTGAGTGCCCAGTCCCCCAGTCTATCTAAATCCCTCTGCAGCAAAGTAATATCTTGCTCACATTGTATTGTTTTACAAAGTTTGGTGTCATCTGCAAACACTGAAACATGACTTTCAATGCGGTCTTCAAGATCATTTATAAACATGTTAAATAGAAGGGGTCCCAGAACAGACCCCTGAGGGACACCACTTGCCACCTCTGTCCAGCTTGAAAATTTACCATTAATGACAACTCTTTGTACTCTGTTTTTAAGCCAATGTTCTACCCAAGAACAAGCATTTTCATCTAGACCGATTTCCTTGAGTTTGAACACTAATCTATTGTGTGGAACTGTATCAAATGCCTTGGCAAAATCCAAATAGATCACATCCACGGCAACAAAAAATTGTCTTTACGGCATAAAATATCTGCAAATTAAGATTATATTCAAAAATGCATGTTCTGGGTGTTCCCATGATTCCTTTTCTATAATTTATTTTTCTTTAACCCCTTAAGGACAGAGCCAAATGTACACATTGTGAACAAAACAAAATGTAAACAAAACCTGGCATTTGCGCTACATGTCTGTCCAACCGTAATACACCTCTTTCATAGTAAATGCACCCACCCTTATTATATATCATTTTATTCAGGGGAAACAGGGCTTTCATTTAATATCAAATATTTAGCTATGAAACGTAATTTAATATGAAAAAAATGGGAGAAAATACGTTTTTTTTGGATTTTTTTAGTTCTACATGACGGTCAATGTCATAATACTGTTTGCTTTTACTGCAATAAAATACACATATTTATATTCAGTAAAGTCTCACGTGTAAGACAGTACCCCCTATGTACAGGTTTTATGGCGTTTTGGGAAGTTACAGGGTCAAATATAGCACGTTACATTTGAAATTGAAATTCGCCAGATTGGTTACGTTGCCTTTCAGACTGTATAGTAGCCCAGGAATGAAATTTACACCCATAATGGCATACCATTTGCAATAGTAGACAGCCCAAGGTATTGCAAATGGGGTATGTCCAGTCTTTTTTAGTAGCCATTTGGTCACAAACACTGGCCAAAGTTAGCGTTCGTATCTGTTTGTGTGAAAAATGCAAAAAATGCCAATTTTGGCCAGTGTTTGTGACTACTAAAGTGGCTACTAAAAAAGACTGGACATACCCTGTTTGCAATACCTTGGGTTGTCTACTATTGCAAATGGTATGCCATCATAGGGGTAATTTTCATTCTTGGGCTACCATAGGGTCTCGAAGGCAACATAACCATCTGGCGAATTTTAATGTGAAAAAACTGAAATGCAAGCCTTATATTTGACGCTGTAACTTTTGAAAACACCATAAAACCTGTACATGAGGGGTACTGTTGTACTCGGGAGACTTCGCTGAACACAAATATTTGTGTTTCAAAACAGTAAAAAGTATCACAGCAATAATATTGCTGGGAGTCCCCCCAACCGCGATCGCCGGCGGTCCCAGCGGAAAGTTAACAAAAACCGGAGGGCGTACAATTACGCCCGGCGGCGTTTAGAGCCGCCTATTAGAGGGCGTAATTGTACGTCCTCCGGTTTTAAGGGGTTAAGTCTGGAATCTGATTCCTTTTGGGATGAGCACCCCTCTGAGCCCCCCAGTTTCAGAGGCTTCTTTGGAGGTGACCACTGAAAAGTATAGATTCTGTAAAATAGATGTGAGGGGGCTTTGGACAGTAAAGTTACCTTAATTATACTTTTCATATAGAAGATATGTGATATGCAATGTGTTTTAATATATCAGAGTATTATCACTTTAATTGACACTGCATTTTTTAATGCATTATTATTATTCTTTTTTTCTTACATTTTAATGTCTGTTTAGAATATTGCAGGCTTTACAATATCACATTAATTTTGCAGTATATATATTCACAATGCTCTTACAACATATTATTAAAATTAGCCTCTTTCAGAATTGTAGAATATGTGATGGAACTGAATCCCCATATATGAGATTTAAAACTGTATTTTTATTTCTACTCTGTGCCCTAATCTGTATTTATATACATAATTGCAGCAGCATATAGCTTTTAAAGAAGCAATTATTTCACCCTTCATGTGTGGTTGACTGTGGACTTTTCAAAACCTAATTTTTTTAATTTATTTTTTAAATCTGTTTCTGGCTTTGAGAGAGCAGGCTGCTGAATGCATGTGAATGCTCTCATTGCCTAGGCTATATACTTTTATTTATAAACAACATTGATATATTTATATATAAACAACTTTGAAATTTAATTTAATTTTATGAAAACCTAGTTTATGAAATTCACTGAGATTACATGTGTCTGATCTGATTGCAGTCAGTAGTACAATATCATTGTTCTAATTTCCTTACTGCTAGCACTAGGGGGTACGGTGGGATAGTACCACTGATTTAAGTAAGCTTTCCCTTTTAAAATTGGTGGACTTTACTGCCATTGCAATAGACTAAAGACTGTACCTGAGTAAGCAAAGTCATTATGTGCAGGAATTGTGCACTTTAAATAGTAGAATACTTATGCTATTCTAGTGAATTGGGCTGGCTGCTTAACACATCATTTAATATCTTTTGGTCACATTTAAAGCTGTAAATGTATTTAACATTTTATTTAAATAAGCCTTTAACAATTTCTGTTTAAAAGTTATCAGAGATCCTGTATAGTTACAATTTTATTTAGCCCTGATTTATCTTACATATATATTATTTTTTATAATTTTATAAATATTTATTTTTGCATAGCATTTGCCCTGTTGCCCTTTTTTCTAGGAGGGTAGTATAATTTCAACTCTGTTTAGGAAAAAAAAATAAGCTAGTTAGCATATGTTATATTAAATACATGCTGCAGTGTACTGTATTGTACTGCACTGAATTTTTTAAAAGCCATGTCTTTCTCTTTATGGCTGTATGTAATAATGTTGTTCATAATTTGGAATATAAAACAACGACTTCTCAATTCCTTGGAATGTTTACATGTCTCTGTATCTCCGCAGCCTTAGCTGGAAATTCCAGACTCCAAAAATAGTTATGCTGTTATAATTCCTGATTTTTAATCAACAGCTAGCGTAACTGACAATATGGAAAATATCACTGTTTTATAAAACTTTTCTTATATAGTGGACATTAGAATCCAGAACGCAGTAATGCAATAATTAAAAATCCTGTCTGTCTGTTGCATGAATGTTTTCATTAAGCCATAATGCAATTTTCTTTGCATTCTTGGAATTAGACTTCAAATTTCATCGCTCTGTCTTATCACTTTTCTTTTGACAACATTTTGCATTAATCTTTTTCCTGCGCATGCATACTAAGCAGCTACAAAGAGAACATATCCCCCTATCTGCAATCCACTGTCCTGGAACTAATGGGCCATGCTGTGCTGGTGTATTAGGCATATCAGGGAGTTTACCGAATATGTATATTTATTTTCTTATGATATTAATTAAGATCCACAATTTCAGCATTGTATGCTAATTACGTTGTACCTGGCACCTGAACTCGAAGTGCTTTGTTCACATTAAAATCATTTCTAATGATGAAGATCTCTCTCTGAGTCTGGGCTACAAATAGCTCAATAGATTCTTGATATTTCAAGACTTGTGCCATGACAAAGTATTGTGTCTTCTCTTACGTATAAGAGGTTACCTAGGTATTTATTTTATATTTATATTTAAATATTTTATATTTCCAAGTACAAAGTCCCTTCGTGGTCGCCAATTGTAACCGTGGGTGGTTCCCTTATTTACCACTATAATGTCTTAAAGCATAGAACTTAGTAGGGCTAACCATACAGATATCTTAGCCATAATTTTATATAGTGTAAGAGATCATCTGTTTAACATATGTAAATAATTGAGAATACAATATAAAATAAGGATTGTTTTGGAAGCAATAGTTTTGTCTTTTTGGATATTTATTATATAAAAATATAAATATAAAATCCATTATAGCAGAGTTTCTAAGATTAAATTACATGCTTGCAAATATCATTAATAGGTTAACATACCCTTCTGAACATGTCATCATGTCAGCCTCTCTGTCATTTTAAGATGGAGCAGCGTCTGTCTCCAAGTCTCTCCTCTGTGTCTTAACATTTAAAAGTACACCTATTTATACCTTAGGTGTCTCCATTTTAAGGTTACCGTAGTTCATATTTATTATATGAAAAAGTAACACTTCTTTTACTTTTTTCATTTTAGGACCTCCCTTAATTTGGCAAACATACAAGGCCATAACTAAAGGGTGCAAACGTCATGGAAATTTTCCTGACTTAGTTCAAGATGGCATCTTAAAGTCTGAATAGGTTATCTGTTGTTTATACTAAGTCGTAAGTGTACAGTCGTGGGAGATTCCCGGATTTGGGGAAGTTCCATTAACTTGGGGTTACCACAGTATATTGTGTACTGCAAGTGTCGTAGTATAGCCTTGAAGCTTGTTTATGCATTATTGTTATTGTAATTCGTCTGGGACAAAATGGCGCAAACATATTATGCACTGAGGTTATTGCTTAAAGAAACAGTTATGAAAAACAATATGTTCCATTTCTAACACCTTGTCAGTTTGCAGTATCTCTTAAAGACAAAGTACACAGTTTAAGAAATACAACATTTCATTCTAAAACTTGTAATATTTGCATTTTCCCATAACAGGTTAATGAAAATACATGCTGCAATACAGTATGAGGCTGTCTTATACATATTGGACCATATGTAGTTTTTCTCCTTAACAACTAAGGCACTCAGACTGATACCGGAGAAACTGACGGAAGCAAAGCACAGAGGGATGGACACAGGTTTCTTCAGGAAGGAAGAGATTCTTTATTGGATCACCGATCGGGACTCAGAGGGACTAATGTCACCAAAAATACAGCAAGTTCTGAGCCCTGAACAATAGTGCAGGCTTCCTATATAGGCACATAACTCCTCCCATATTAAGCTCCACCCGCACATTCTCTTGACCAATCATTACAAATAAGAATTAACTTCCTGCTTGACCACATGGCTTGTCCAGCACAATGGAGGAGGGGAATACTACATCCTGTATTCTTGCACATGCTCCGTACACTACTGATCGTATCTTGCCTCGTGCAACCAACTGATCGATACGTCAGCATATGCACGTACACATGCCACGTGGTAATCTCGGCCTACTAAATTTATTTTACCGAGATTCCACCACATTCCCCCCTTTGATGCCTCTTGATATTTTACAATTACTTGAGGCATCACTTAACCTTGGTTTGCATACACCACAAGTTACCTTTGAACCAGACCAGACTTATCCTATGATGTGAATCTTCAACACTCATCTTCCTGCATTAGTTCTCCCTGATCTAGAGCCTTATATTTATAAATTGCCATTATCTGTGCAGCAGCCTTCCTCTCTGCTATATTTTCTATCAGGCTTTGCACAGACCTAACTACTAAGGGTATAAGACACGGCAGGAGTAGACACAACATTAAAATCAGTAGGACTCCACCTACCACTGCCTTAAGCCCTCCAAACCACTCATACCAGCTACCAAACCAACTACTTGGATTGTACCCTTTCCATACCTGAGTAGGCACATGCGCTAGTTTAACCATATGGCTAGTAAGCTCAGCTATTGCTTGCCCTTCGTCATCTATTTGAAGACAGCAATTGCTCAGGTTAAACTTCCCACATACACCTCCCTCTACTGCCAAAAGATAATCCAAGGCTAATCTATTTTGGTAAACTGCTGTCCTCATCCTGGTATTATGCTTCGCTAGAAGATTGAGCGCTTGTGATGTCTCGTTAGTAATGATCTCAACCACCGCCTGTAACCTTATAATGCGGTTGAGCATATAAATAGGGGTTCTATAACCAAAGGTACCATCCTCTGCCCACGTGGCTGGCCCATAATAATCTATAATACGCTGGGGAGGCCATTCATTATCTTCCCAGGCACCTATCTCTATGGGTCCCCTTTTCTTCCTATGATTCACATCATACACTTTAACACCTAAAGTCTCACCTGTTTCAATAGGCAACAAGAAGAAGGATGGTTTCAACATACCCAACACACATGCCCCTTCCCAGTCCTGTGGTAACTCCGAATAGGCCTTCTTACCACAGATCCAGTACAAATTCGCTGGGGCTCTCCAGTTAGATGTGATGGATAGATCAAACCATACGTCCTTTAAATTGGCATATCTTGCAAACGGGTTAGATGGTTCTGAGACATTTGAAGCCGACCACCAAGTTGTATTCTTTGTATCATCATCATAAGCTTTTTGCCCTAGACAAGTTAATTCTCCTACAGAAGTATTATACATCATTCCTTTCCTCGCTATGCAAACATAACCTATGATGGAGGTCTTCAATCTCCACTCAGATTTACCTCTAACACTCATATGATAGTCGGCTTGTATAGATATTAATTGGTCAACTGCCTCAGAACCGGACATTACCTCCTTTGCTTCCTAAGGCCATTGGTCTCCCATGTTAGTACCTCCACACACATAGCAGTTGGTAACATTAAGACTACCGGCAATACTTTCGGCTAAATCAATGAACAAGTTTTTAGCATTATGGGGGATCTTATTATCTATGCTCATCTCTTCATAAAAGGAATGGTATACTTGATGAGTTTGGGAGGTTACCGTATCAGTCTCTATCCCTATAAACAATATTGTCCCAGGGTCTAAACCTGTCCCATATATTTGAAACCCAAATAAATTACCATATTTATCTAAGAACTTGTCAGGGTTATTTATAAGTATATGGATTGGATTGCATTCCATAGACTTACAATATGGATCAATAGGCAACTTAGTCACAATCATGTCCTTGTCTACTGTCTGTCCCCAAGTCGCCCACCCCACACAAGACCAATATGGGCAGAAGTTATAATCCCTATGTGGACATCTTGGACTTACATATCTATTTTTACTACTGGGACAAATATATTTATCGTTAGACCCATACGTCCTCTCCCATCTAAGATCCCCACATACATTCCACGGCTTTCTACCACTTGATATTGCTTTACACGCATCAAATAGCAGAGCACCTGAAGAATATACGGATTCTAATACCGTCTTATTAATTAGGGTCCCCTGAGGATCTCCATTTCTGAGAGTCAACCAAATTGTACGGGGTTGATACTCAGGACTGAAGCACTTAGGTTCTCCTACTCCTAAATGACACACACTATATTCTATATTTAAGTATCTACATCTTGATACATCTCCTTTACACTCATATTGCGAATGCCAAATTAGGGTCTGGGATATATGGTTACCTGTTCTTGTAGTCTTAATGCATACCTCACAGCTAGGAGTGTTGGTACCTCTACCTTCCTGAATATAAAAATACACATAAATAAACATTATTAAAAATACATCTTTCGTCGTCATCCTCAGTCTTCGTCCGTGCGAAGGCACCTCAGCTTCCAGGATGTAAGGGCTGCAGGGAATGGAGTTCTGCTCGTCTTCACAGGGGTCCCCTCAAGACTTTCCCTGACTTATACACTCGTTGGTGAGTGGACAGGCTTTATTATGGCCTTCTCACTCACTTACCAAGTCTCTGAAACAATAAAATTTGTGATCCACAAGGTTCCTCGTCACTCCGACTGAGTCGTGCGTTTTAACCGGATTTTGCAGGGATTCTCTGGATTTGCTGTAACTTGCCAGGAATCGGCTGCTGCTGGTTTAACCCTGGAGTGATGTATCCACGGAGCCACTTCGGCTACTTTTATCGCTGTAGGGGTAGACAGAAGAACAACATAAGGACCTCTCCACTTGGGCCCTAACGGCACATTATTCCACTCTTTAATCCACACTTGGTCGCCTGGGTGGTAACTATGAATTGGGGGATAAATATTCACAGGTAATCTATCTTGTACCCATTTCTGTACCTCCTCCATAGTCTTACCCAACTCCACAACCTGCTGCCGGGTAATTCCTTCTCCCAACTGACTCAAATCCCCCCTTAAGTTACCAAGCACGGGAGGTGGTCGCCCGTACATGATTTCAAAAGGAGAGAGGCCCATCCTTCTGGTAGGTGTACTACGGATTCGCAATAGAGCTATGGGCAAGAGAACGTTCCACTTAAGTTGGGTTTCCTGACACATTTTAGCCAACTGATTCTTAATAGTTCTATTCATTCTCTCTACCTTACCAGAACTCTGGGGTCTATATGCCGTATGAAGCCTCCACTTTATACCAAGCATATGAGTCAATTGTTGTAGGCACTGATGAACAAAAGCTGGACCATTGTCCGATCCTATAGAGCAGGGTAGTCCATATCGGGTATTATTTCTCGTAGCAGGAATCTCACGACTTCTCCTGCTTTCTCTGTACGGGTAGGACATGCTTCTACCCAGCCTGAATAGGTGCACACCACTACCAGAAGGTAGCGATGTCCACCCGATTTAGGCATCACTGTATAGTCAATTTGTAAATCGGACATGGGAAGTCCCCCCATAAACTGGACTCCTGGTGGCTTTACTGGTCCTTGTCTTGCATTATTTTTAGCACACGTTACACATCTACGTACAATGGCCTGAGTCAAGTTGGACAATCTTGGTATGTAGAAATGTTTTCTGAGAGATTCTTCTGTACTGTCTCTCCCAGAATGTGTCCCGTTATGATAGTTTTGGACAATTTCTACCGCTAGTGATGCTGGAATAACTATTCTTCCATCTTCTAACTGATACCATTTGTTCTCCAAATACTTTCCAGGTTCAGTCCTTAACCACTCCTCTTCTTGAGCTGTATAAATTGGAGTCCATTGAGACAGTGGAGCTGGTATAAGAGCAGCTATATGCCCCACATATTCCTGTCTTCCTGATTCAGCAGCACGCTTAGCTGCACTATCTGCCATCCGATTCCCTTTGGTTACATCACCATCTCCTCTCAGATGCGCCCGACAATGTATAATACCGACTTCTTTCGGCTCCCACACTGCTTCCAATAGTTGTAGGATCTCAGCTGCGTATTTGATTTCTTTGCCTTCTGAATTCAATAGTCCTCTTTCTTTATACAAAGCTCCGTGGGCATGAGTGGTTAAAAACGCATACTTGGAGTCCGTGTAGATGTTCACTCTTAAACCTTCAGCCAATTGTAACGCTCGTGTCAGTGCTATCAATTCTGCCTTTTGTGCTGATGTTCCTTTTGCCAGTGGCCGAGCTTCTATCACCTTGTCTATCGTTGTTACTGCATATCCTGCATAGCGGATCCCTTCTTTTACATAACTACTGCCGTCGGTGTAATATTGAACATCAGGGTTCTGGATGGGAAAATCACGAAGATCTGGTCTACTTGAAAATACTTCATCCATTACTTCCAAACAATCATGTTGACTTTCAGTAGGTTGTGGCAAAAGGGTAGCTGGATTTAAGGTATTTACAATCTCTAAATGCACTCTTGGGTTTTCACACAACATTGCTTGATACTTGGTCATACGGCTGTTACTAAACCAATGATTTCCTTTGTAATCCAACAACGTCTGTACTGCATGTGGAACTCGTACATAAAGTTCTTGACCCAGAGTGAGTTTATCGGCTTCAGCTACTAGCAGGGCGGCTGCAGCTACAGCTCTTAGACAAGGTGGAAGTCCGCTGGCCACTGCATCCAGTTGCTTAGACATGTAGGCAACAGGTCTTTGCCATGATCCCAAGTACTGTGTCAATACTCCCACAGCCATTCTTCTTTGCTCATGTACATACAGGTAGAATGGCCGTGTGTGGTCAGGTAGACCTAATGCTGGGGCACTCATCAAAGCCCTCTTCACATCTTCGAATGCCGTTTGCTGTTCTTGAGTCCATAAGAAGGGGTCATGCTCTGTACCTTTGATAGGGTAGGTGAATTTTTAAACCCCTGGGGCAATCTTGTCCAGGTCATTTGGCGTTTCGAGCCCGTTACAGCATTTTCCCATTGGAAAGCAAAGATACATTGGCTCTCTACGGCAATTCAGAGGCAAAAGAAGGCATCTTTGAGATCTAAGACTGTAAAGTAAGTAGCCCCGCCCGGAATTAAAGCAAGCAGGTTATACGGATTGGGCACGACTGGATGTATACTAACAACCGCATCATTGACTGCTCTCAAGTCCTGCACAGGTCGATACTCATCTGTACCGGGCTTTTGAACAGGCAGCAATGGGTTGTTCCAGGGGGAAGTACAGAACTTTAGGATACCATACCGTATGAACTTATCCAGATAAGATTGGATGTTCTTCTTAGCCTTCTGCGGAATATGATATTGTCTCAGGCTTACTGGATAAACCCCAAGTTTTAGTTCGATTTTAATAGGTGGAATATTGCGGGCCAGTCCTGGTGGGTTGTTCTCTGCCCAAACTCCTGGTATGTTAAATAAGGATTCATCACTCCTCGGGTTTTGGCTAGTCAACACTGTATAAAGTCGCCACTCTTCTTCCTTTGGTACGGACAATGTCATAATACCTGAGGGTCCATTAAACTTTAAGGATGTTGTTCCATTTGGTAGGAACGTAATCTGCGCTTGTAATTTGGATAGCATATCACGTCCCAGCAATTGGACTGGACACTCAGGCATATAAAGGAATTGATGTTTTACTACGTGGCCTCCCAATGTACAGAGTCGACTTTTAAGAACCGGTTTTTCAGCACTTCTTCCAGTTGCTCCTATTACAGTAATAGTTCTTCCAGATGGAGGAGCAACTAGATTAGTCACCACCGAATGTTCAGCACCAGTGTCGATCATGAACGCACTCCTTTTTCCCCTATTGATACATCGACCATAGGCTCCGCTCGACCAAGGGGGATGGAGCCCGGTCGGTATCAATAGTCCTCCATGACCGTGTCAGCCAATCCCACAAAGTCCCTACCTTCTCTATCGCGGGACCTTTGCGCTGCTGGATAGTACCTATCTTCCCTTACACTTCCTCTGTTCCCATTACTCCCTCTATTACCATTACTCCCTCCGGGGCCTCCTCTACCTCTCGCTCTGCCTCTAAAGTTTCCGTAACCTGCCCTGGGTAAGTCTCTCTCATACTGCTCTCTTTGCGGACACTCGTTCCTCCAATGCCCTTCTTCCTTGCAGTACGCGCACTGATTCCTACTCAAAGGCTCCCTATTCCATCTACCATCGCCTCTATCTGAGCCCCGTCTATCTACGCCTGCGATCGCTACCGCTAACATATCTGCCTTTCTACGCATCTTGCGCTCTTCCTCTTTCTTACTTTCTGTTTCCCTATTCATATATACTTTGTTCGCTACCTCCATTAGTTGGGTGATAGACATACCTGCAAACCCTTCTAATTTCTGTAGCTTGCGCTTAATATCTCCGTAAGCTTGGCTGACAAAGGCGGAGTTTACCATTCGGGAATTATCAGCGTCTTCCGGATTAAAGGGGGTATACAAGCGGTATGCCTCCAATAATCGGTCATAAAAGACACTGGGCGCTTCATCACTTTTCTGAATCACCTCAACTGTCTTCGACATGTTAATAGCTTTCTTCCCTCCGGCTTTCATGCCAGCAATTATAGCGTCTCTATAGGCTTTAAGTTGAGCCATATCTGCGCCATTTACATTCCAGTCAGGATCGGTGTTAGGGTAATGTGTTGCGGCCCATGCTGCCGGATTGGCTTGATTTAAAGCACGGGCTCTCTCCTCTAGCGCCTTAATGGCCGCTTGGTTAATCCTTGTCCTTTCCTCATTATTGAACAATGTCATTAATAACTGCTGGCAATCAGCCCATGTCGGGTTATGTGTCTGAACTATCGAGGTGAACAGATCGGTCATAGCTTGTGGTTTCTCAGTGTACGAGGAATTGTGGGTCTTCCAATTCAAGAGATCGGTAGTCGTGAACGGGACATATACGAAGACTGGGTCAGCATGTGCCATTTGACCTGCGGCATCGATATAGGCTGACCCAGGATTCAGACGAAGAGGCATCTGATAATGTTTTAATTGTTGGGTACCGGTCAGTTGTCGGGTTAGTATGGGGCTACGTGGAGGGGCGTCAGTTAAAGGTTCCGGTCGAGAGGTAATAGGGCATGAGGATGTGGGAACTTGATTTTGTGAAAAATTAGTGAATAGTATACTCTGAGCCGAGCTAGAAGAAGCTTGACCGGAAGTTTGAAGTGGCGCCAAATCAGGATATTCAGATCTAATGGGGGTTGGTCCTGGTTCAGGAAGGGGAGTTTTAATACGAGGGGGGGTGGATTCTGTACTGGAGGAGGAAGCGGAAGTGGATGGGGGCAATAGGGGAAGGGGTGCAGAACTTCCTGCATTCGCGTCACTTCCTCTTAAAGGGAAGTAAGGGGGCGGCAAAGGGATCTCGGACTCAGGGCGCGTGTCCAAAATGGGCCTAACACCGGTCCTAGTGGACAAATAAGTCCTGGCCACCATGAGGCGACATTGCTCCTCGTGGCATATCCGGATCCATTTTGGCGAGTCGTTTACGGCCTGCCTCCAACAATCAATGTATGGAAACTGTCCGTAAAGTTCAGGCCTACCTGACACAGCCACGTGTACACGCTGTACCAGGGTTGGATCCAAACTGCCACGCGGCGGCCATGCCGCAACCAAAGTAGGCCACTCCCTAGTGCACAAAGTGACCAAACGAACAGGAGACATTTTAACCCCAAAATCACATATTTTGAATCCCTTTTTAAAATTCTTTACCATACAACCTAAGGGATCCGAAATCGTTGACTCTGACGCGCCCATACTTATCAATGGAACGTCGTTGACAACGAATACTATGCACGCGTTCTTATTCAACAGTCACACCCGTTTCCTCTGGCAACAGCACCACGTGGTACAGTTACCAAGTGAAACGTACACAATAACACAATAATCACTCAGGGAATTCCCGTACACACACAGCTGTTACACCAGTCGCTAAATAATCAATATTATGCCCTTTGGCGAAACTATACAGTCACCCACGCTATAATTCTCTATATATGAATTACCCGTCTATAACACACCCCAGTAACATCGTCTTTTACTAGTATCGGTTACAGTACGGTTAGCATAGGTCAAAGCACAATTTAAGGTCACAATACAATTATTAGTGGTTACGGTGTTAAACATGCAATAGACGACAATGATTAGTACTTATATACAGTGTCAGTAAATATACAGGGTTATGGTACCGTGCACTATGATACAGCAACACACTATTAACACTCTCGCTAGACGGCTGAGCTCGCGCTATCTAACAAGATATACACTTTACTAACAATCTTTAACACATTTACAATCCCAACTAAACTATTGGCCAGTACCTTGAATGGACTACCTAAAACTATATACACCCGTTTTGGTTAGCCACACTGCCCAAGCACCACATATAGCGAACTAGAGGGCGGAATTTACAAAATTGCCCTTCTAGTCTATTTACTCTATCAAAAGTCTAGTGGGTTCCAAATTTACACGCCTTCCCACTTAGCCAAGATAGGTTGAGAGCTAGCGAACCGAATTTACACAGGCGCCGCTTAGTCTCCCGGTCCCTCCGACCTAGCGAACGTAATATACACCCTAGAGCGCTAGTCTAGACAAGACACCGGTGTCCGGCTAGGGCTATTTACACAGGACCCCGCCTGACTAACCAGATCAAACGGTCTTACTAAAGAGCGTTCGATCGAGCGGTGCGCCTTCGCTCCTTCCCTCCGACAGAGGGGGCAGATTCCATACACAGATTTAAACCCCTTTTGGGCCTACCGCACAATCGGTATACCCCTAGTGGGTCTGCCGTCTAAAACAGCAGTTGTCTTACCTCCTCGTTCCTGAACCTGAGTTCACACTCATCGACGGGGACACCCCAGCACTTCTTACGTAGAGGCCGATGATCTCCTGGACAACAGACCAGTGGCGCCGAGACGAAGGGAGGTCCACGCAGAAGTTCAGGGGTGCAGCCGTAGAGAACGTGGGCAAAGATAGACCGTCTCACGCCTCTGCCTCTCAGCTACCGTTGAACGATGAGCTTCCCGGCCAATGCACCAAATGATACCGGAGAAACTGACGGAAGCAAAGCACAGAGGGATGGACACAGGTTTCTTCAGGAAGGAAGAGATTCTTTATTGGATCACCGATCGGGACTCAGAGGGACTAATGTCACCAAAAATACAGCAAGTTCTGAGCCCTGAACAATAGTGCAGGCTTCCTATATAGGCACATAACTCCTCCCATATTAAGCTCCACCCGCACATTCTCTTGACCAATCATTACAAATAAGAATTAACTTCCTGCTTGACCACATGGCTTGTCCAGCACAATGGAGGAGGGGAATACTACATCCTGTATTCTTGCACATGCTCCGTACACTACTGATCGTATCTTGCCTCGTGCAACCAACTGATCGATACGTCAGCATATGCACGTACACATGCCATGTGGTAATCTCGGCCTACTAAATTTATTTTTACCGAGATTCCACCACAAGACAAGTACATTACAATGAAGTGGTCTGGATGTCTATTGAGTCCCTTTAATCTTGTTTCCAGACTATTGGAACTTATTTAGTTCAGTCTACATTCTTTCCTTTCTAATTGGCTTCTCTTTTTTATTGAGGTGCGTTTTATTTTTTTTCTCTCTCTTGTTTTTTGTTTTGTTTTGTTTTCTCCTTCTGTCTCCTCGTGACTCAACTGAGTTGAGAATCTAATGAGAAGTTATAAATGGCACTCCGCCTTTAATGAAACACGTCAAGCACCATAACTAATAAAAGTTCTCTTAGTGGTTATGGTCTCCCAAAGTAAGCAGTTGGACCATTTCAGAATGGTTTGACAACTTACCTGTGGTTTGCTGATAAAATAGAAACATAGAATGTGACGGCAGGTAAGAACCATTCGGCCCATCTAGTCTGTCCAATTTTCTAAATACTTCCATTAGTCCCTAGCCTTATCTTATAGTTAGGATAGCCTTATGCCTATCCCACGCATGCTTAAACTCCTTTACTGTGTTAACCTCTACCACTTCAGCTGGAAGGCTATTCCATGCATCCACTACCCTCTCAGTAAAGTAATACTTCCTGATATTATTTTTAAACCTTTGTCCCTCTAATTTAAGACTATGTCCTCGTGTTGTGGTAGTTTTTCTTCTTTTAAATATAGTCGCCTCCTTTACTGTGTTGATTCCCTTTATATATTTAAATGTTTCTATCATATCCCCCCTGTCTCGTCTTTCCTCCAAGCTATACATGTTCTGCTGGCTGACTCATTGGAAGGGAGCGTCAGCTGGGTGGTCTCAACTAGTGGGCAAAATCTTGCACTCACAGGATTAGCTCAGTGTTGCTGCTTCCTGGGGCAAAGAAAGAGGTGACAGGCACACAACAATAGGGTGCCAGGGACTCATGGCACCATAACTACTACAACAGGCTGTAGTGACTGTGGTGTTTTTGGAGCAATGTTCCTTCTTTTCTGAAAAAAAAACAATAAAACATAAATACATATACATACATTAAAAGGGGGACCAAATTACATTAATATTTTTCAGAGTTTTGCTTCTATTAATTTGTATATAACAACTGCAATTAAAAGAAAACTCACAGCCACACATTGCTGCTCGGTCTAATGTCTCCTCATTAGCCCAGGCAGCACAGAGTGGGAGGGCTGCTGGGCACTTTTTCTTCTTTAGCATTAAAACTTTAAAAACAGTTTAGCACTGAATGGAAGGACAGCGCCAGGACATTAAAATGAAGAAGTTGCAATGCCTGCAGTGTCCATTTAAAGCCCACTGTTTCTAGGACAGCATGGAATATCCTAAAGACACTAGGGATAAAACTCTAGTGTTTAAAAAACAAAACTGAAGCAAATAAATATTTATTTAAAATAATATTTTATTATTCTCGAAAGTGCTCAACTGTATTAGCACATATTGTTTAAGGCACTATTATTTGACTTCAAACTTTACTTATGATGTGTCAGAAGTAAACTGCTAATGTCCATGAGCGCCTTCTCTCTCCATGTATTGTCATGTATTTTGGCTTTTGATAACCCTGTGTATGATTGCACTTTAAGTATAACAGAGTTATTTGCTGAACTGCAAATTTTAGCAAATTCAATTTGAACTTGAGCAAAAATAGCTGATATTGGGAAAATAAAAATCCCAAACTCTGCTATAGTCACAGATTGGCTAGTTTTGCTTACATTTCACTATTTAGATTTATTTTTTGTTAAAATTATTATTAATTTTCAGGGGGCAGGGCCTGACCTCGGAGCAGAGCAGCCGCACGGTATCACAGCTCCTACTCCCGGGGGTGATTTTTACCCACTTACCGACCGAAACAAGCTCCCATCGACCCAAAGCCTGCTACCAGGAACCAGGGGACAGCATAAGCTACCAACCCATGCCAAACACGACAAATTTCTTGCCGGCTCCTACCACGCGGCCTCCAAGCCTGGCCATTGCAGGAGAGGCGGCCGCTCTCCTGCCCCTGCAATCAAAGAAGACTCTCGGAAAGGGCACCCGTTCTCTCTCTTCCCCCCACCCCCCCTCAGACCACTGGGGGTTATCCCGGTCCACACGGAGACAAACATAAACTCACCACACAAACTCGCTTGGTTTAAGCAGCACCCACGTGATCCAAGATGGCAGCCAACAACCCAGTCACTCAGTGGGGTGAAGGGGAACTCGCCCCGGACTGGAAGACTCGGTTCCTGAAGACATTTGACGACACCTGCCAGCAGTTACATAGTTACATAGCTGAAAAAAGACTTGCGTCCATCAAGTTCAGCCTTCCTCACAAATGTTGTTGCTGTTGATCCAAAAGAAACCGGCAAAAAACCTGGTCTGAAGCGCTTTTCAATTTTGCCACAAACTAGGAAAAAATTCCTTCTTGACCCCAAAATAGCAGTCAGATGTCTCCTTGGATCAAGCAGCTATTACCCCACTAATTAGAAATTATATCCCTGTATGTTATGTTTTTGTAAGTATTTATCCAATTTCAGTTTAAACATCTGTATGGACTCTGACAAAACCACCTCTTCAGGCAGAGAATTCCATATCCTTATTGTTCTTACTGTAAAAAAAACCTTTTCTTTGCCTTAGATGAAATCTCCTTTCTTCCAGCCTAAATGTGTGACCTCATGTCCTATGTATAGCCCTGTTTATGAATAGATTTCCAGATAAAGGTTTGTACTGGCCCCGAATATATTTGTATAAAGTTATCATATCCCCTCTCAGGCGCCGTTTTTCCAAACTAAACAGATTAAATTTTTTTAACCTTTCTTCATAACTAAAATGCTCCATTCCTTTTATCAATTTTGTAGCTCGTCTCTGGACCCTCTCCAGTGCCATGATATCCTTCTTTAGAACAGGCGCCCAAAATTGCACAGCAGGGGGCGTGTCCTGCAGCCGACCTGAATGGCCGCTCACTAATCCGGCTCTGAGCAAAACGGGCAGAGATCGCAAAAAAAACGGATAACACCCAAGATGGGGAACAAAAAACAAAACCAAACCCCTCACCAACCACAGGAGAAACCACCAGTGGGTAAACCGGGCTCGGTCACCCGTCTGTTTAAAGATTATGCCGACCGCACGGCGGTCACGGGGGATCCCAACATGGCGCCGGCGGCAACACACACAGACTCCGAACCACTGAGCCCAGCTCAGTCAGAAACCTCATCAGCCTCTGCAGACGTGGACATTAAAGAAATCCTGAAAACTCTGCCATCCAGGTTAGATCTAGCACAAATGCTGGGAAAACTGGAAACTGCCTTCCAACTTAAAATGGAGGGCCTGGGCTCAGAAATCACTCAGGTGGGCAGAAGGGTACAGGACTTAGAAGACGACAGGGGCTCCTGTCAGGCACAGATCCATGATCTCTCCCAAGCACTCACAATACAAGAATGGCACCTATCCATGATGTAGAGATCATTGGATGATATAGATAACAGAGGCAGAAGGAACAATTTACGCATTAGGGGGATCCCAGAGGCAGAAAAAGAAAACTTAAAGGTACAGTTAACCACCTTATTCAACCTTATACTAAACCGCCCCCCGGACGCCCCAGTGATACTAGATAGGGCACATAGATCCCTACGACCCAAAAACGGCACAAACGAGGCACCACGTGACGTGATTTGCCGCATCCACTACTATACCCTTAAGGAGGACATCCTAAGGGCACTGAGAGACTCATCTACTCCACTATTATACCAAGGACACGAAATCCAGATATACCCTGATCTATCCTGGCACACCCTCCAGGCAAGAAGAGCACTATGGCCGATTACAGACCAATTGAGGGCACGTGGCATACGCTACAGATGGGGATTCCCCTTTGCCTTGATTGTAAACCTAAAAGGGGTGACCTACACCATCGCCACACACCAGGACGCCATCCCTTTTACCGAAGCGTTGAACCTGACAAGGGTTAATATAGAAAACTGGTATGCCCCAGATCCAGCGGCCACACTTGACACACAACCTAATGGAAACACTTGGCGTACACCGTCGAAGAGACAAAGAATAGGACAGCATGGCCTTCCCCAGAGGGATGACAGGCGAACCAGAGGACTCAGGAATGAATAAGCCACACACCTGAGCAACCCCCAGATGGATGGATTAGAACTCACAAGACACAGAAAGATGGGACTGATACGGGACTGAACAAATCGATGAGGTCCAAGGGACACAAATTACCCGGGGCAGGCAACGCGTACAGAATGAGACGTTAAAAGCCGAAAAACTTGAACACAGGACTTAGAGACTGAACCACAAAAAAAAAAAAAAAAGCCCAGAGAAGATCCGGTGCAGGTCGTATAATTTCTTATACTATTTTCATATCTGTGTTAAAAATACTTAAGAGGTGATACCATGTTGGGTCTAAAGCACAGATAGAGGGCGAGACACACACCCTGAGAGGACACACATTTATCTGTACGATAGTGACCTAGACATCACACACGACCCACGCACTCCTGACTGGAATCTCGAGATACTTGGCAATACTAGGCCGGCACCCAGACACACAAAACAAAATATCTCTTACGACTGATAACCCTGCAGAGTTGATAGGCCCACATAAACGGAAGGCGAAATTTAACCATATAAAACAACCAACACCAATCAAACAATATGAAATCCATCTGGGAAGGCACACTGAAAGCACAGGTGACCACACACTCCCCACGCACCACTACAGGCAAACGCTTCCACACAAATATCCTCCTCCAAACAAATAAACGAAACGAGCGATCTCACCCGCGCGCTCCACCCGACTATTCAATAACTCCACCACAAAAAGTAGACGATAACAAAAATCATACACAACACGAAACCGTCTCACCGATAGACGACAACTAACCAATATCTACACTATACACCAACTCAGACACACCACCCCTGACACGAGACACGGTGTCGCTACAACATAGCCCACTGCAGATACAGGGACATCTCAGGGGCAGACGCCAGTGAATTACACCCACCGGAGAGAGTCACCCCCCTGACCGAGGAGGGCCCACTCTCTTGGGTTCACACTTGTATCTTATCACTGTATATAGTTGACCGACAACCCACAGGAAAACCAGAAGGGTAATCCGGACGGTCGCTAGGTTTATACGTAACTGTTGTTTTAACTCAAATTGTATTAACTACTGTTCTATAATTATTATTGTTTTACAAGGATTATTACTGTACAGCTGTGTATTGTATATGTCTGTATGAACTTGCTGAACATAAGGTTGGAAAGTGCAGAACACGAACTCTAGTCGAATCAAACCACAATACAAACCCAAGCACACAATCCAGGGACCACACGAATATCACAACACAACACGTCCTACTGCAAAGCAATGACGACCATAACAATGCTAACACACAATGCTAGGGGCCTTAACCTGCCCGAGAAACGTCACAAAGCACTCGCGGACTACCGCAGGCAAAAAGCAGACATAATCTATTTACAAGAAACACACTTCCGTAAAGATTCAGCACCTAGTCTCAAATCAAAACACTACACCAACGGTTACTTCAGCAACTATAGAGGCTCAAAATCAAGGGGAGTTGCGATCCTACTCTCCTCGCAATTACCCTTCACGTACAAAGATCATTGCTCAGATGAGGGAGGTAGATTCATCTTCCTAAAAGGGCAAATAGGGAATACTACAGCAACCCTAGCCAACATATACCTCCCAAATAGGAAACAAACTCCCACGCTCCGCAAAATACTCCATAAGTTAGAAACATTTACAGAGGGTCTACTAATATTAGGTGGGGACCTCAACATCTCATTAGATGGGACACTGGATACCACCTCACAAGCCCAATCATATCAGACCTCAACGAGGCACCAAATTCAAAAACTCCTGGACACGCACCAACTCTACGACACTTGGCGTATAACCCACCCCAAAAGCAGAAACTACTCATTTTACTCGCACTCCTCGAAAACATACTCTAGAATAGACATGCTCTTTACTCCGCATAGGTTCCTGAACCTAATCAAGACCTGTGAATACGCCCCTATAACATGGTCAGACCATGCCCCACTGTCAATGTCGATAACAATCCCCACCCTCCACCCCACTAGGGCACAGTGGAAACTAAACGACAACCTACTCAACGATCAAGCAATACGAACTCAAATAGATGAACACTTAGCTCACTACTTTGAAATAAATACAAAAGCAGACACACCATACCCCACCATATGGGAAGCACATAAAAGTGCTATTAGAGGAACAATCATACAAATAGCCTCTAGACACAAGAAACAGTGCGAGACACAAGTCACACAACTGACCAAAGACATCAGAGAACTAGAGTAAGCACATGCCCGAAACGACACGCTACCCCTATACAAAAGACTTTTAGAGAAACGCACAGAACTCAACACCATTTTAAACATCCGCACAAAATACACCATCACAAAAACACGTAGCCTATACTATGCACAAGGAGGGAAAAGTGGGCGTTTATTGGCCAACGCCCTTAAAAAACAGAGAGAAAACACTTTCATACCATCCATAAAGGATAAAACAGGGAAAACATCCCACCTGGTAACAGACATAGCCACAGCTTTTCAGGACTACTATCACTCCTTATACAACCTAAGACAAACCCCCCCATTGACCCGGGACATCCAAAGCTTCCTAGCAAACAGGATACATGCCACACTACCGACCAATCTGAGCGAAACACTAGAACACCCAATCACGATGGAAGAATGCCGTAACACGATCAAACTCCTCCCGGTAGGGAAAAGTCCAGGCCCGGACGGATTCATAGAAACATAGAAACATAGAAGAAGATACTACAAGACATACGCTACAACCCTCATCCCACACTTTACAAAATCATTTAACTCCCTTCTTCAAGACACCTCACTCCCCCCTCAAGCACTAAATGCTGCAATCACACTTATCCCGAAACCAGGCAAAGACTTATCCCAGTGTGGTAGTTATAGACCAATATCCTTAATAAACGTAGATCTCAAACTCTTTACAAAAATCTTGGCCAACAGGCTCCGCCCCCTACTGCCGGGGATTATACACGCAGACCAAGCAGGCTTCGTACCCGGACGGGAGGCAAACAATAATACCATGAAAATCATAAACTTGCACCAAGCCACACGCATGGAAGAGTCCAGCCTACTTTTATCTATTGATGCGGAAAAAGCGTTTGATAGAGTGGACTGGACTCTAATGCTATACACGCTCCAATACCTAGGCTTTGGACCAAACTGGCTAAAATGGATCAAAGCAATATACTCAAACCCCACAGCCAATATTAGGGTAAATGGTCAGCTTTCAGATAGTGTGCCAATCTCAAATGGTACAAGGCAGGGGTGCCCCCACTCCCCCCTCCTTTTTGTGGTTGTCCTGGAGCAATTCCTCCAAGGTATACAAGACAACATCAACATTAGAGGCATCCGTACGGGACAACAAAACCATAAAATAGCAGCATTTGCAGATGACATGCTGTTTTCTATCACACACCCGCTGGACTCACTCCCACACCTGATGGAAGAAATGAATACATATAGTAATGTATCCAACTTTAAGGCAAACCTCACGAAATGTGAAATCCTCCCAATAAAAGTGCAGGCACACACCGCAACAACATTGAAACATAAATATCAATTTGCGTGGGCCCCCTATAGAATTAAATATCTCGGGGTACACATCACTAGAGATACAACACGCCTATTCGAAAGCAACTTCCCTAACTTACAAAAAGCAATCCAATCAGATCTAACAGCCTGGAATAGGCCACAATTTGGATGGTTTTGCAGGCTAAACATCCTAAAAATGAATATCTTACCCAGGATCTTATACATGCTCCAGGTCCTTCCCATAACAATACCGAAGGTATGGTTCAGCACGATACGCAAACTATTCACACATTTCATCTGGTCCCACAAAAGCCCGCGATTAGCACATACACTACTCACACGGCCGAAAGACGAGGGGGGCCTAGGCCTATCAGATATAAGCAGATACTACAAAGCGGTCCACCTGACCAGACTCTATGACTGGTCGTGCACAAACGCTGTGAAACAATGGGTAGCCATTGAAGACACTTTTTTCCGAGCACCCATATACACAATACCATGGCACAAAACAGGACAACCACTACTGATAAAAGGCCCACATCCCACGATCACACCCACTCTGCGCATTTGGGAGACCCTCAAGCCCAACGACCAAATATCACCTCATCCATCCCCACTCTACCCGATCTCACATAACCCACTCTTCCAACCAGGGGTAGATGGCAAGGCTCTAAAACACCTTCACACAAGCACATACCTTACGCTGAAAGACATACTAATTGAATCTGGGGAACAACAGATCAAACCAATACATGACCTTATCGAATCCCCAACGGAAATACAAAAGTTCCAATACAACCAACTAAAGCACTTTATACACTCAGGACCACTAACACTGGGACAGAGCAGACCACATACAGCATTTGAACTCCACTGCTCCAAACAAGATATCAAAAAGAAACACATCTCAATAATGTATACTACTATCCAAGCAACAGCCACCCATAACCTACCAACGTTCACCACCACTTGGGAAAGGGAGCTGCAGCTAGAGATACCCAAAACCAAATGGAAACAGATTTTCAGACAAATACACAAAACATCGAGAAATACGATAGCACAGGAGAGCAACTATAAACGGATAGCCCGGTGGCACTACACACCGTCGAAACTCCATCGTCTCTTCCCCACTACCGTAGACAGATGCTGGAGATGCCAGCAAACTGAGAGCACAACCACACACATATGGTGGACCTGTCCCGAGATCCGCAAATACTGGACACGCATCTCAGGGGCACTGTATAAGATCCTCAGGACGCACATCCCATTAAACCCAGATACATATCTCTTCCTCCTTCCACCCCCAAAAATGCATAAACACGAGAAAACTCTTTTAATACACCTCATCACAGCAGCCAACCAACTCATGCCTGCCCTCTGGTAACGGCCACATGCACCCACTACACGTGAATGGTTACAAAAGGTAGAAACTATCAGAAACCTAGAAGAGACATGCTACTCACTAACACATCAGTACCAAGAATACACACATATATGGGACCCCTGGATCCAGTTCCTACGAAATAATTCTATCTGATGACTGAAACACGAAATGCACGCCATTCACAGTCCATACCACAAACCGGCTCGAACATAGTCCATACAGAACGCTGATATGTGCAATATACAATTGAAAATGTCCAATATCCTGTTATGTTGACTGAATTAATCACTTTGTCTAAATATTACTGTTATACCGCTGACAAAACTGTAATAAATGAAAATTTAAAAAAAAAATAAAAAAATTGCACAGCATTTTCAAGGTGTGGTCTTACCAGCGATTTATAAAGAGGCAGAATTATATTTTCATCCCGAGAATTTATGCCCCTATTTATACATGACAAAATCTTACTGGCCTTAGCAACTGCAGATTGACATTGCATATTGCTGCCTAATCTGTTGTCTATAACAATTCCCAAATCCTTCTCGTGTATGGTTATCCCTAATTCACTACCATTTAGTGTGTAAGTTGCTTGTGCATTCTTAACCCCGAAGTGCATAACTTTGCATTTCTCTATGTTAAATTTCATCTGCCATTTTAGTGCCCAGTCCCCCAATCTATCCAACTCTCTCTGCAGCAAAGCAATATCCTGCTCACATTTTATTACTTTACAAAGTTTTGTGTCATCTGCAAACACTGATACATGGCTTTCAATGCCTATTCCAAGATCATTTATAAATATGTTAAATAGAAGTGGTCCCAAAACAGAACCCTGAGGGACACCACTTACCACGTTTGTCCAGCCTGAAAATTTACCATTAATTACAAATTGTTGTACTCTATCTTTAAGCCAATGTTCTACCCAAGAACAAGAATATTCATCTAGACCAATTTCTTTTAGTTTGAAGACTAATCTATTGTGAGGAACCGTATCAAATGCCTTGGCAAAATCCAAGTAGATCACATCCACTGCAACACCCTGATCTATACTTCTATTTACTTCTTCGTAGAATGCAATTAGGTTAGTTTGACATGACCGATGTTTCATAAAACCATGTTGATTATTGCTAATAACAAAGTTCTTCCCAATGAATTCCTGAACATTATCCCTTAATAGCCCCTCAAATATTTTCCCAGTTACAGAAGTTAAGCTCACAGGTCTATAATTTCCAGGCAAGGATTTTGAACCCTTTTTAAATATAGGAACAATATCTGCCTTCCTCCAATCCTCCGGTACAACACCTGAAACAAAAGAATCTTGAAAAATTAAATAAAGAGGTTCACTTATTTCCCCACTTAGCTCCTTAAGTACTCGTGGGTGAATACCGTCAGGCCCCGGAGCTTTATTTACATAAATTTTCTTTAATAGCTGTAGCACCTTGTCTCGAGTTATCTAATCACAAGTTATTTGCAAGTTTTTTGCAGCAATCATTTGCATATCTCTTGCCATATGATCCTCATTAATATATACTGAAGAAAAATAGTTCTGGAGGAGAGTGGAGGCGCGGAGTCGGCAACCGACTATACCTGCTCCCAAGACGCAACCGACAGGCATAAATTACTGAGCAAGATACAGACTGAAACATAGATTAGTATAGTTCAACTCTGTGGGAGACACCCATGTGGGGGCCAAGGGGTAACCAATACTCTGTGTGTTGGCCACTGGTCAATAGTCATAGGAGTTGGAGTCAGAGTCCGACCCAGAGTGTAGTTCACTTATTCCCCACTTAACTCCTTAAGTACTCGTGGGTGAATACCGTCAGGCCCCGGAGCTTTATTTACATTAATTTTCTTTAATAGCTGTAGCACCTTGTCTCGAGTTATCCAATCACAAGTTATTTGCAAGTTTTTTGCAGCAATCATTTGCATATCTCTTGCCATAGGATCCTCATTAATATATACTGAAGAAAAATAGTTCTGGAGGAGAGTGGAGGCGCGGAGTCAGCAACCGACTATACCTGCTCCCAAGACGCAACCGACAGGCAGAGCTCTGGCGCGGCGTCCTACTCCCAAGCGGAGGATCAAGTGGCCCCGGACATCAGCATGTAGAAAGCGTAAGCGGAGGATACACCGCCGCCCGAGATAATGGGACTTACACCCCACAGCGACAAGTCGGCGGACCCCTCCAAGAACAGCATGGGACCCCAGCATGATCCAGGTTGGAGAGGGTAAGAAAGCATGGAACAATCAAAGGCCCACTGGGTCTGTCGGCAACACCCCTCCCCACTGCCTTACACTACCACACTTAGGGGCAGACATGCTCCCCCCCGCAGGTATCAGCTAAAGCACCTGGCTGACAGACAGCAGGAACTCCACAGACCTAATGGTCTCACGGGACAATACCCTGCCAGCACTACACTCTGGGTCGGACTCTGAGTCCAGCTCCTATGACTATTGACCAGTGGCCAACACACAGAGTATTGGTTACCCCTTGGCCCCCACATGGGTGTCTCCCACAGAGTTGAACTATACTAATCTATGTTTCAGTCTGTATCTTGCTCAGTAATTTATGGCACCTCATGTACTTAACTGCCTAGCTTGTTTGCTCTGCCTAGTCTACTACATATGACAAACTACTACTTGTCCCATCATACTAGCTTGACTCTTAACTCCTGACATCCAGGTCTAGCATAACGTATATGGAAAGCGCACAGCTCGCAGCTTTATTCACCTATGCATTGTTTCCTGTACAACGAGCGCTGACTCTAACATGCCTTTACCATTATATGACTAGCTACCTGTACTGGACACGCTTGCAGACATGTTATCATTTACTTATATGCTACTTAACACACAACTGATTTTCATACATTATAAAAAATGTGTGCTGTTACTTGAAATGCCACTCTACCACCAAAAATAATTGTAACTAAGCTTGTGGATGCTGTTGTGGCTAGACAAGCCTGTATTGTTGATCTGAGCACAATAAAAAATAAAGAATTTAATATATATTTGTAGTCGGGGACATAAGCCGTGAAGTGTAATGATTATACCAGAATATGGAAGTCGGTTGTGGTGTGCCGAAACCGACGTATGGGGTAGGCCTGTAATAAAAGAGGGCCCACCCAAGAAAGGTTATAGAGGGTTGTGGTGGGAGGGATGAACCCAGCGATTCCAGTGTAGATTTGGCTGGGGCCTGAGCTTTTATAGCCGGGTAACCCCTCCCACAATTCCAGGCTACGCCTTACTATTTGTAGTCGGGGACATAAGCCGTGAAGTGTAATGATTATACCAGAATATGGAAGTCGGTTGTGGTGTGCCGAAACCGACGTATGGGGTAGGCCTGTAATAAAAGAGGGCAAAAAGGTTGGAGTAAACAATTCACTTTATTATGCATGGTTACATAGCAAGACCTTTGAATGCGGACCTTAGTTCTATTTCTGGTTGTGGAATGTAAGTGGCGTAGACCGCAGCTTTCCATCGGCCTAATCTTTTAATTATGTGAGAGGGTACGTTGTGACTTGAGGCTGCCGAAGCAGCTCCAATTCTGAACGAGTGACCAGAAAACCCTGTAGGGTTGAGGCCGAGTCGGATGAACAAGGTTCTGATGTACTGAATGAACTTGGCAGTTGTTAAGGGGAAACCTTGTAATGATAGTAGTGGGGCGTTTTGACTGAGACCTGTGAGAGTAGCCAAAAAGATGTCAAATACTACGACGGGGCACCACTGATTGCCGGTGGGATAGTAGCAGATCTTGGTAGGTGGGCCTATTTGATTGGTTTTAGTGTGACCTAAGGTGAGTATGTAGTGATCTGTGTGTTTCTGGAGATTTGTAATTTTGAGGGGTTGATTTTGACACGAACCACTACTGGTGGTGAACTCGTTTGGTCGTAAAAACCCATAGAAAGCTAGGTAAGTCGCTGTCTTGATAACTAGGTTGGTATGGGTTTCAAAAGGTTTGGAGTCCAAGATATTGGAGAGTGCGCGAAACTTGGGACCGTCTATGGGAAGTCTGGCAGAGGTAGCGGGTGAGTCTAATCTCAGTATGCCTTTTAATATGTTTTTCACGTGGTAGGAAGACATGAAGGGTTTAGAACTAGGGTAGGCACTGATGATATGATGTTGTATACCCGAAAGATATAATTTAATGGTGTTCAATGATAATTTTAGGTTAAGGTGGCAGAAAGAAATAAATGCAATAATGGAATCTAGAGAATGAGTGTCAGTTATCTGATGATGTGTCGTTTGGTGTATATGGTAAATGCTCGATTGTATGCATGAGATGTGTTTGTGGATAGGGCTGCTCCGGCTAGATATCTGCTGTGAGATAGCAGTCTTTCTAGTCCAGGATGAGGTCTTGGAATGGAGGGGTGCTGACCGGTCTGGAGTTGACCGTGGGGTGTGTCCTGAAGAAGACATGAATGGAGGGGTGCTGACCGGTCTGGAGTTGACCGTGGGGTGTGTCCTGAAGAAGACCTGTAAGTTAAATCGAGACAATGCATCAGCGGCTGTGTTGGTGTTTCCTGGAATGTGGATGCATGTGATGTGAAATTGTAGTGTCGCTGCTAACCAAGTTAGCCTTCGGATCAATTTCATGATGGTGAGTGAGGAGGATCTACCCTTGTTGATTATGTCACAGGCTGGTTTGTTGTCGGAAAAGCATTTTACTGCTTTCCCCCGCCATAAGTGTCCCTATACTCTGGCGGCTGCCACAATCGGGTAGATCTCGAATAGTGCTGATGTAGTGGGAAATGAGGGCAAACCTAGGGTTTCTACTGGCCATGAATCTCTGAACCAGTCATTGTGATAGATTGCTGCAAACCCAGTGTGAGCTGCTGCATCGGTCCAGATGACAGGTGAGGAATCTGATAAAGGAGTGATAAACATGGCTTTCCCATTCCAATGAGTTAGGAACCGTAGCCACATGAGTAGATCTGCCTTGGCGTGAGCATCTAGTGATAACGTGCTGGAGTCAGTATTGAGTAACGGGAGAAGGCACAACAATCTTGAGATGAACGCCCGGCCTTGAGGAATAATTTTCATGGCGAAGTTCAGCGTGCCCAATAAGGATTGTAGGTCTGACCTGGTACACGTGTCCTTCACCAGAAAATACTCTACCATCTCAATGATATGTTGCACCTTCTCCCGTGGTAGACTAGCCTGTAATGTAACGGTGTCTAGTTGAATACCCAAGAACGTAAGTTTTGTGGTAGGGCCTATTGTCTTTGTTGGAGACAGTGGAACCCCCAAAGTTGAAAATAGGGCCAAGGTCTTCTGGAGACTAACTGGTGAGGATTGAGGTGATTCTATCGTAAGAAAGTCATCCAGGTAGTGCAGAACTGCGGGACAGTGAGTGATATTGAGGAGTAGCCAGCATAGTGTGTCAGCAAATATGTCGAATAATTTCGGGCTACTTTTTGCTCCGAAGGTAAGGCGGGTGGCAAAGTAGTAATTGTTTTCCCATTTGATGCCGTGCACATGCCACAGGGATGGGTGGATGGGTAAGAGCTTAAAAGCGTTGGAAATATCGGTTTTCCCCAACCAGGCTCCCGCTCCTGCCCTAAGAATGGATTGACTGGCCTTGTCTACTGAGGTATATTGCAGGGAAAACTCTTCTGAAGGTATTAATGAATTGATGCTGGGGGTAGCTAAAGAATGAGGAGCGGACAAGTCGTAAATAAGTCTTTTTTTATTGTTGGACTTCCCAGTGGCGATACCTATAGGGTTGGTACGCCAGCTGGTGAACGGAGGGTGAGCGAAGGGGCCCACGATAAACCCGTTAGTCAGTTCGGTCTTGAGCAGTGACTGTGTGGTGATTGGGTCAAGGATAGCTGACTGTAAGTTGGGACATTCGAGAATACCTGTGGGAAGTGTGACTAGGCCCGTGTGGAAACCCTCAGTGAAGCCTTGAATGAGGAAGTTGACTAAGTGAAGGGAAGGGTGTGCCTGGAGGTAAAATGCCAGGTTGTCAATGTTAACTTCGGTTAGTCATTGTTTTGGGTACAGACGATTGGGGCACATAGTTTTTGCATGTGCCCTGAAGCAAATTGAGCAGACGTGCAGCAGTCTGCATGAGCTAAAACCACAACTTCCTGAATTGAAGTTGTTGCAGATCTTGTGGGGATATTTATGGGATAATAATAGTAACAGTGAGAATTGCCCACTAATTCAATTCTCAGATCCCAAAGAACGTTTATCGTGTTAAGTGGAATGTATTTCATATAATAATATCACAATGTATAAAAATAGATTTTATTTATGATAACCAATAATTAATAATAACATGTAACATGCATGACAATAATCAATGAATATTCAGTATAAATTGGTATGCAATACAAAGAAATGGGTATTACGTTACAATGGCTATTAACTCATTATCTGTCAAGACTTCTACGATTTATGAGGTATCCTTAACACAGGCTGAAAGTGAAACTTTTCACACAGAGAACAGAATTCCTCAGAGTGCAGCGTAAGGTCGTAAAGTTTAGCAGACAGTTAGAATAACCCTTTCAATGCTGGCTAGATCTCCTAGGTAGTTAAGATCTATTCTTATTTAATTTTTAAATAAAATAACATTTAAACCAGTTTAAATTCATTTTCTTAAAATCATCCAATAAGATAATTTACTACATTATATAAGCAGATTTTTAATTTGTCTAAAAGATATCTATCTTAATTTAGAGCAAATCAATACACCTGGATAAAAACAGCGGTATGCTAACACGTGATAATATCACATCAATATATAATTATTCTTAATTCCACCTGCAGAATGGAATGTTTATAACTATATATTCTTAGTTAACTAAGATTTCTTAATATGGAAATCTGACCGTGCTTTATCCAGTCATATATAATGCTATTAATACATTTTAATTAATTTAATTTAATTAAATGAAACCAGTATAATTACCAGTTGAGTAGATATTTCATCCGATTGGTAGTCTCTCTGCATGGAGGTGTTGGTTAGAAAGTCAGTAAATTCTAAGTGTTAGAGTTTTAGGAGTAGAGTGTTAGTCTCAGATGTTATCTGAGTTGGAATCCCCAAACTTCCAATTCCTCTCTCCTCTCCTTTGCATCTCTTGCATCTGCCTCCTCTCTCGTATCCCTCTATCTTCCCTTTGTCTTAACTTTTAAAGGGCCAGACTCTCTGTACGTCATCAGTTGATAACCCAATAGAAGCACTAGAGGTGTGGTTATCTTCCAGATCGCAAATTAGTTATTTGGTCTGTAGAGGGCAGTCTTGTCCCACTAAACATACCTATCCAGGAAAGAGTTAACTTTTCCTGGTGGCTATTTTGACGTCATTTTGGCCTATCTAGATAGTGGCTATAACTTACGTATCCTTCAAAGATCAAAGGGGTTCTTAAATTTTGTCCAGACTATGTGTCTGCAAATCTGCTATAATTTCTGATATGACAGATCATGAACTAAGTTTACCCTTTTCCATACAATGGTACCTTATATGTATAGACAGTTAAATATTAAATTATTTAATCTTCTCTGTCACAATTGTCTGGGTTTAAATTTGATTATATTCCTCTTATCACTTGTTTATACTATGCATTCCTTAGCTCTGGCAAAGAGGCCAGTCTTACAGAAAGAAATCTAGTGTCTTCTTTGTTAATTTGAAATAACAAAATGGAGTCTGGTCTGTTCAGAGTGACTCAGAATATACACTTTTAGTTTCTATCATAGCACAAAATGTCTGCCGATATAAATACTCTGACATAACCCCCCTTTAGTGCATTTCATAGCCAAAATTAATTTAGCTTATGAATAAGCACTATAGAAGTTACCAGACATATTGTGCAATCACATCATTTCTAACATAGGCCCGTGCGTGGAATGAACATTTTTGTATATATTTGTACCTGTAAAAGTTTTGAACTTTACGCTTAGTACAATCAACCATAATATCATTATTACATAGTACATTGTTTTCATTTGAAAAATGTCTTTGGGAGTTACATATGGTATGGTCAATAAAAAGCAAATCTCCATACGTTCCGGATCAATTAAGAGAGGTATAGCGCTCCCCATCTCAAAGGCCAGTTTTAGTTGCATAGGCTCAATTGTCTCTCCATCCACATTGGCAAGCATCGCATGAACAATATCCTTGGATACAAAATACAGAGGTATGCGTCCCCCTGCCAATTCGATCATTCCAGTTTGTACTTCGTCAAGAAAAGCAAGTGTGTGGAACAATATTGGGTCATGCAGAAATAAAAGTTCACGCTTAAATAAGTCATGACTTTGGTGCAACTCAGTGGTTTTGGTAATTAACTCTGAATGCAAATCTGTTGTAACAACTGTGTCTTCCACAATAGTTAACACGTCTTGGAGAAGTGTTCTTTGCTGGTTTATCACCTGATGAATATTGTTAATGTGTTGCTTTAGCGCATAGATTTCCATATCCAGCTTTTGGACAGTAATAGAGTTGGCTGCAGACATTCCAGTTGCGACAACTGCACCGACAGTGGCACAAACTAATGCAACAATTATAGCGGTTAGGAACCTTTTGGGTTGGTTGCTCATCGGAATAGAACTGGATACAAATGGTTTCCGGGCTTGCTCCAAGATATTTCGCACACGGTCCTGTGCTCTTTCGAGGTGCATCTGGTACCAAGTCTGTAACTCAGGAAGCTGCATCGATGAAATGTTGTATGCCTTCTCGATGGAAATCTTGGGGTCCAAGCTGACGAACACACGTCGGGTCAGGATCCTCTTCTCTGTTAAGATGAACCCTGGTGTCTCTTGAATCAGGATGCCGGAGGATGGTCCCATCTCTGCGATCGGGTCGGTCCGTAGCTCTTGGCACAGGAGCAGTACGATCCAGAAACACGCCACATCCTTCTTGGACATCTTTCGACAGTCACGGATCAGGAACTCGTTTCAGACTTATCTACTAATGATTCAAGGTTTGTTAAGCATACAGACTTATAACAGTGTGACATCACTTGGCCTAGGACAACACATTATTACGATTCATCAACATATGTATTCTGTCTAATTCTATTTTTATAACTTCATCCCTCACTACATTTATTACTGACTCTTCAGCAATTTGCCTATAGCAGTTAAACAACTAGTAACCTGCTTAGAAAATGTAGTTATTGGATGGCAAGGAAATGGTTAATGACATGAACGTACATGAGATCATGGCACATCACAACATTTCACATCATACTATACCACGTGAATCAAGCATTCATCCAGGTTAGTCGTTCACCCTTCTGCATCCGAATCCACACCTATAATCCTTAATTGAGATTTAGGATGACAAGCACGCAACTGGTTAATGTGAACCCATTTTTCAATAAAATCACCATCCTTAGGAATTTTTATCTTATACGCTACAGGGGAAATTTTGTCAATGATGACATATGGCCCTTTCCAAGAAGGTAAAAATTTCTTTTCCTTGACTTGATTTCGCGCAAAGTTATACAGATAGACTTGATCTGTTATCTCATATTCCTTTTTCGTGGTTTTTAGATCGTAATAGGTCTTAACCCCTGTCGCTGCTTTTTCTAGATTCTTTTGGGCAAAAGCAAATGCATGCTGTAAATGCTTGCGCAAATCTTCGATATACTGATGCGTAGTGGCAGCATTGATCAAGTTATGATCCGAAGTACGATATAGTAAATGCTGTGGTAAAACCATCTTTCTTCCTGTCATCAATTCAAAAGGTGACAATTTGGTAGCAGTGCTAGGTGTAGCTCTAATCGCCATTAAAACTAGGGGCAATTTAATGTCCCAGTCTTTACCAGACTCCTTAACATATTTCTTCAGAATATTAACGATAGACTGGTTATATCGCTCTACCCCCCCGCTAGACGCAGCGCGGTATGCAATATGTAGCTTTCGTTTAACACCTAGAATGTTCCACATCTTAGCCATTACTTCGCTGGTAAAATGACTACCTCTGTCTGACTCAATTCTTTGAGGCAGACCGAACCTGGAAAAGACATGGTTAATCAACAAAGTGGCGCACACGGTACTCGTGTTCTCTTTACAAGGCAAACATTCTATCCACTTTGTGTACATACATGTAACAGTTAACATGTATTTGTTACCTCTTGAAGATCTTGTTACAGGACCTATAAAGTCAATTTGAATATCAGACCAGGGTAATGACACCCCCCTCTTCTGAAGTGGTGCACGATGGGTTGGACCATGGGGTTGATATTGCGGACAAATCAAGCATCCCTGACAGTATGTCTTAACATCCCTTAACATGTGTGGCCAATATGCATAATCACGCAATATCTCATATGTGATCTTATCACCACGATGCCCAGATGTAGGTGCATCATGTGCGTGTTGGAGCATTAACCCTCTGTATACAGTTGGGACTACCCATTGTTGTATACCATGTTTAGAAGTTCTGACCAGTAACCCATCCATGATACTAAATTGGACTTTATATCTCATCAAGATTCGTAAATCTTCATTATCTTTGCAATCCTCATCTGTGATGGGATTGGCAGTAGGGTCTTCTATATGTCTATAGAATATGCCTATGACGGGATCATTCTTTTGACTAGTAATCAGGTCATCACTAGGAGCTTCTTGACTCCATTGCATGACGTTTAAGTCGGCATTATCTCTAGCCTGTCGTCTAGTTATGGCTTCAACATGAATTGAACCCATAAGATCATCAATGTTTAGGGTTTCACCATTGATGGCAGCTTGTTTTGCCAGTGAATCGGCTAAGTCATTACCATCCTTATCAATATCTTCTATTTTAGAATGGCCTTTGGTTTTCTTCCAATATATGGATAAACCATTTTCCTTAACCAGTTCATCGATTTTACAAAACAATTTCCCATGTTTAACAGGTTTGTTATTGCTTTTCAGCATTTGGTTACGTTTCCAGCTAGGCAGATATTCGACGAAACTGTTGCGAACATAGTTGGAATCAGTTATAATAACAAATTCTTTGATACCATATTCTATTGCCATTTGAATGGTCTTATATACTGCACAGAGTTCGGCTATCTGACTGCTTTTGGGACCAATATTGTATCCTATAGATACATTAGGATAATCACCTGTCCAGGCGATTCCGATACCTGCAACTAACTTCCGTTCAGCACCAACGACGTGGTGATATGAACAACCATCAATGTATACCCACGGTAGTGGTCGACAGTATTCCTCGTCATAAACTTTATAAGGAGATAGCAATTGCTCTTCTAGGAAGTCATCTCCGGTGTCATTATCATCCAGAGATGGGGCAGTACAGTCATGCAATTCTGCTAAACCTTGGGCAACTGGGCTTCTCTTATTATGTTTATAACGGACTTCTAACGGCCATCCCTGTAAGGATAGAGTCCATGCAGTAATCCGACTGTTAGAGAGATTACCGTCTCTAATTCTTTCACTCTGCAGATACTGTAGAGGTTGGTGAGCTGTTTCTACAATTATTTTCTCACCTTGGATATAGCTACGAAAATTTTGTAGTGCCCATACAGTCGACAATAACGCCTTCTCACACGTGTTGAATTTAACTTCAACAGGTGATAAAGTCTTGCTAGCATATGCAATAACTTTGTTTAAACTGTCCTGTTTCTGATACAGAACAGCACTTATGCTTAAATCGGTATATCCTGTCTCCAGATAGAAAGGTTTACCCCCCTCTGGGTATTCTAAACAGGGTGCCTGAGTGAGCTTCCTCCTCAGTTCACTTACCGCTTGGTCCTGAGGCTTCCCCCAGTTCCAGGTAGTTTCCTTTTTAAGCAGGTGTAAGAGTGGCTTTGTTATTTCTGCATAGTTATCTATAAACTTACGGGAGTAGTTAGTCATACCAAGGAACGATCTTAATTCCCTGATGTTTGAAGGTGTTTTAGCCTTTAGTACGGCTTCAACCTTCTTCCTCTGGGGATTTAATCCTTCAGAAGTTACCTCATGTCCGAGGAAATTGACATGGGTGCGACACCATTGCGCCTTTTGTAAAGACAGTTTAATCCCTGCCTCCCTTAACTGAGTGAGAACATGTCTAATCTCTAAGATATGGTTATCAAAGGAGGTGCTTTTCAGCAAGACATCGTCGACATATGATAACGTTCCTCTCTCGAGTGCGTCAGGCATAGCTTTATGCATGAACACAGCGAATTCATGACCAGAGTTTATATAACCGAAAGGCATACGGGTCCAGGTATACTGCTGCTTTCCAAATGTGAAGGCCAATTTGTATTGGTCTTCATTATGGACTGGTACAGTCCAATATCCCTGCGCACAGTCAATGGCAGTGAATATTTTGGATCCCTGCATTTGTACCAAACATTGGTCTATGTATGGTGTTGGCCAACCAGACATATAGACGCGTTTATTTAGCTGTCGTAAGTCAGCGCATAAACGCCATTGTCCATTAGGTTTCAGAATCCCCAAGATCGGATTATTATACGAACTGTGCACTGGACGTATAATGCCCCTTTCCTTTAAATTCTGAATGATGTCTTGTAGACCATCATATGACGCTAATGGGAGTCTATATTGTTTGATAAATACAGGTGGTAAGTTTGGATCAGTTTGTATTCTGGCTACGTGGAGGTTAGTTAACCCACAGTCGTAGGAATCTTTGGCAAAAATATCTTGGAATTCCAAAAGGATTTCCTTTAGCTGTTGCCGCTCAGCATCGTTGGAGCAACCGTCAGCTAAAGATATTTGCTCTTCTAGCCTTTCCTGAAATCCTGGAAAGATTTCAGGCTGGCCTATCTCATAAGCTTCTTCAAGCCTAGAAGTTAGGTCAGTTCGGTGTTGACTTACCTTTTCTCTTTGGTCGTGATACTCTTGTGATTCCTGCTCATTGAGCGGATGATCGAAGGTGATAGATGCTTCTTCGATTTTACACGAGCCTTCTTCAACATTGAAGGGATACACAGATAGGATAGTGAATAATCCTTCTGGGGAGGAATGGAATATTTGATCGACAATTTCGTCCTCAGTTAAGTATTCTTCAGGGATGAGGCCTATAATTTGGTTTTGGAAACCAAATGTATAGTACTCAGCATCCAATACTAGACCTAATAATGTTCCTTTTGGTAAAGTAACACTATTGGGTGTAACATTGTTGACAATGATATAGGTGGGATTCTTACCAATACTTACCATTGGTGTATGTATTACCACCATCCCTAATTGTTGTATCCTGTTGGATAAACAGATTAGGGCATCAGAGTTTTCTAATCTCTGACCCTTCTTGACCTGTAGGGGTAAAAGAAAATTACTTGTCCCCTGTGGAATGGTTATGTCATCAGGAACTTGGATACTTACCGCATATGGGAGTATTTGTCCTGATTTCAGGGCGTTTTCCTCGTGTAGGTATCCACAAGGATTACCTTTTAACCTTGTCCACAAGTTGGAATTAATCAGGTCAAGGTGTATGGCAAAGCGATGTATGACATCATTGCCAACGTAAACCTGATAGCGAGGTTCGTCTATCACTAGGAATAAATGTTTAACGGTCTTATTTCCGATGGAAATAGATAGTAAACATTTTGCTATCACATTGTGACTCTCTGATTCGCCATCCAGATTCTGGATCCACCTGTCATGTGGGGAAGCATACCTGATCATTTTAGGATTAGCGATCTGCTTTAACAGACTTCTGCTAATATAGCTGTTCTCACTCTGTAAGTCCAGCTTTGCATTCCTACTTCTTCCTAAGTCATGTATTTGAATAGGAAAGAATAAGTTGTTATTAACCCTTTCAATTCTGGCAAGGAATTGAGCATGACCTGCCAGATCTACAGATTCAACATAGTCCCTGTGGAGAGAAATGGTTAAAACATCACCTTCCAGAGAGACATTCTGGATCCTCTCTGGAGCAATTCTTATGGAATGCTCATCTACAGGTGCGATTGCATCATTCACCTGCAGGATAGTCACGTCAGGTGACTGACTATTTCTAAAATGTACCTCAATTGAGTCAGGTCTTTCTTCTATCACATGGCAGTTACGATCAGATTGAACATGTGATTTCTCATAGGTTATGGGAACCTTAGCTTGTGACCATACAATTCCATTTACACAGTCAATAATTGTGTTAAGTCTTCTTAGTATGTCTATACCCAGAATCAGTCGGTCATAGGGGAGATCTACCACTATCACCGGGTGTCTAAAGGTTTTGTTACCTATTTTAAACTTTAACCATGTATTGCCAATAACATGAAGGGCATTTCCTCCTACACTCAACAGAGCATTGGGGAAATCTCTTAGCTTCGGCTTATCCGTTGCTAAGTCCATTACCTGCTGGAAGTAGGTATTGGATAAGATAGTGGCTTGTGAACCAGTATCTATTAACCCTTTCAAAGGCTGGGGTAGCGAATCTTGTATTTCTACAGACATGTAGTACCTTCCTTCATGTTCTTCTAATTCACATAAGAAGTTAGAATGTGTCAACATATCACTCGTTTTCCATACATTACCGGTCACAGCAGTAGTTTCTACCTGTACTGAGGAATGCTCAGTCTTACCCACAGGCCCATCCTTTTTAGGAATATCTTGAACTGTCAAGCGGGAACTAGTGGTCGGCATTTCATCAGTTAACCCTTTCAGGTCTGGATCCTGGAAACTAGTGGCTGCTGGGGCTACTTTAGCCTTTGGCTGAAATGAAAAAACAGAGGAACACGTTGCGCCTCCTTCACCCGGAAGTGAAGTGACGGGATAGGCAATAGGTTTCCTAACACAGCTATTGTTTGTTTGACTGTTAGTACTTGGAAAGGAAACAGGGTTAGGTATTACATCTACTGATAACCTAGCCTGTTTAGTCACAGTGGCTATTATTGCTGCGGCACCTGTGGTTGTTGCTGCGGTTGCACAGGTAGTTCTGCAATTGGAGCTATCCCTAAAAAAGGATTGAGAGCAAAGACTTGGTTAATCTTTGTCATTTCCTCCATTAATTTGCCCATCTGGTCTGTCAATTGACCAACCTGACGACGCAAATTATTTCCCCCATTGCCGTTTTGTCTTTGCCCATTAGAATTTGGCTGGGATGGCTGAGACTGTTGGGAGTTATTGGAAGCAGATTGGTTATTTCTGTTTCCATATCTCCTATTTCCCTGAGGATTCCTTCTCCATTGGGAATTGCCTTGGTTCTTATTAACCCAGGGGCGTTTATTCCCATTGGCATTGGATTTTTCAGAGTTATTAGAGGAGTTTGCAGAATTGCTTCCTGCGTTTTCCTGTTTCTGAGGTTTTGGTGTTTTCAAAACCTCGGAATAGGTCCTCTTTTTCTGTTGGGTTTCTAAACCTAACTGATTTTAGTCTCTGACACCATTTTATCACCAGGTTTCTTAACCTTTGGCTGATTTTCGTCATGTGCATGGTGTATAGTGTACAACTTCATGCACTGACTGACTAGCCATTCTAATGGCAACTTACAATCGTAATCTCTTGCGAGATTCATTTGTATGTTTACCGGCATGGCATGAAAATACAGATCTTTGAAGTCTGTGCTTTCATACCTGGGTTTTCTTTGGGCCACGGAGTATGCATTTTTAAGAATTATTAAAAATTCTCTGGGGCTTTGATCTGGACGGCACTTTAAGTTATAAAGCGCCTCTTTGCAGAGGCAATGGTTTTATACTTACCATATTCCATGATTATTTCATATTTCATCTTGGACCAGGACATTAACTGTATAGCTTGAAGACTTTCTAGATAAACACGACACATTAAATCAAAGGTCCATGTAATGAACCATTTCTTATGAATGTCATCATACATACCCAATGAATTCATTGCTCTATCATAATTTTCCAGATGTTCAGATATGTTTCCTGAACCTCTAGAAAATTGTGGGACAGTCTCTCTAAGGAATTTGATGACCTTTGGTGTTTCATAAACAGGCGTCGTTGATTTACGACCTCTGTTTCTGTGTTTGGGTAAACGTCTATGCGATCTGTCTGCTGAAGAGGAATTAGACCCGTACAACAGTGCAGATGGCATATCAGTTACATGGCCTTCAGAGTGGACAGTGCAATCACTTTCACTCCCATCACTCTGAGCTTCTTGTTCACTGTCACAATTCTGATCAGCATCAGAATTCTGCCAGTGTACAGAACCATGTCTGTTTTCATTCCTATCACCTTGAATCTGATTCCTTCTGTCAAGCTTGGCCAGGACAGTCTTTTCAAACTGTTCTGCCCAAGATTGCCAAGAACCTACAGGTGTTTTCTCAGAATTACTCACCTCTTTTCTTAGAGACTGTTTTATGAAAACCTGGTCTGGTGTGTGAATATCAGGGAATTGAGAAGAATCACTTGGGTCTTTTCCCAGTAATTCTTCACTTCCCTTTTGATATTCATCTAGCTGCATCTGTATCTGTTTTATCTGTTGATCATAATCATCCACCATTTTGCTCATTCTTTCCAGTTTATTAAAAAGGTCAGAGTTTAGAGTCCGAAGGAGATTATTTTCATCAGACAAAGTTTTGAACCTTCCTTGTTCGAGCACCAGGTCTTTCTGACACTCGTCCAATTTACGTTCTATCTCATTATGCTTTTTTAACATAATAGAATAACCCAATATGAAAAACGGGCATGATTTGGTAACAGATCGCATTGTAGACTCTTCATCTATATGGCTAAGATATTTAACCATAGGTGAATCAGCCGATCTATCATGAATTGAATCATCAACCTGTTTTTTTTATTTGGAGTATCCACTCTGGATAATCAACTTTAATATTTAGATACTGATATATGATGCTTAAGGGAAAACCTTGCATTTCCGCTAACTTCTTCCCATTCTCTGATTGAGATGAAGCGCTAGATTCAGCCATATTTCTATACAGTGATTTAATCTCAATACAAAACTCTTTTCTATATCAAGATTAAATTGCATGAATTACACCAATATTATTATTATATATGAAATACAATTTCAACTTAAACGATCTCAGCACCGTGCCTCCAATATGTGGGGATATTTATGGGATAATAATAGTAACAGTGAGAATTGCCCACTATTTCAATTCTCAGATCCCAAAGAACGTTTATCGTGTTAAGTGGAATGTATTTCATATAATAATATCACAATGTATAAAAATAGATTTTATTTATGATAACCAATAATTAATAATAACATGTAACATGCATGACAATAATCAATGAATATTCAGTATAAATTGGTATGCAATACAAAGAAATGGGTATTACGTTACAATGGCTATTAACTCATTATCTGTCAAGACTTCTACGATTTATGAGGTATCCTTAACACAGGCTGAAAGTGAAACTTTTCACACAGAGAACAGAATTCCTCAGAGTGCAGCGTAAGGTCGTAAAGTTTAGCAGACAGTTAGAATAACCCTTTCAATGCTGGCTAGATCTCCTAGGTAGTTAAGATCTATTCTTATTTAATTTTTAAATAAAATAACATTTAAACCAGTTTAAATTCATTTTCTTAAAATCATCCAATAAGATAATTTACTACATTATATAAGCAGATTTTTAATTTGTCTAAAAGATATCTATCTTAATTTAGAGCAAATCAATACACCTGGATAAAAACAGCGGTATGCTAACACGTGATAATATCACATCAATATATAATTATTCTTAATTCCACCTGCAGAATGGAATGTTTATAACTATATATTCTTAGTTAACTAAGATTTCTTAATATGGAAATCTGACCGTGCTTTATCCAGTCATATATAATGCTATTAATACATTTTAATTAATTTAATTTAATTAAATGAAACCAGTATAATTACCAGTTGAGTAGATATTTCATCCGATTGGTAGTCTCTCTGCATGGAGGTGTTGGTTAGAAAGTCAGTAAATTCTAAGTGTTAGAGTTTTAGGAGTAGAGTGTTAGTCTCAGATGTTATCTGAGTTGGAATCCCCAAACTTCCAATTCCTCTCTCCTCTCCTTTGCATCTCTTGCATCTGCCTCCTCTCTCGTATCCCTCTATCTTCCCTTTGTCTTAACTTTTAAAGGGCCAGACTCTCTGTACGTCATCAGTTGATAACCCAATAGAAGCACTAGAGGTGTGGTTATCTTCCAGATCGCAAATTAGTTATTTGGTCTGTAGAGGGCAGTCTTGTCCCACTAAACATACCTATCCAGGAAAGAGTTAACTTTTCCTGGTGGCTATTTTGACGTCATTTTGGCCTATCTAGATAGTGGCTATAACTTACGTATCCTTCAAAGATCAAAGGGGTTCTTAAATTTTGTCCAGACTATGTGTCTGCAAATCTGCTATAATTTCTGATATGACAGATCATGAACTAAGTTTACCCTTTTCCATACAATGGTACCTTATATGTATAGACAGTTAAATATTAAATTATTTAATCTTCTCTGTCACAATTGTCTGGGTTTAAATTTGATTATATTCCTCTTATCACTTGTTTATACTATGCATTCCTTAGCTCTGGCAAAGAGGCCAGTCTTACAGAAAGAAATCTAGTGTCTTCTTTGTTAATTTGAAATAACAAAATGGAGTCTGGTCTGTTCAGAGTGACTCAGAATATACACTTTTAGTTTCTATCATAGCACAAAATGTCTGCCGATATAAATACTCTGACAATCTGTGCTTTCCCAAGGTATACTATGGGTCTACCCAACTTGTCCTTCAATCCTCTGTGTTCTGCAGTGGAGGAACCGAAGGTAGCACGACTAGTGGTAGGAAGGTTAGGATCGACTGGGCACAAGTTGGTGGAGTGTGAGATGGAGGCGCACAGGGCACAGGATGGAGGTTTTTGGCCAGCGAAATGGCGGCAAAAAAGTTCTGTATCCAGGTTACTCCAGTTGGTATGAGTGTTAAATTGAGTTAGGGATGCTGCCGCCTTGGCCGAAAAGGATTTATGATAATCATAGAAGGAAAAACCCCCATACTTATGCCCTAGGTCCACCAACTTGTGCATGTACAAGTCCAATTCCTCCCTACGGTGCGGGGATGTGGAACAGATTACGTCACGGTAGAGGCCGAAGGCAAGGACGAATTCAGGTATGGTGAGTTTCCGGTTGAGCCTGGGATCTCTGGCTTTTAGCACAACCGAAAGATCACCGTAGCAGTATGCCTTGTTTTCCACTACATCTTGTGATGCGATCAGCAGAGATACAAGGTTTATGTCCTTGCCTTCTAGAATGTCTTTGTGTATTGTCGGTGGTACAAAATGTGCAGGTGTGATGATGTGGGTGGATGTGCTTGGTATAGGGTTTAAGGGAGTGTCATTACCGTGAGGGAGGAGAGACGAAGTGAGGATTGGTATGGGTGAGGTGACTGTCGTCATCTGCGGGGTTTCTAGCTTATCCAGCCTAGCGCTGATCGTGGTAATTGAGGCCAAGAGGGATGACATCAGACCCTTGATCTCGTTGTAGTTTTCCGAATGCAGAACTACTCCTGGTTGGGGAGTACACGTGTTAGATATGAAAAGTTTGTATAGTTCGGCTTTGCGGGCTGTAGCTGGAAACGGGACCCCCATGCGACGTAATTCGGCTGCGAGCTTGGGGATGGTCCATGACCTGAGAGTGTATGGGCTGGCTGATTCTAGGTTTTCGGTGGGTGTGCTTGGGCCCGCCGGGGTTGCCGGTCTGGTTGGGGTTTCAGGTATGGTCAGCTCTTCTTCTTGGTCATGGGATTGAGACATACTAAAAATTGAAAACAGGGTAAGAGACGGCGTTTGATAATGAGCGAAGTTGCCTGAGTCAACTGGTGCTAGCTATGCCCATAGGCGAAACATTAACTATTCTATGAGGAAGGTGAGGCCCTATTAGTGCCAAGTGGCGAGAGAGGCTCTATCTATGCGGAGGGCCGGTTGGACGGGGACCACTTTAATGATGTGGCGGGAACGTTGGCCTCTCGGTGACTGTAACAAGAAAAAGGATTAAATTGGCTGTGACATACTAAAAATTGAAAACAGAGTAAGAGACGGAGTTTGATAATGAGCGAAGTTGCCTGAGTCAACTGGTGCTAGCTATGCCCATAGGCGAAACATTAACTATTCTATGAGGAAGGTGAGGCCCTACTAGTGCCATGGAGGTTTTTGGCCAGCGAAATGGCGGCAAAAAAGTTCTGTATCCAGGTTACTCCAGTTGGTATGAGTGTTAAATTGAGTTAGGGATGCTGCCGCCTTGGCCGAAAAGGATTTATGATAATCATAGAAGGAAAAACCCCCATACTTATGCCCTAGGTCCACCAACTTGTGCATGTACAAGTCCAATTCCTCCCTACGGTGCGGGGATGTGGAACAGATTACGTCACGGTAGAGGCCGAAGGCAAGGACGAATTCAGGTATGGTGAGTTTCCGGTTGAGCCTGGGATCTCTGGCTTTTAGCACAACCGAAAGATCACCGTAGCAGTATGCCTTGTTTTCCACTACATCTTGTGATGCGATCAGCAGAGATACAAGGTTTATGTCCTTGCCTTCTAGAATGTCTTTGCGTATTGTCGGTGGTACAAAATGTGCAGGTGTGATGATGTGGGTGGATGTGCTTGGTATAGGGTTTAAGGGAGTGTCATTACCGTGAGGGAGGAGAGACGAAGTGAGGGTGAGTCTCTTTTATTCCAATCCACAAACATAGTACAGCCCACAGGGCGTTACAAAACAACCAATCAATCCGTACAATACACCCAGACACTCCCACACAAAATCCTCCACTAGTAGGTGAGGCCCTACTAGTGCCAAGTGGCGAGAGAGGCTCTATCTATGCGGAGGGCCGGTTGGACGGGGACCACTTTAATGATGTGGCGGGAACGTTGGCCTCTCGGTGACTGTAACAAGAAAAAGGATTAAATTGGCTGTGACATACTAAAAATTGAAAGCAGGGTAAGAGACGGAGTTTGATAATGAGCGAAGTTGCCTGAGTCAACTGGTGCTAGCTATGCCCATAGGCGAAACATTAACTATTCTATGAGGAAGTTGAGGCCCTACTAGTGCCAAGTGGCGAGAGAGGCTCTATCTATGCGGAGGGCCGGTTGGACGGGGACCACTTTAATGATGTGGCGGGAACGTTGGCCTCTCGGTGACTGTAACAAGAAAAAGGATTAAATTGGCTGTGACTGGTGAGGCCCTAACTGGTAACCAAGGTTGGTTTTCGTGAGGCTCTATCTATGCGTTGGGCCGAGGGGCGTATACCTCCGATGAGGATGGGTGTTGGCCTCCAGGAACCGTTTTAATTTACAATATGTTAGCTAGGGGCCGTACTCTAAAATCACCAGTTGACCGCCCTGTTTTTTGTTTTGTTTTTTGAGTCGGGGGGAGTAATAGTAGTGCGACCGTACCTATTTGTTTGATGTACGAGTTTCGACGTAGAATTTGGAGGATATTTTATTTTGGAGTCTGTGGAATAAAACAGGTGGTTAAGGGCGGCTAAACTGGTTTGGAACGTGAACGTAAAATAAAATATGTATATAATTTTTTTTTTATTTTTTTTTTTATTTATTTATTTTTTACCTGGTGATGCTGTAAATAATGGTGCTGTCTAGATGATAGCTTGAACGCCAGTTGGGGTAATAATCTGAGGAAAAGCTAAAGTTATCTCTTGTATCCCCTTAGATATATATACAGGCTTAAGGACAAAGTGAAGCGTAAATTATAAATCTAATACCTGTAGTAGGCTAGGGATGGGTGTCCGACGATAGCTCCAAGTATCACGGGAGGTGTTGAAAATGGATTTGAATGAACCAGAAATGAATCCTGAGGAGATGGGCGTAAGGAGTTAAGTAATGAACCTCATATGAACAACATGGCAATGGACAGGACAACCTCTTGTATGGGGTAGATTATTCCTTACCGTATGATCAAAGACGGAGTGTGTCTTTGACAGGTATATATCTGAGGAGGTTCAGGTGTTGCCGATAGACTGGGTAAGGTTTTAGAAAATACCTGTATAGGTGACAGGTAACGAATATAAGCATAGGTAATGTTGGAAAATAAAACATGAGTGACAGATTATTATGGTATATTAAGCGTATTGTCGTTTTTTTTTGTTTGTTTTTTGTGCAAGGGAGAAAGGAAAAGCGAGAGAAATAGGATCAGACACTATTTAAAAGCATAACATTGTGTAACAATATGTATTGCCGTCAGGGGTCGTTCTGAGCAGCCGATGTGTATCAGAAAACATAAACATATAACATTTCCAAGTGCTGATGTATATATACATATATTTTTTATTTTTTTTTCCCCACCAGGGGGTGTCGTGAGCAGCCATGCGTATTGTTAGTATAGAAAAAATTTGTAAGTTCAGCCGGGTGGCCAGTTTACCGACCAGCGTTGGAGGGTAAGTGCCAGGGGGAGAATGTGCCTGTGGAGTGCGGTACCGAACGAAGCCCAGAGCGGTAAGGTAAGTATGAATGACAGTCCTTAGTGAACAGGTGTGTAAAGTGTGAATGGACGCCAGGCGTCTGGCTGAGAGTGGTGTGGATGAGACTCACGGTTCTGGGACCCTGGAGTAGGTAAGTATGCCTGTTCCTGAAACCGCCGTGGGTATGGCTGAGGAGGATGGGAGTTCGCCGGAACCCCGATAGTAAGCCGGGCTGGAGCTCTTGATGCCGGGCACGGAGACCGCCGGGCTTGTACCGAACAGGGTTAGCAGGGAGCACTTAGACTGGAGCGGACCACGTGGGAGCAATATCCCAGTGAGTTTGAACCGGAAGTTCAAAGGTTCTGAATGAACCCAGCGATTCCAGTGTAGATTTGGCTGGGGCCTGAGCTTTTATAGCCGGGTAACCCCTCCCACAATTCCAGGCTATGCCTTACTATATATATATATATATTAATTTTCTACTATCTTTATTTTTTTTTTAAATTGTACATTTGAAACAAAAGGTTACATAGAAGTACAAGGTAACAATTAGTGATGTGATTATAACATGCACTTACACTTCATGTATAACAACATATTGTTAATGTATTTGTAAGTTATTTGGGTTCAGTGAATAGGTAAACTATTGGTTGACATGCTGGTTAGGAGTGAAGAGAGTAAGGAAAGAGGGTAATAGAGGGGAAAAAAGAGTTGGGAGGCAGCTGGGTTAGGTGGGTAAGGTGTGGGTATGGATGGGTGGTGTGGGGTGATGTGAAGGACATTTCTTAACTATATCACCAAAGTCTGGCAGAATTACTGATTCTTGGTATTGAGATAAAATTGCCATGCCCACCATATACCTCCTCATACTTATAAGTACAACCCTTAAGCATGGCAGTGCAAACCTTCATCTGAAGGATTTCCTTTACTCTACCAGGCCAACCTTGAAACATTGATGGCCACAGCCAGATGGCAGAGATCAGAGAGTGTGTTGCCATCAAAAAGTGTCTTGACAATATTTTCTTGTTTTTAAATAAAAGTAAATTTGGAGCCGTTTAAGAGCATGTCTGCTGGGTGAAATGCCACCTCTCTTCTGCTACAACAGTCATTACATGGTATACCTTCCTCCAGTAGGGTGATACAGTTGAGCATTCTCAGAAAATATGCAATAGCAATCCACCCACCAACCAGCATCTTTAGCACCTTTCGATTCTTACGCATTATGCAATGTAGTTGATCTCTTGACATTCAGAGTCAATATCAACATCTTTGACCAGTCCTGGTCAGTGAATGTCATTTGCAGGGCGTTTTACCAGTACGGCTTAAACATAAAGGGACACTGTAGGCACACAGACAACTTCTGCCCATTGGAGTGGTTTGGGTGCCTTACAGGGTTAATCCAACCTCCAGTTGCTGTCTCTCAGACAACCACTAGATGGTGCTTCTGTGATCTTAGTGCATGAAAAGTGTTTTAAATGACGTCCGACATTGCACGCTTTGCATGAGGACGTTGAGCGTTGCCGGGATCCCCATAGGAAAGCATTGAATAATGCGCATTAGGTCTTCCCCGCCGGCAGGTTAGTGAAGGGGTTACGCACCCATTCAGTGCTGGGGCAGGGGGCCTTGACAGAAGGGGAAGCTGCACTATAGTTTCCCTTTAAACGGGGCAGGCTGATCTGTCAGAAGTAGAGGGTAGAAATGCTACGGTAAAACAGTTCTGCACATGAACGTAACTCCTCCAGTGATGTGAGTTGCCTGTGTATGGTTTTCTGATAAAAAAACTGAGGTGTAAACGTGTTTGAGTTGATGAATTTGAATCTCTCGAGAGTCGTGGGTTGCCTGTCTTGTAGTAACTCTGGCAAAGGAATCAAGGCACTACCCCAACATAGGGTTGTGATGTAAAGTTCTAGGCCTTTTCGAGATACAAAAAAGGCTCGTCATTTAAGTTCAACAGGGAATGCCAGGTTACCGTCACTGGGTACATTGGCCCATACAGTGTTACACTTTCAATGTCGCCCCCCAAAAAATAATAAAAAAATAAAGGTTGTGTAGCTATTAATTGTCCAGTTGCCCAACGACTCCACCACTGGCAGGAATTAGTCCCTTTGCTATTACTCTCTCTCAGTGCATGCTAGATAGTTTGTGAGCTAGTGTTATGCCCTTCTACAACTTGAACTTAGTGCATTGCCTGACTGGGGTGAATGAGGTGGTCTTTAGCCTCAGCTTGCCTCCCTTTTACATGTAGCAGATTAGAGCAGAATTTGAAGAGCTGAACAATGCATACTGGAAAAATATCAGTACCGTCTGGAATAATTAGAGCAACCTAGGCAATAGAATAATTTTTTGGGAGATAATGCAACCGAACAATGAAAAGTGCAGGATAGTAGGGGCTTTTACATCTGCCTGGAAACAGGTCAGCATTGGATAAATAAATAAATAGATATAGATTTCTCAGGTCCTGAGGGATCCACACTACTAGGCACTTAAATTGCTCCCTATACCACTGGAATTTAAACTGGGTGTTTTTGGTAAATAATCTAGTTTTGTATGCATTTACTGAAATTGAACTTCCTTAACAAATGTTGCTAACTGATCACATGATTGATTAGATTGCTGTTAAATAAGGGTTTACATTGCATATACCCAGGTTTGACAAATAAACATTATTAGTGTAAATGTTGCTGGGTCACCTTGTGGCTGAACAAAGTGCAGCAGTAGTTTAAATTTGTATATGGCTGTGACTGCTTAGTAGTATCCAAGGGGATGGACATTGTTGCCCAAAGAACCATGCATACTTTTTGATATTGTCATTGCAGTGTGCATTTTTTCATTGAAATATGATGGAAAATATGTATGCAGTGGCTATTAATAAATGTTGACCACACATCTTGGATTGGATTGTTTCTGTAGAAAGCTGAAAAACGAGAGATTACAGCATATGTGAAACAGAAAGCACTCAACGCACACCTATCACTTATTTTGTCAGTTATTTTAACTTATTTTAATACTGTCCTATAGAATATATTTTTTAAAACTGTTTTCCATAACTCTTTTGGTAAACATTCTTATACATGTCATTTTGAGACCTGATGTATACAGTCCACTGGGCTAAATGTGAACTTCTCGGGTCAGAAAAATAATTTTTGCACGTTCCAATTGATTGGACATCTGCTGAGCTGAAACATGTAGAGGAGACGGTACTGCCGATACAAGCAATCCCGGAGTATAAACAGTGAGCATTGTAACACATCTCCCAGCCTTCTTATCCCAGACAAGCATCCTAATCCCCAGGGCTTCTCTGCTAGTCAGAGATAACTCTCTTCAACAAGAATAATTGTGGGGAGTTCAATATGATGTTTACTGTATATTTTCTCCCTCTCTGTCCCCAAAGGAAATGAACCGATTTGGTATAAAGTATATATTTTTCTTTGAGAAAGCAGAGGTTGCATTTAAATGAGATCCTGTAACAAGGCATTTCAGCATTGTTATTATTGGTAAACAACTGTACTGCTGACAGATTAATCATTGTATCCTTGTAAGAAAATGAGGACCACATCACGTAGGGGTAGGGGTAAGATCACAGATAAAATGTAAAGCAATATGATTTCACACCTTGAATTACATATGAGCTAAAAGGTGCATGAAATCAAATCACTGGTTCAGTAGTATTAAATAGTCATTTTTGCATACCAAGCCAACAGTATCATAAAATAAAGAAACTGGTAAGTAGAAATATTGTAAGTTTACATAATGCATCCAAAAGACCCTAGCTTACATCTTCATGCTGTTCTCTTATCTTAATTTACACAAAGCAAATACTGTATCGGCGTATAACACGCACCGGCGTATAACACGCACCTCATTTTAAGAGGAAAATTTCAGGAAAAAAAAACTTAAAGGACCACTATAGTGCCAGGAAAACATACTCGTTTTCCTGGCACTATAGTGCCCTGAGGGTGCCCCCACCCTCAGGGACCCCCTCCCGCCCGGCTCTGGAGAGAGGAAGGGGTTAAACACTTACCTTTCTCCAGCGCCGGGCGGGGAGCTGTACTCCTCCTCTCCTCCTTGCTCGCGACGTCATCGGCAGGAGCCGCGCGCGCATTCAGCCGGTCGCATAGGAAAGCATTTACAATGCTTTACTATGGACGCTTGCGTGCTCTCACTGTGATTTTCACAGTGAGAAGCACGCAAGCGCCTCTAGCGGCTGTCAATGAGACAGCCACTAGAGGCTCTGGAGGCTGGATTAACTCTCAGTATAAACATAGCAGTTTCTCTGAAACTGCTATGTTTATAAAAAAAAAGGGTTAATCCTAGAGGGACCTGGCACCCAGACCACTTCATAAAGTGGAAGTGGTCTGGGTGCCTAGAGTGGTCCTTTAAATTTCAAATAAAGAACTTCTTTTCCCCTTCCCCCTCTTACCCCCTTCTTACTCCCCCTCCCCCTCTTCTTACCCCCCTTTCTTACTCCCCCCTCCCCCTCTTCTTACTCCCCCTCCCCTTCTTACCCCTTCCCCCTTTCTTACTCCCCCCTCTTCTTACCTCCCTCCCCCTTTCTTACTCCCCCTCTTTACCCCCCCTCTTCTTCTTGCCTCCCTCCCCCCTTTCTTACTCCTCCCTCCCCTCTCTCTTACTCCCCACTCCGCCTTCTTACTCCCCCCTCCCCCTCTATTCACCCCCTTCTTACCCCCCTCCCCTGTAGCGTGCCGAGCCGCTCTGCTGTCCGCGGTGCCCGGCCGGAGTGATAGGAAGGTGCACGCTCAGCGTGCACCTTCATCAGTATCGACGGTTACAGGAAACAAAACTCCTGTTCAGCGTGGAAACCCACGCGGACAGCAGTCGCATTTCATTGCGCTACAGGGGAGGTGAGTACCAACTGCAGCCGCCTGAGCGCTCTTGACAGAGCGCTCAGGCGGCTGCAGTATTTAAAGGGCCGGCGTATAACACGCACCCACAATTTGCTCCCTATTTTCAGGGAGAAAAAGTGCGTGTTATAAATACGACCACTCTGATATGTACGTTGTGAGCAAGTCCACTTAAAAGGAACACTCTGAGTACCATAGCCACGACTGCATGCTCTAGTGGCTATAATGCCAGGAATGCACTGGGGTGCCCCTCTCCCCATTTTAAATATTCAAACAGTTTTGTAACTGTTTGACTTCTTAACTAGGGAGTGCCATGTGTTGCTCCCTGCTTCCTCTGTAGCCTCCACCCAGCCTTATTTGAACTGATATAGCTCACCCAATGTGCTAGCCTTGCACTGCAGGGCTTCGATCACGAGAGCTATTTAACTGAGCAGAGTTAACTTTCTGCCCACACCAGGAAGTCCCAGGTATCAATCGATCCCCCCAATGTTAGTTGATGCCATTTTTTAGTGACTCCAGATTGACAAATGAGCTGTATGCAGCGCTGAAGGTCAACACGGCTTGCAGCTCTTTCATTGAGAACTAGGACTGAACTATCGTACCCAGCAGTGGTAAATCTGGGCTGGCAGGTTTTCAAGGGGAGATGCCCTGGGTCTCAACAGATCCTGGCAGTGTCTCCCAGCATGGCCCAATGTAATTTGTTATCAGTGCTGAACTTTATCAGCTGCTTAGCAGCAATCACAATGTAATCTGCTTGCATGATTTTTAGCATTACATGGATCACGGAACGCTTTCTACTGCTTTAACTAGGAAACCCTTCTGCTGATATCAGTACTGATATTAGCAGAGGGTTTCCTTAAGTGTAGGGTTGGGTTAGGATTTGTGGAGGGCTAGTGTTAGAGTACGATGAAAGATAATGCTGGGTTAGGGACAGAGTAGGGGTAGGGTTATGGCATTTATGTGGTTAGATTTAATGTAAGCACAGGGCAAGTAGGTGGGTTTGGCACAGTTGCATCCTTGACATGTGAGGCAACAGTTAGGACCGACACTTGAAGCTATTATGAACTCTTCATTTCATTGCACTGGATGTGTGAAAAATGTTATTTAAAAAAAAAAATGTGAAAAAGTGGTGGGTGGGGAGGTTTCTGGTTTCCCCCCTATATTTAACATTTTATTTACACTTAATGTTGTGTTAGGTATACATAATATACAGATAGGATGTTAAAGGGACACTATAGTCATCAAACCAACTTTAATTTAACCCCTGGAGTAAACCGCTTTATAAGCATTCCTTGCACTAAGGAACATATAGCGTCGGGATTACAAATATGTATTCATAACACTATAGTGTTAAAACACTTTTTAACCCCTTCCCAACCGTGTCCGACAAAAAAACGTCGGCAATAGGAGTCTATGGAGCTGCCAGCAGGGGGACTGTCTGAGCTGTCAGGCAGTCCCCCAGACACCTATATTTTTATATATATATATATATATATATATATATATATATATATATGATTGCATTATAAGTGTATTTTGAGATAGATATATATATATATATATATATATATAATGTGTGTGTATATTCTAAATATATATTTAGAATATAAACAGCTTACCAAACGTTATTTCGTTCAATGATGCAGTATAGGGTACATGTCAAGGAAAATACAAAAAAATACAATATAGTGCAGATGGTATTTAAAGTGGCAATGCAGTAATTGTAGTGATGTCGTGATGAATTGTACACTCACATTTCAAGGAGCCTGTATATAGAAACATTGGCTCCGTATTGAGGCTTGTGCACTTATTATGGTAGCACCACCCTTCTACTTTGATTTGGAGTAATTCTCAAAGACAAAAAGAGGGAGAGCGGACCAATGTGTAGATTGCGATCATAAAAACACAAATATGTGTTAGTAAATGTGGTGCTCACCTGGTCCTGAGCCTATGGGTCCCGGTCTAGGTATATAGATTCTGTTCCAATTTGAATGGGGATGGCACTACCCCTATGAAGATTCTCTGGAGGCTCCAAAAAGGACTTAAGTGGGATCTTAAGTAAAATAACAAATTTATTGGTGTATAATAAATTTTAAAACAAATGTTTGAAAAAGTCCTCAATAAAAGTCCTTTAAAAAATGGCCAATACGCGTTTCACTCTCAAATAGAGCTTCTTCAGTCAGCTGTAGTGTTGATCCTCCGAATCTTCCATTTTTAAATGTCTTTTGGATCTTCTCCTTTAATGAGCTCAGTGCATTTTGTCCAATCATAATGAAGTTTACATTTTTCTTGTGTGGGGAAATGTGTATGTACAGGGAGTGCAGAATTATTAGGCAAATGAGTATTTTGACCACATCATCCTCTTTATGCATGTTGTCTTACTCCAAGCTGTATAGGCTCGAAAGCCTACTACCAATTAAGCATATAAGGTGATGTGCATCTCTGTAATGAGAAGGGGTGTGGTCTAATGACATCAACACCCTATATCAGGTGTGCATAATTATTAGGCAACTTCCTTTCCTTTGGCAAAATGGGTCAAAAGAAGGACTTGACAGGCTCAGAAAAGTCAAAAATAGTGAGATATCTTGCAGAGGGATGCAGCACTCTTAAAATTGCAAAGCTTCTGAAGCGTGATCATCGAACAATCAAGCGTTTCATTCAAAATAGTCAACAGGGTCGCAAGAAGCGTGTGGAAAAACCAAGGCGCAAAATAACTGCCCATGAACTGAGAAAAGTCAAGCGTGCAGCTGCCACGATGCCACTTGCCACCAGTTTGGCCATATTTCAGAGCTGCAACATCACTGGAGTGCCCAAAAGCACAAGGTATGCAATACTCAGAGACATGGCCAAGGTAAGAAAGGCTGAAAGACGACCACCACTGAACAAGACACACAAGCTGAAACGTCAAGACTGGGCCAAGAAATATCTCAAGACTGATTTTTTCTAAGGTTTTATGGACTGATGAAATGAGAGTGAGTCTTGATGGGCCAGATGGATGGGCCCGTGGCTGGATTGGTAAAGGGCAGAGAGCTCCAGTCCGACTCAGACGCCAGCAAGGTGGAGGTGGAGTACTGGTTTGGGCTGGTATCATCAAAGATGAGCTTGTGGGGCCTTTTCGGGTTGAGGATGGAGTCAAGCTCAACTCCCAGTCCTACTGCCAGTTCCTGGAAGACACCTTCTTCAAGCAGTGGTACAGGAAGAAGTCTGCATCCTTCAAGAAAAACATGATTTTCATGCAGGACAATGCTCCATCACACGCGTCCAAGTACTCCACAGCGTGGCTGGCAAGAAAGGGTATAAAAGAAGAAAATCTAATGACATGGCCTCCTTGTTCACCTGATCTGAACCCCATTGAGAACCTGTGGTCCATCATCAAATGTGAGATTTACAAGGAGGGAAAACAGTACACCTCTCTGAACAGTGTCTGGGAGGCTGTGGTTGCTGCTGCACGCAATGTTGATGGTGAACAGATCAAAACACTGACAGAATCCATGGATGGCAGGCTTTTGAGTGTCCTTGCAAAGAAAGGTGGCTATATTGGTCACTGATTTGTTTTTGTTTTGTTTTTGAATGTCAGAAATGTATATTTGTGAATGGTGAGATGTTATATTGGTTTCACTGGTAATAATAAATAATTGAAATGGGTATATATTTGTTTTTTGTTAAGTTGCCTAATAATTATGCACAGTAATAGTCACCTGCACACACAGATATCCGTGCCGCACATCTCCCATGCGTGCAGGTCAGGGGGAGGGGATTCTGATATAGGAGGGGGTAGTCTGTGGTCATGCCGGCACGTCCCGCCCCTAAGGCATGTCGGCACGGCCGTTAGCTCCTCCCCCTCCAGCTTGATAGACAAGAAGTAAATGTATGGGGGTGTAAAAAATAAAAATGAAACAAAGAATAATACAGCAATAATAATGAACATAATTATGTATCATTGAGCTTATATAATATAAATATAGTTAGTGGTTATTAGAGTGCATAAGTGCTTATAAAGTGATGAGTGTTCTTAAAGTGATAGTAATAAATGGATCCATATTAAGGTGAATATCCTTTTGGATGTATATTGTGCCCAATAGGGATATACATTTATATTCTTTAAGTGGTATTCACAGTTAGTGTTAAATTAAAACACAGATAATGCACCGTTGGATAGAAGGGTAATATATATATATATATAAATATGGTGTATATATAAAATGTATATAACGTGTTTATAATGATGTACATATATATAAATGATGATGGGACCTAATAGATAAAATATATTTAAATAAAATGGCAGAATTCAAAGTCTACATTCAAACCCTGGGGTTTTAAAGTCCCAAGGTTGAATATCCACCTCATCTCACTCTGTCCTAATAACTTGGTAAAGTCCCCTCCTCGCCAGTTGCCCTTAACTTTATGTATACCCATGAATTTAAGTTGTGTGGGGTCACTATTATGTGCTAGGGAAAAATGGTGTGACACACTATGTCCCTCAAACTTTTTCTTAATGTTTCTGGTGTGTTCTTCAATCCTAGTGTGTAGATTCTGTTTGGTGCATCCCACATATTTTAAACCACATGGACACTCCAATAGGTATATTATGTTATTTGAATGGCAGGTTATAAGATCTTTAATGGGGAATTCCTCATTATTATTGAAATTCTTAAAAAAATTTATGTGTCTTTTTTTTATTGTTTGTATTCCTGCACCCTAGGCATGTGCCACATCCATAAAAGCCCTTTCCTTTATCTAGGAAAGTGGTGTTTTTTTGTTTTTTTGATATGATTTTTTACCAAAAATCTATTTAGGTTAGCAGCACCCCTAAACACTATTTTGGGTTTTGCTGGTAAAATTTGAGATAGGGCATGGTCTTGTAGTAGAATGGGCCAATGTTTGTTTAAAATTTTCCTTAGTGCCTTATTATTGTGGCTGAAGTTGCATATAATAGGTAGATTGACTTCTCCTTCGTTTTGTGTTTTATTGTTTTCTTGTAATAAGGTGCTTTGTGGAATTTTTGAGACTTGTGTATAAGTGTCTTTTAGTTTTTCCTTTTCATAGCCCTTATCCAACAAGTCGGTGATTTATTTGTCTGCCTGGTCCTTAAAGTTATCCTCATGCGTACAATTTATTTTGATTCGTATGTGACGTGGGTACACTATTTAGCCATGGGGGAAAATGGCAACTGGAAGTGTGGATAAAACTATTGACGTCCACATCTTTAAAATGGGTTTTGGTTTTTACCTTTTCATTATCTATAAAAATCTCCAAATCTAAAAATGTAACAGTGTGTTTGCTAAAATTGGTTGTTAGAATAATACCCCATTCATTATTGTTTAATTGATTTAAAAAGGTGTGTAGTGTATCCTCTGTGCCTTTCCAAATAAAAAACAGGTCATCTATGTAGTGGCGATAGGTCACCAGGCCCTCCACCCAGCCCTCATTAAGTTGTAAATACTGATGTTCCCAATCTGCCATAAACAGATTGCCGTCCCACACGCCTGCAGATAAAAAGTGTCATCATACCAGAAGTAATTGCTGGTTAAAATTAATTGTATTTATTCCATAATAAAATCAATTTGATCTGGTTCAAATGAATCAGATTGCTCTAAAAAGAATAGTTCTTGTCTACTTTTTCAAATGGTATGTCATGGTGGGGTTAATTTTAATTTCTGGGCTGCCATACCGTCTTAAAGGCAGCCAATCTGGCAAATAGCAATTTACAAAAAACTGAAATTGGCAAATCTTATGCTTGACCCTGTAACTTTCCAAATCACCATAACACCTGTACTTAAAAGGTACTGTTGTACTCGTGAGACATTACTCTACACAAATAGTGTAGAGTGTTTTAGAGCAATAAAATGTATTATACTGATATCAAAGGTGAAATGGCAGTTTATGTGTGGAAAATGCAAAAAAAATATATATATAACCGCTAAATTTGGCAAGGGTTTGTGACAAAAGACTGGACATACCCCATTTTGAATACTGTGGGTTGTCTACTTTTACAAATGGTATGCCATGGTGGGGTTAATTTTCATTCCTGGACTGCCATACGGTCTCAAAGGCAACATAGGCCCAGCAAACCAATCTGGCAAATTTCAATGTTCAAACATGGAAAAGCCCTACATTTGACCCCTGTAAGTTTGCACAAAAAACATAAAACCTGTACATTGGGGGTACTGTTGTACTCAGGAGATGTTGCTGAACACATTTTGGGCTGTTCTTTGTCAGTAACACATAACAGGAACTGAGAATCCATGCCTAAAGTACAATGTGAGAGAAAAATGACTACCTAAAAGTTTGACAAAGAATGGTGGTAGAATTAGTGCATGGAAAGTGTTAAAATAAAATCATTTGAAATATTTTAGGGTGTCTACCTTTCAAAAATATATGGTTTGATGGGGGTCAATTACATTGGCCGGCTTCAAAAATGTCCCAAATAGGACATGGTTGCATGATGACCGGCTGTGAAAATTCCAAGTTGGAAAAGTGGAATGCACACCCTTCAAATAAGGGTCTTTTAGCCCCCAGAGAACCCGACACACCTATACATGGGTGGTATCACTGTACTCAGGAGATGTTGCTGAACACATATTGGGGGGGTGTTCTTTGGCAGTAACCCTTAAAGTTCTCAGTACATGTATTCTTTTTTTTTTTTTTAAATTCTTTATTTTTGAATGTGCATGAGATTACAATACATCCTGCATTGCCACAACAGCAAATGCGAGGATTTGCAGTACATTCAATGATACATGTAGGTTGACATTGAGAACTGTTAGAGACAATACTTTGCATCATTTGAGAGAACAGCACGAAATTTTATATTTAAAGTATGGTAACTAGTTAAAGGACCACTATAGTGCCAGGAAAACATACTCGTTTTCCTGGCACTATAGTGCCCTGAGGGTGCCCCCACCCTCAGGGACCCCCTCCCGCCCGGCTCTGGAAGGGGAAAGGGGTAAAAACTTACCTTTTTCCAGCGCTGGGCGGAGAGCTCTCCTCCTCCTCTCCGCCTCCGTTACGCCCTGCCGGCTGAATGCGCACGCGCGGCAAGAGCTGCGCGCGCATTCAGCCGGTCTCATAGGAAAGCATTTACAATGCTTTCCTATGGACGCTAGCGTGCTCTCACTGTGATTTTCACAGTGAGAAGCACGCAAGCGCCTCTAGTGGCTGTCAATGAGACAGCCACTAGAGGATTAGGGGGAAGGCTTAACCCATTCATAATTATAGCAGTTTCTCTGAAACTGCTATAATTATGAAAAAATGGGTTAACCCTAGAAGGACCTGGCACCCAGACCACTTCATTAAGCTGAAGTGGTCTGGGTGCCTAGAGTGGTCCTTTAAACATAACACTTGTTTGTCTGGGCAGAGAGTGTCTTAGTGACGAGTGACGATTAAGCCTCACAACACTGATGGAGGAAAAACATGAGTGACCAAAGTAATGTAGTGGAGTAATATAGTGGCACATTGTTAAGTTATATATATCCCGCAGGCTAAACAGGCTAGACAGTAAAAGTCTGGAGTGACTAGTGAAGGGAAGTAGCTAAATTTGGTTGTAGACCTGATGATGGCAGTACATGTATTCTTAAATTGCTATGTGTGTCAAAAATCACCAATTATTTTTTTATTTGGCATAGATTGCTGCTAAACTGGTTGCATGAAAAGAGTCAAAATACCCCAAGTTTAATACCTTAGGTTGTCTTCTTTTAAAAAACATATACATGTGAAGGGTTATTCAGGGTTTCCTAGATATCAGTGTTACAATGTAACTTTCGATAAGTTAGAAAAAAATTGGTTTGCAAATTACAAAGTGCTACTTGTACTTATTGCCCTATAACTTGCACCAAAAAAATCTAAGAACATGTGAACATTGGGTATTTCTAAAGTCAGGACAAAATTTAAAAACAATTTAGCACGGGTGTTTTTTGGCGGTTGTAGATCTGTAACAGATTTTGGGGATCAAATTTTTTATCATCATATTTTATATATTTTTTTATAGTAAATTATATAATATGATGAAAATAATGGTATCTTTAGAAAGACCATTTAATGGCAAGAAGAACAGTATATAAAAATTAGGGATCAACCGATTATCGGTTTTACCGATATAATCGGCCGATATTCGGTATTTTCGGCAATATCGGTATCGGCCAATTCAGATACCGATATTGCCGATAATACCTCCTAGGACCGCCAGGCTCATTACAAGCCCGGCGGTCCTGGGGGGGTGGGCAGCAAGCGCTTACTCACCTCCCAGCAGCTCCTCCAGCTCCCCAGTGTAACTCTCGCGAGACCCGCGGCCGTCCGAGCGTTGCCATGGGTTACCATGGCAACGCTCCGCGCGGCACACTGGCCGCGAGAGTTACACTGGGGAGCTGAAGGAGCTGCTGGGAGGTGAGCCAATACCACTGGACCACCAGGAACTGCTATATCCCCCCTCCCTGGCCAGGTATGAAACAGGGAGGAGGGACAACAAAAATAAATAATTAAATATATATATATATATATATATATATATATATAAAAAAGTAATAAAAAATGCCCCGCCTCACACACACACTCCATTATATACACATACACTACACAAACACACTGTGTATATAATGCAGTGTGTGTTTGTATAGTGTGTGTATATAATGCAGTGTTTGTGTAGTGTGTTTATATAATGCACACTACACAAACACACTGCATTATATATACACACTATACAAACACACACTGCATTATATATACACACTACATTATATACACACACTATACAAACACACTGCATTATATACACACACTATACAAGCACACTGCATTATATACACACACTATACAAACACACTGCATTATATACACACACTATACAAGCACACTACATTATATACACACACTATACAAACACACTACACACTGCATTATATACACACACTATACAAACACACTGCATTATATACACACACTATACAAACACACACACTCTGCATTATATACACACACTATACAAACACACACACTCTGCATTATATACACGCACACACTACACAAACACACTGTGTATATAGTGTAGTGTGTGTGCAGTGTGCGTATATAATGCTTGTGTGTGTATATAACGCAGTGTGTGTGTATAATGCAGTGTGTGTGTAGTGTGCGTATATAATGCAGTGTGTTTAGTCTGTGTATATAATTAATGCAGTGTGTGTTTGCATAGTGTGTTTATATAATGCACACAAACACACTGCATTATATACACACACTACACAAACACACACACTTTGCATTTAGTATATACTGCATTCACTTTACGCACACTACCCACACACTACACAAACACTCTGCTTTCATTATATACACACTACACTAATACACACTGCATCCACTACACACTAGACAAATACACACTGCACATACTACACAAACACACACTACACTAACACACACTACACTAACACACACTGCATCCACACACACACACTGCATCCACACACACTGCATCCACACACACACACACTGCATCCACACACACACACTGCATCCATCCACACACACACACTACACAAACACACACTGCATCCACTACACACACTACACAAACACATACAGCTCCCCTGTCTAAACACACTGCATCCACTACGCGTGGCATGTATATTTTGTGCATTTACCTTTAGAAATTGTTTTTATTTTCCAAAATGGTAAATGTACAGAATATCGGCAAATTATATCGGCTTTCGGCCTGAAAGTTCAAAGAATATCGGTATCGGCTCAAAAAAATCAATATCGGTCGATCCCTAATAAAAATGTGTGGGTACAGTAAATGAGTAAGAGAAAAATTACAGCTAAACACAAACACCGCAGCAATGTAAAAACAGCCCTGGTCCTTAACGGTAAGAAAATTGAAAAACAGTCTGGTCAATTAAGGGGTTAAGTAGTCGTCTCACCTTTTGCCCCCTTAAACAGGATAAAAACTCACAACTCAAGTCTGACACACAGTGCCGTGTCCTCTTATATTGCACACTGCTTGTCTGAAATGTTTCACAATGATCTCTTTGGTGATAATACATGAATCCACCTGTGTCCATATAGCAATGCACATTACTGTGTCCAGTAATAAAACAGATCCTGTTCACTGTCTAAAACATGTACTCTTATCAGACTGTAATGCATCTATATCCTCTGATACATGTGCTGTTGATACCGGAGAAACTGACGGAAGCAAAGCACAGAGGGATGGACACAGGTTTCTTCAGGAAGGAAGAGATTCTTTATTGGATCACCGATCGGGACTCAGAGGGACTAATGTCACCAAAAATACAGCAAGTTCTGAGCCCTGAACAATAGTGCAGGCTTCCTATATAGGCACATAACTCCTCCCATATTAAGCTCCACCCGCACATTCTCTTGACCAATCATTACAAATAAGAATTAACTTCCTGCTTGACCGCATGGCTTGTCCAGCACAATGGAGGAGGGGAATACTACATCCTGTATTCTTGCACATGCTCCGTACACTACTGATCGTATCTTGCCTCGTGCAACCAACTGATCGATACGTCAGCATATGCACGTACACATGCCACGTGGTAATCTCGGCCTACTAAATTTATTTTTACCGAGATTCCACCACATTCCCCCCTTTGATGCCTCTTGATATTTTACAATTACTTGAGGCATCACTTAACCTTGGTTTGCATACACCACAAGTTACCTTTGAACCAGACCAGACTTATCCTATGATGTGAATCTTCAACACTCGTCTTCCTGCATTGGTTCTCCCTGATCTAGAGCCTTATATTTATAAATTGCCATTATCTGTGCAGCAGCCTTCCTCTCTGCTATATTTTCTATCAGGCTTTGCACAGACCTAACTACTAAGGGTATAAGACACGGCAGGAGTAGACACAACATTAAAATCAGTAGGACTCCACCTACCACTGCCTTAAGCCCTCCAAACCACTCATACCAGCTACCAAACCAACTACTTGGATTGTACCCTTTCCATACCTGAGTAGGCACATGCGCTAGTTTAACCATATGGCTAGTAAGCTCAGCTATTGCTTGCCCTTCGTCATCTATTTGAAGACAGCAATTGCTCAGGTTAAACTTCCCACATACACCTCCCTCTACTGCCAAAAGATAATCCAAGGCTAATCTATTTTGGTAAACTGCTGTCCTCATCCTGGTATTATGCTTCGCTAGAAGATTGAGCGCTTGTGATGTCTCGTTAGTAATGATCTCAACCACCGCCTGTAACCTTATAATGCGGTTGAGCATATAAATAGGGGTTCTATAACCAAAGGTACCATCCTCTGCCCACGTGGCTGGCCCATAATAATCTATAATACGCTGGGGAGGCCATTCATTATCTTCCCAGGCACCTATCTCTATGGGTCCTCTTTTCTTCCTATGATTCACATCATACACTTTAACACCTAAAGTCTCACCTGTTTCAATAGGCAACAAGAAGAAGGATGGTTTCAACATACCCAACACACATGCCCCTTCCCAGTCCTGTGGTAACTCCGAATAGGCCTTCTTACCACAGATCCAGTACAAATTCGCTGGGGCTCTCCAGTTAGATGTGATGGATAGATCAAACCATACGTCCTTTAAATTGGCATATCTTGCAAACGGGTTAGATGGTTCTGAGACATTTGAAGCCGACCACCAAGTTGTATTCTTTGTATCATCATCATAAGCTTTTTGCCCTAGACAAGTTAATTCTCCTACAGAAGTATTATACATCATTCCTTTCCTCGCTATGCAAACATAACCTATGATGGAGGTCTTCAATCTCCACTCAGATTTACCTCTAACACTCATATGATAGTCGGCTTGTGTAGATATTAATTGGTCAACTGCCTCAGAACCGGACATTACCTCCTTTGCTTCCCAAGGCCATTGGTCTCCCATGTTAGTACCTCCACACACATAGCAGTTGGTAACATTAAGACTACCGGCAATACTCTCGGCTAAATCAATGAACAAGTTTTTAGCATTATGGGGGATCTTATTATCTATGCTCATCTCTTCATAAAAGGAATGGTATACTTGATGAGTTTGGGAGGTTACCGTATCAGTCTCTATCCCTATAAACAATATTGTCCCAGGGTCTAAACCCGTCCCATATATTTGAAACCCAAATAAATTACCATATTTATCTAAGAACTTGTCAGGGTTATTTATAAGTATGTGGATTGGATTGCATTCCATAGACTTACAATATGGATTAGTAGGCAACTTAGTCACAATCATGTCCTTGTCTGCTGTCTGTCCCCAAGTCGCCCACCCCACACAAGACCAATATGGGCAGAAGTTATAATCTCTATTTGGACATCTTGGACTTACATATCTATTTTTACTACTGGGACAAATATATTTATCGTTAGACCCATATGTCCTCTCCCATCTAAGATCCCCACATACATTCCACGGCTTTCTACCACTTGATATTGCTTTACACGCATCAAATAGCAGAGCACCTGAAGAATATACGGATTCTAATACCGTCTTATTAATTAGGGTCCCCTGAGGATCTCCATTTCTGAGAGTCAACCAAATTGTACGGGTTGATACTCAGGACTGAAGCACTTAGGTTCTCCTACTCCTAAATGACACACACTATATTCTATATTTAAGTATCTACATCTTGATACATCTCCTTTACACTCATATTGCGAATGCCAAATTAGGGTCTGGGATATATGGTTACCTGTTCTTGTAGTCTTAATGCATACCTCACAGCTAGGAGTGTCGGTACCTCTACCTTCCTGAATATAAAAATACACATAAATAAACATTATTAAAAATACATCTTTCGTCATCATCCTCAGTCTTCGTCCGTGCGAAGGCACCTCAGCTTCCAGGATGTAAGGGCTGCAGGGAATGGAGTTCTGCTCGTCTTCACAGGGGTCCCCTCAAGACTTTCCCTGACTTATACACTCGTTGGTGAGTGGACAGGCTTTATTATGGCCTTCTCACTCACTTACCAAGTCTCTGAAACAATAAAATTTGTAATCTACAAGGTTCCTCGTCACTCCGACTGAGTCGTGCGTTTTAACCGGATCTTGCAGGGATTCTCTGGATTTGCTGTAACTTGCCAGGAATCGGCTGCTGCTGGTTTAACCCTGGAGTGATGTATCCACGGAGCCACTTCGGCTACTTTTATCGCTGTAGGGGTAGACAGAAGAACAACATAAGGACCTCTCCACTTGGGCCCTAACGGCACATTATTCCACTCTTTAATCCACACTTGGTCGCCTGGGTGGTAACTATGAATTGGGGATAAATATTCACAGGTAATCTATCTTGTACCCATTTCTGTACCTCCTCCATAGTCTTACCCAACTCCACAACCTGCTGCCGGGTAATTCCTTCTCCCAACTGACTCAAATCCCCCCTTAAGTTACCAAGCACGGGAGGTGGTCGCCCGTACATGATTTCAAAAGGAGAGAGGCCCATCCTTCTGGTAGGTGTACTACGGATTCGCAATAGAGCTATGGGCAAGAGAACGTTCCACTTAAGTTGGGTTTCCTGACACATTTTAGCCAACTGATTCTTAATAGTTCTATTCATTCTCTCTACCTTACCAGAACTCTGGGGTCTATATGCCGTATGAAGCCTCCACTTTATACCAAGCATATGAGTCAATTGTTGTAGGCACTGATGAACAAAAGCTGGACCATTGTCCGATCCTATAGAGCAGGGTAGTCCATATCGGGTATTATTTCTCGTAGCAGGAATCTCACGACTTCTCCTGCTTTCTCTGTACGAGTAGGACATGCTTCTACCCAGCCTGAATAGGTGCACACCACTACCAGCAGGTAGCGATGTCCACCCGATTTAGGCATCACTGTATAGTCAATTTGTAAATCGGACATGGGAAGTCCCCCCATAAACTGGACTCCTGGTGGCTTTACTGGTCCTTGTCTTGCATTATTTTTAGCACACGCTACACATCTACGTACAATGGCCTGAGTCAAGTTGGACAATCTTGGTATGTAGAAATGTTTTCTGAGAGATTCTTCTGTACTGTCTCTCCCAGAATGTGTCCCGTTATGATAGTTTTGGACAATTTCTACCGCTAGTGATGCTGGAATAACTATTCTTCCATCTTCTAACTGATACCATTTGTTCTCCAAATACTTTCCAGGTTCAGTCCTTAACCACTCCTCTTCCTGAGCTGTATAAATTGGAGTCCATTGAGACAGTGGAGCTGGTATAAGAGCAGCTATATGCCCCACATATTCCTGTCTTCCTGATTCAGCAGCACGCTTAGCTGCACTATCTGCCATCCGATTCCCTTTGGTTACATCACCATCTCCTCTCAGATGCGCCCGACAATGTATAATACCGACTTCTTTCGGCTCCTACACTGCTTCCAATAGTTGTAGGATCTCAGCTGCGTATTTGATTTCTTTGCCTTCTGAATTCAATAGTCCTCTTTCTTTATACAAAGCTCCGTGGGCATGAGTGGTTAAAAACGCATACTTGGAGTCCGTGTAAATGTTCACTCTTAAACCTTCAGCCAATTGTAACGCTCGTGTCAGTGCTATCAATTCTGCCTTTTGTGCTGATGTTCCTTTTGCCAGTGGCCGAGCTTCTATCACCTTGTCTATCGTTGTTACTGCATATCCTGCATAGCGGATCCCTTCTTTTACATAACTACTGCCGTCGGTGTAATATTGAACATCAGGGTTCTGGATGGGAAAATCACGAAGATCTGGTCTACTTGAAAATACTTCATCCATTACTTCCAAACAATCATGTTGACTTTCAGTAGGTTGTGGCAAAAGGGTAGCTGGATTTAAGGTATTTACAGTTTCTAAATGCACTCTTGGGTTTTCGCACAACATTGCTTGATACTTGGTCATACGGCTGTTACTAAACCAATGATTTCCTTTGTAATCCAACAACGTCTGTACTGCATGTGGAACTCGTACATAAAGTTCTTGACCCAGAGTGAGTTTATCGGCTTCAGCTACTAGCAGGGCGGCTGCAGCTACAGCTCTTAGACAAGGTGGAAGTCCGCTGGCCACTGCATCCAGTTGCTTAGACATGTAGGCAACAGGTCTTTGCCATGATCCCAAGTACTGTGTCAATACTCCCACAGCCATTCTTCTTTGCTCATGTACATACAGGTAGAATGGCCGTGTGTGGTCAGGTAGACCTAATGCTGGGGCACTCATCAAAGCCCTCTTCACATCTTCGAATGCCGTTTGCTGTTCTTGAGTCCATAAGAAGGGGTCGTGCTCTGTACCTTTGATAGCTGCATACAGAGGTTTTGCCAGTATCGCGTAGCTGGGAATCCATATCCTACAGAAGCCTGCTGCCCCCAAGAATTCTCGCACTTGTCTTCTATTCCTGGGTATCGGTATTTGGCACACAGCTTCTTTTCTCTCTGGCCCCATAATTCTTTGTCCTTCAGAGATATGGAATCCCAGATATTTGACAGTTGGCAAACACAACTGAGCCTTCCTTCTTGACACCTTGTATCCTGCCTTCCAGAGAATGTGTAGTAGATCGTGCGTTGCTTGCTGACATACTTCCTTTGTAACTGCTGCTATCAACAAGTCATCTACATATTGTAATAATACACACTCTCCTGGGATAGACTCGAAATCTAGTAGATCTTGACTTAGAGCTGAACCAAATAGGGTAGGTGAATTTTTAAACCCCTGGGGCAATCTTGTCCAGGTCATTTGGCGTTTCGAGCCCGTTACAGCATTTTCCCATTGGAAAGCGAAGATACATTGGCTTTCTGCGGCAATTCGGAGGCAAAAGAAGGCATCTTTGAGATCTAAGACTGTAAAGTAAGTAGCCCCGCCCGGAATTAAAGCAAGCAGGTTATATGGATTGGGCACGACTGGATGTATACTAACAACCGCATCATTGACTGCTCTCAAGTCCTGCACAGGTCGATACTCATCTGTACCGGGCTTTTGAACAGGCAGCAATGGGGTGTTCCAAGGGGAAGTACAGAACTTTAGGATACCATACCGTATGAACTTATCCAGATAAGATTGGATGTTCTTCTTAGCCTTCTGCGGAATATGATATTGTCTCAGGCTTACTGGATAAACCCCAAGTTTTAGTTCGATTTTAATAGGTGGAATATTGCGGGCCAGTCCTGGTGGGTTGTTCTCTGCCCAAACTCCTGGTATGTTAAATAAGGATTCATCACTCCTCGGGTTTTGGCTAGTCAACACTGTATAAAGTCGCCACTCTTCTTCCTTTGGTACAGACAATGTCATAATACCTGAGGGTCCATTAAACTTTAAGGATGTTGTTCCATTTGGTAGGAACGTAATCTGCGCTTGTAATTTGGATAGCATATCACGCCCCAGCAATTGGACTGGACACTCAGGCATATAAAGGAATTGATGTTTTACTACGTGGCCTCCCAATGTACAGAGTCGACTTTTAAGAACCGGTTTTTCAGCACTTCTTCCAGTTGCTCCTATTACAGTAATAGTTCTTCCAGATGGAGGAGCAACTTGATTAGTCACCACCGAATGTTCAGCACCAGTGTCGATCATAAACGCACTCCTTTTTCCCCCTATTGATACATCGACCATAGGCTCCGCTCGACCAAGGGGGATGGAGCCCGGTCGGTATCAATAGTCCTCCATGACCGTGTCAGCCAATCCCACAAAGTCCCTACCTTCTCTATCGCGGGACCTTTGCGCTGCTGGATAGTACCTATCTTCCCTTACACTTCCTCTGTTCCCATTACTCCCTCTATTACCATTACTCCCTCCGGGGCCTCCTCTACCTCTCGCTCTGCCTCTAAAGTTTCCATAACCTGCCCTGGGTAAGTCTCTCTCATACTGCTCTCTTTGCGGACACTCGTTCCTCCAATGCCCTTCTTCCTTGCAGTACGCGCACTGATTCCTACTCAAAGGCTCCCTATTCCATCTACCATCGCCTCTATCTGAGCCCCGTCTATCTACGCCTGCGATCGCTACCGCTAACATATCTGCCTTTCTACGCATCTTGCGCTCTTCCTCTTTCTTACTTTCTGTTTCCCTATTCATATATACTTTGTTCGCTACCTCCATTAGTTGGGTGATAGACATACCTGCAAACCCTTCTAATTTCTGTAGCTTGCGCTTAATATCTCCGTAAGCTTGGCTGACAAAGGCGGAGTTTACCATTCGGGAATTATCAGCGTCTTCCGGATTAAAGGGGGTATACAAGCGGTATGCCTCCAATAATCGGTCATAAAAGACACTGGGCGCTTCATCACTTTTCTGAATCACCTCAACTGTCTTCGACATGTTAATAGCTTTCTTCCCTCCGGCTTTCATGCCAGCAATTATAGCATCTCTATAGGCTTTAAGTTGAGCCATATCTGCGCCATTTACATTCCAGTCAGGATCGGTGTTAGGGTAATGTGTTGCGGCCCATGCTGCCGGATTGGCTTGATTTAAAGCACGGGCTCTCTCCTCTAGCGCCTTAATGGCCGCTTGGTTAATCCTTGTCCTTTCCTCATTATTGAACAATGTCATTAATAACTGCTGGCAATCAGCCCATGTCGGGTTATGTGTCTGAACTATCGAGGTGAACAGATCGGTCATAGCTTGTGGTTTCTCAGTGTACGAGGAATTGTGGGTCTTCCAATTCAAGAGATCGGTAGTCGTGAACGGGACATATACGAAGACTGGGTCAGCATGTGCCATTTGACCTGCGGCATCGATATAGGCTGACCCAGGATTCAGACGAAGAGGCATCTGATAATGTTTTAATTGTTGGGTACCGGTCAGTTGTCGGGTTAGTATGGGGCTACGTGGAGGGGCGTCAGTTAAAGGTTCCGGTCGAGAGGTAATAGGGCATGAGGATGTGGGAACTTGATTTTGTGAAAAATTAGTGAATAGTATACTCTGAGCCGAGCTAGAAGAAGCTTGACCGGAAGTTTGAAGTGGCGCCAAATCAGGATATTCAGATCTAATGGGGGTTGGTCCTGGTTCAGGAAGGGGAGTTTTAATACGAGGGGGGGTGGATTCTGTACTGGAGGAGGAAGCGGAAGTGGATGGGGGCAATAGGGGAAGGGGTGCAGAACTTCCTGCATTCGCGTCACTTCCTCTTAAAGGGAAGTAAGGGGGCGGCAAAGGGATCTCGGACTCAGGGGGCGTGTCCAAAATGGGCCTAACACCGGTCCTAGTGGACAAATAAGTCCTGGCCACCATGAGGCGACATTGCTCCTCGTGGCATATCCGGATCCATTTTGGCGAGTCGTTTACGGCCTGCCTCCAACAATCAATGTATGGAAACTGTCCGTAAAGTTCAGGCCTACCTGACACAGCCACGTGTACACGCTGTACCAGGGTTGGATCCAAACTGCCACGCGGCGGCCATGCCGCAACCAAAGTAGGCCACTCCCTAGTGCACAAAGTGACCAAACGAACAGGAGACATTTTAACCCCAAAATCACATATTTTGAATCCCTTTTTAAAATTCTTTACCATACAACCTAAGGGATCCGAAATCGCTGACTCTGACGCGCCCATACTTATCAATGGAACGTCGTTGACAACGAATACTATGCACGCGTTCTTATTCAACAGTCACACCCGTTTCCTCTGGCAACAGCACCACGTGGTACAGTTACCGAGTGAAACGTACACAATAACACAATAATCACTCAGGGAATTCCCGTACACACACAGCTGTTACACCAGTCACTAAATAATCAATATTATGCCCTTTGGCGAAACTATACAGTCACCCACGCTATAATTCTCTATATATGAATTACCCGTCTATAACACACCCCAGTAACATCGTCTTTTACTAGTATCGGTTACAGTACGGTTAGCATAGGTCAAAGCACAATTTAAGGTCACAATACAATTATTAGTGGTTACGGTGTTAAACATGCAATAGACGACAATGATTAGTACTTATATACAGTGTCAGTAAATATACAGGGTTATGGTACCGTGCACTATGATACAGCAACACACTATTAACACTCTCGCTAGACGGCTGAGCTCGCGCTATCTAACAAGATATACACTTTACTAACAATCTTTAACACATTTACAATCCCAACTAAACTATTGGCCAGTACCTTGAATGGACTACCTAAAACTATATACACCCGTTTTGGTTAGCCACACTGCCCAAGCACCACATATAGCGAACTAGAGGGCAGAATTTACAAAATTGCCCTTCTAGTCTATTTACTCTATCAAAAGTCTAGTGGGTTCCAAATTTACACGCCTTCCCACTTAGCCAAGATAGGTTGAGAGCTAGCGAACCGAATTTACACAGGCGCCGCTTAGTCTCCCGGTCCCTCCGACCTAGCGAACGTAATATACACCCTAGAACGCTAGTCTAGACAAGACACCGGTGTCCGGCTAGGGCTATTTACACAGGACCCCGCCTGACTAACCAGATCAAACGGTCTTACTAAAGAGCGTTCGATCGAGCGGTGCGCCTTCGCTCCTTCCCTCCGACAGAGGGGGCAGATTCCATACACAGATTTAAACCCCTTTTGGGCCTACCGCACAATCGGTATACCCCTAGTGGGTCTGCCGTCTAAAACAGCAGTTGTCTTACCTCCTCGTTCCTGAACCTGAGTTCACACTCATCGACGGGGACACCCCAGCACTTCTTACGTAGAGGCCGATGATCTCCTGGACAACAGACCAGTGGCGCCGAGACGAAGGGAGGTCCACGCAGAAGTTCAGGGGTGCAGCCGTAGAGAACGTGGGCAAAGATAGACCGTCTCACGCCTCTGCCTCTCAGCTACCGTTGAACGATGAGCTTCCCGGCCAATGCACCAAATGATACCGGAGAAACTGACGGAAGCAAAGCACAGAGGGATGGACACAGGTTTCTTCAGGAAGGAAGAGATTCTTTATTGGATCACCGATCGGGACTCAGAGGGACTAATGTCACCAAAAATACAGCAAGTTCTGAGCCCTGAACAATAGTGCAGGCTTCCTATATAGGCACATAACTCCTCCCATATTAAGCTCCACCCGCACATTCTCTTGACCAATCATTACAAATAAGAATTAACTTCCTGCTTGACCGCATGGCTTGTCCAGCACAATGGAGGAGGGGAATACTACATCCTGTATTCTTGCACATGCTCCGTACACTACTGATCGTATCTTGCCTCGTGCAACCAACTGATCGATACGTCAGCATATGCACGTACACATGCCATGTGGTAATCTCGGCCTACTAAATTTATTTTTACCGAGATTCCACCACACTGTGTCTCGTAATAGCCATGCCTCCCAACTTCTCAAATAGACAAAAATGGACACCTTTATTTTGGGGTTGAGGTCAGGGTTCTGAAAATGTTTAGGTGACTTACTAATAACATGGGGCTAAAATGTAATTTAGAAGAAGAACAATGTATCTTATTTATACATATTATTTATTGTAGTTTAAAGACACATTACTGTATTATTACTATGGAGCTCTGTTATTCCAACAATATGGAGCTCCTAGGCAAAAAGGGCATTAGGAGGATACAAATATGGAGAGAGGAGGGACTTTCCATTCTAAATAGGGTCACTTGGGAGGTGTGTAATTGCACACACAGCCCATCTGAAATATGTTCTCTGCCTGTGGTATATAGCCTGGTAATAACATGCGGCCTTCCTGAAATGTGTGCTCTGTCTGATGATAAAACGAAAACACATGTGGGCCTGTCTGAATCAAGTCCACCTGTCCACCTTTTTTGAAACATAATGACTCTGCATTAAGGGATTTCATGTTTTGCATTGTAGACTAGATAGAAATAATCTGTATTCTTTTCAATCAATACAACGCTAGGATCAGTGTTTCCTGTGAGAGGAAACTAATTGCAGTTCTGCTTTCTCAGTCTAATTTTGGGTGATCGTGTAAAAAGTTCAATCGATCATCTGATTGTGTCCCAGTCTGGCCTCCGTGGTCTGCTGGAAGGTCAGTGTGGTGGAAAGATGTGTGCAATGTCCTTAATTCACATCTGACATCTAAAGTCCTTTTAGTTTGACGGAAACATTTTCTGCAACATATTCATTTCAGGATTGATTTCACTGCTTTATGCATTGTGTAGATTTACATTTGTTTGTAATGCAAACACTTTAAAGCAATTCTGTCATTTCAGAGTTTTTCAGATATCATGAAAAAACCCATGTAGACTGCAAAATGTGACAACGGAATAGTTTCAAACTGACTCATGGGAAAAGGCATTTTCTTGTGCAATGTAAAAGAAAATGTATGTGCATACACTTATATTAAAGGAGCACTATAGTGTTAATAATAAAAAGATGTATTCTTAACACTATTGGAACCCTCTCTGCCCCCATCCCTCAGGCAATGTAAAGGGTTAAATAACCCTGTAAATACTTACCTGATTCCAGCAGGCACATTAGGCCTTCCCCATGGGAAAGCATCAGCTCCATGCTTTGTTATAAGGGTTCTGAAAACGCTAGATGTCCTCATGCAAAGGAGTACGAATTTGTGAAACAGCAGGAAGCTCCTCCTCTGCTAGACAGCCATTCGACACAGGCATAGGCAACCTTCAGCACTCAAGATGTTTTGGACTTCAACTTCCATTATGCGTTGCCAGCATTATGGTTGTAAGAGCATTATGGGAGATGTAGTCCACAACATCTGGAGTGCCGAGGGGAGGGAGAGGTGGAGATGGGAGGAACTTAAAGCCCCCATTCAGAGCCCCAAAAAATAATAATTATTGAGCGGGGAAATTACCGACATTATAGTGGTGAATATAGCATAAACCAGTGAGCGTCGTTGTAAAACAAAAAATAAAAATAAGGGGGGAGAAAGAAAGCTACTAATGCCCTTAATCTTCCTTGTTCATATCATACCTTTTAACTTATGGATAATACATTCTATTTATATGCTTCTGTTACTTACATTGTGGTAAATTTCCACCTTATGCTCCTGAGGTTTAGTAGGAGTGTCAATCATAAATTAATATTATCAAGTATATAATAGCAATAATAATAGTTATGTTTTTTACAAAAGGGTAAGGCCTATATAATAGAGTATTGTCTCCAAGCATGGCCTGAAAAGTTACGAATATGAATATTCTATTGTGGTACATAGGCCTTAACCCCTATTCAAAACTTAACAGGTAGATTTCTAAATAAATTAAATACTGAAGAGAAAGCCTTTTTACGATCTTACAACAGTCGCCCAGATAACTCATCCGAGTTATGAGCTTTAAAAAAGTATTCTTCACAGGAATGTACCATTCTCACTTATTCATCAACTTAGTAAATAGAAAACAAAAGAAAAAAGATGTGATAAAGTACATTATCCATCCTTCTAATTAACCTTTTTCTCTTATCATCATAATGCATTTCAACCTTTAAAGGATCACTATCCCCCCTTAGTACCCCTGTAAAAGTTTCAAACTCACCTTATTTCAAGTGCTGCTCGGGTCTGTCAGCGCTGGCTCCGCCCCCTTTGTGACATCAAAATGGTCGATTTTTAGCCAATCCAATGCTTTTCATTGGATTGGCACAGGGCAGGGCCAAATGCTGTTTTGGCCAATCAGGACCTCCTCATAGATATGCATTGAATCAGTGCATCTCCATGAGGAAAATTCAGCATCTCCATGCTGAGCGTGGGAACGCTGAATGGCACTGCTGTTTACTGTGCAGCCCTGAGCCAGGGAGCCACTCTAGTGGCCATCTGAGGAGTGGCCACTTGTAGGTGTCCCTAGGGGCAATGTAAACACTGCCTTTTCTTTGAAAAGGCAGTGTTTACATGAAAATGCCTGAGGGGAGCTATTATACTCGCCAGAACAATTACATTAAGCTGTAGAGTCCCTTTAACATTAAAATAAGCTTTTAAATAAGAATAACAGCAGGTAGAGAACTAAAGAGCTTAAGGGTTAGGTTAAGGGTAAATGACAATTACTTTGTATATTATACCCATATTGCTCATCAAATTTGAGGGGCGGGGCCTGACACCCAAGCTGGCCGGACATGTAGTGAATTAGCTCCAGCGAGAAAACGCTCAAGTCTTGTTTAATTTAATTGCTACTCATACGCACATAATTTCTGACATCTCCTGCAAGAACATGTTTACTAATCATAAAAACTTGTGTGACCGTACTCCATGTCATGATATATAAGCTTCATGTTGCCTGAGATGGCTGTTGTGGCATGTCAGCCCTGACTGTAATTTTATTGCACAACAAAATTAAACAATTTTTAAACATTTAATCAGATTTAAACAAATAAATCAGATCAAAAAACACCCTGTTGAGTCTGTGTTAACCCCTTAACGCTGTTCCGGTGTTCTATGCCGTCCCACATTAAAAGGGCTTTAAAGCCGTTGCGGCGGCATAGAACGCCGTAACGACTTGCAGCCCCAGGAGATCGGAGGTACTTACCTCCGCCGCGATCCTCTTCTGGAGGGCTGCCTGACAGCCCAGGCAGCCCTCCCCCGGCAAATGAGGCACTCAGGGGCCATGTGATCACTCTCAAAGAGCAATCACATGGCCCCCTATAGCTGGCTGTGGATCTGCCAGCAGGGGGACTGTCTGAAATGTCAGACAGTCCCCCTGCTGGTGGGAAGTGTAAAATAAATTAAACATGTTTAAAAATAAAGATCATGTGTATATATGTATATATAATATATATATATATATATCATTATACATAGTGTATTTTTATATTAATATAAGTACAAATATTAGTATTAAAATACACTTAGAATGACGTTACATATATATAAAATGTATATATATAATATATATATGAGATATATACATATATATATATATATATACGTATAATTACAATAATAAATAAAATAATAAAAAATAAAATATTGAAACAAAATTTAATATAAATTATATATTCATATGTAATTTCATTCTAACTGTATGTTGTTAATATATATATATATGTAACAAAATACACTTAGAACGACATTCTATATATCTATCTATATATAAAATACAAATAACCGCAAATATATATATATATATATATATATATATATATATATATATATATATAATGAAAATAAGGCTTGCACTCACGGTCTGTAATAATGGTAAAATATTTCTTCTTTATTCCAATATTCTTAGAACATATTTGTTCTAAGAATATTGGAATAAAGAAGAAATATTTTACCATTATTACAGACCGTGAGTGCAAGCCTTATTTTCATTATATTTTGTAATTTTGGGCTATGGCTGTCATGCACCCGGCATTTTTTGATTTTTGAAAGTGTGTGTGCGGGGTACCAGTGGAAGATATATTGGAAGGCAGGGCCTGAAGTTGTGGGAGGGGCTATGTCCCTTTAAAAGGGACTCCCCCCTCCTACCTAAACTTACCTACCGGTCCAGACGTACTTCTGGACTTCCGGTTTCCCTGAGTGGTGGCAGTTACAGTTATCAGCTCCTACTGACAGCTCGCCGGCTGCCTCGCTCCGCTGACATTCTCTGCTGCCCAGCCCGCTCGTTTTCTCGCCTGGCGGTGAGTGGGCAGACCAGTATTGTTTGCCGGTCTGCAGCATAGGTTTGGCCTGGTCCGCTGGGGCCCACTACTACAGGGCACACACGGGGGTACTGCACGCATGCGCTACATGGGCAGGTTTGCCCGGTCGCCAGGCGACATGCCACACAGTGAATGCCCCCCTGCCCCCCCCCTCCAGTGGCGGATGCCACGGAGGGCTCGGGCGAGTCCAGCCCCCCCCCCTGCCCCCCGGCGACAGCTCGTAGGGCTCAGATTAGCCCAGCCCTCCCTCCCCCCCAGCGGCAGCACGGAGGGCTCAAGCGGGTCCAACCCCCCTTCCCCCCAGCGACAGCACAGAGGGCTCAGACAGATCCAACCCCCCCCCCCAGCAACAGCGTGGAGGGCTCAACGGATCGGGTCCCCCACCCACCCCAGACCGCAGGTGCACAGCAGAGTTGCACCGGGGAGGGGGGAAATACAGCTCGCACACCGTGGGTGTTCACCGGCGGCGTTGCGCTGGATCGCAACTCTCATCACCCCCCCCCCCCACGATGGGCCTTACTTACCCGTCAGAAGGGAAATCACTCACCCGGCTGGAACTCCCTCTACAGGTTCAAGTCTGCTACTGCCATAAAGCACGTCCAGTTTTCAGCATTACAAATGGCAAAGCAGGCTGTAACCTCTAGGGGCAGCACAGTCACTCACAGGCATTTAAAGGGGAAGTCACATTACACATTTCTAGTCAAGTGCATATATAATATAATAGATATTACTGTAATAACGGAGTATATAATCGATAAATAGAATCGCCTTCAACTGCACCTCCCATGTCATTAATTATAAACAGCACCTGACAAGTCATGTATTCATAACTACACCTCCCCCCCCACACGGGGAGGAGTTTCACAGGGTACACTCCCTCCATAGTATACGCCGGTCTATTCTGCCAGCTATGAGCGGTCACGGCTCAAGCTCCACCTGCCTCATTAAGCACGGCAGAGGGGCATGAGCAAGGGGGCAGTCCCAAGCTCACCACTCTCAGCCATCCAGGCCTCATTGAGTGAGTGATACTCAGTTTCTACACACAAGGTGCATACTCATAATTGTTCATCATTTAAGCATTATGGAAATATAAGGTTATTCTGGGTTGTCTTATTATGGGCAACCTAAGGACAGCACAACGCCACCTGGTGGCCTTATTACCCGTGACAATCACTGTGTACATATGCAGTAATTCAATGTCTTTACAGATGACTGAACAACTGTTAGCACTACGGGTAATATGGAATTAATCTCCAAGGCATGCTTCAGGGGTATTGCCAGGCCAATATTTTGTAATTTTGTTATACAGGTCTACCTTCGTGTTCATAGACCTAGTTATAAGGCAAGAAGTGTCTGGCTTAAACTGTTACGTGCAGTTGGTATCAGGGATAAGGTTCAAATCATATCCTTACATTGGTACGGGCACGATTCGTCACAATCATGCGCTCATTACTCAGACATCGTACGGCACTCAGGGCACAAGCACATAAATATACGCTGGGTACCCCACTGAATGCGGTAGTTACCGCCCAATATCGCTCATCAATGTAGACCTAAAGATATGCACGAAAATTCTAGCCACGCGACTTCAACCGATCCTACACACCTTAATACACCAAGACCAATCTGGCTTCGTCCCTAAACGCGAGGCCAAACACAATACAACTAAACTATTAAATCTCATACACCTCTCCCATGTCACTCAAAGACAGAGCCTACTTCTATCCATAGACGCAGAAAAGGCGTTTGATAGAGTAGACTGGAAAATGCTGACAGCCACACTCCAAGCCTTAGGCTTTGGCCCAAATTGGATGAAATGGATGGGAGCCATATACTCTACCCCGACGGCGAAATTGAGAATAAATGGCCAATTATCAAGCCCAGTACACATTAGCAACGGCACGAGACAGGGGTGCCCTCTCTCCCCCTTACTCTTCATCCTCTCTTTAGAACCCTTTTTGCAGGGAATAAGAGACAACGACGACATTCACGGATTCACTGTCCACCCACAGGAGTTTAAGGTCTCTGCATTTGCAGATGATCTACTATTCTCCATCATGGATCCACTCACTTCCCTGCCACCCCTGCTTGCAGAACTGGAGGCTTATGCAGAACTATCCAACTTTAAGGTCAATTACACAAAAAGCGAAATTTTACCCCTCCGAATAGACAGACGCACACAAACTGAACTTAAAGCTGTATATCCCTTCACTTGGGCCGAGAAGTCCATCACCTATCTAGGGGTCCACCTGCCCAGACACTTAAAACACACATATGATCTAAACTTCACACCACTTCTAACGGCAATATCGAAAGATATAGGGGACTGGCAGAGACCGGTTTTCAGCTGGTTATGTAGGATCAACATATTGAAGATGAACACGCTACCTAAAGTGCTGTACCCCCTACAAACACTCCCCATCACAATCCCCCCCTCCTTCTTCACTAAACTCAAACGAATCTTCACGACCTTCATCTGGGCGAATAAACGTCCGAGGATAGCATACTCGGTTCTGACCAGACATAGAGAACAGGGAGGGTTGGGACTACCCCACATTGAACGCTACTACCAGGCGGTCATACTGACTAGGATATACGAATGGAATGCAATACACCCACTCAAACAATGGGTACACATAGAGAGCTCCATGTTCCAATCCCCTCTATGTATGATCCCATGGCACGACGAGGGTCGTTCTCTCCTCCGGCCACAACACGTTCATCACCCAACGATCATGCCCACACTACGTATATGGTCACGCATTAGACACCAAACTGACGTCTCCCCACATCCCTCACCCTTCTACCCTCTAGCACATAACCCCAACTTTTTACCGGGCTTACCCCCAGTTCTTCCATCAGTTCCCACCGACTCAAAAAACAAAATACCCGATGGTCAGCACGGTCATCACACCAAAGGGGATAGCCCCGCTGTCTATCTTAGCATCCACAGACCACCCAACTTCCCAGCAATATTTCCAATACGCCCAACTGTCACACTTCCTGAAGGGGGGATCACACCTTCTCCGAGGAACACGAGCACACACCAAATTTGAAACCTACTGTACTACACACAGCCTACAAATCAAGCACCTATCTATATTCTACAGACTCCTTAACACCATCAATCCCACCCCTCCTCCCCCATTCACAGCGTCATGGGAAACTGAGCTGGGGATTAACATTCCAATGGGTACATGGCATAAAATATTCATCTATGCCCATACCACGTCCATTAGCACCGCAGTAAGGGAAAGCACATATAAAAGAATCTCTAGATGGCATTACTCACCTGCTAAGATACATGCTATTTTTCCAACAGCGTCAGATACATGTTGGAGGTGTGGGCAACCCAGAGGAACTACAGCTCATATCTGGTGGCTCTGCCCGACCATCCAAACCTACTGGCAGAGGTTAGGAGGGCTAATCAAGGCTATAACAGGCCATCAACTACCACAATCACCTGAAACCTTCCTCTTCCTTGTCCACACGACCCGCATTCCAAACCTCCAACGCAAACTAGTCAACCATTTGCTGACAGCAGCAAATATGTTGATACCGTTGAAATGGAAAAGCACCAGGGCCCCGTCAGTGCGGGAGTGGATACAAAAGGTAGAATTCATACGGACCATGGAAGAACTAGACGCATCATACTCAAACAAATACTCCACCTACACCTTAACATGGCAACCTTGGCTGACTTATCTAGGCAATAGAGCCACTTAATCACCGTCTAAACCACCAGCTACACAAAACCACCCTAATACCTGCTCTGTTTCTACCCCTTCCCCGTTGTTCCCCCATTACTATAAGCTGCAAACTATACCATGCTTGAAGTTATATTGAACTCAATAGAACAAACTATATTGTCCGCTTTGAGACAAAATCTCCTCAAATCCATTATTGTTACCCTATTCTGTTGTGCAACTGTGATAAATGTAAAAATGCGCAGACTTTGTTACCTGCATATTTCGAACTATTAACTGTTATACAAAGGTGGCAAACAATACCCATGTTTTGTTTTGTAACTTTATATGCGCAATCAAAATAAAGATTAAAAATATACGCTGGGTACAAACGGTACCGAGCAGACATTTACCGTACTGCCGTAACTTATTCTGACATATGTTACAGACTCAACAAACTAAACTTAGACAGAATTGGCTCATCAGATCCCACAGTATATGTGATGTACCAGAACAATTCTTACGTCATCCAAAGGTATTGGTAGGTGACCATACCGTACGCACACAATACGGTCGTTGAGGATTTTCTGCAGCGGCAGGTGAGTACAAACTCATATGTACCCAAGGCCTGCCAGTCTGTCATCCATAATCTGTTTGAGGCCACCCCCCTTTTAGCAGAATCTCAGACTACTGCAAACACTGAGCATACCTTGTTCATACAGGTACGTTTCTCCCGGTTCCTTAAACACTAATTTAGTATAAAGATTTGTTCCATAAGACAAGTTGGCATGGCCACCTAGGTATTTCTCCCAGGCACCTTATGCCTTAGAGATAGAGGTCCTGCGAGGCCAACACCCATCCTCCACGAAAGAGGTAATCACGCCCCACGGGCCAAATCATAGCTAGACGCCTCGCTTGTTGCATAGCAAGGGAATCACTCGTCACACTCCCTCCGCAAACCAAAGAAACACTCTTTGTAAGTTCATATCCAACAGATCACACCCCTCGCGCCAACCATAGGTAGAGGCGACCCAGCCACTTGGCAACTAGTAGGGATTCACCTGTCACCAGTCTAACATATTGTTTTGGCACTAGTATAAACAACTGTATACACCCTCAAGAGAACTCATAATTCCCATATACATATATTTCCCAAGGTCCGGAAGAAGGAATTTACATTTCTATTCCAAGCTCATTGCCTCCCAGGATGTCACAGAGTACCGCTCATACACCTAGGGTGTTATCTCAGTGGTCCTTAAGGCCAGAGACACAAGACGGAGTACAATTATTCATCAGTATAGTTATAACCTTCATGGTCTTGTGTCAGTACAGACACTACTGCATGTCACAGGACTCAGCCTATACTACTGGCAATTGTGTCCAGTATGTCTACCGTCAGGTCATTGGACTCAGCACATATATAGTATATTTAGGTATGGCATTTCAACACCTATCATGTTCCCCATGTAGACCCTACAACGATCATATGTTACGCTGAAAGTTATGGTACGATATCAGTATGACCATATTTCAATTATAGCTACGCCGTCATAACCAGTAACTTTCAACTGATCTACAACTTAAATAAACCACCAACCCCTCCCCATTAAATTCCACTCAGACTTGCGTTACCTCCCAATACCACCGCAACTGCAGTGGGCCTCTCTCAACCTCTTATACATAGTCCTCACACAAAGCCATCTAAGGGCCTTTGCAACATACTTCAGGAACCTTAGTGGACAATTACATCTTATTTGCAACCCCTCATTTGGGCACTAAGTTCACATATCATCTGGATAGGAATATATGCGTAAAGTTCAGCTTTCTCACAACTTTCTATCTGTAATCAACCAAATCTTATAGTATTATACATCTGCTATATCTTGCACCGTCCACATACTGCCACACAGTAACTCTCCTCACGACACTACCTACACGGCCTACTCCTGGCCAAACGCACAGTATGTTATAATTCCCTCATAAGAGATGTTCTCCTTACCTCTCTTATTTTACTAAGTCAGTCTAGCATACTGTCAATTTACGACGCGTGCAATATGCCACATACATTATGACTCGTACTTAATTAACATGTGGGGCATTTAGGTTTCCCTGGGTCGACCATACTAGTCAGCCGCCATCGTGCTTACATAACCATTCCATACTGGACTATTCCCACGTCACCACCGCATATTAGAAGAGTTCATATACATGATATGTATACTGTCCTTCCCGCTTCCCTGGCTATTTGACTGCTCGGGCAACCATGGTACGAGTTACCACATTAGCCAGGCACGTTCAATGCCTATTGTACGGCCTTACCCAGCATCCAGGCTTTTGAGCAATGCCAGCTTACAGGGTCAACCATCACCTTATCATACCTGCCAACTTTTATTCACAACCAGACTCTTTACACGTTACATACGTCCCGCCAAAGGGCTATCCACTATAGCATGATATCGGCTCCTCATGTGGGCTATTACATACGGCATAGGAATTACAATTTGACATAAGTTATCACGTTGCCACAACCTACCACAGCATGCCTCTACACATGGCTCTCACTAGGCCATCACTCTCACGTTACATACGACCCACTGCGGGCAATCCACTACGACTCAATTCAGCCCCACAGTTGGGCAGTCATATACGACCAAGGTCACGTTAGACCGCTCAAATCCTCACTATACGTCCCGCCAAAGGGCTATCCACTATAGCATGATATCGGCTCCTCATGTGGGCTATTACATACGGCATAGGAATTACAATTTGACATAAGTTATCACGTTGCCACAACCTACCACAGCATGCCTCTACACATGGCTCTCACTAGGCCATCACTCTCACGTTACATACGACCCACTGCGGGCAATCCACTACGACTCAATTCAGCCCCACAGTTGGGCAGTCATATACGACCAAGGTCACGTTAGACCGCTCAAATCCTCACTATACGACCGTTCTCGTCATGTACAACTCCAGTCACAGACACTTACGCAATCTCCAATATTAGTTCCTGCTGGTAAATTAGAATGTCCAACATACTTCATACACATTTCAGGTTCTTCTAGCAGAAAGACGCCCAGCGGGAACTCACCTAGGCTCAATATAGTTAGGTGTCTCTTCCCTATACATATATATGTCTTTAACTAGGTTCATACACATATGTTGTCGCCCCGATGCAATGGCTTACACAGAGTTTGCTGCAACCTCAGGGGACAGTTGGCTATGAAGTAGGCGGCCAGACGAAGTTAGACATTAGTTTACTACACAGAGTTTACTGCACATATCGAAGGTCATGTCAGATCACCACCTTACAACTGGTTCAAGTATACAACGTTGGGGGGCTTTCGCCACTTTTTGCCACATCAAAACAATATCACACAAGACCATTAAGTTATATCTCCCGGACATTCACTGCCACATGTTGTCAGTTACAAACACCATTCTCAAAAATGGCCATATACTTGGCTTTTATGGTTTCCCACGATCAGAGAATTTACCATCATAGGGCAACACGATTCCAAGCTTTGCCTACGGTATTCTAACCTGTACAAATACAGGATCACTTCTTATTAACTTACCATCAACTACTTCCAGCCAGAGGGGTCACGAGGTACTTATTCAGTACTACCCCACCAACAACACTTACCTCAGCCGACACAGGAATTAAGGAATGCATTTGTGTAATGTCACCGTAATACGCTAACTCCATGTCTTGTGGTTTCGTAATAAACATCTTAGATTACACTATATGGGTATTCCTTTTTGCCCACTTACTTACAGGCCTATCACACACGTCGGTTTCGGCACACCTCTACCGACTTTTTGATTATTGTGATAAGTATACTCTCTAGCTATTTCATAATATACTGAAATGGCCCCGACCACAAATTGGAAGGCAGGGCCTGAAGTTGTGGGAGGGGCTATGTCCCTTTAAAAGGGACTCCCCCCTCCTACCTAAACTTACCTACCGGTCCAGACGTACTTCTGGCCCACCCTCCTCTCCCTCAAGTCAATACTCTATTTAACACTCTTTAAGGTAGGCCCACTTACTTACAGGCCTATCACACACGTCGGTTTCGGCACACCTCTACCGACTTTTTGATTATTGTGATAAGTATACTCTCTAGCTATTTCATACTATACTGAAATGGCCCCGACCACAAATATATATATATAGATACTGTTTTCGTAATTATATTTTTTTGAATACTTATGACTTAAGAGAAGACTCGGTAATGGACTATATTTGAATATGTAATTCTATGATAAATTTTTGCATTGATGGGTGTAAATGTGCACTTTCTATACATTTCACTTATTGCACTTTCTATTCCTTTAGCAGTATTAACACAACAAAGATGCCACTCAGCACTTTAATACTCATTTACATTACAGCACTAATTATAGTATGATCAAAATGTGAATTTTGCCACTATAATAGTGGATATTGAAAATAACAACGAGCACAGTCACTTTAGATACATGCACTGACACTAAGTATCAATTTTTCGTATTACTTTTCTTATACTTGTTTACATAGATTTTGATTCACCGTATTATATAGACATTGGTATTACTGTATGTATATTACTTACTTATTATTTCTTTTTATAAGTGCAATTAGATTTTTTAGTAATATCCCCATTTTTGAGTTACATCTAACTATGTTATACATTCCATTATGAAGTTTTATGTTGGGTCCTCCCTTCCTGCCGTTTGGGTTGATGCCCGGTTGCCATGGTGACGCGATATATTTTGGAGAAGATCTTTTTTGGTCTGCACTAGTGCCCGTTGAAAAGGGTGGGTCTTAGGAGACAGATTAGTCTCCAGCCACTCAAAAACGAGGTATTCTGCACCAATTAAAATCATTCCTCTCTCCGCTCACGTGACAGGCACCCGGAAGTGAATTCACTTCCGCATTGGCGACCGGTGCGAGTCTGACGGCGGGAAAGCATGAGGACCACCTGTGTTGTAAGTACATTGATTATTTGTTTCCTATATAAGCTTTGCTTATTCTTTATTTATCTTATGTCCTGATGAAAGCTCCTTTAGGGAGCTGAAACGTCGATATTCAGAATTAAAGAGAAACCATTCGAGAAAACCGTGAGTGCCGGCTATATTTTTTGTATTTATCAATTTTTGCAACCTGAGCACCAGGTATTTATATTTATGCAGGTTGGAGTGCAGGAATTACCATTTTTCTTGTTATATATATATATATATATATATATATATATATATATATATATATATATAAATACATATAATTACATAAAAGATTACATTAGTATACACGTAGAATTTAAATACCTATAAATGCATATATATTAAAATTCTACATGTATATTTAAGTAATCTTTTAACATAATTATGTGATTTGATTAATTAAAATTTGATTGACATGCCTGACAACACAGGGAGAAAGTGCAGAGAATTTAATTCGCAAGCACTATATTTGACCCTGTAACTCTCCAAGACACCATAAAACCTGTACATGGAGGGTACTGTTTTACTCTGGAGACTTCGCTGAACTCAAATATTAGTGTTTCAAACTGGTAAATTGTATTACAACAATGATATTTTAAGTAAATGTGACGTGTTTTGCATTTTTTTAATAACGAACGGCACTTTTATGGACTATATTATTGTTGTAATATGTTTTACTGTTTTAAAACACTAATATTTGTGTTTGGTGAAGTCTCCCAAGAATAACAGTACCCCCCATGTACAAGTTTTATGGTGTTTTGGAAAGTTAGAGAGTCACATATAAGGCTTGCATTTCATTTTTTTGATATTGAAATTTGCCAGATTGGTTATGTTGCCTTTGAGAGCGTATGGTAGCCCAGGAATGAGAATTACCCCCATGATGGCATACTATTTGCAAAAGTAGACAACCCAAGGTATTGCAAGTGGGGTATGTCCAGTCTTTCTTAGTAGCCACTTAGTCACAAACACTGGCCAAATATTAGTTTTTTGCTTTTTTCATACAAAAACAAATATGAACGCTAACTTTGGCCAGTGTTTGTGACTAAGTGGCTACTAAAAAAGACTAAACAATACCTTGTGTTGTCTTCTTTTTTAAATGGTATGCCATTATGGGGGTAATTCTCATTCTTGGGCTACCACACTGTCTCAAAGGTAACATTACTAATCTGGCAAATTTCAATTTGAAAATGGAATGTTCTATATTTGACCCTGTAACTTTCCAAAACACCATAAAACCTGTTAATGGGGGTACTGTTTTACTCGTGAGACATCGCTGATTATAAATATGTGCATTTTTTTTGCAGTAAAACCTAACAGTATTATGACATTCACAGCTAAAATGTCAGATGGAAATACAAATTTTTTAAAAATCTTATTTTCTAAAATTTTTTAAAATGTTATTCATAATAAATTATGTTCCATATATGAATAGTTAATGATAAATTAAAGCCCTGTTTCTCCTGAACAAAATGATATATAATAAGTGTGGGTTCACTTAATGTGACAGCGGTGAATTACGGTTGAACAGGCATATAGCGCAAATTCCAGTTTTTGTTTACGTTTTGTTTTGATCAGAACGTGCACTATTAACTACGTCCTGAAGGGGTTAAGCTCTAAATAGAGTTGCATAACACATACAATAATTTATTTATTTATTTTCCCTACAGTAGAGCACATTATTTTCTTTATTTCCCTTTCCCTTTTTCTCTCTCTTTTCTTCCTATCTTCCCCCTTTCTCTGACTTTTTTCTCCTTCCTCTCTCTTCCTTTTTTCCCTCTTTCTTTCCCTTCAATTGTTATAAAATTGCTTTAACAATAAAAAACACCCCAAAAAATCTATCTTTTTTCCTTTTTCTTTTTTTTCCTTTCTCTTTCTTTTTCCCCCCTTCCCCTTCACTATGTCGCATAGCTTGCGGATAACATTTGTTCAATGAGAGTTTTTATAACTTAAGTCCTAGCAGGGTTTTCCCCACATAGTTTTGCATAAAAACCAAGCTTATTTATTGTGATCTTGTTTCCATGCAGGACCCCGGAGGTTATAAATGTTGCAAATGTTGCAACTTTTGCTACAATGTTGTAGCAACTATTGACATGTAGCAGACTACCAATTACGTACTGTACAGTTAGAATTCTCCCCCAAGCCCCCCCAGAAAAAGACATTTGATGAGACTTTATAACACTGCTCATATAATATATCATTAGAGAGAGATCAAACCCACTTATCAATCACCTTATTGATCTCCTTAATGCATTAGTGCAGTATAATGCACAACACTAGAGGCAAAGAAAACAACCAACAACCAAAAAACAAACAAAAGCGGTGTAAAAAAAAAAAAAGCACCAAAAAAATGTATAAAGGGATATACAGTTTTTTCTTTGTAAAAATTTAAGTTCAGGAAGTCTATTTTGATTTATTTGAAGAAGCCAACATCCACTCCTTCTGGAGCTTCTTATGAGAGGTAGAGACTTGCTGTGTGCAATCTCCTAATTTTATTAGCCCCCAGTTTATGAGGGTTTCAATTCCGTCGCTTGGCTCCATTTTTGCTTGCGTTTTACCAATCTCGCCTGATCAAGAATTTTGTGAGATATCCCCAGCAATATATTAGCTTATGATCATGCAGGACTTTTGTTATGCCTGCAAATTCGCTCCTTCTGGCCATAGTGGCAGCCGATAGATCAGCAAACAAGGTAATCTACTGGCAAGGGGAAGGGAGTGGATTATATTTCCTGGCAAGCAATTCGTTCTTATAATGAAAGTAGTGGAAGCGGACAATTACCTCTCCGAGGGTATCAGTGGAGAATCTTTGCGAGCGAGGAAGGTGATGTATGCGGTCGAAAGTCCAGGCGTCAGGTTCCAATGGCCAGCAGAATTGCAGAGCAAAGCTCCTAGATATAAGCAGGTAAGGCTTCTTTGTAGTATTATCCGCAATGCCCCTAAATTTCACATTGTTCCTTCTTGACCTATCCTCCATATCAGCCATTTTGAGTTTTATATTATAGTTTTCCTCCGTTAGCTGTTGAATTCTGCTTAGCACCTCATTATGGGATGTACAGAGATCCTCAGTGCGATCTTCCAACTGGCTGGTCCTGTTTCCTAATTCAGAGACTCATTTGGTTAAATCAATGTAGGGTGGCTCTTAAGCTCTGGAGCATAGTGTGCAGGGTTTTCTCTGTCACCAAATTATCAGAGTACGCTACTTTGGAGGCTTCCTGATCTGAAAGGTCTTCTGAAGTGTGGGCTCCCGGATCGTCACGTTCTGGGGGCTGCTTATGGTGCGCTCTCCTCGAAGGTTGGAGGGAGTCCGTTAATTTTTTTGTTTGGCTGGTGCCATCACATTCTGCACTAACTCTTGTTATAGTGTGGAAGCCTTTGAAAGCTTTTGAGTCGGTAAAGGGCAAATAGTGAACGCTATTATTTGAGCTCGGAGAGCTCACTCCATGCGTCTGCTCGCGTTGAAGGTCGGCCACACCCCTTTTTTTTTTTTTTATGTACCCAATACCTCACCCCTCATCCTTGGAAGGAAGTGTTTATATGGGATCTTAATTGATCGCTATTACACTTGATATGGAGAGGCAGGGAATATCTTTCTTACTTAGATATTTTAGGAAGGGACCATATGTGTTTACCCTCTGGCCCTGCCCCTTTTACCCCCTTTCCCCAATTACACCCAACCCCCAATCACACTTTTCACCCCAATGCAGTGGGGGGACTAAAGTAGAGAGATTCAAAACATACTTACACAGCCATATACACTGACAGACATAATGACACACACAGACAGACATATTTACACATTCGCAGATACTGACACACATACACTGACACACAAATATATACTGGCAGACATATTCAGACATACAGACATACAGACACACAGACACACACTGACAGATATACTGACACACACACACAGACATATACTAACAGAAATACTGAAACACACAGAGACACATACACTGATAGACTTATTGTCACACACACACACACACACACACACACAGAAACAGACTGACACATACACACAGATAAGATATACTGACACACAGACATATTGACAGACACACATACACACACAAGTATGCTGACATACACACTGGCATACTGACACACACTGACACACAGACAGACATACTGACACACATGCTACATTTAGCCACCCTCCAGGTTCTTACCTTTTTCTTGAGGGTGGTACCCAGGGAGCCTCCTTAGTGTGCGGGCCAGTCCGGCTCTGTGCAGCTGCACCGCCTTTTCCATGGGTCTGCGCAAATCGCAGGGCCCTCGGGGCAGCTTCTCTGGGGTCCCCCAGGAGCAACTGGGCCCGGGGCAGCTGCCCTGTTTACCCGCATTAAAGACGGCCCTGCATACAACTAGCAATATTAAACCAATATGCACTCAATGAGATCACAACAAACCTTTTTTCAAGGTGTGTTCCGCAAGATCGCACAGATGAAGGGACTCATTATATGCAGTGATTTTAACTGCACACTAGATCCCTAATTGGAAGCAGGGCCGGTGCAAGAATTGCTGCCGCCCTAGGCAAAGATCCATTTTGCTGCCCCCCCTCATGTCACTCACTCAGACAGACACACACTGGCAGACAAACATTCACTCACTGACAGACACACACACACACACACAGAAAGTCACTGACAGACATACACACACACACACACACACTTACTGACAGACAGACACTCACTCACTGATAGACTTACACTCACTCACTCACTGACAAACACACACTCAAACACACTCTCACTGACAGACACACACACACACTCACTGATGGACACACACACACTCACTGACAGACACACACCCACTTACTCACTGGCATACATACATACACACACACACAGACACTCACACTCACTGATAGACACACACACTGACAGTCAAACACTCACACACGCAGACACTCACTGACATAAATACACTCAGTCACTGACAGACACACACACAGACAGACACTCACACACACTCACTGACCGTCAAACACTCACCTCCCTGGGGTCCAGTGTGGGGCAGCTCCTCACTCCTCCAGCACGCTGTTTAGTATGCCAGGGCCAGAATGACATCATATTCCGGCTCCCGGCATCACAGAGGGCACGCAAGGGAGGAGTGAGAGACTGCAAGAACAGCCTACCTCGCCGCCTTCCTTCTCCGCCCCCCTCTCCTCCGGACACTGGGATTTGCTGGCAGGTGTCTGCTCTGCCTTACCTAGTGCACAGCTTCGGGGGTGACCTGAGTTGGCCAGATGGCCCCCCTGTGACTGGGATCCTCTCAGCGCCCCCACCTTTGGGCGCCTTATGGATCAGCCCAGCTCTGGGGGAGGATGGCTCGAGAGCTGCTCGCCCAGCACTGCGGACCCAGACAAGGGCAGGCAGCCCAGCAGGGAGCTATAAACCACTTATTACATTCACTGACACTACTCACTACTGAGAAACGAATGAGATCTCTTAAGCAAATATGTTACACGTCTGGTAATAGAGTAGGCAAATTGCTAGCCCAAAAAATTGAAATTCTAAAATCCCCTACATTATCTCTAAGTCAGGGACAAAACTTTACAGTTTTTAGGGAAAATGCTACTTCTGTCCCTTACTAATCAACAAGCCTTAGAACTCAACACACCATTTACTGAAGAAGTGCGAAGCGCAATTAAAACAATACCCAAACGTAAAGCTCCAAGTCCAGACGGCCTATTGTCACGGCACAGCCCAAGCCCTGCAGACCTGGCTGGGTTTGAACTCACATTTCCAGCCTCCCAGTCAGGTTCTCTCCCGTGCTGTCCACCAGGGGGCTTCAGTATCTGTCTGCCTGAATTAAGCAGTGCTGACCCACCTGCAGCCCTTTTCCAATTAGGGTCAGCTGCATCTAATTAGCAGGCTGTAAAAGCCAGCCCTGCCAGAAACCTAGCATCTGGTTATTTTGCTTGTTTGGTGTTTCCTGCCAGATCTCTGCTTCGCTACTGACTGATTTCCTGGACTCTGACCTCTGCCTGCTTTACCGACTATGTTACTCCGCTGCCAGCTCTGACTTCTGCTTCTTGTCTGACCCTGCCTTTGGATTTCCCCTTAATCTGTACTGCGGTTCTGGTTTTTGCCTCCTTCCTGTGCCATCTCCTGCAACTGGGCTCCCACTCCTGGTAAAATTTTACCAAGTCCCCAGGTGAACTGTTACACCTATCTAATTACTACTATATAAAATTGGAAAAAATACTAACCCCGCATATAACCAATCTTTTTAATTACATTCGGTCTTCTGGCAAAATCCCTCAGGAAATGTTGGAAGCTCGCGTCGTGACCCTTCCAAAACTTAATAAACCTCCATTTATTTTCCTTGCAGAATGCTGACCTTAAATTGTACGCAAAACTGTTGGCTTCACGCATTAAATCGCTACTTCTGTCCCTTATTAGAGATGAGCAAGTAGGATTTCTGCCAAAGAGATAAGTGGGGGGACAACAAAAGTTTTTTTTTTTTTATAGATTTAATAGATTGGGCACACCGCAGTTCTCAAAGAGGCATTTTATTAGCGTTGGATGTGGAGAAAGCCTTTGGCTGTCATAACTGTGTAAGAAATTATGACCCTCTTACAAGGAAATTCTTTTAGGGAATGTGTGACAAATAAGACATAAACACAAGTGTATAATAAAATGTATTGTAAATATTCATTTAAGGAAACTGTAAATTTTAAAAGGATATACACAATATACATTATACATTATATCCGGTACATAATTAAAAGCTACATAATAAAAGGGCAATACTTAAATATTTAAATGCAGGTCTTCCCCTTGCGCCTTCATCTTGGGTAATCTGGGACAGTCTCTCTGTTCACCATGGCCCTGCTTGCTGCATTGTCCTCTCCAAAGAGAGAGAGAAAAAGAGAGAGCCTTCCTTGGATGTTGTCCTTTTAAAGACTGATTCTTGGAGTAATAAACTACAAGTCCCAGAATCCCTTTTCCCTCCCAAAAGTGGTTTATCCTGCCCTCTTTCTCCAGAGAGTTCTGTCTTTACACAAGTCTTTCCCTTTGATCTCTTCCCTCCAGCCATACTGTAACGTTCTGAAAGAAGTGACCAGTTAGGATTGGTTTCTGGGTAGGTTAGACTGCTTGGGAAAACACACACTTCCATGGTTACACCTAGATGTCTATTACTCTGATCTCCTGATAACATACAAGGAATACTGGAGGGATGTAAGCTTTTGTTTTAGCTGGGTGTTGTAAAATGCAACTGAAAGATTTGATCCTTATTACACTGTTATCAAGTAAATGACCCCAACTTGTGAAACCAGTCACATACACAGAAAGTTATATACGATATTGCAGTTTGGAATATGAATTTCTTACAACCGGTTATTTATGGAGGGTACCCTTTTTTAAAATTGGATTTCCAGAGGCATTTGTCAAGAGCCTAATGGTGCTATACTCCCGTCCAACCGCTATAGTGTTCAACACTGGCTTCCTATCCTCTGCATTCCCGGTCTCTAATGGCACATGCCAAGGCTGCCCCCAATCACCTCTTATTTTTAAACTATGTTTAGAACCTCTAATCAGACAACTTAAGACTAGCACTTCTATTCAAGGGCTGTCCACCCCTACTGGGGAAAAGAAACTTGCACTTTTGCTGATGATGTTTTGCTCTTTCTAACACAACCAATAGAATTTATCCCATGTTTATTCCGTAGTTTGAATGAGTATAGCTATATTTCTTTTTATAAAAACAACACTGCGAAAACGCAAGCCCTTAGAATCAATATGTCTAAGTAGATAGTAAGCATATTAGAACCCACTTATAATTTCAATTGGTGTCATAAATCACTAACATACTAGGGATTGTGGCAGAAATGCCCCTGCCACGTGTGCCTGGAGGGGCCTGCTAGCTAGCCTCCTTTCCAAAAACTGTGGGTCGTGCAAAAACCCTGTTAAAAGACTTAGTTTGTGCCATTTTCCCATGCTGTTAGGGAACCGGACAGGCGCACGAACAAGGGACCACCCGGGAGCTTGTTAAGCTCAATTGACATCTCTTAACGATTCTAACTGCAATGTTCTAATTGTTTGTCTGAGTGGCCGCAATTTGTATGAACGACCACTAGGTGCCGGCCATATTGTTTGCATGAACGCAGGCAGCGGTGTTTGGTCGTTGAGATCATGGAACTGACACAGAAACTCCCGAACACCACTGGTCTTCCATCTTCGCCTGCGTTCGGATTCTACACCACCTAGAAGGGCACGGTTCAGTGGAATTGTTCATCTGGATGAGGGGAACAAGCTCCACAGTATGACTACTGACTACATTCAGTAGTTTGTTCATTTATAAACTACCGAACTTAAACCGACCGTTAGCACTGATTTCATGGAACTGTTTTGGGCATAGGACCATGTGCACCGTCGGTGAAATTATGACTTCCATAGAAATCCCGAACCCCTGAACCGATCTGGGTGATTTCTGGATATGTTGGTCACCCATATCGGGGCTATCAGGGGATGTAACTTTTGTTGGGTTTTCATGTGTTTAGGAGGTACTTTTGGGGTGTCTGAAAAAAATTGTTTTTCTATGCCTGGAGATAATTGAGTTAGTACAGTTCCTGACTCAATTATCTCTCAGGCACAGAGGAGGAGTTTGTATCTTGTATCAATTCTGTGACTGTGCTTCCATTAAACAGACTACTTCCCAGCATTAAGCCTTGGCTCAAGTGTGGGGGGAGGGGATTGCTATACTGCTATTTGGCTTACTATACCGGTTATACTATCTTGGTGGAGAGGTCTTCCCACTGGGAGCTGGATCTAGGTGGGAAGGGACGGCGATACCCCAGCCAAGCTGCGGCAGCTGAGGGGACTACAGTGGTTACGGTGTCTGGTGCGGTGCTTATAATACTCAAGTAGCACTAGGAAGCGTGATTGGCAGAGGTACCCAGGTGGTCCGCCACAGGGATCAAGCGTGATTGGCAGAGGTACCCAGGCGGTCCGCCACAGGGATCAACCTTACTAAACATCCCCAACATCTTATTCGGGAAAATCATGAACCCATGGTTCATAAGTAGTGATGTCCCGAACAGTTCGCCACAAACGGTTCGCCGCGGATTTATCATTGAGTAAACTTTGACCCTGTACCTCACAGTCAGCAGACACATTCCAGCCAATCTCAGATTCTATGAACAACAGACCTTCATAGCAAGCAATGGCGTGATTAGCCCACCTTAAGCCCTAATCAAAACACAGCCTAAAATGGGATTTATTGAATACTAACAGTAGTCAAAAAGCACACCAGCCCATCTTATTACGTAAAATATAATAGATTTAAGATTAATCTTGCACAACCTTACAAAACCCTCCCCCCTTTTTATTTTATATTTTAGCTGTTGGTTTTCTTTATATATAAAATTTTGTCTTTGAATTTTAAAATAAAGCATCATACATATTAGGAGTATATATCGACCGATCTTCTCATAAGTAAAGGGACAGGAACTATCTTTTTTATATATATATATATATATATATATATATATATATATATATATATATATATATCCGAGGAAGTAATACACAGAAACTTGATGATTGAGAATTAACATTTGGAATATAAATCCCATACATAAACTATGGAGAAATATATATAAAACTATGCCTATTTGCACATCTATATCTGTCTGTAATAAACAAAGAAGTGTATATGAACGTAATATTGATATGTTCTGCTGTACATGACAATATTGGGCAAATTTGAGTTTATTTCCCTTATCTTGTTGATTTTTGGGGGGGACGGGGGAATTTTTTTTCTTTTTTTCTATATTACTATTCTCTTGTGGCATGAAATGTTTTCTTATTATTTCCATTGTCATGTCTTGATTATGCTTAATAAGACATGAAATAAAAAAAGAGACCTCAGGCGGGGCCTACCACCAAGTGCTCCTCCCACAGTCACACATGTATGTGGATCGGCTACTCCTGGCTTTTGATTGCATTTTTGTGGAATTCTTGTGTGGAAAGCACTATGTTCGGGAACTTACCTTCACCACTGCTGATTAAATTGTGGCACCCCAGAGATGTCCTGCTGGCGATCACCACATGCTTGGGTATTCACCGCTTATCCCCATGGATATTGATATCTTGGAAAGAGTTCAAAGAAATTGATTCATGGATTGCAGGGTAAAACTTACCAGGAAAGGTTAAAGGATCTTAACATGTATAGCTTGGAGGAAAGACGAGACAGTGAGGATATGATAGAAACATTTAGATATTTATAGGGAATCAACACCCTGAAGGAGGAAAGTATTTTTAAAAGAAGGAAAACTACCACAAGAGGACATAGTCTTAAATTAGAGGGGCAAAGGTTTAAAAATAATATCGGAGTTTTACTTTACTGAGAGGTTAGTGGATGCATGGATTAGCCTTTCAGCTGAAGTGATTGCTTAGGGCATATTGACACGTTGTTTTGTTCTCGTGTGAGCATACTGTTTTTGAATGAGGATTTAAATCTCCACACCCACTGCCAGTTCTAATTTTTGCTAGGCATTGCCAACTTTACAGCACCGATCACAGTGTGATCAGCAGAGGAGCTCCAGCATGAGAGGTAGATCTCCCTGTCATGCTGGAAAAAGCCAGTAGATGGTGTTTGCATACCTCTCTACTGTTTTAGCTTGGAAATCCTTCTGCTGATATCAGATGTTAGCAGAGGGATCCCTTTAGATTTGGGGGGAGGGGTAGTGTTAAGGGTAATTTAGGGTTAATGTTAATGCTGTTTTAGGGATAGTGCAGGGGTTAGGTTAAGGAAGGTATATGGTTAAGAGTTAGTGTAAGCTTAGGGTTAGGGTTAGGGGTAGGGTTGGTATATGGTTAAGGGATGTTTGGTGTAGGACATGGCTTCACAAACTTGCTTGGAATGTTGGAGACAGCTTTTTGAATGTCAAAAATACAATTCTTAAAGGGACACTATAGTCACCAGAACCTTAAAGCTTAGTGTAGTTGTTCTCATGTCTATATACTGCCCCAGTCCTGAAAATGTCCATGCAGCAGCTGAAGTTAGGGAGATCTGCAATGACACCTCTGCTATGAAGGCCTCCATACTACAATTACAAACAGCCCAACAGGCCCTCTCACTGCAATTATAAGTGCAAGAAGACAGGTACCGCCGCAACCATATTAAGACAAAGGGCATTCCCTCTTCCGTCCCTGGGGAGGAATTGCCACACTATGTGAGGAGACTGCTGTCCACAATACTGCCACCTACAACCGCAAGAAAAATCACTTTTCAATGTTAACCCTTCCTTTTCAGAGAAAAGGCAGTATTTAAATTGCTACTTTGTAACACTTCTATTGACAGTCACTCAGACGGCCTCTGGAGTGCATCCTGGGTCAGTGCTGCACAGTACCTACATATAGCGTCTCCACGCCCGGCATCAATGCATCTCTATGAGGAGATGCTTATTGGCACAGCATGGCGTGTTGCCACACATGCGCAATAGCTCCCCAATGCTTTCATATGGGAAAGCATTGGAGTGGCTGAGATCATCAAGATTGATGATAGCAATCATGGAAGCAGAGCCAGCTGCGGCAAGATCAGTACAGCGTGGGGGAAAAAGGTGAGTAAGAACCCCTTTCCCATATGATTGGAGGAGGGGGACCAGTCATCTAAACACACTCACTGACGCACACACTTACTGATGCACGCACACACTCGCCGACAAGCACACACTCACTCACTCACTGACACACACATTCACTGTCACTGCAATAATCACACACATTTATGTGACCACCCAGCCTCCCTACCTTGGTTCAGCTTTCCTTGTAGTCCAGCGGGGCTTCAGTAATCTCCCTGCACTGCTCCATAAAGCGATGTTTAGTGATGCCGGGGCCGGAATGGCGTCATATTCCGGCTCCCTGCATCACTGGAGGGCGGCCGAGGGAGCAGAGCAGGGAGGGAGGTTACAGCTCCCTCAAAGCTCCTGGAGCCTCCCGTCCATGCGCACACCAATGCTCTCACTCGCAATGCCGCCCGCCCGCCCACACTCTTACTGAGCTGGCTGGCTGGCCGGCCGACCAACTGACCACCCACACGCACGCACATGCTCTTTATGAGTCTGCCGGCCGCCCTCCTCCACTAATTGACAGCTGGCCACCTCAGGGGCTGAATGGGCCAGCAAATCCCATATGCCAGGACAAAAATCCTAGTCACCACGGCGACCTTGCGCCTGGGATTTGTTGAGCCCTGGTGTAGGATATGCCTTAACTACACAATATTAATTTAGATCCTAGTCATATTAGACCTTTAACAATTAGGGCTAATACATGATTTTTATTTTATTTATTTATTTATTTGTTTTGTAATTTTACTTTAGTTAAACTTTATGTGTACAAATTATTATAATATTTGTTTTAAATTTGTATATTTTCTTCATTTTTAACATTTAATTTATGCTTAATGTTGCATTAGGTATACATATGGGATATTAAAAGAAAGCCACTGTGTTCCTTAAAAACTATATAATAGGGGCGGAGCCTGGCTCTAAACCTGACCAGACGCCATTTCTGACAGCTCCACCACCCTAAAATGCAATCCACACTATATCTCGGCACCTTGCCACCATCCAACCATGCGCACAGCAGATACAGACTGGGGATGTCTTGCTGCACCACCCGATGCCCTTCTTATACTCCCCGAAGCAACCAAAAACGAAACGCAGGCACGGGGCCTATTACACGCCAGCATGCGGGGACCTCGACGGGGAAACGGCAGAACTGTGGCCACCTCACACAGGGCTCACTACTCCTTCCATGGGGCGCAGATCCCAGAAGCCTCCACCCGGAACCGCAAATGAACAGCGGGACATCAGAGCTATGCTCCAGCGGCACACTCCAGACAAAATGGCGACCGCAGAAAACTTACCTTAAACTGGAGTCTCCCATGCCGCATCACTGGCTCCCCTGCAGGTACAGAGCCCACTGGAGGACACACAACATCAGTCCACAGCAACAGCTGGCTGCCCAGAACCCGCAACGAAACAGGACTTCCAAACCCTACACTCCATGCTCCAAGACATCCAGAGACTTCTCACTCCTGAAAACGGCAATGCAGCAGGTGAAAGGACGGATGACAGCAACTGAAGTTAGGGAGATCCGCAATGACACCTCTGCTATGAAGGCCTCCATACTACAATTACAAACAGCCCAACACGCCCTCTCACTGCAATTATAAGTGCAAGAAGACAGGTACTGCCGCAACCATGTTACGACAAGGGGCATTCCCTCTATCGTCCCTGGGGAGGACTTGCCACACTATGTGAGGAGACTGCTGTCCACAATACTGCCACCTACAACCGCAAGAAAAATCAACATAGCTGGGCTATACCGCCTCCCAACGCTAACCAAGGGAGGCCTCTCAGAGCATGTTACAGAATACATCTGCCAAGGTCAGCATGTATTCTGTAACATTCAGTGGGTGACTTCTAATAATCAGTGTTTGAGAGCTGTCCCCTAAGGTGCACAGTAGTGTTACAGCCGGAATTATCTGGCATTTAAAGCATATAATGCAAAAAGAATTTACTATTTCATATACTTACATTGACACTAATCCAAATCAGGGACTTCCAGAACTTGCGGCTCTATGTCGCATAAGCTTTAAAGTTTTAATGTTATTGTTTTAGTTCTACCGCTTATTAGCTACACACACACAACACTACACTGATGGGCATGGGACACATGAGAATAAGGAGCCCCTGGCTGACTTCAGTAATGCACAAACACTATAGCGCCATATATGGCCCTTGTCCGGTTCCACTAAAATATACATAGCGAGCTACAACACGCATGCACCCCCTTCCCCGATGCCGTCCCGGTTAGGGGCACCATCTCGCCTGAGTGGCCCGCCACGCACATAATTAGGCACCTCTCTACAAAAAAGCGAAAAACACTCAAGCAGTACACACTTACAAGTTGTCACCTGTTTTTCATCTATTAATACCCCACCAACCCGTTTGTGTTCCTAAGCCAGATCACAACAAAAGAGCCAACACCAAAAGCCTACAACTTCCGATACTCACCTGGGAACACGTATCTCTGGCACCATCCTCCTAGATTAAGGGAAAATATGCACGTACCTATACACCACGTTAACTGAACGCTTAACAGGGATATACTCATGATAAAATATAAAAAATGTGCACAACCACAGTCACAACAGATGTTTAATGCTTATTATACAAAACGGAATGATATGCTAAAGTGATATGCATGCATGTTTGTTACGCTAAGCACATAACAAATAAAGATATATATATATATATATATTTAAACAATATAATGTATGAGGCCTGTTACTAAAACACCGAGACATGGGACATTTAGTTTTAGCGAGGGTTTTAAATTAGCATTAGGTACTAATTTAACCTTGTTTACTCTCTACTCTAATCCTTACCCTAGGAGTTGTAAAAAAAAGACTGTAAATCTAATCCTAATTTTAATCCTTTAACACTAAATGTCCCATGTGCCTGAATTTTAGTGAATGACCCAACTATAATGTGAGTGTGAAGTTAGCTTTACACACCTTACTGGACCTTTCTGAGGAAGTGTTGCAATGCCAGATGATGTTGCATCACCGGTAGTGACGTGGTGGTCTCCCAGCCTCCATCAGATTTCTAGACCCTGTCAGGAGTGCTCGCACGCATGTGCAGCACAGGCTCCAACTCATTCCGCGTCATCAAATGTGACATTAGTCGCAATTTATGACAGGTCCAGAAATCTGACAGAAAACCGTCCCTGATTGTCTTACATTTCTTGTCTGTTGTGTAAAAGGGATGTAGGGAAGCAGAGCCTTATAGGTGTCTTCAAATCCAAAATGGGTGAGGGAGTATAAATAACGGAATATAGTGTAGTATTGATAGTTTCAGTGAATTAAACAAAAGAAATACACTAACAATTTTCTGGAGCTTATGCTCCGCTTCAGACATGTGCGTCTGGACAATACAACCTCCACCCATGTCTGTGGTCTTGGTCCTTTAATGGAGAGTATTTCAGGGCCAGTGGGTGACTTCTAATAATCAGTGTTTGAGAGCTGTCCCCTAAGGTGCACAGTAGTGTTACAGCCGGAATTATCTGGCATAGATATGTAAAATGGGAATATAGTGCTCTTTGTACTGTGTAAATATAATAATAGGAAATATACTCACAAATGGAGAGTAAAAAAGGTTTTTGCTCCATCCAAACACTGATTATCACAAGTCCTACACTGGACTTGAAATACTCTCCATGACAGGACCAAGAACACAGATATCACCCCTATTTGGGTTTGAGGACATCTATAAGGTGCTGGTTTTCGATTTCCCCTTAACACAATATCTACTCAGGGCCAGAAAAGAAGAGACTCTGGTTTGGAAAAGTTCTTGAAATCTCACATTTTATACTTTCTCTCTTGTCTGTTGCCTAATGCTTTTAAATGTTTTTTGACGGTGCCTAAATGGTTTTTGGATTCAGCTTCAGTGATCATTTTCATTTCTTGAAACAGGACTCGAAGATACACCTTGGTGGAGCAATGTGAGTGTGGAATGGATAGTTTATTAGCTTCATTGTTTTGGTGCAGAGCAAAGGTATGTCAACCTAAAAGTCCCCTGGCTACAACAGTAAAAGGTAAGGATATCAGAGCATGGTAGACATTTTAACTCTCTCTTGTGATTGTTTTATGTTGCAGAAAACACCCTTATATTTATTTATTCACACTGCAAAATAGCTTTTTAAAAATATCAGCACAGGATATATTCAGTTTTTAAATCACTATACAGTAATTCAAAAACAATGTCTGAGTACAGAACAAGCGTTTTGTTCTTTTTTAGAACCATGGCTTTTGCATAGAGGATGCACAGGGTAAACTACCACCGTTGTGAATTGACGTTGCACTCAACAAAAAAATATAGCACATTATACCATTACATATCTACTATTATCAGTCTGTTTCTGGATGCACATATACTGTTTTGTCTCCTGTGAGAGAAAGCAGAGTTTGATTTTAGTTTTTTTTTTTTTTTTTTAATTCTTTATTTTGTAGTGCAGAGAAATATACACATTTTTGTCATGCCCCAACGGCCAATGACAGTAGATTCGCAATACATAGTTTACATGTAGTAGGGCAGTGAGAAAGACATGCACAATTTTTAAGTAGGTGTAACAATATGCTTAAAGACTTGCTTGTATATTTAGTGTGCTTATAGGCATTATAGCAACTTTTTAGCAGGAGTATGCAAGATACAAGATAAAGCTTTGCGTAAACTGTGACATGAGCTGCTCTGTTCTATATGTTAACCAGCTGGTGCCATTAATGCCAGGTGATAAGCAAGTGTGTTCAGTAATAAAGGTCATGCTAATTTATGGTAGTCAAACACTAGTAGTAACACCTTGCTTCAACTTTTAGTTAGCTTATAAGATATATGTGTGGTAGCAGAGGATTAGTGTGTGTTTGTACAACGATTAACTCTTAAGTGTGGGAACCACTGGGTACTCATTTTCAGATTATGTGTATATAGTTTGGTTTCATACAGGAATAGTTGCTAGGCATAGTTTTAGTCGGTTATGTGCAGTGGGTATCGTGCTAAATTAGTGTGACTGGTTTATTCATCTCTTTTAGTAAGTATGAGAGTGCAGTCAAAATGAAAAATGGAAGCACAATGTCCATTGAGATTTGATGCAGTCCCTGGCTGATTGTATCAATTGTGTGGCTGCTAAGGGCTGAGGGTTAAAGGTAGAGACCAACAAGTCCAGCAACATTTCCCTGGGGTGACATTTCTGTTAGGGAACATACTTAGGAGGGATAGTTTAACCAATGCCTACAGTTGGCTGGCTGTCACCTCCTGAGATCAAGGGTCTGCTGCTCTGCAGGTGAGGGCCGCTCCGGTCCCGGGCGCCCATGTGTTCTCGGACCACGGTAGCTGTACTGCCATCCACTGCTGTCGGGTACTGTCCCTTGGGCCTCCGCTGTGCTCTGGGTCTGCGTTGCCATGCGTGTGCTCTCCACCGGAGTGGTTTGCGGGTGGGTGTGTTGCTCCCATCCGAGTGCCGTACCGAGAGACTGCAGCGAGGTCGTGGGGTGGGTGGTCTATGTTGGCGTGCGGCTGTGCTGTGAGGCGTCGGGGAGAGTCCTGCGGCGGGCCCGTCTGTAGGATGGATGTGGCTTCGTGTGGGCACTGGGTCTGTAAGTTGCCGCCGCCGCGGCTTCCTTCCCCTTTGTAGTAGTTATAGCAGGGTGGGTGGCTTTGTGCTCCACACGCTGCCAGAATTCTTGGCATATTTGGTCAAATCGGGCCTCAAAGTGCACTCTCCAGTTCTGGATTGTGGTGCATGTTTGATACTGCATGAGTTGTGGTTCAGCGGCCATTTTGTTCCTGAACTGCGATTTCCGCTCAGGTAAACCAGTCTTTTGAGGCATGTTAGTGAGGTTCCCCAGCGGGGACCGGGATGACCCCCACCGGTCCAAAGGGGGGGGTCGCGGGACTCCAGGAGCATTGTTGCTTGTAGCGGTCCCCAGGGCGGGAGATCGGCCGCCTCTCCCAGCCACTAGGCCGCCTTCCCTGCTAGGCCGCATCGGTGGAGCGTGGTTTCTCTCAGCAGGATTGCACAAAACGGGCATCCACAAGCCCCCACTCGGTCCAGCCGTGGATTATCAGCAAGCTGGACAGCGTTGGTCGAGATCTTGGTAAATATGAGTCAATTTTGAGCCTATTTGTGTCGGAGCTCGCTGTGTACACGTCTTGCCGGCTCGGCTGTCAGGCCCCGCCCCCGTGATTTTAGTTTTTAATATTGAATCCAGTGAAGTGAGGTTTGTCTTGATCAGTATGTTTTTTTTGTTTTTCGTGTCTAAATATTACTAAAGATCACCAACATTACAAACACCACTCCTCAGCTGATTTCTGAACTTTTCTTGCTGATTCTTTTAAAAGGACACTCCGGGCACCAAACACAATGTAAGTACATCTAGCCTCATATTCATGCTGTATTACGCCCCACATTTTATACCTCTATTGGTTAAAAATAAAAAAAAGTGTTCCATCCCTTTTTATCTGAGTCCTGGTGTACAAGGGCTCAGCCTTACTTTAAAAAAACAACTGTCATCAAATTTTTACTTCTCATTTTGTAATTATTTTTTTTAATGTTTATTACATTTGATGGGGTCAGACTCCTCTTTTATCTGACCAAATGCTGCTCAACCTAATTTACCCTGATGCTTTAGTTTCACTTAAGCTAGCCTGTCTGTTGCTGTGGTTGCACTAAGTGGCAGTTCATCAATTAACAGTAGAGTCTGAGCCAACATGGCTGTTCAGTCAGATAAAAGTGAAATACTATGATAAATTATATATTCAAAGCCTTAGGAGCCTTAAAGTGAAAATTTTATATATATATATATATATATATATGATGGCGAACCTGCAGCACACCAGGCCCTCTCTGTGGGCACGCGGCCAAAGGTCACCGGAGGAGGGGGCCACTGGCGCCGGTCGGCAGCAATGCAGAGTAGGCACCTGCCTGCCCAAAGCGGAAGCAGGGGGACCTGGAAGCAGTGGGAGGGATCTGGGAAGCAGCTCTCCTGTCCTCCTGCAAGCAGGCTGTGTGGAGCGTTGCTGCGCGTTACCATGGCAATGCTCCACACAGCATTCTGCGTGTGGGAGGACAGGAGAGCTGGAGCCAGAACCTGTCCTACATACTTACCACCACCGGACCGCCAGGGCTGGCTGTCCCTCATCCTTCACCAAAGGCAGTGGCGTACATACCAGGGTCGCAGGGGTCGCGGCTGCGACCGGGCCCGGCCCACCAGGGGGCCCGGCCGCCCCTGCGACCCGGTATGCAGCCACAGGGCAGCCTCTTCTCCTGGGGGGGCCCAGGAGGTGGCCACCTCAGGCCCCCCCGAGGCTGGCCATGCTGTCACCGGGCAGGTGGCCGGTCGGGCAGGCAGGCGCGCGAGGGAGCACTCTCTGTGTGCCTCACTCTTCAGCTCCCTCGCTCACCGCACTGATGCCGGAGCCGGAAGATGACGTCATCTTCCGGCGCCGGCATCCCTACGCGGCGCGCGAGGGAGCTGAAGAGGAAGCACACAGAGAGTGTTCCCTCGCGCGCCTGCCTGCCGGCCAGCCCGCCCACCCAGTGACCTGCCGCCCGCCCACCCAGTGACCTGCCGCCCAGGAGCACCACTGGACCCCAGGGAATCCCCCCAGCACTCCAAAAGGTAAGGAGGCTGGGGGGATTAAATTTTAAAAAAAAAATGTGTGTGTTAGTGTATGTGTGTGTTAGAGTGTGTTAGTGTATGTGTGTGTTAGTGTATGTGTGTATGTGTGTGTTAGTGTGTGTGTGTGTTAGAGTGTGTGTGTTAGTGTGTCAGTGTTTGTTTGTGTTAGTGCGTGTGTTAGTGTGTGTGTCAGTGAATGTGTCTGTTATTGGGTGTGTGTCTGCTAGTGAGTGTGTTACTGTGTGTGTCTGTTACTGAGTGTGTTTGATGTCTGTTAGTGAGTGTGTGTTTGTCAGTGAAAGTGTATGTTTGTAAGTGAGTGTGTATGTATGTCTGTCGCTGAGTGTGTCTCTGTCAGTAAATGTGTGTGTCTGTTAGCTAGTGTGTATGCGTCTGTTCGTGAGAGTGTGTGTGTGTGTCTTCAGCATTTACCTTTCTCCAGCGTCGGACTCCCCAGTGTCCGCCTCTCAGCTCCAAATGCACATGCGCGGCAAGAGGCGCGCGCGCATTTAAACCGCCCATAGGAAAGCATTACTCAATGCTTTCCTATGGACGTTCAGTGTCTTCTCACTGTGATTTTCACAGTGAGAATCGCGGAAGCTCCTCTAGCAGCTGTCAATGAGACAGCCACCAGAGGCTAGATTAACCTTCAGTGAAACATAGCCGTTTCTCTGAAACTGCTATGTTTTCAGTTGCAGGGTTAAAACTAGAGGGACCTGGCACCCAGACCACTTCCTGGCACCCAGACCAACTTCAATTTTTGCACCGGGGCCCCATGGGTCATGTGTACGCCACTGACCAAAGGTAAGAAGAAGAGAGGGGGGATAAAGATTTTATGCAGCACTCCTCTTACACAAAGCACCACCCTCCCACACAGAACCTCTCCCCCCACAAAGCAGTCGGTGTGTGAATGTGTTCAGCAGTCTGAGTGTATGTATTTTATATATGTATTGCATTTGGTGGAGATACTAATAAATATAAGCCTAATTTAATCTAATATTTTTTTTTTATTCTTGTGAGTTGTGTGTAGGCAGAGCTTTGCTTTGCCCAGGGACCCATAATGTTGTTAAGATGGCACTGGTGGGTGGGATGGAGGGCTGTTTCACGGCAGCATCAGCAGAGGGAGCAGTGCTGGAACAGCAGGTAAGTCAGTGCTCCCTCGTGCCTGCACCCCCTCACAGCAGAGGGAAGTAATCTGATCCACCAGGTAGGGAGCCTGGGTGAAACCCCAACCCGCACCAAAAAAATTAAACATTATTTATGTGCTGAGAAGATGCTGGGGGAGTGAAGAGAAGAAGATGCTGGGGGAGAGAAGAGGAGAGTATGCTGGGGGAGAGAAGAGGAGAGTATGCTGGGGGAGAGAAGAGGAGAGGATGCTGGGGGAGAGAAGAGGAGAGGATGCCGGGGGAGAGAAGAGGAGAGGATGCCGGGGGAGAGAAGAGGAGAGGATGCCGGGGGAGAGAAGAGGGGAGGATGCCGGGGGAGAGAAGAGGAAAGGATGCTGGGAGAGAGAAAAGGAGGAGAAGATGTTGGGGGGAGGAGAGGAGAGGAAAAGTAGAATCTGGGGGAAAAGAAGAGGAGAATCTGGGGAGAGAAGAAGAGAATCTGGAGAGGGGAAGAGGAGAATCTGGAGAGGATGAGGAGATGCTGGTGTAGAAGAGGAGGAGATGCTGGGGGGTGAAGGGGAGAGGAAGAGTAGAATCTGGGGAGAGAAGAGGAGAATCTAGGGAAGAGGAGAGGATGCTGGGGGGGAGAAGAGGAGAGGATGCTGGGGGGGGAGAAGAGGAGGCTGCTGGGGAAGTGGGAGAGGTTGCTGGGGGGGAAGAGGAGAGGATGTGCTGGGGGAGAAGAGAAGAGGATGCTGGAGAGGAAAAGAGGAGAGGATGCTAGGAGAGAAAAAGAGGAGAGGATGCTGGGGGAGAGAAAGAGGAGGATGCTGGGGGGAGAAGAGGAGAGGATGCTGGGGAGAGAAAAGAGGAGAGGATGCTGGGGAGAGAAAAGAGGAGATGTCAGAGAGAAAGAAGAGAGGATGCTGGGGGGGAGAAAAGAAGAGAGGATGCTGGGGGAGAAAAGAGAGATGCCGGGGAGAAAAGAGGAGAGAGGATGCTGGGGAGAAAAGAGGAGAGGATGCTGGGGGAGAGAAGAGGAGATGATATTGGGGGTTGGAGGGGAGAGGAAAAGTAGAATCTGAGGGAAAAGAAGAGGAGAATCTGGGGAGAGAAAGAGGAGAGGATGCTGGGGGAGGAGAGGAGGAGGAGATGCTGGGGGAAGAAGAGGAGGAGATGCTGGGGGAGAAGAGGAGGAGGAGATGCTGGGGGAGAAGAGGAGGAGGAGATGCTGAGGAGAGAAGAGGAAGAGATGCTGGGGGAGAAGATGCTGCGGGGGGAGAGGAGGAGGAGATGCTGTGGCGGGAGAAGAGGAGGAGGAGATGCTGCGGGGGGAGAAGAGGAGGAGGAGATGCTGCGGGGGGAGAAGAGGAAGGAGGAGATGCGGGGGGAGAAGAGGAGGAGGAGATGCTGGGGGGAGAACGGGAGAGGAAGAGGAGAATCTGAGGGAGAGGAAGAGGAGAATCTGGGGGAGGGGGAGAGGAGGAGGAGATGCTGGGGGAGAGGAAGAGGAGATGCTGGGGGAGAAGAGGAGAGGAAGAGCAGAATTTGGGGGAGAGGAAGAGGAGAATCTGGGGAAGAAAGGGAGTGGAAAAGGAGGAGATTCTGGGGATAGTAAGGGAGAGGAGGAGGAGGATAATGAGAATCTGGGGGAGAGGAGAGGAGATGCTGGGGGGAGAGGGGGATATGCTGGGGGTAGAGAAGGGAAGATGCTGGGGGGAGAGAAGAGGAGAATTAGTTTGGACAACCGTATGAATTCTTTTGTTTCTAAACTTAAACCTCAGTATGCAGGTTTAATTGCCGTGCTGGTACTTTGAGGAAACAAAAGTTGGCATGTTTTGCGGTTTGGGCACTCTGGCTCATAAAGGTTCTCCATCACTGCTATAGAGTTAAAATGAACCACTATTTGTCAATGTAAAATACAGATGATTAAACAATGTTAAGTTCTGAGTAGAGTCATAGTCCACTCGTGAGATTTGTGGCGCTGCATCCAAAACTTGGACAAGATTTTATATTGACAGACTTAGACATACAGTTATGTGTTGTTTGTTGTTGTTGTTTTGTTTTTTGTTTTTTAATACAAATTTCTGCAGTTTTGAGCCAATCTCAGAGCTGAGAAGGACTACAGTTTGCTCTGTGCATTTTGCACAGTAACATTAGGGTGTATAAAAAATAATGTACATTATCATAAGATGTTCTGCACAGTGATGCAAAGTGTTTTTGCAATATGAAGGAATTACAGGTTTATTTAAAGGTTCAAATGTTGCTGAGTAGCAAGCTAAAAGACTGCTATATACGATTCACGTTAGCTTTAATCATCAGGGATTTATGGGGTCTTCACTTTTATTTCCTATTAGGTATATATATTTTTTTCTTAAAAATACAAATATATCCATGCTGGCTATAGAACCCTAGTGATGTCATCAGCAAATATTAACATTCCACATGCCACGATCATTAATATACCAGAATTTAATTAAGCGCTGAACCCCAGCATACTTTTACCATTTTTCTTTTCAATCTGTACATTTTCACTACTTGCTGAAGTGCTCTAGATGTTAAAAAAAAAAAAAAAAAGTGAGGAAAACTCTGTTAAGTGCTTCTTGTGACACAGTTACAAGAAGCACCATTGTTTAAACCAATGAGGAGGAAGCAGAGAAATATATAAAAACAGGCATTGAAACAGATTTTTTAAAATAATTTTTTGAGTATTTTTAAGCCTGATTGTGCCAAGGAAGAAGTCCTTATCTGACAAAACTCATAGGTTGGAGAATTCGGTTAGGCTGGAGAGGGGTGTTTCTTGAGTCCAGTAACGTGATATGCTGAATTACTTCTTTTTAGATGTGAATGAATAAAGTGGTTTGATTATTTATTGAAAACGTTCTGCGCTGTTAGGTTTTCTTCATCTGTTGAAGGAGTATTAAATATCTTTCATTGTATGGCCCATTGAAGGCATTCTTTTAAGGAGCTCTAGAAAATGTCAACACTTTTTTTTTTTTCCTGCTTCCTTGAAGGTGTGGGAGATGTTTGGGATAACAAAGATTCCACTTTTAGGGGAATATTATGGGTGTAAGTTTTGCACATTACTGAAAGGATATACACATACATTTGCCATAAGATGCAAAGTAAGATTTGAAAAAGTAATTGCACAATTATGCAGTTTAGTAGGTGAGAATATTCTAAAGAGATGACACCATCAATTTTGCAACTGTTTATTTTTATTTTTTCAGATAAGATTTAAAAAAAATTGAAAAAAATAATAATCTTTACATGTACACAGCAATGACATCACAATCCATTTATAAAGTAAAACCTCACGCATACAAGTCCCTTACTGGTCTCTTTGTACTCTGTTATTGGAGACATAAAAATGTTTTTTTTATATATATATATATATATATTTTTTTTTTTTTTTATCCTTCTCAATCTCTCTGCCTGGAGTTTGGCAAATGGCAGCGTTGTTTAATACGTCTGCCATGATTTACTGAGATGCCAAGTGAATATAACCAATATGATTAAATAGTTTTAATTTATTCTGCTTAATTCTATTTTTACATTATCCCAGAGAAATGTGTAATAAGTACAGGAATCAACTCTGGACCCAGAAGCTTGCAGTAGGGAGTTTTTGCCCTCTTGATACTGGTAGCACATTGCTCTGTAATGGCAGCAAAATAACACAATGATACGTATTTTGTTTAGAAAACTGCATAATTCTAATGGCAACTATATATTTCAATATTTAATATTATGATTAAAAAAATATTAAATTATATTTAAATATTAACTAAGCGTGACAATTGATTCTTTGCATTTATAATTTCACGACCAGTTGTTAGAGAAATGAGGCAGCTTTAAATGCTCCTAATGGCTTTGTTGTTCACTGCACCTGTAAACAAGCTCCTGTTTTTCTATTCTTACGTTATCAAGTTTAGTAATGAAATTTGGGCTTTTTTTTGGCATTATGTCTACTATATCTTTTGATTCTATTTCGAATCTGGTTCTTGTAATGTTATTTTATTGGTGGGGATTCTTAGTTCTACTGACCCTGTTTACATTTGAGAGTATATGCAAGACTATCATTGTAATTGCTATGACCTGCACCTACATCAATTTCAAGCTGAGCCCTGAGAAGAGATGAAGCAAAATGGGAAAAATAATCCTCTCTTTCCCACAGTGATGCATGGTTCAGTTTCCCTGTTGCTAGGCCGCTATGTGTGTTTACAATGAACAGTGACTAAATATATGAGTTAACAGAATACTTTTCGCTCCTACAACTTCTAATGTAAGTGAGGGACTCCTCAAGTAAGCAGGCCTGCCGTTTAATAATAAGTATCCAATCATGTCATTGGACTTGAAAGTATTATAAATTATTTTTCACCAAAATAGTAAATCATTTAAAGGTTACTCCAAGCACCATGATCACTTTAACTTTAGTTCTTTCAAATTTTTTGTTGTATTTGAGGGCAGGATAAGGAAAAGTTATTCCAACAAAAACAAGTGTTTTATTACTGCAATAACAGTTTGGCTTTTGTTGTCTTTACTAACTGCACGAAATGCATGCATTTTGTTCTACTGTATTGTAACCCTCTTATTTGGGGTTAGGGCAAGGAGTGATCTGGCTCTCTCATGGACGGCCACACTCATTGGCTGAGAGCACTAAGCTGATGCACAGTAGGGGTTAGCTCAGTGAAGCTAATGGAAGCCGTTGCAGGAGCTTCTGGTAACTGAGAAGGCTACTTACTCTGGGATTGTGCCTGGAGTGCCTTGACACCCTCCTAGAGTAAATATGTAGGCTATAGTGGTTATGGTGTGTAAGTAAGTGGGCTATAGTGGTTAAGGTAAGTGTTTTATGGTGAGTACGTAAGTGGGCTATAGTGGTTATGGTGAGTAAGTCAATGTGCTATGGTGGTTATGGTGAGTAAGTAAGTGGGCTATAGTGGTCATGGTGAGTAAGTAAGTGGGTTATAGTGGTTATGGTAAGTCAGTGTGCTATAGTGGTTATGGTGAGTAAGTGGGCTATAGTGGTTATGGTGAGTAAGTGTGCTATAGTGGTTAAGGTAAGTGTGTTATGGTGAGTACGTAAGTGGGCTATAGTGGTTATGGTGAGTAAGTAAGTGGGCTATAGTGGTTAAGGTAAGTGTGTTATGGTGAGTACGTAAGTGGGCTATAGTGGTTATGGTGAGTAAGTCAATGTGCTATAGTGGTTATGGTGAGTAAGTGGGCTATAGTGGTCATGGTGAGTAAGTAAGTGGGTTATAGTGGTTATGGTAAGTCAGTGTGCTATAGTGGTTATGGTGAGTAAGTGGGCTATAATGGTTAAGGTAAGTGTGTTATGGTGAGTATGTAAGTGGGCTATAGTGGTTATGGTGAGTAAGTCAATGTGCTATAGTGGTTATGGTGAGTAAGTAAGTGGGTTATAGTGGTTAAGGTAAGTGTGTTATGGTGAGTACGTAAGTGGGCTATAGTGGTTATGGTGAGTTAGTCAATGTGCTATAGTGGTTATGGTGAGTAAGTAAGTGGGTTATAGTGGTTATGGTGAGTAAGTGGGCTATAGTGGTTATGGTAAGTAAGTGGGCTATAGTGGTTAAGGTAAGTGTGTTATGGTGAGTACGTAAGTGGGCTATAGTGGTTATGGTGAGTAAGTCAATGTGCTATAGTGGTTATGGTGAGTAACTAAGTGGGCTATAGTGGTCATGGTGAGTAAGTAAGTGGGTTATAGTGGTTATGGTAAGTCAGTGTGCTATAGTGGTGATGGTGAGTAAGTGGGCTATAGTGGTTATGGTGAGTAAGTAAGTGGGTTATAGTGGTTATGGTAAGTCAGTGTGCTATAGTGGTTATGGTGAGTAAGTGGGCTATAGTGGTTATGGTGAGTAAGTGTGCTATAGTGGTTAAGGTAAGTGTGTTATGGTGAGTACGTAAGTGGACTATAGTGGTTATGGTGAGTAAGTCAATGTGCTATAGTGGTTATGGTGAGTAACTAAGTGGGCTATAGTGGTCATGGTGAGTAAGTAAGTGGGTTGTAGTGGTTATGGTAAGTCAGTGTGCTATAGTGGTTATGGTGAGTAAGTCAGTGGGCTATAGTGATTATGGTGAGTAAGTCAGTGGGCTATAGTGGTTAGTAAGTAAGTGGGTTATAGTGGTTATGGTGAGTAAGTGGGCTATAGTGGTTATGGTGAGTAAGTAAGTGGGCTATAGTGGTTAAGGTAAGTGTGTTATGGTGAGTACGTAAGTGGGCTATAGTGGTTATGGTGAGTAAGTCAATGTGCTATAGTGGTTATGGTGAGTAACTAAGTGGGCTATAGTGGTCATGGTGAGTAAGTAAGTGGGTTATAGTGGTTATGGTGAGTCAGTGTGCTATAGTGGTTATGGTGAGTAAGTGGGCTATAGTGGTTATGGTGAGTAAGTAAGTGGGCTATAGTGGTTAAGGTAAGTGTGTGTTATGGTGAGTACGTAAGTGGGCTATAGTGGTTATGTGAGTGTGCTATAGTGGTTATGGTGAGTAACTAAGTGGGCTATAGTGGTCATGGTGAGTAAGTAAGTGGGTTATAGTGGTTATGGTGAGTCAGTGTGCTATAGTGGTTATGGTGAGTAAGTGGGCTATAGTGGTTATGGTGAGTAAGTAAGTGGGTTATAGTGGTTATGGTAAGTCAGTGTGCTATAGTGGTTATGGTGAGTAAGTGGGCTATAGTGGTTATGGTGAGTAAGTGTGCTATAGTGGTTAAGGTAAGTGTGTTATGGTGAGTACGTAAGTGGACTATAGTGGTTATGGTGAGTAAGTCAATGTGCTATAGTGGTTATGGTGAGTAACTAAGTGGGCTATAGTGGTCATGGTGAGTAAGTAAGTGGGTTGTAGTGGTTATGGTAAGTCAGTGTGCTATAGTGGTTATGGTGAGTAAGTCAGTGGGCTATAGTGATTATGGTGAGTAAGTCAGTGGGCTATAGTGGTTATGGTGAGTAAGTAAGTGGGTTATAGTGGTTATGGTGAGTAAGTGGGCTATAGTGGTTATGGTGAGTAAGTAAGTGGGCTATAGTGGTTAAGGTAAGTGTGTTATGGTGAGTACGTAAGTGGGCTATAGTGGTTATGGTGAGTAAGTCAATGTGCTATAGTGGTTATGGTGAGTAACTAAGTGGGCTATAGTGGTCATGGTGAGTAAGTAAGTGGGTTATAGTGGTTATGGTAAGTCAGTGTGCTATAGTGGTTATGGTGAGTAAGTGTGCTATAGTGGTTATGGTGAGTAAGTCAGTGGGCTATAGTGATTATGGTGAGTAAGTCAGTGGGCTATAGTGGTTATGGTGAGTAAGTAAGTGGGTTATAGTGGTTATGGTGAGTAAGTGGGCTATAGTGGTTATGGTGAGTAAGTAAGTGGGCTATAGTGGTTAAGGTAAGTGTGTTATGGTGAGTACGTAAGTGGGCTATAGTGGTTATGGTGAGTAAGTCAATGTGCTATAGTGGTTATGGTGAGTAAGTAAGTGGGCTATAGTGGTCATGGTGAGTAAGTAAGTGGGTTATAGTGGTTATGGTGAGTCAGTGTGCTATAGTGGTTATGGTGAGTAAGTGGGCTATAGTGGTTATGGTGAGTAAGTAAGTGGGCTATAGTGGTTATGGTGAGTAAGTGGGCTATAGTGGTTATGGTGAGTAAGTGGGCTATAGTGGTTATGGTAAGTAAGTGGGCTATAGTGGTTAAGGTAAGTGTGTTATGGTGAGTACGTAAGTGGGCTATAGTGGTTATGGTGAGTAAGTCAATGTGCTATAGTGGTTATGGTGAGTAAGTGGGTTATAGTGGTTATGGTAAGTCAGTGTGCTATAGTGGTTATGGTGAGTAAGTGGGCTATAGTGGTCATGGTGAGTAAGTAAGTGGGTTATAGTGGTTATGGTAAGTCAGTGTGCTATAGTGGTTATGGTGAGTAAGTGGGCTGTAGTGGTTATGGTGAGTAAATAAGTGTGCTATAGTGATTATGGTGAGTAAATAAGTGTGCTATAGTGATTATGGTGAGTTAGTCAGTGGGCTATAGTGATTATGGTGAGTAAGTCAGTGGGCTATAGTGGTTATGGTGAGTAAGTGTGCTATAGTGGTTATGGTGAGTAAGTCAGTGTGCTATATTGGTATGGTGAGTAAGTCAGTGGGCTATAGTGGTTATGGTGAGTAAGTAAGTGTGCTATAGTGGTTATGGTAAGTCAGTGTGCCATAGTTGTTATGGTGAGTAAGTAAGTGGGCTATAGTGGTTATGGTGAGTAAGTCAGTGTGCTATGGCTGGTTTCTATTTGTGGGATAATCAAGTTATCTTTATTGAGCTAAACATCACTGATCACATCGGCTGAGATAAGCTACGTGTGATCCTGTATCGCTCTCTAACTTTTTTAAAGTGAGGATTTCTAGTACGGATGGCTATTGATGACAAGAGGACATAAAACAAGGATGAGGGCTTTATCATTAACATGGTGGATCAGTAGAAGAATAGAATTACTAAACATTCTGGAATTATAATCTCTGTGCCTGGGTCACACAGTTTTCTAAACACCCAAACGCAGAATTTGTTGCAGGATGAGGGGCAGCTAAAAATACAGTGCCATGTTCAGGCCCCTCTTTGGGTGCCCTGATATACCATATGTTTCTAGATACATAATTTTCTTCATATTTTATTAATCAACTCCCTGTCTGCAACATATAAATTCTACATAGAGCAGCATTTTTCATGAGTTGCTCATGAGTAGAAATGTAATAGTTCAACTGAAAGCTCCTAGAGTTAAAAATTTTGTATATTATCTTAACGTTACAGAATATTTCTTGATGTCAGGATTTAAAAAAAGAAAAAGAAAAAAGTTTACTGCCATTTGAGAACAGGTAAAGCTACTACGTGTATGTTCAATAAATAGTTAACATGCAAAACTTCAAGATGGTTCTCACCCAACTGCATTCATTGGGCTCTAGAGCTATACTGCTTACTTAAACATCACACTCATGTTCTAGGAAATAGTATTACAGCAAAATATATTACAGAATCTAATGAATGTTTAACATTTGTAACTAACCATTTCACCTCTGACAATCAGCACACACTGACAGAGTTGCATTACTATCAAGACCTTCGGCCTGAGAAGCAATGTATGGTATGGAAAACTGCTGAAGAAAACCACAATTGCTTGATTTAATGTGTGCAAGTATAATTTCAATCAGAATGCAATTCATTAAACATTTTTTTGTAATAGAGGACGTACATGTGATGCTAACTCTGCGTCCTTGTAATGAGCACAGTATTGTGGACATGTAACCAAAATGAATGAATATCACAACAGCAGAGATTTTAGTGGAAAACAGTGACTCAGTATATCAGAGGCAGAGGCACTATTTTATAATGTCACACACTGTATTCTGCAGCTTCCTCAAGTCGTGTCCTTTATATAAATCAATAGTTACTTAACTCTTCTGGTGACCTTGTGATTACAAATTTCAGAAATCTCTCAGCAGTCTTGTTTCATTACAAATAGATTCCTAGAAGTGAAATGGTTATTACCATGGCTTATCACTAACCCCTTTGGTCAGGAGGGCTACCTTTAGGGCACTGTAATGTAGGGTTAATGGTGCATTCATTTTTAGTCTGGTATAAAAGGCACAGGTTTTAATAAAATAAACTTTATTCTTTATTGCACAGGATGCACTCACTTTGCAAGGAAATATACAATTGGTTTGGGCTATGCTATTAGTGGTATAGGTGCTTACATTTGATATCACTTCTATGGGGCAATGACTCTATGTATCTGATTTGTTAATTTGAGCGGATTTGTGTAACCATTCTCTGGATCAGTTAAGACTCCCCACAGCAATTAGAAGTATAAATGAGATTGTGTAGTGTAGGCTTAAAAAGTCAGGACTATATTGTCTTATGTATACATCATATTTTGGCAAAATGTACCTTCAGGCATCTTGCCATATTCCATCAGCTATTGCATATGGCGGCTGATGGGAACTGGCATTGTCTTGCAGATTGTACAACAGATATCTTGTAGTCTCTAGTTTCCCCCTCTCCCAGTGGGTGAACATACCACACAAGTGACACACTTTAGACTTTGATTCTAGTAAAAAAAAAAGTGCTTATGTATATCTGAAAGAGATTGAAAACTTTTAATGATACTCCCTATAAGTACACCAGATGTAATAATTCTGATCATCATTGGTTATTCCCAGAAAAGTTAGAACATCATATTACACCTTGTGCATTTTGATAAATATATATATATTTTTTTTTATTATTATTATTTTTTTTTATTTTGAGTGGCACTCTATTCTCCATAACCACATGCCAATATAGTGGTTATGATACTATGTATATACATGTATACATGTATAAACAGGCATTAGCCCCTGTTTTCTGTTAAAATGTTTTGGAGCCATTAATGAAAACTGAGGCACTCCTCAGGACCCACAGCGTATCCTTCTCTATAGTCACACTGATAATATGTCAATTGTCATACTACTTGGACAAGTATGAATCCATTCAACCTTGGAAGCCAGTAGTAAGTAGGAAGCGCGTTATGCCTATAATGGTTTACAAAGCTGGATGGATTCACACTTAATAATGTAGGTGTGTGAATGACACATTCCACATTCTCCTGCATAGAGGGCAGGCTATGCATGCTGGGGGGAGCCATGTTTTTTGCCTGAGCATGTGCTGTAGACTTCTAGGACCATAACCACTCCAATGAGCTGTATAGATTATGATGGGAAGAGTGCCTCTCATTTCAAAATTGAAATAACATAAAATGAATGCACCTCAAGTACTGCTACAACTGCCAGTAAAGGGGTTAATTACAGTGATCCTGCCATTTAAAAGGTCAGTAATACCTCAATAGGAGTCACATTTATATGAGATTGTTTACAGAGATAAGATCAAATGTGTGTATAAGTAATGAGGCTGACATATTTTACTGCTTTAAAAGCCTTGCCTAATAGAAAAATTAGGTAACCAGTGCTACAGTAAAAAATGACCAATTCTAAATGAAACATCTTCTGAATTGCTGCTCTACATTTTTTAAGCTGCATTGAAAAAAAATGCTACAATTCCTAGCCTGTTGACTGACCACAAAATAATAAATGAATGTCATGTAGGATTTCTTTAAATGTAGAGTTTCTGAAGCAATTAAATAACAAAAATAATTATGTACTGTGACTTTGAGATATATACCTGATTTTCTTTAAATGCATGCTTTTATAAATGCTAGCTTACTTTGAAGCATTACTGTCCCTTTAAATGCAAAGCTCTCCAGGTCCCAACATATACTATACCAGTCATTTCAATAAATAGCTCTGCATATTTATATATGTATATATAGACTTCTAATAGTAATAAAATTCATTTTATTTTCTCTGATAAATTCATCTGTGACAAAGTATCTCCATTTTAATTGTAGTCCTAAAATAAAGGCAGAATGGGCGGGGTGCTAATTCAAAGAACATTCCACACTGTATGAAAAGAAAAACACGTGGATTCCGCTTCATGACACATCTTGGCTTTTGTGACCTATTTTTAAAGTTGTCACAAGTGTTGCCCCATCAAACAGATTCTTCTTTTAAATTTTCCACCAGTTCTTTGTTTTAGTTGTTGTTGGGTTTGTTTTTTTTTTTTTTTTATATTTTAGTTTTCTTTTTTGCATGCATCGCAGGAAGTCACAAAACCAGAACGCAAAGTAAAAGTCTCTGATATTCCTCCCCTTTTAGGGATGTGTTTTTGTTTAGTTTTTTCACTTGTATATCTTTTTAGATGTTTCATTCTTGATCATTTTCAATTGCTGCTGTTTGGCTGTAACTTGACAGTAGGCAAGCTGCTTCCATTCTCCTTAGCACTGGAGCTCGTGACCATGTGACAGAGTTCTGAGTATATACAGACATTGGCCAGATCTCACAACAGACCTAGTCCTTGCCAATTCTCTTTCCAAGATAGTTTTTGTGTTTTATTAAAACATACTGCAAAGAATATGTTCTATAGACACCACAACCTGCTATGCAAAGAGAACACATTATGATTTATTTGTATGGCAACAATCTCCAGCTATAATCACGCAGGGCACAGACATACTCTCACGCACTCCAAATCATTCGCTCTGGTATTGTACATGGAATCTACAGTTCCTTGGCTGGGCATGGCTACATTTTGCCATGTGATGTTTTCCTTTATAAACAAAGTTATTTGATCGTTCAAAACGCATGAAAATAAACCCATAAGAACAGAAATATCTTCCAAAACCAGAAACATAAAAATGAAAAACAAAAAATAAACCATATTAGTTGAAATAAGATTCGGTTCAGTCAGTTAGTATTTTAAGGCTCTCTCGGAGTGGTGTTGCAATGGAGTCCAGGGTCTCTTCTATAATTGGACCCATGCAGCTGGAGGAGAGAGCCCTAGAACTGGTCAGCCGGAGCTCACTAAGCTTTCTCTTCTGTAGAGATATATATCTATATATTTCATTTTATTGCCATCCGTGGCAATAGAATAAGTGTGCTTTTATATTACAGTTGAGTAAGAAAGTTAGCTGTTTGCAGCCTGGGTGAAACCGTGACAGCTCTCTCTCTCTCTCATGCCTCTGGCACAAGAGCAGCTGATGCTCCAATTTTCACTTTCAGAACATTACTGCTACTGTCTGCAGATATTTAGATTTCTATACATCAATAGCAACGTTTGTTATGCCTTTGCTGTTTTGTTCACATATTTGCTTTGATTACATATATTAATTTTAATTTACACATAGTACTCTTTGTCCTTATTTTTCTGCTTCTTGTGGCCGCCTTTAGAGCCGTGCTGCTTCTCCTTCACTAGGGCCCCATTGCTCTGAGCAGAGTTGCTGATGTAATTCCGCGTCTCATCCACCTGGTAGGACCCCTCATCCCTGTTTCTGTACTTGTACATGGCATACAGGAGGATCAGGATGCAGAGGGCAGCGGCTGCCACAATGCCGACGACCATCCCCGTGGTGCTGCTGGACTCCCGGACCACCTCAGAAGCCCCCGGGACTCGTCTGCTTCCCGGCATCGTGGGGTTTGCTGTGGGCACATTACGGAACATGGGGGGTGTTATTAGTGGACTCCTGAGCTTGGTGCTGTCTAGCTCATAGGCAGTGGGCAAAGGTAGCAAGACTATATCAGGCTGGGGTTTAAGCTCATGGTTATTCATTTTGCCAGCTGGCACCATGGGCACCATCCCAGATGAAGACGTAGAGCGTATCAGCTCAGGGGGCAAACTTGTGGTAGAAGTCCTACCAGGTTCGGAGACTTTGTTAGGTCTAAAGTCCTTTGATCCCCATTTGGGCGCCTGTGATTTGTAGCCACCATCGATGAATGATGTGGAAAAGCTCTTATCTGTTACCAAGGAGAGGGTGGTGTAAAAATCTTCGTCATCGGTAGGGGGCAGGTTAGCGTCAAATGTTTCCCCTGAGCCATACCCAGATATCACCAAGCCATCATCATCATCACAACCATCGCTGCCTTGGTCCGACAAGCACGGTAACCCAGCATCAGGGGTCACAGACAGGGAATCTTTGGTGGTCTCAATTATGGTGAGGAGTGGTCGAAGGGTGGGAGGGAGAGTAATGGAGGGAATACGTGTAACTATTGAAGGGATATCTAAAGGATCCTCTACCAGGACAGGGATTACTAATTCACCTCCTAAGAAAGAAAAGCAAAAACATAAAATGGGAGGGGAAAAAACAACACATTAGTAGAAAACCACAACAACTGTTTTACTCATGCATATATAGGGCGTGCACCAGTGTGTGGCTTCCAGCGTCAAATCGATTTTGTGACTATAAGGAAAGCCAAAGTAGCCAGATAGAAGAAATTACCTGATGCTTTTTAAAGTGTAACATCTTTTTTTTTTTTCTAAATTGAGATTAATGTTCTCTGTGTGTCTGCAATCTCAGTGTGAGGGGAAAAAAAATCTTTGTGAATTTTCCTATGAGTGTTTCCAAATATATTAAGATAAATGTAACAATAGTTTAAAATAATGTAGCTTTTATATCCAAGGACTATGTTAAACTGGATGTAGTCCATGGACTTATTACTAAAGCAGATTGGGAATTAAAGTCATTTTTTAAACTATGCTAATAACTAGAAAAATGTGTAAATGGATTACAATTAGAAAATGTAATTTAACATGACAGTCAATAGCCTAAACAATCTACTACTTAGCATGGATTCGTGCTTACATGGGGTTTGTGTTGAACCCAGATATATACATTGAAAGCATGTGCACTTGGGTCTAAAAAAAAACCTCTGTATTGTTTTGGTTTGCTTGCTTGTTTTTTTGCTTGTTTTGTTTTTTTTGTGTGATCCTAGCTAGACATCTCCCCCCCCTTGTGTTACACTCCATCTTTGATACATCCAATGAATTCGATGAGGTGGATGTAGTGTGAAGATTACATTGACTATGCCTCTCCCAAAGTAAGATCCTACTAAGAATTGCTTATTCTTGGATAGTGAAGTAGATTGTGGCCCGTTTCCCTGGTCCCAGTGATATATTAAAAAAAAAATAAAAAAAATGTATACATAATATGACAACAAGTCATGCATCATCACAGGTACACTTTAAACTGATATAAATACATGCATGTATTTTGGTAAAATATTTTATAAATAAATGTAGCTAGTTATAGCCTCCATAATTTGCTGAAAGACAAAATATAATAAAAGGGAAATTACAGAAATCAAAGTTTAAATTAGTGAGGATTTCTAATTGACTACTTGGCTTTCCATTTAGTCTCTGGTATTCATTTAAATCATATTATGTAAATCAAAATATCAGCTTCAGCTCACACCATGTAATTAAAATAATGGTAAACAACAAGAAAACCACCCAAATAATAAAACAAAATCTCAAACATAAGCACTGCAAATATAAAGAAATAATATGTTGAAAATACATATACCGCAAAGAAAAAAAAACCTCTGAAACTGTGAATTTGTAAAATAAGCAACCAAAATTAATGAAAATAAAAATCCCAAATGAAACTGCTTAAAATGAGAACCAAAAAATATCACTGGACAAAACAATAAATAAAATGTAAGAATTAGAAGAAAAAAATACATTACTGTGCTGTTGACTTACATCCACAAATTGCCCGCATGTTTTTTGGCATGTAGAAAAAAAATTTTACAAAACAAAGTTGTATAAGAATGTCAAATTGACACATTCATGTCATTTGAGTATTTTTTTTTTTAGTACTTCCTTAACCATGTTTAGTTAAATGATTTCCATATCTGTTTTTTGTCGATTATATATATTTTTTTCGTTTTTGTTTTTTTTTAAGACAAGGAATGACACAGATAAGGTGACAAACACAGAAACTCACAGCACAACAACACAAAGAGAAAAACCCTACACCGTAACGTGGGCAACCACGGCATTGTTTTCTCTGTTGCTGTTTCACAAAAAAAAGTTTAGATTTAAAAATTTCTTGGTCTTTAAAATGAATAATTATATCAAATAACAGAGAACAAACAAATTGTAATCCCTATAAAAGACATTTTGTTTTATAATTTTTTTGAATTTAGTTTTTTATGAATATATATATATATGTGTATATATATGTGTGTATATATATATATATATATATATATATGTATGTATTTAAACTGGGAAAAACAGCCAGTCTGCTTCAATTGTGGATTAAATTGGAAATGTTCTTGCATACCTTTTTTGTTTTTTCTGTACTGCAATATTTATTGATTCTATATGCTTTTCTCTAGGGAGTTAATCAATCATTTTTGGAAGAAAAAAAAATCTAATGTGATGAATTAGAGAGGGTGTGAGAAAGGTAAAAAGGAGAGAGGTAAGGGTGCTGGGAGAGGTCAAATCTATGAGGACACTAGACATTGGATGAAAATGAGTAGGCCGAGGGTGTGAGCCAGTTGCCATGTCCATGATAAGGCGTTACGAAGTGATCTAGCAGCTTTTGAGCTTCTGGCTGTAAGGAAGGGACAGGCAAATATACAAAACAAGAAAAAAAAAAAACAAACAAAATGAACATTTGCATGCCCATCTAGAAAAAGAAAAAGCAAAACTCTAAACACTGAAAAATGTTACAAACCCTAAACTGCAACTTGTCCGACATGCAAATCTCCTTCCCCTCCACCACCCACCCCAAAAGAGTTCGATCCACACCAAACAGAAGAAAATTACCAGACCGCCTTACTGTAATGAAAAAAAAACAAAAAAAACAAAACTTTTTTCTTCTACTAAAAAAAAAATTATTATATTGAATTGAAAAAAAAAATGAGTGCGTGGCTAACACGAATAGCAGAGCAAAATTAATTCACAACAAAAGGGGCTTGGGATAAAGACATTTATTTGTCCGTGGAACAATTTTAGCTGCAGGTCAGACAGAAAGTGTAAGAAATTTTAGGAGTTAAAAAAATGTATATATTAAAAAATAAAGATGTTAATGCTTTCGGGATTTAGTATAATTTTTGTTTCCATGTCAGCCTGACAGTATTTGTGATAAGTGGAATAATCTGAATAGTTTATGTATCCTCTCCAAAGGTGGAAAGTTGACCCAGGATTATGGTACATCAGGGCAGCTAAAGTTGTTCCTTTTATATGCATTAAAAAAAAAATGACAGCATATTCTAAGGCTTATTTAAATGCAGGGGAGGGCAGAATTTTGGAACTAAACCAAGCACCATATAAAGGATGGTCTTCTGGAGAAGAATTACATTGACAAATAAAATTCACACTGAGAAAAGGGGGGGAAACAAAAAAAAAACATTGTATTTCCCACAAGGGAGGAGAGGAGCCAGTCCTGTGTTGTAAAAACGTAAGGACTACATCACAAGGTTTTTTTAAAATGATGCACACACAGACTGCATGTATAAGAGGCCACATCGGCCATTTCTGATGGTTCTCTGCACCAGTTCCCCCCCACCTGCTTTGAAGACAAACTATTCCTAAGACCAATTTATCCGCAGTATAGTCACGGTTTTCTTTGGAGGCTCAACAGAGCAAGAAGGAATGTAGTCCACAATTTGCAATTACAAATTTGAATTAACTTAACTGGATATGTTGGAGGCAGTGAAACTTGTAGCTAATTGTCAGTTTATAGGCTGTCTGTTTGTGCATGAGACCGGTTTAAACTGACAGTGGGTCAGCTCCTGGGCTGCAGGATATTGATGCATGCTTAAAGTTGCGTTTAGGGAGAGTATAAAAGAAAAGATAAAATTGCAGCAAGTTAGGGAGATGGGAAAGGTAGGAGACAACAAGGGGAAAGATAGGGGAAAGTGACTGGAAGCAGCTTTTGTGTTGACCATATGGACCAGATTCATATCAGGTATAGTAGAAAAGATCTTTTAATACCTATATATGTTCAGAGGTCTAAACTTAGTCCAAAGTGATTAAGAATAGATGTAAAGTCTAAATAAATCTAAGATGCCTAAGGTAGCCTCACTCCCGCAATTCTACAACAATTTAGGCTCTCTAAATTGGCTTTACTACTCACATACCCAATACTGAGATGCTATAACCTGTACTGAGCTTCTGTAAATTAAGCTTTACAGCTACAATATTCAGTGATACAATACCCTGTACTGAGCTTCTGCAAAAAGGCTTTACTCCTGCAATACACATAAAGACCGCTGATTAAAAGAACACTTCAAGCACCATAACTACTACAGTGTGCTGTAGTGGGTATGGTGTGAGGAGTGTCCTGGCATTCCCCATTTTGTAAAAGTTTGACTTCTTACCTGGAGTCCTTTGTGCTCTTCTCCCTGCCATTCAGAGTGCCAGAAGCTCTCACCTTGGGGTAAGCCTGGCGATGTGGGGCTTAGCTCATTTCCTCAGAGCTAACACTCCCACCCAATGAACTGGATTTAGTGCTAACAGGAGCTCCTAGCATGAGTTTCTGTCTCTCAGACCAGAAGGAAAGGGGCAGGGAGAGCACTCCTGGCACCATAACCACAACAGCGTGATTTAGTTGTTATGGTGTCTGGAGTGTTCCTTTAAACATGTCCATTGCCTGCAGTAATTATTGTTATAGAGTTAAAATACTGTTAAATCTCATGTTCAAATGAGTCGCACACTGCTTCCATTCACTGTAATGGAGGGAAAAGATCAGCCACAGACTTTAGGGTGAGGGAGTACAGATTAACCAGAGGAAGCCATAACTGTGTTTCGCACATTTTCCCCACTGAACATAAAGTTGTAAGAGTTGTCTGCCAGACCATGAATGCCGTCTTGCCCATCCATTCTTGGAATATATTGGCAAGTAATGGAGGGCACTCATTGAGCTCTCTGGCTGGTCCTGCTGAAGATTCCACAATAAATTCATAAAGGCAAACTGCAATACAACAATGTGAGTAATCCTTCCAGTTGGCCTGTGTAACTTTGAATTCTCTTTGCATTAATTGTAGGATTTTTTATTTTTTTTTAAATCCTTGTTAGTTGCAATATGTATACCAAATTATGAGTCATGTGTTGATGTCTTAATGTTGCATATTTTGTAAGATGTCCTGCTAACTCCATGACATGTTATTGCTCACAGACTGTGTACATATTATTGGAAGATGGATTTATCGTGTTCTGTTATGTAAACAAGTATGGCCAAAAGCTGTACAATATGAAGAAGAGCGAGGTTAGATTTCTATCTATCAGCTACACTAGTTTTGGCACGAATAGGAATGGCAGGTGAAGAGATTGCATTCAGAATTCAGTCACTTTTACAGAATCAATACATCACTACCGACAGGTTTATCATAATCAATTCTCAAAAGTGAATCCTTTAGTAAATAGGAACTCCCTTCCCTTCTCCTTAAGAATTTCACCCAGTCTCCACTCATTCAAAAAATCATTGAAAACTCACTTTTTCAAGAAAGCATATCAATTAAACTGTTAGCAGGTTTTCATCCCCCACCCTCCATGACTCATCTCCTGCAACTGTCAAAAATTACCTACTAAGCCCTCAATGAATACTTTTCTAACAACCTACTTCGTACCCCTACTTTTACCCTTTGTGTCACTATACCCACTCCCTCTAGAATGTAAGCTCATTGAGCAGGGCCCTCTACCCCCTCTGTTCCTGTACGTCCAGTTGTCTCGTTACAATTACATGTCTGTTAGTTCACCCATTGTACAGCACTACAGAACCTGATGGCGCTATATAAATAATAAAATAATAATAATAATGGCGCCAGAACAACTACAGCTTAATGTAGTTCTGGTGAGTATAGTCAGTCCCTGCAGGCTTTTAACGTAAACACTGCCAGAAGGCCACTAGAGATGCTTCCTGGATCAGCACTGACGTTCAATGTCTCCACGCTTTGCATGGAGGCGATGAACTTTCCCCATAGAGATGCATTGATTCAGTGAATCTCTTAGGAGATTATGATTGGCCAGGACAGCGTTTGGCTCCTCACCCTCCTCCTATAGGCTTGGGAATACACATTTCTGTTCCTGACCCTATAGTGTTCCTTAAAGGACCACTATAGGCACCCAGACCACTTCAGCTCAATGATCTCGGTGCCAGGCCCCCCAAGTTTTAACCCTGCAGCTGAAAGCATAGCAGTTTCAGAGAAACGGCTATGTGTACATTGCAGGGTTAATCCACCCTCTAGTGGCTGTCTCCCTGACAGCCACTAGAGGCGCTTCCGCGATTCTCAGTGAGAAAATCGCATTGAACTTACGCAGCGTGAGTTCAGGTCCCCATAGGAAAGCACTGAGTAATGCTGTCCTATGGGCGGTCTGAATGCGTGGTCCTCTAAGTATAGATTTGCATATTTATCAAATTTCATGTGGAGTCACTCGGAACAAATCCTATAGATAAACTAATTTGCTCACTGTAGTCGAGTCTGTCTGGAGAGGCTTTTTGAAGAGGCACATGTAGTTTTTGTTTTTCTTCCCAAAGAGTCCCTCACAATATAGAGGGTTACTTTTGGCACCATAATCACTTAAGTTTACTTATGGTGCAAGCACTCGTGTGTAGCGTATTAGTATAAAACACCACCTCTGGTTCCGGCAGCTTCCAGATTCACTATATCAATTATATTTTGCATGCACTAACCACACACAACTTGGGCTGAGCTTTCTTCCCTCCTAGGAGAAAGAGTCAAGCCACAAACCACAGCTCTGGCAAGAGTTTAACATAATTCAGCTTACTAAACTGATATCAGCTGCAGTATGGCTGTTATCAGTTTACAGAGTAGGTCCATTTTCCTCAGTGAAAAATCGAAATGCTGTTGGGGATAAGATACTTATCCAATAAACCCCTACTATATTCCTGCTGTGAGATGGATCCACATGCAACTACAGGCAGGACGACTAAACCGTGCACCTAGGGAAACCTCAAAGCTATGTATCCTTAGAATGTATGAAAGATATAGGGTAAATTTATATCCCATAATCGCCCTTTAAACTGCGTAAAAAACTAGATATCTTGTCATTTTTAAACTTTTTTGCAGTAATCTTAACATAATGCTTTAACTTTGGTTTCCGTTCTTATTTAAGTTTATTAATGCGCCTAATGTAATTTTAGTAATTAAATACTGTCTTCTGATTCTTAATGAGACATAGGCTGTGTAGCACAAGTGCTTTGATTTTCAAATTACTAAAAGCACTTTCCACACCAAATACAAATTTAGGGGTTGCATCCACTCAGGACAGAGTGAAATGGCAGCTTGGCTATAGAGGATTTAGAAGTAGGTTTGAGAAGCCTAATTAACTGGCAGTAGTAGACTAAAATCTAGGCCACTGCATATGAAAGGGCTTAAGCGGTTTGAAGTCACCAAGAGCTTTCTTGATGAGCAGTATCTTCCCTCTTCATGATGTTTCATTAAAAAGTAACATCTCAATTAGTAGGACAGTCTGCAAACCACTCTATGAATTTCTATATTCCTCATATTTAATAGTCTAGGTTCGGGAATTGCTTGAATTTTCACTTAATGCTCAAGGCTTCTTTAATCTTCAAACAACTGCCTGTTTGAGACATGTGCTGCAGGCCTCACTGTTTTTACAGTGTGTTTTACAAGCTGCTAAAGTTAAATTTAATCAATTTCTGAATGTCTAGTCCTGTCATCTTTCCATATTAACTCACTGTACAGGGTGCAAATTCTTGCCACACGAATCCTGAGTTCACTACTACAGTTTTGCTTGGCTGGTGCTAACCTGTGGAATTGCTTAGTTCGTTTTGGCTTTCTTTAAGCTACCATTTGTTGTTGGATACTATTGGGTGCAATTATATGCCAGCTGTGCAAACTGATGAATGTAAAAGCAGTGAGCACTTACAGTTGTGTATTTTTTTTTTTTAAAAGGATACAAGGGATTGGTACTCCTTCAAGCTAGATATAAATAAAATGCCCCAGCGCTTTTACAATTTCCTAAGTGTATTGTGAAACACAGGTTGATATGCCCAACATCTTTGTTTGTTACATTAAACTGGTGTAGTACTGAATCATTCAATATGTGTTTGGCATAACCCAGTGGTTCCCAAACTTTTTAGGTTCAAGGCGCCCTTAAAATTGATGTCCCCACTCCCTGCTTACCTTTGCCTGGGAGGGGGGGTATTTCTTGCAATCCCTGGTGGTGACAGTGAACTCTAGCAGCCTTAGGACCTGCTAGCGTTAACTGTCGCGAGATTCGGAGTGTTTTGCCGTAGTAACCACGGCAAAGCTCTGAGCTTGCGAGAGGAAAACCCGGCGGAGTTGCAGGTTAGAGCTGAAGGACCTTCCTGTGTAGTGTGCTAAATTGGGGAGGGGGCAGTGTATTAATTGGAGGGAAGGAGTGGGTAGTGTATTAATTTTAGGGAGGAGGCACTGTATTAGTTTGGGGGAGGGAGAGGGACAATGTATTAAATTGGGGATAGGGGCCAGTGTATTCGAGTGGTGGGTGGGGGGCACTGTGTTAAATTGTGGAGGGGGCAAAGTATTAATTTGGGGGAGCAGTCTATTAATTTGGTGGGACAGGGCAATGTGTTAAATTGGGGTGAGGGAGGGAGTCAGTGTATTAGAGTGGTGGGAGGGGGGCAGTTTATCAAATTAGAGTGCTGGGAGGAGGGGCAATGTATTATATTGGATGGAGGGGGCAATGTATTAGAGCGGAGGGAGGGGGGCAGTGTATTGGATTTGTGGGTAGTGTATTAGAAGGGGGCAGTGTATTAGATTGGGTCTGCATGGAGGCACTGAACGCTCCCCATGGAGATGCTGATTGACCGCATAGCTTTTTGCCACACATGCACAATAGCCTCCCAATGCTTTCCTGTAGGAAAGCATTGGATTTGCTGAGATCATCACGTTTGATGATCTCAGCCAAAGTGAAGAACACACTCATAGGACTTCAAAATCAACAAGATAACATAATTTGTTTTTTTACAGCTGTGCAACAGCATACATTCACCATTTCAGTCCCATTACCAAACTTTTCTTAATATGTCAAGGTAGTTGGACTGAACAATTGGTTATTTGCAAATGTAGGTCTCAACTTAAGTTTGCTCTTTTGTTTACTTTGAAGCCTTACGAGCATGAGGGCGTCCAGTGTCAGGCAACTTTTTTATACTGTACTTTTCTAAATAAACCTACCTTTCTATGAAAACTGAAGTTTGGGGGTTTTTTTACGGCCCACATAAACTTAAACCTAAAAATTGGCATGCTGAGATTTCAACTGTTATAGTAGTCACAGAATCCAAAACCGCTACAGGAAAGTATATATTTGTAGAACATGCATCCTTCAAGCTATATAACTAAACGTTTGACAAGTTTCATTTAACAATTTTATCATAAACCTAGATGAAATGCATTTTTATTTTCTTTAATTGTGTTTTTTTTTTTTTTTTTTGGGGGGGGGAATTTCACAGACTGCACATGGGCCCACTACTGAAAACACTGCATATTTTGTTCTGCTATGGTTTTTGAGTACAATGATACCTCACATGTATACATTTTACCCTAACCCAGCCCATAATCCTATCCCTAATTTGTTCCTATGATCTAACCCCCTTTTCCTACCCGTAATTCAAACCCTAATCCTACCCCTGATCCAACTCTAATCCTATACATAATCAAACCACTAATTCTACCTATAATACCAGTCCTAATCCTGACCTATAATCCCATACTCTAATCCCACTAACTGTGGCTCCAGCTGTAAAAGGGGATTCCTAGGTATTGAAAGATAATTGGGTGTTCTTGGTAACAGCAGAGATTTTTTTTCCTTGTTTTGCTTATATTAATATATCCACATCAAGTGCAACTAAAGAAAAAGAACTCAGAATAGATTTGCATACCAGTTCTGGTTGTAAAATGCCTATTATGTCTAGACTGTGAATACATTTGTGACAGTTAATTAAACCATTACCCTATGCTTACACTAATTTAAACCATACCCCCACTCTAACCGTATCCTTCCACTAACTCTGAATTTGCAATAACTCTTACCTTACACTAATACTAACCTCAAAAGGACTATTTAGTCACTAAAACAACCTTAGCTTAATTAAGCAGTTTTGGTATATAAATCATGCCTTTGCAGTCTCACTGCTCCATTCTCTGCCATTCATGTGACTTGCAAAGCCTTCTTAAACTTCATGTAAAGTGAGATCTAATGTTTAAACTTCCTTTATTTAAATCCTGTTTAATTTAGAAAGTATCTCCTGTTCTTTTAATAGCTTGCTAGAGCCTGCAGGAGCCGCCAGTGTGTAAAGTTCAACTTACAAGCAGTACCTTACATCTGATTGAATATGAAACCATTTTTTTTCATACATGCTGTGTGAGTCAAAGCCAGGTAGGTGTGGCAAGGGCTGCATAAACAGAAATAAAAGTGATTTATCTCCTAAATAGTAGTGAATTGAGCAGTAAGCCTGCAGGGGCATGATCTATACAGCAAAACCGCTTCATTAAGCTAATGTTTTGGTGCTCTGAATGTTTGTGGTGTTTATGGTTATAATCTGCATGGTAATTTATGGATTTGCATAATGTTTTTCAAGATTGCAATCTTTACAGTATTGATGTTAAAAGATGGGGTTTCTAATTGTCAGTTATGGCTTATATTTTTTTTTTCAAGTTTTATGCCTGTGGCACAGATGGATTAAGACAAGGCTTGACAAATCTCAGATGCCAGGTCACCATGGCGCCTAGGAATTTTGCCTTGGATAATCCTCACGGACTTCCAGCGTCAGATTTTCCCCATAGGAAAGCATTAGGACTCCCCTGCCGGCAGACGTTGGAGGGCAGAGGAGCGTGGGTGGAGTTGGACCCAGCACTGGGGGACATCGGCGCTGGATTCAGGTAAATGGCTGAAGGGGTTTTAACTCCTTCAGCCCCACGATGGAGGGGGAGATCTAGTAACCCTATAGTGCCAGGAAAGTGGCTTTGTTTTCCTGGCACTATAAGATCCCTTTAAAGTGTACTAATCTCGACAGTGCTCGTTTTCTAAATGCATCACAAACCAGTTTAGTCCATGAACAGCCAGAGCCCACATTCCATTGAACAAGGTTCTACAGAAACATTGTTTGTTTCTCAGCTCTCAGTTTATAACAATGCATGTCAGAGAGCCAAGATGAAGGATGTTTTATTCCAGGATTGATATAAATACAGTGGTGTGGATTATTACTACATTTCATTTTATATTTTAGATCCTTGGATGCGACTGTTACTCTTCAAATTAGCTGATGATGTTTCAGCTTTTTCTTATTCCAAACATCATATCTAAGTCTTGCATTTTCTTGTAGGTATTTCAAGGTAATATAATGATGATGTTGCTGGCAAACATGGCATGCATGAAGCAGCACTGGATTAGATTGAGATGCTTCAATTCAAAGGAGCTGTACTGCCTTTAAGGGACACTGTAGTTTCTGGTGTGTATTGTGTGTCCCTGCAGGTATTTTAAGGTAAACACTGGCTTCCTCTGAAAAGGTAGTATTTACATTACATTACTGCCTAGGACCACCTCTAGTGATAGTCACTCAGACAGCCACTAGAGGTGCTTCCTGGATCAGTGCGGCTCAATATGCTGTAGATCTATAAGGAGATGCTGATTTGTACATCACTGCATTTAGCCTCCCAATGCTCTTATGGGTAAGCATTGGATTGGCTGAGATCATCAACATTGACAATTTTCATGATCTCAGCCAAGGATGCGAAAGGCTATCTGAGCCAGCCGCAACGAGACCAGAGCAGCGTGGGAAGATGGTAAGTACCTTTTTCACGGGAAGCAAGGCAGCAACTTAAATTATGTTTTCACACCTATAGTGTTCCTTTAGAAACATAGAATGTGACGGCAGATAAGCATTTGGCCATAAATACTTTCATTAGTCCCTGACCTTATCTTATAGTTATTATATCCTATGCCTATCCCATGCATGTTAATCTCTACCACTTCAGTTGGAAGGCTATTCCATGCATCCACTACCCTCTCAGTAAAGTAATACTTCCTGATATTATTTTTAAACCTTTGCCCCTCTAATTTAAGAACATAGGTATTTAACCAGGAAAGGTACATTCAGATTACTTAGCCCTACATCCAGGGGTTGTTAATATTACCCGAAGGATGAAGGGCCAAGTCAACCTTGCTTGGATTTGAACCTGTGACCCAAGATTAGTTTAACAGATTCTACCGATAAGGCATTAGCCCACTGAGCTATCTCACCAGCAATCTAACATATCTCTCTTTACAACTCTACAAGGGGCTCCAAGCTGATGCCTTTTGTTAGGTAGTTTAAGTAATTTGATAACATTGTAAAAATAAAATCTGTGATGTAGACAGACATCATTTTCAGTTGTGATGGGGGAGATGGCACACAGCAAGCCCTGCGGATCCCAGCAACTTACAATTGAGAGCATAGGGGCACTTCAAGAACTACATCATTATGCAGTGGTTATTGTGCTTGGATGTTTCTTTAAGAAAGGTACAGTAAATTGAAGGGCAATTGAAACATTGTGTGTCAGTGAGATTTGCTCAAGAGCTGTACTGTGTTATGCACAAGCTAGGCACAGGAATGCCAACACTCTGTCTTCCCTCACCTGAACAGGCCAGGCAATTTTGTTAAACATCAGCAAGGTCAATGGAGGAGACCAACTGACAGAAGCTGCCATACTTTAAAATGACAAAGAATTTTGGTTGTTTGATAATCTCTAGTAGGATTCATGCTCCTGTCTCAAATCTGTTTTCCTGACACTATAGTACCCTGAGGGTGCCCCCACCCTCAGGGTCCCCCTCCTGTGGTGCTGATGGGGTTAAAACTCACCTTATTCCACTGCCGGGCTCCCTTACCTCCCCCCCGCCGTCAGCTTCCCCGTCTGACGTCAGGGCCGCGCGCGCATTCAAAGTGTCCATAGGAAAGCATTTCTCAATGCTTTACTATGGACGCTCTGCGTGATGGAGGCATAATATGCCTCCAGCGTTGCAGATGCGCCTCTAGTGGCTGGCTTAACCCCAAATGTAAACCTATGTTTACAGCAGGCAGGGTTAACCCTAAAAGGACCTGGCACCCAGTCCACTTCATTGAGCTGAAGTGGTCTGGGTGACTATAGTGTCCCTTTAAGTTTTTTAATTATTAAAATTTGACAATACATACAAAAATTGTATTTTAAAAAAACGAAAACATTTAAGCCTACGTAAAATAAAAATAGCTATACCTACCTCACTTGTAGATGCATTATGTGGAAGCACATTAAAAGGCCCTATGTAGGGGTCAATATTCACTAGAGTTAAACATGCTGGAAGGTCAGGGCTGGTGGGCTACCCCTGTCTTGTACGCATTAAGCAGTATGTGTGTATTAGGTCGACCTAACTGAAAACCAAATGGCAAAATTTAGGACAAAAGAAGCTGATCTAGAAGAATTATCCATTCGGCTACAGTCACAGTTCAGCTGTTTTTGCTTAAACTTTGCAATTTAGTTTTCAACTCACTGCAATTCAGAGTTTAGTGAATAAACCTCTGAGATTGTATTTGCTTTCATGAGGAGGCGGCAAAATGGATCTTTGCCTAGGGCGGCAAAAATCCTTGCACAGGCCCTGAGGAAAGTCAAAGCCTATTTAAGGGTGAAGTTTGACTATGCAGAGCATGTTAGAAGGTGAAAATGTATCTTAAGGTAGAGATTCACTTAGTATAGGCACGTTAGACAGTCAAAACTTATTAAAGGGCAAATATTTACTAAGTGTAAGCATGTTAAAAGGTCATTTCCTATCCAGAAGGGTTATTCACTAGTGAGATTTATTGGAAATTGAAAGTAAATTTCAAATAGATGAAATGGAAGCAGTGCTGCCATGTTGGCCTTACATTACTTACTTTGGCCTTAAATTTCAAATTCACTGTGAATTTCTTTTGATTGTGGATAATGCTGTACAATTAAAGATACATTGAATGTAACCATGTTAGAAGATTGATTTCCTATATAAAAGTTAACATTCACTGAGTTTTTTTTAATAGTATAAGCTCTTGTATGCAGTTTGCCTCCTGCCCAGTGTCAATTAAATACTAGTGCAAAGTCAGCTATTGTGGAATCTCTGGTGGAGGGTTGGATGGAAAAGAAGAGAGTGATGGAGTGATGGAGATTCAGGGCACAGAAGGAAACAATAACACAACTATTGTAACAATCATACAAAGCAACAATCCTGAACAACAACATTACACCTAAAATACAAAGCACATGCAGCTCTATCAGCAACACACAAACATGCAGATCCCACTACCACAAAGTGGGTTATTTCTAGGCCAACAAGTGTCTAATGGATAGCATGCTGCAAACTTGACTGATCACTGGTCAAAATTAAATGGACAACTGTGGTGGCAATAAAATTCTTTGTTATGCCATCGGGGCCTGTTTGTAGGGTGTATGCGGGACTGACAAGTTTCTGATCAGGAGACTGTGATCCCTTCCTCAAACTCTCCAGATGTGGTACATTCCACCCTTAATAATTTAAATGAAAAATTGGCAGCATAAATTATAACATGGCTTATGTCGTGCCTATAAATGCCACTACCTATGTATTGGAAGTATAATGAGAATTGTATGAAGAGATATAAGGCTAGAGGTAGCACTAGAACTGAGCTGTCTTTCTGTCCATAAAAATATCATTAAATTGACTCTCCAGTGCCAGGAAAACAAATCCATTTTCCTGGCACTGCAGGTACCTGCAGTGCCCCTCTCCCTCCCACCCCCCATCCCATGTTGCTGAAGGGGTAAAAACCCCTTCAGCCACTTACCTGAATCCAGCGCCGATGTGCCTCAGCGCTGGGTCAGGCTCCACCCACGCTCCTCCCCCGCCGATGTGAGGCGGGGGAGACCTAATGCGCATGTGCGGCAATGGCCCCATGCGCACATTAGACCTCCCTTTAGGAAAGCATTATTCAATTCTTTCCTGTGGGGATTCCGGCAACGTTGGAGGTCCTCGTGCATGGCGTGAGGATGTCCAGCGTCGTTAAAAATACTTTTCGTGTTTTAACAAGCCGGAAGTCCATCTACTGGCTGTCTGATAGACTGCCGCTAGAGGAGGACTTAACACTGCAAGGTAATTATTGCACTTTATAAAAACTGCAATAATTACACTTACAGGATTAAGGGTGATGGGAGTTGGCACCCAGACCACTCCAATGGGCAGAAGTGGTCTGGGTGCCTGGAGTTTCACTTTAAGCTTGTAGCTATCACTAAAACTGACCTGATTTATATTTGTATGAACCAAGCTAAAATGGACACATTGATCTATGTAACTATAGTTCACACTAGGTCTGAGTTGTTCTTTTTAGCGATAGCTAACACATACATTGAATTGCCATTCAGTGGAAACATAGCTGACACTGTGTTGCCATTCTATGTAACTAGAGCTGGCACTGGAAACATGCTTACATTCTAAGTAACCTTATAACACTGGAACTATTTGTCTGTAGCTGACAGCAGAATTGTTTAAAAAAAAAAAAAAAATTATGAAGGAATTCAGGTTTCCACATAACTATACCTACCACTAGAAGCAAGAGTCTGTCCAATTTGCATGAAATGTAAGGGATTTTGATGGGGAAAGGGATAGGAACTACGATTATCAGAAAAGCTGTGGCAAGAGGAAAGGGGGTAACCCTAGGTAAGAAGTAATTGAATAGGAAGGTACTTGCCTGCAGGTTCCAGGTATTTAAAACATAACATTTAATAAATTTGTTTAAAATCTTGATGTTGAAAATCAACCAATGAACCAAAAATTATGACTAAATTCTAAGAATGAAAAAAATAAAATAAATAAATATATATATATATATATATACACACACACACACACACACACACACACACACAAATATCGGCACTCCAAGGATTTCCAGAATATTGTCTTCTTTATTCTAAATGACATCAACGTTTCAGCTCCCTTACAGAGCTTTTATCAGGATACACCTGATGAAAGCTCTGTAAGGGAGCTGAAACGGTGATGTCATTTAGAATAAAGAAGACAATATTCTGGAAATCCTTGGAGTGTCGGTATTTTTTTGTATATATTGCTTAGCTACCAGAGCACTGGGTATTGTTTTTTTGAGTTGGAGTGCAAGGGCTAATTACTTTTATATATATAATTGCAATTCCTGCACTCCAACTATATAATAATGTAGCCTGGTGCCTAGTCACAATGTAATATACAAAAATAGAAATAATACTGGCACTCTAGGTCTTCCAAAGATTGTTTGTTTATTTTCAGTCAATCCAGAGGGTCAACGTTTCAGCTTCAGCTCCCGTTTGGAGCTTTCATCAGGACACATCAAAATCATTTTACATAATGACAAGTTTAAATAGGACTAAAAATCATAATCACTCACCAAACCAGCTGCTCCTTGTTTCTCCCGATGCTCGACATCTGTTCGGCGCACCTGCGCATGCGTGCAATTACGGGAATCACCTCCCAGTCATAGATCAGCTGGGGCCCTTCCCGTGACGCGGCTACGTCACGTTGCCATAGAAGCCGCCGAAACACTGCGGCTATAAGCAACATCGTGTCTCCGTAAGCCGTGGGGAGAACCCCATCTCTCGTCAGTGACAGGTCCGCCCAGAGGATGACGTGGGGATGTATTCCCACCTTTAGCTGCCGAGATCGCCGTGCATGGGGAGATAGATATAATATAAACACATGAAAGACAGAAGAACGAATCACTGAATATTAAGATCTATAAGCACAATCATTTACACAAATACCAGTATCTACATAAGCAACTTACATTATCTAATGTGTGGAAGTCCTAATAACTATTTCTAAAAAAGACATACATATATTTATGTGTAATAATAAGAATATTACTCTATAATTCATATGAATATAAAAAAGGAAATGTGTAGTGTATAGTGGTATGAACTTTAGAAAATAAATATCGACTCAATATAGTGGTATGTAAGGAACTATTAATTCATCTGTTCTGTGTTGAGTTATATATATATATATATATATATATATATTTTACTATAACATAAATACAATAATACAATACAGTACTTGTGATATCAGTCTATTCCTATTGGAAAGGATCATAATTAATAAAGTGCCAATTGAACTATGGTGATAGTTAGTGATACTATGTATATCCTGAATAGCAATTTAACAGGACTGTAGACTGTAAAGTTACATAAACGTAACAATCATGCAGAGAGGTAAATAAATATTCAGATAATGTCAAATCTGTCTATGGAGTCAGCTGGGTAAGTGTCTAATCATGATAAAAATGTACATAATATTAACATAATACAATACAAAACTATATAATTTAAAGAAACAGTATAAAGGAGAGAGAAAAAAAGAAGAATTATTTCACTTCATTACAATAGTGCACTAAATGATCAATAATTATAAGAATGAAATAAAGGAGCACTTTTCATTGAGGCCTTGGGGGGATAATGTATTAAGTTCTATTGTCCAGAATGTTTCTCGCTGTAGCAAGAGTTTCCATCTATCACCACCTCTAGCCATTTCTGGAACATGATCAATGGCCAAACATCTCAGAGAAGAGAGTTGATGTTGTTTCTCTAGGAAATGTCTGGCCACAGGTTTGTCCGTCTTTCCATCACGGTAGGCAAGACGGATGCTAGACCTGTGGCCCCTAATTCTCTCGCAGAGAGCTGTCTCCGTTTTTCCTATATAGCTTAATCCACATGGACATGTGAGCTTATAGATCACAAACTGTGTGCGGCAATGTATTCTGTGGGCTATTTTATAAACCTTACCCGTATGGGGATGGGAAAAGGTCATAGCTGGAATAATACGGCCACAGGTCACGCATCCCAACCACCTTACACAGCCATTATTTTTCTTTTCCAACACTGTCGGGTTATAGCAATGGATCGGGTCAGTTTTCACCAACATATCCCTCAAGTTCTTATTTTTCTTAAAGCAGAACATTGGTTGTTGTATTAGTTGTTTAGGCAGGGTTGGGTCTTGTTTTAGAATGTTCCAGTTACATGTGATGGACTTAGTCACTTCTTGGCTCGCGGTGTGTAGTTTCATCGGGAATACCATCCTCATATTGCATTCTTTATCAGGTTTCTTCACGTTCTTATTAAATTGTAGTCTTGCCCTATTCATGGCATTCTCCAGAACTGGCCGCTTGTAGCCTCGCATTATAAATTTTGAATACATGATTTTCAATTGTTCCTCACATTGTTCCATCTGGGAATTGTTGCGAAATACTCGTAAAAATTGAGAAAATGGGAGTTTTGAAAACTTTCATAATGCAGAAGAGTATTACGATCAGTAGTCGTCGTATATAGTTTGTACTCTAACTTCTGGTTGACCACCATCAATTCAACATCCAATAACTGGATACACTTATCATCAATATGCGAGGTTACTTTAATTGGAGTAGATAAGTTATTTATATAATCAACTAGTGACAATGCTTCATCTCTAGAGCCACTCCATAAAATTAAGATATTGTCAATGTATCTATAATGTCTCACAATTTGATCATGAAAGTGTGTCAGTATTTGTTGTTGTTCAAAGTCATACATGTACGCATTCGCATACATGGGGGCCATAGCTGCCCCCATTGATGTACCAGAGATTTGGAGAAACCACCGGGTTTCAAAACGAAAACAATTGTTATTTAATGTTAACAATAAAAGTTCCATAATTAACTCAATCGGTGGTCCTTGATAGTGTGTAGATGTTGTAAGTAACTTCCTCATTGCTTCAATGCCCTCTTCGTGAGGTATTGCCGTGTACAGACTGTTGATGTCCATATTTATTAAGAGGCCCTTGAATTCTTTGATCAAATTCAGATCGGATAGGAGACTGTGTCTTTTATGCACGTCGGTATAGCTGTAACTGGTTGTTAGAATAAATGGTCTAAGTACTTTGCGATGGGTTTCAAGATGCCATCGATTGCAGACACAATCGGTCTCCCCGGTGGACTAGTGAGACTCTTAAGTATTTTAGGCAGCGTATATAGGATCGGCGTACGTGGATGTTTTTTTTGTAAATATTCAAATAGATTCCTATCAATGTAACCTGCTCTTAAACCCATCAAAAGTGTATCTTCAGTTTTTTTATACAAAGACTATTGATCGTAATACTCTTCTGCACTATGAAAGTTTTCACCCAAGATCATTAAAAAACTCACTCCCATTTTCTCAATTTTTATGAGTATTTCGCAACAATTCCCAGATGGAACAATGTGAGGAACAACTGAAAATCATGTATTCAAAATTTATAATGCGAGGCTACAAGCGGCCAGATCTGGAGAATGCCATGAATAGGGCAAGACTACAATTTAATAAGAACGTGAAGAAACCTGATAAAGAATGCAATATGAGGATGGTATTCCCGATGAAACTACACACCGCGAGCCAAGAAGTGACTAAGTCCATCACATGTAACTGGAACATTCTAAAACAAGACCCAACCCTGCCTAAACAACTAATACAACAACCAATGTTCTGCTTTAAGAAAAATAAGAACTTGAGGGATATGTTGGTGAAAACTGACCCGATCCATTGCTATAACCCGACAGTGTTGGAAAAGAAAAATAATGGCTGTGTAAGGTGGTTGGGATGCGTGACCTGTGGCCGTATTATTCCAGCTATGACCTTTTCCCATCCCCATACGGGTAAGGTTTATAAAATAGCACACAGAATACATTGCCGCACAGAGTTTGTGATCTATAAGCTCACATGTCCATGTGGATTAAGCTATATAGGAAAAACGGAGACAGCTCTCTGCGAGAGAATTAAGGGCCACAGGTCTAGCATCCGTCTTGCCTACCGTGATGGAAAGACGGACAAACCTGTGGCCAGACATTTCCTAGAGAAACAACATCAACTCTCTTCTCTGAGATGTTTGGCCATTGATCATGTTCCAGAAATGGCTAGAGGTGGTGATAGAGGGAAACTCTTGCTACAGCGAGAAACATTCTGGACAATAGAACTTAATACATTATCCCCCCAAGGCCTCAATGAAAAGTGCTCCTTTATTTCATTCTTATAATTATTGATCATTTAGTGCACTATTGTAATGAAGTGAAATAATTCTTTTTTTCTCTCTCCTTTATACTGTTTCTTTAAATTATATAGTTTTGTATTGTATTATGTTAATATTATGTACTTTTTTATCATGATTAGACACTTACCCAGCTGACTCCATAGACAGATTTGAAATTATCTGAATATTTATTTACCTCTCTGCATGATTGTTACGTTTATGTAACTTTACAGTCTACAGTCCTATTAAATTGCTATTCAGGATATACATAGTATCACTAACTATCACCATAGTTCAATTGGCACTTTATTAATTATGATCCTTTCCAATAGGAATAGGCTGATATCACAAGTACTGTATTGTATTCATGTTATAATATATATATATATATATATATATATATATATATATATATTACTCAACACAGAACAGATGAATTAATAGTTCCTTATATACCACTATACTGAGTCGATATTTATTTTCTAAAGTTCATACCACTATACACTACACATTTCCTTTTTTATATTCATATGAATTATAGAGTAATATTCTTATTATTACACATAAATATATGTATGTCTTTTTTAGAAATAGTTATTAGGACTTCCACACATTAGATAATGTAAGTTGCTTATGTAGATATTTGTGTAAATGATTGTGCTTATAGATCTTAATATTCAGTGATTCGTTCTTCTGTCTTTCATGTGTTTATATTATATCTATTTCCCCATGCACGGCGATCTCGGCAGCTAAAGGTGGGAATACATCCCCACGTCATCCTCTGGGCGGACCTGTCACTGACGAGAGATGGGGTTCTCCCCACGGCTTACGGAGACACGATGTTGCTTATAGCCGCAGTGTTTCGGCGGCTTCTATGGCAACGTGACGTAGCCGCGTCACGGGAAGGGCCCCAGCTGATCTATGACTGGGAGGTGATTCCCGTAATTGCACGCATGCGCAGGTGTGCCGAACAGATGTCGAGCATCGGGAGAAACAAGGAGCAGCTGGTTTGGTGAGTGATTATGATTTTTAGTCCTATTTAAACTTGTCATTATGTAAAATGATTTTGATGTGTCCTGATGAAAGCTCCAAACGGGAGCTGAAGCTGAAACGTTGACCCTCTGGATTGACTGAAAATAAACAAACGATCTTTGGAAGACCTAGAGTGCCGGTATTATTTCTATTTTTGTGTATGTATATATATATATTATTCTATATTAGTCTTTTTCCTTAAATAATATATATATATATATATATATATATATATATATATATATATTATTTAAGGAAAAAGACTAATATAGAATAATCCAATATAAAATATATGTAAGGTAAATTAAATTATTAGTCTGTTAATTGTTTCTGGGATTACAGCATGAGTATACTAATTATTAAGCTGTGCCTTCAAGGGCACCTGTTCTGTATAAGAAACTATCTGCTAGTCTAAGGTAAGCAACGATTTAGGAAAAATAAAGTCATGCATATGCCCTGCCTATATCTCTTGCAGAGGACATAATGTATATGATCTAATTGCAAACGGGAAAAAAACAAACATCTTTAAGTAATCGTTATAGAGTATAGTGCAGAGCGACGAAACACACATTGGGGCTCTGCTCTGCACTATACTCTATAACGATTACTTAAAGATGTTTGGTTTTTATTGGTTTACAATTAGATCATAAATCACTGCTTACCTTAGACTAGCAGAAAGTTTCTTATACAGAACAGGTGCCCTTGAAGGCACAGCTTAGCAATTCACAGGATGATTGGTAAACAGCACTATTTGGGAAAAAAGTCATGCATTGAATAATTCGAACCTTGTATCTGATAGAGATTTTCAGGCTGAGTTCCTTGTTTTTAGAGTTTATAACCTCAGCACAGTTACACTGATAGTTCCCTTCAAGGAAAACTAAGACAATAGTATACTAAACTATAGTTCTGACTTAGTGGTTATATTTACTTTTTTGATACTTTGTGTCTCTTAGTATTTACAGTTTCAGTTTCACTGGCATCTCTAAATCCTCACTACAAATTTCTTACACTTTGACTCATGCTGTAATCCCAGAAACAATTAACAGACTAATAATTCAGTTTATTTTACATATATCTTATATTGGATTATTCTATATTAGTATTTTTCCTTTAATATTATGTATAGTATAGACCAAAAAACAAATGTATAAAGAAAAAAAAGAAAAAATAATATATATGTATTATTTTTTATTTTTTTGTGTTATTTTTTTCTTTATACATTTGTTTTTTGGTCTATACTATTGATAGTTTTAGAATTTAGTAATATTTTTTGGTTCATTTGTTGATTTTCAACAGCAAGATTTAAACATTTAAAGATTTATTAAATGTTATGTTTTAAATAACTGACACCTGTAGGCAAGTACCTTTCTATTCAATTAAAGGGTAAGGGACTCTTTCTGAATGAATGCAATATTCTTATAACTAAGTTAGCACTGGAACCGAGCTGTCATTCTCTTGTAAGATGAAATAGATTCCTCACATTAGCATAGCTAGAACTAGAACCAACTGGAAATTATGATTTGAAGTGGTTATGGTGGTAGGAGTCTGTATGTGTAGAGTGCTTCATCATGAAACACTGCACATCCAGATATAATCACTTTTGTGTCGGGGGCTAGTTACACCCTGTTCCTAGCTGCCTAATATAAATTCTGTGCAAAAATGACAACTGCTGCTGGCGACAAATGTAATGATCTTCTCCCTTGAAGGCAGTGTGCCTGAAATCACTTTTTTTTTTTTTTAAATCCCCTCATCGGATCAGAGCACATACCTGTGATCTGAGCTGGTGAAACAGTCTAATCAAGTACTTCTCTCCTCAGATGGAGAAGTGGAGAGTAGATTGCAGGTATGTTTTTAAAACCTTTTTTGCACATTTTAAGGGAAGAGTTACTAATGCCTTATCCATACCTCAAGCAGAGCAAAGGCTGCAGATGCCCCAGGATCCTAATTTATTGTTAAACTGTTAAAATATTATTTAACAGAGAATTGTGGGACAGAACCTGCAGACTCGAGTGCCTATGTCCCTTTAAACGTCCAACTCCCTTGTGAATTCCAAGCATCTCAAGGTTTTTATGAACAATGCAATAATTACCTGCTTAATAAATATCACTAATAATCCACATCTTACAGATATAGTTTTCAACTCATCTGTGATTCATGCATCTATTTGAAAATATAGTCCCCAATATAAAACTAATGGATAAGCTTTTTTTAAATTATGTAATATTATTTTAAAATTACAATATCAAAATATCAGTGTAACAAAAATAAAAAACAAATATTAAATAATTTAAAAAGTTTATCCAAAAACATTACAATTATTTGAAAAACTCTTCCTAAAATATTAAACCAAGGATGCCATTCTCTATCTTTGATCTTTCAAATCATTTTGAACCATTTTTGTTTCTCCCAAAAACCTGACTTGAACTAATTACAAAGCCAAAACTGGGGGTTAAAAGTCTATTACAAGGCACATTTTACAGCTAGGATTGTACATCCTCCTATTTTAATAGCTCTGGTGATATCCACATATCTGACAGTCAGGAATCAGTAGTGCATTCGATAACTGCCACTTTGCATTATCTACAGGTGCACATTACACTAATCATTTTGTCCCTACATACCTTATTAAATAACATTTAAAGTTAACTATTCCTGTAGGAATCACAGTCTCCAGAGTTTTATCCTTGAAATGTATTCTTAAAGATAGTGTCACTGAAGTCAGTAAGAAGAGAGAAAATGTGTATAGAGAGAGAGAGGCAGAATGTGGAGAAGTATCTTAAAATTTGGATGAAACAGGGGCTCCTGGATCACTCAAAGAATTTCCTTTCATTGTTTATTCACATAACGTGAATTCTTATTTTCATGATGGCAAAAACAATTTTGTTGCCTCTGTTCAGCAATATAGAGATATATAGTTTTGGGTTACGGTTGAGTTGGATAAGCACTTTAAAAAAAACAAAAAAAACTGCAATGAAGGAAAAAATAAACTTTTGGTATGGAAGACTTTTAACACCCACAAATATGGAATAAAAAAATTGGATGGATTAATTGTTTAAAAGAATATAAAAAAAAATATATCACCAAAAAAGTCATGCGGTACAATATGAAGTGGATCAACGTAATATTTAAATATATACATGTCCTGTATATATTTAATAAATACAGGAATATACAGATACAATACATTTAGGCTATTTGGCCAGGGTTGACATACACTAAAAAGTCACTTATTATTAGCACTGTTCCAACATGCATTTCATTCTGTGTCTGCATTTACATAATCACTGCTATACGCACATATTGCGCTTAGTAAATATGCTGCAGGCCCCTACACCCTTTTATCTAACACCCTACATATATCTGGGTTTCAAGCCACTAAAACCCACTGGCTGTCATTGGGGCCCAATATGCATCTTACAATTTAATCCCTTAAACAAAATGGAGATCAGGGCAAATTCCCTAACAGTTAATAGGCCAATGTGGAAGAGTTCAGAAACGTAAAACAAAGGTCTTAAAGATTACCCAGACTGATAGTGATGATGCAAAAAATCCATCTGCTCTATATCAAATCATAAAACATCCCCCACTGACAGAAACTTAAACTTAACTTAGTACTGGCTGTTATGACCCGGTAAAATAGGACTAAATTCAAATGAGAGCAGCAACCACGAAAGGAATCATCCAAGTGCCTCATGTGATAATGTACAAAGTGTAATCAAGACTAATCTGTGAATATCATTGGATGAGGGCAGATTGTTCAAATATGTGTCTGTGTTTGTAGTATATTAATTTTGCAGAATAGTACATATTCACCTTCATTATAACCAGACACATAAAACGGATTTTATTAAGACACGGAGGCTCCTATTACGCTGCACTCTTTCTTTATTTTCCTCAGCAGCAAAGATTTTTTTTTATAAACATAACCAGTAAATAAAAGTAATAGTTAGTCTGAGCTGTATTCTTCCCAGCAACAGGAACAGCCAATCAGGTTGCACTCCTCCAGCATAATAGGCTGTGACAACCAATCTGTTTCCTCTTTCTTTGCTGCTCCCTAAGTTAAGTATATCTGGTCCCTCAGTCTCCTTAACTGTGGGATTACTATTTTCTTGTGATAGTTTATTACTAGTACTGTTATTCATATTATTATTATTATTGTTAATATTATTATTACTGTTATGTTTCTCATCATTGTGATATGTATGTGGTAATGTATTATTTCAATTATCATTGACTGCTTCTGATTAGCTTCCTATCATATTCTTTCTTATTATTTGCTCATTGCAAAATGTTCCACAATTTTACTTCCCCCCTTTGAGTCTCCTGTCAAAGAGCTTGGCTCTTTTGTACACATTTTTACTGCCCTAGATAAAGCGCAATCGAATATGCGCAAAGTTTTCCACCCTTAGGTTTTGGGTGGGGCCGGAAGAGTCAGGAGCCGTCTGTCCGGCCGTGTTAACAGGGGCTCCTTTCGACAGAACCGAGGCTCCTCCACTGGACAATCTACTTTCACAGAGCACCGCAACACCCCAGCCTTCTTCCCACAACGGGCGGCCATGGATTGCTCGTGGATCACGAGGCACTCGTTCAGGACGTTGACCTTATGGTAAGTCCTCTCATGTTTAATTTTCCCTAGGGGCAGTCTTCCACATTTTTTCCATGCGTTGTCACACATCTCATCAGATGCCTGGGTATTGAACATGGTGAGAGGGTATACCATAGAGTTCCTGTCCCTTCCAGTACAATTCTCCCCACCACGGGAAATTCAGTTTTCCCGACAAGACTCCTCCCTTGTGTCCAAGGAGGTCCTGGAATTGGCACGCAAACGATCCATCTTAGAGATCCCTATGACTACCCCAGGCTATGTGAGCAACCTATTCTTAGTTGTCAAGAAAGGCGGCAGCGACCGCCCAGTGATCAATTTGAGACAACTCAACACTTATGTTGCCTACAATCATTTAAAAATGGAAGGCATACACTGCCTCAGAGATCTCCTCCAACCGTCGGACTGGATGGTGAAGTTAGACCTACAGGACGCCTATCTCACAATACTGATTACACAACACCACCAAGACTTCCTATAATTCATATGGCGAGGAAGGAAATGGAGATTCACCTGTCTCCCATTCGGACTATCCTCAGCCCCTTGGTGTTTCACCAAACTCATGAAGCCTGTGATGGCTCTACTGCTAAGTCAAGGGGTACGTCTCATAATCTACTTGGACGACATCCTCATCATGGGTCAGTCCACCCAAATTACCGAGACCCATCTGAATTGGACTCAGACTCTATTGCAGAAATTAGGCTTCCTCGTCAATTTAAAAAAATTCATTCTCGTTCCCACACAACACAGAGTTCTTGGGTCTCATTGTGAACTCTACACTACAGACCCTACACCTACCAGCGACAAAATTAACCAACATAAAGAAGGAGATCAGACGCACTCTGGCGACCTCACAGCTCACCCTCAAACAATTGGCGAGAGTGATAAGCCTCTTGGAGGCCTCCATACAAGCCATCTTCCCGGGCCCTCTGCACTATCGAGCGCTACAGCGCCTGCAATCCTCCCATTTGAGAGATGGGACCTCCTACACGGACATGATCACTCTGAACTCGGAAGCAAAAAACGAACTCAAATGGTGGCTCTCCCATATGGAGGCCTTGAATGGGCGCGCCATTTTCGTCACCGCACCAGACATAATAATAGAATCCGATGCAAGCTCGCACGGTTGGGTTGCATGCTGTGGAAATATATCTACAGGTGGCAGATGGTCCGAAGTGGAATCATCTCTCCACATCAATTGCCTGGAACTCCTGGCCGGATCCTTTGCAATCCGCAGTTTTTCACCAACTCAAGTCCGATGCGCCATCCTTCTGAAAATAGACAATATATTGGCAGTCCATTATATAAATCACTTGGGAGGCACGAAATCGAAGGTCCTGGCGAATTTGGCACGGGACTTTTGGGAGTTTTGCCTGGAACAGGGCATTTCGGCCAGGCCTCTACAACACCACGGCAGACTGGTACTCACGACACCTCAGGGACTCCAGCGACTGGCACCTGGAACCCAGGGTCTTCCAAGACATCCAGTCCCCATGGGGCCCTCTAGACAAGGACTTGTTCGCTTCCCGGTTGAATACACAACTTCCCAGATTTTTCAGTTGGAGACCGGACCCATCAGCACTGGCAACAGATGCCTTCACCCAAGACTGGTCCTCCACAAGGAACTATGCCTTTCCTCCCTTTGCATTGATTCCCCGCTGCCTAATGCAACTACGGCGCCAGACGGGAACTGTAGTGATTGTGGCACCATTATGGCCATCCCAACCATGGTTTCCTTCCCTCTTGGAGATGGCGATAGACATACCCCACATCCTCCCACGCTTCGACTATCTGCTTCGGGACCCAGATGGGCCTCCCACCCCCTGGTCCAACAAGGTTTACTATATCTCACAGCGTGGCTAGTTTCAGGGAGCCTTGCTCAATCGAGGGAATTTCGGAATCAACTCTCCAACTTCTCGAAAAGTGCATGTGCATCCGGCACGAGACAAGCTTATAAATCTGCTTGGAACAAATGGCACGATTGGTGCATGGAACGGGACTTGGATCCCATATCGGCTCCTCTGACTTTGACTCTTCAATTCTTAACCTCATTGTTTGACAGCGGCAAAGCATACCGTACAGTGAACCTCTATCAATCGGCCGCACACCAAGGTATCGATGGAACACTGATAGGACGCCACCCACTGGTATGCAGACTCCTACGCGGCATCAGATTTGTGCGACCCCCGCTATCACGTTATTCAGTACTATGGGACGTCTCCATTATCCTCAATTTTCTCGAATCATGGCCAGGTAACGCAACAATATCCCTGAAACAATTGTCAGCAAAACTGGTTATACTCCTCTGTCTCATATCCTGCAAAAGGGTTTCTGACGTCAGGGCTCTAGATATTACCGCACGTTCCTATACTCCAGAAGGGGTCACTTTTGATATATCCCGAAGACCTCAACAAAGAGAGTGACATACCCATCTTTTCCTGACAAGCCTCTCTTATGCCCGGTCAAATGCATTCAATCCTACGAACTTCATACCGCTGCATAACGGGACCCAACAAAGCATGAACTCTTTATCTCTTTCCAAAAACCACACTTACCAGTGTCTACCCCTACCCTGGCTTGCTGGGTCAAATGGATTATGTCTACAGCAGGAATCGACACCTCAATATTTTCACCCCACTCAGTACGAGGAGCGATGGCTTCCAAAGCCTCTTCGATGGGTTGTCGTCTTGAAGACATTTTGAAAGCAGCTGACTGGTCCTCAGAATCTACCTTCCGTGATTTTTACTTTAAGCCCATAGAACATTTCACAGGAACGGTAATCTCTCAGCTTTGAACCAGCATAATAGGAGCCTCCGTGTCTTAATAAAATTCAAGGATTTTACTATTACCATGACGTAAAGTCATGATTTTATTAATGACACGGAGGCAGATATTATCCTTCCCTCCCACCCAAACACGGACGAAAGGTGGATGGAAGATGGGTAAGTTGATCCACAGCAGGCCCGGACTGGCCATCGGGCACACCGGGCAAATGCCCGGTGGGCCGCGGTGGCCGTGGGGCAGAGGCCGGCAGGGAGATCACATGATCTCTCCTGACGGTCTTTGCAGGGCCGGCGCTATCTGAACGACGGCCCTGCAGTAGTCCATGGAGGGCCGGTGGGGAGATCAGAGATCTCCCCACCGGCCCACATGCAGGATAGTGCGGCCGCCGGGGGAGAGAGGGAGGGAGCCAGCCTGCCAGGAGAGGAACCCAGCGGAGCTTTAACTAACAGCTCCGCCGGGTTCCTCTCGCGAGATTCGCGAGAGTGAACTCTAGCCACTCACCACTAAGACCACCAGGGATGGATGGCAGCCCCAGCAGCAGGATCCCCCTCCCAGGCTAAAGGTAAGCAGGGAGGGGGGAAATAATCACCTAACTAACATCAGCCTCACAGACACCCCTAACACTCACAGCACCCTCATTCACACACACACACTGCACCCCTGACACTCACACACACACACACTGCACCAATGACACTCACACACACACACACTGCACCAATGACACTCACACACACACACTGCACCCCTGACACTCACACACACACACACTGCACCCCTGACACTCACAGCACACACACTGCACTGACGCTCACACACACACACACACTACTGACACTCACACACACACACACACACACACTGCACCCTGACACTCCACACACACACACTGCACCCTGACACTCACAGCGCACTGCACCCTGACACTCACACACACCTGCACCCCAACCTCTGCCTGCCACACACACTGCACCCCTGGCACTCAGCACACACACACACACACACTGCACCCCTGACACTCACAATGCACCCATAACACCCCTAACACTCACAGCACACACACACACACACACTGCACCCCTGACGCATCACACACACACACACAATGGACCTATAACACTCACAGCACGCTCACACACACACTGCACCCCTGACACTCACAGCACACTCACACTGCACCCCTGACACTCACAGCACCCTCACACTGCACCCCTGACACTCACAGCGCACACACACACACACTGCACCCTGACACTCACACACCTGCACCCTGACACTCACAGCACACACACACTGCACCGCCCCAACCTCCTAGCACACACACACACACACTGCAACCCTGGCACTCACAGCACACACACAATGCACCTCTAACACTCACAGCACCCTCACACACACACTGCACCCCTGACACTCACAGCACACACACACACACTGCACCCCTGACACTCACAGCACCCTCACTCACACACACACTGCACCCCTGAGACTCACAGCACACACACACTATACCGCTGACACTCACAGCACCCACACACACACTGCACCCCTGACATGCACAGCACCCTCACTCACACACACTGCACCCCTGACACAGCACACACACACACACTCACATCACCCTCACTCACACACACACACTGCACACCTAACACTTACAGAACCCTCACACACACACACTGCACCCCTGAGACTCACAGCACACACACACTGCACCGCTGACACTCACAGCACACACACACACACACACACTGCACCCCTGACATGAACAGCACCCTCACTCACACACACTGCACCCCTGACACAGCACACACACACACACTCACATCACCCTCACTCACACACACACACTGCACACCTAACACTTATAGCACCCTCACACACACACACACAGACACTGCACCCCTAACACTTACAGCACCCACACACTGCACCCCTGACATGCACAGCACACACCCTATCTGGCCCCGCCCCCTTTGTAGTGGGCCGCTGTAATTAAAAAATGCCCGGGCCGAATTATCTTCCCAGTCCGGCCCTGATCCACAGTAAGTCATCTTGAACGTATTTGAATGTATTTCTCCTCCTGCTACACTCGTTAGGAATTAAGTTATCCTCTGTGGCTTGAACTAGATAAAGTCTCTAGTTCTGATATTCTCATACCTATATGTTCACCCAATTTTATAGGATAAATATTCCCTTTGGCAAGAACAATGACCAAATCATATCTCGGATATCTGTGATTTATTCGTACACCCAGTATTATGCTAGGATATTACCATATTTTTCCTCTCTTACAGCCTAATCTATCTCACATCGATGTGGACATTCCCCTTGTAACCGGTTCCATGTTTGGTTGGATAGTTATACTTATTCGGGACCACAAATAAAGAGGAAACGGATTGGTTGTCAGAGCCTATTATGCTGGAGGAGTGCAACCTGATTGGCTGTTCCTGTTGCTGGGAAGAATACAGCTCAGACTAATTATTACTGTTAATTACTGGTTATGTTTATAAAAAAATTTATTTGCTGCTGAGGGAAATAAAGAAAGAGTGCAGTGTAATAGGAGCCTCCGTGTCATTAATAAAATCATGACTTTGCATCATGGTAATAGTAAAATCCTTGAATTCTTTAACAGCAAATCTGCAGTTCCTACAGGGACCAGGAAGTGGCAGAGATTTATCAGCCAATCCTCATTCTCATATTGTTTGCAGCAGGGTATTATGTGATATCTGTAAATTTAAAATACATTTTACATGGGAAAAGATTTGAAACTAATTTGCAAGTGAATACAAACCACAGTGCAGCTTCATGATTCGATCCACTGCAGCAGGGTGTCTCAAAGTTAGCAAGGGAGAAACTGGCACTTACCTAGAACTCCTACAACATGTGCATGCACACATCATAAAACATGTAAGGCTATGGGGGAAAAATAAACTTTCCTTTGTATGGCTTTCGCATTCTGTGCTTTTGTAACCTTTACATCTGAAATTCACTTTGAATTCCTGGGAATTATCACTTTAGTTAATAACCCTGTGTAGAGTTGTCATCTTCTGGGAACTATGGTGAAGTGTGTTAACATTCATGACTGATGCTACGATAAGGCGGCATAGGCTGCCGTTTTAGGGCGCACCAGCCTGGTGGGGAGCAGGATCTGGCTGATGGGTATAAGGGGAGCTCACAGTACTCACCTCCTGACGGCCACAGAATGTAGCATGGCCAAGCTGCGGACTGCAGTAGTGGAGCTTGTTTCCCTTCACCCGTTCTTACAGGAAGTGCTCACATATTCCGAACATATTCTTCTCTGACCTGGGAGTGGGAAACAAGCTCTTCTACCGCAGTCCAGCCACGCTACACAGGGGAGGTAAGCTGGCACAAGGGAGAGAATGAGACACATAGGAAGGGGCAAAAGAGACAGACAGAGGTTTTGGGGGGGAGAGACGCACAAAGACTCAGATGGGGACTCAGAGACAAAGAGGGGCTACTGAAGGAGAAAAAGAGACTGGCTGGGGGGGGGGACACAAACAAAGAGGAGCTGGAGAAGGGGCAAAAGACAAACAGGGGCCTGGGAGAGAGACACAAAAGGACGGGGGGGACACAAAGACACTAGCTGGGGAAGGGGTGAAAGAGACACACAGGGAGGCTGTGAAGGGGAAAAAAAAGACACAAAGAAGGGCTGAAGAGCAAAAAAGACACACAAAGGAGTCGAAGCGAAAAAGAGACCGAAAGAGGTTGAAGGGAAGTAACAGACACACAAAAGGGGGGAGGGAGGGGGTGTAAGAGACACACAAAGGTAAAAATAATGGGTGGATAACATACACTAAAGGGGTAATAAATTCCAAATGGGATTAATGGACACACATGTGAAAATACATGTTTTGGGAAGGGGGGTGGCAAAATGCATCTTTGCCTATATAGCCAAAAATCGGTGTACCAGCCCTGTTAACATTAAGTTAACAGGGCTGGTAACCAGGCACTTTTTATATATATATATACACAGTACACGGTGTCTATAAGATTGTGATAAATTATGCGTTCTGAAACTGTTAAACCCATATAGTTACATGTCATTGGTAAAATTTACATGGAATCCATTTGCATTATACTGCAGTGTTTAGTGCCTGTAATCTTAGAAACCCACAGTAATTGTATGAATTTAAACTAGGATATCAGAACATCAATGCATCTGGATAATTCCCAGTAATTTAAATAATATTGTTGTTTTGATAGTGCCCTCGAGTGAGACATGACAATGCAGATGGGTTTATTCACTAATCAGAGAATTGATTAATGAATTGAAAAAGTCATAACTTGGCTATTTTGGCCTCAATTTTGCAATTTGTTTTCAATGTACTAAAATTATGTATTTAGTGAATAAAACCTACAGTTCTTTCGTACCATTAACAGATATGTGGATTAGCAAATTGTTGTTTATATGACATAACAGACTATGTGAATAGTTTGATACAATAGTCATTACAGCTTCTCATATTTGTATTCAATGATAATGTTGGTAACACCGTGGTAACCAAGTGTTTTGAGCACAGAACTCCATGATCTGTGTGTCCTGAAAAGTGACAGTTCTCTTCATGGTTGCTGTGTTTTTTTGGTTCTAAGATCTCAAAGCAGATCTATAAACTACGTGTTTTACTTAAACAATCACTGAGTTTGAGATCTGTACAAGTCACCTGACTCAAAAAAAAAATATCCTGACAACATTCTGAAAGGAAAGGGACTTAGAACACTTAATGCAAGATACCCCACCTAGTGTTAAGACCGGGCCTGACAGAGGGGCCTGCAACACATCTCAAGCTGCGACGGAAGGAAGAAGAGGTGCATAGTATTGTGTTGTGCATATAGAAGGACTTCACATATAGTGTAGGTTTACTAGATAGATTCTTTTTTTTTTTTGTTCACTTTTTAGTAAGAAGAAAAAAAAAATCAGAACTGTCCATGAGCACACACATTCTACAGTTTGCAGTTATTCCAGTAGAAGGGACAGGTAAATTAGTGTCATGCATTAGACAAAACATATATATGTGCATATAAACACCTATATATGGTACAACCCCTATAGACAGGAAAATATTTGAGTCAGGATATGGTAATTGCAGCATTGGTGCCTCCTCACTTTCTGTAAGTATACTTTTTGTGGCATCAGTGTTAGGCATTATATACTTATAAAACCTTTAGAAGTGCAATTCAATTTTGAAAGCATACGTTTGCCATATTTTTATTTTTTTCCTCCACAATCCCATAGAGATGATAGTTTTGCGAATTAAGATTAGAGATCAGGTCTGCCGAAAGCAAACTGCAAAGTACATTGAGTTATCTTATTGTAATAGCATAGAAGCTAGACAACAATTTAATAGACAGCATAAACTATATATATATAAATCTATCTCATCATGCTACTTGGTATTATGTAAAATGAAATGTCAAAATAAGTAGTTACTCTTTGACTATGATATTCATATTCATTCATTTTTTTTTATATATATTTTTTTTTTATAAATTTTGTCTAAGCCTCTCCATGGGATTGGGTGCTTTGCTTCATTTATATGCATATAAAGGGCAGCAGACAGACAGACAGACAAAGTGAAACCCAGCCAGGCAGACAACTGTTAGACAGATGCATGATTATGATTAAAATCCATCTGACATATTGTTATGTATGAATGTGTATGTAGAAAAACACTGACATGCCTCTCCTGCAATATATACACATGCCTGCTATTTATATTATATATAAGCTTAGCACTTAAATAATTAGCAAGCAGAAGTTACACTGACCTGACGTACCTGTAGCAGATTCACAGTCTACACTATCTTCATCATCACTAGTGATAGAACATTCTGCCGATGACACAATCTCGTCTGTAAGCTGTAGGAGAGATGAGATTAACATTTTAAATCAGTTCCTCATAAAATCAAATTTGCACCCTCCTATATATATCCACCATCTCCCTCTGTTTTAAACATTTAAAGTTCCTGATCCATTGCAGTAATTTTAGGATGAAAGGTGTATATCTGGTCCCTGAAGATTTTCAAATAAACAATACACATTTGACATCTCTATCAAGTCTTCTCTTTGGTACGTTAGACTTCTAAAACTTGTTCCACTGAGGTACTAGGGGAAAAAAGATAACAAGCCTTTTGCTGCAGGCTAAATATTCTGTGTAAATGTTACATTATAATAACATTTAAATATTGGAATATGAATTTTCCAACAAGAGCATATTCTGGACAGGGGATTTGTTTTTACATAGATATTGATTGTATGTGATTTTTAACTGTTGGTTATAAAACGTGAACACGTGCACATGTTACTACTAAACGGAATCCTAGTAGGGCTCTGCTTAGATGTGAAAGCCATAGAATAGCAGAGTGGCTGGAGCATGGTGGTCTGACTGTAAAATCATACTGTTATGAGTAGGAAATCAGAGTGGTTACTTTTTTCTTTCGGAGTATGGATTTAGGTATTAGTGCAACATAAGCTTTTTTTGTGCAAGTGATGCCAGAGGCAGAGGACAAGAAATGGACAAAATGAAGTAACAAACATGTGGTAGTAGCTGGAATGTAAGAGAGAGTTTCTATAGCGTAGGTGCCAATAATGTCTTTGTGATAAAAGGAGGGAAAAGCTCCAGAGGTAAGAAAAATCATACAGTCAATTAAACGTGTATGTACAATTCTTGAGATTCTGGTGTCTTTATTACACAAGATATGCAAATTGTTCAAACTTACTTCCAAATATGCTTTTTTCATGCTTGAGACTCACACAGTGTCTATACAGCTACATCATGGCTCCACAAATTCTTAAAATGTGTCTCCCTGCCTTTAATAGCTAAGCTAGCCAAATTGGGAGATAATAAATGTCCACCTCCCTTGATGCTTTGCCAGCATCATGGCTGTAAGAGCATTATGTGAGATGAGGTCCACACCTTCTGGAGTGCCAAAGGTTGTCTACCCCGGTAAGCCTTCATGACCCTGGTTTGTCCATTTCTTTCCTTCCACTACTTGTATGTCACACGCTAACATCCTAAGGGCACACAGTGATTTGTGACAGCAGCTGAGTGTGCACAAAGCACACTAAAGGCCATCATTACCATCTAGTCATAGCTTGGCATAGAAGAATAAAATGTTATCTTTATGTGCAAAACATGACAATAATATAATTATAGTTTACATCCTATGTTAATAGAACACTACATGCATGGCGATACAGTGGTTTAAGTGCTATGTGTTCTGGTGACCCCACCTCCCCCAATTTAAGTAGCCAAAAGCTTTAATAATGGTTTGAACTGGCGGTGTGCACATGGGCACTCCTGGCATAAAAACCACTACAGTGTGTTATAATAGTTATGGTGCCAGGAGTGTTCTTTTAACCAATAGCACAACAGACACATCGTGATGTATTTTTTGGTTTTCCTCCAATCTATTGCTTCTCATAGAGGAGTATTAGGGATGAGATGTGCATGCTTGACAAAACACTGTGCTTGTCCACGTAAATGCTCTCTATGAGAAACACTGATTGAAGAACCATCTCCCTTACTGCAGCAGAAGCACTTCACCACTACTGTTTATAATGAAAACATTGGGGTTTCTGCAAAACGACAATGTTTTACATTGTGGAGATACACCAACAGGGGCACTGCACCCAGACACCCACGGTGATGACAATGTTGGCGTGCGTGTGATGTCAGGGACGCGCGTGCACGTTCTGGGGTCAACGGCCGATTTCGGACAATCAAAATTGTAAAAGGCTTATATAAATGCATTTTTACTTCTCCTCGTTGCCCTGTCATGGTTTCCCTTAGTGGTTGTCCGAGAGTGTGTTCCTGAGCATTTATTTCTGGTTATTGAATTTGGCTTCGTTTTGACTTCCCTGTGTTCCCTGGTATTCCTGACTTTTGGCTTTCCCTTATCGTTGTGTCCCATTCTGAGTCCCCGACCTCAGCAAGTATTCTGACTATTCTTTGGTACATTAAGTCCGGCCATTCTAAGGCCCAGTAAGACATTACCTTTTAGTCCTAGGTGTGATACAGTTCTACGTGCTGGATCAACTAGTAATCCTGACAGAAGGTTGGTGTGAATATTGTGTTCAGGTGCTCTCTTTCCATGTAAAAAAGTGTGTAAATTGTATTTTATTCACATTCTCCACTTACTCCAGCACTCCAATTACTTATTTTGCATAGAACCTTTTTAGCATTTATATAGGCTGCTGCCTACTGAAAATTCTATTCCTGTGTACATGGTATGTTCTTCACAATCACCATGCACCACTGTGATTTTATTTTACAATATCAGAAATGCATCATAATAAAATTCAGCTATTATAGATACAGTTCACCTTTCAACGTATCCACTTTTCCCAGTGTAATTAACAAACCACCAAGTCTTTAACTTACATAGACCTCAATTTTAATATTTTTGATAAGTATATTGAATAAGTATATTGCATTTTTTGCTGTTTGTGTTCAAACGCAATTTTACCTCTGTCATTTATTGCACACCAACACATATTATATACTATTTTTTAGAGGGCAAAAAGGGCTTTCATTTGATGTGACATATAAATAGATACATTCTCATTAATTATAAAAAAAATGGGGGTAAACCAAAAAACTTTGTTATATGTGTATTGTCTTGTAGGTTTAGTAGCCATCACAGAAAACAAAATTGCCACACAAAAGTATATATTTATATAAAATAGGCATCACAGGCTATTTACCTAAGGTTATTCTGACACTTTTTACGAAGCCATTTCATCGCCAATCTCTGCTAAATATTGGAGTAAAATTGTGTTTTTTCTCTATTTTGGCATATACACATATAACAAAGTTTTTGTAATGTGTATTTTGTAACACTGGTGTGTGCTATTCCTGCACAGAACCCCATATTGTGTTCAGCTACATCTGCGGAGTATAACGATACCCCCATTGTATGCCTTTGGCACTATTCTGTGAAGCTACAATGCCATGTAAGAGACAAGGCAATTTCAGTTTCTATAGTTAGAATTTTCATAGATGGATTTGATGAGCCTATGTTTAATTTTGGGGTATTTATATCAGTGTGAGTATTCAAATAACCCCACAAAGGGCTTCTATTGGATAAAGCAGACGATCATGGGGTATCTTATATGGCGTACTGTGCCTTAACTTGTCACCATTTTTTCACCATTTTATGTCAATATTTGTGGTGAGGGGGGAAAAATAGAATTTTTATATACATGTTGCATTTTTGCTGAGTATTTACATCATCTGAGTAAAACAATATGCCCAATGTATGACCTAGACCAGGGGTAGGCAACCTTTTAGCAGCACTGTGCCGAAATAGGATTGTGATGTCTTGTAGCGTGCCAGTCCTATTTTTTAAAATTCAGTTGTGTATGTTGCTGTATTCTGCTTGTTACGTATACTGTAGTTGCTTTGTATCGTTGTATTTGTGCGTATATGAGCTATTATATAGTATATGTTTATGAGTATTTTGTGGTATTGTGGGGCTGTTTGGGATATTGCATGTGAGAGGCTGCATGTGGGGTTGTGTGCATGTATGTGGATTGTCAGTGGTGTTAAGTTTGTGCGGATTGTGTGTTGTGTTTGTGTGTTGGCTGTTCGTATTATTGAGGTACAGCTCAAGGACAGGAGCTGCAACAGCAGTTGCGGGCTGCTCTACTCCAGTGTGGATTCCCATTCACAAGTGCTGGAATGAAGTGATCTAAGATAACTTCCTCTACGTGCTGCAATGCATAAATTAAGGATTTCCCTTCACCACCTTTTTGCATTAGCAGATATCTGAAGTTTACCTGGGACTCCTGATAGGCCAGAGCCTGTTTGGCTCTAGCAGCCCTGAGTGCCGTGCATGGCACTAGTGCCGTGGGTTGCCTACCCCTGACCTAGACACTATTTTGTGAAGTTACCTTGCTGTAAAAGAGACGTGACAAGTTCAGGTTTTTAAGTGTGAATGTTTATGGAGGGTTTTGATGTGTCATTGTCCCATTTTGGCATAGCATTTCTTAAAGAAGATATCTCAGGGTATTTCAAAAGGCATATTCTGAACCTTAGCGTGGGATCATTTTTCAGCTAGCTTGTATCAAGTGTAGTGGTAATAAGCATTTTTTCTGCCTTTTTTACACAATTATGTCATTATTTATTTTTTAAAATTTTGGCTTAAAGTTGGCAAAAGAATTAGCGTCTTTATAAAATAGTCATAATGTGTCCTATGCTCTGGCAGAAGATGTAATCTCTCATTTTAATGTACTATTTGAGCAGCTCTCCTGAAAGCAAGAGATAAATCTGCACCTCCCAGGCCTGGAGAGACAGTGATATGTGGTCTGCCAGTGCTGACTTATCGTTTATTTAATTCACTCTCCTGCATCAAGTTTTAGCCCCCTCGCTTTTTTATAGAGAGTACACAAACACAGCTTATTGGCTATAACTCAGGCATACTAGGAAGGCTTTTATAAAGCATATTTACTAGGGGCATTGCACACTCTCAGAACCTCATGCATTCAGCTAAATTCAAAGGGGGAATATTGCAATATTAATTTCTTATAGATAGTGGTATTTTTATCTTGTTGCGGACAGTCACATTGCATGTACCACTATCAAATCTCCCATATTTATATTAAAGGAGTTTAATGGCAGTGGGTGAAGTTAATCTGTACCAGAGATTGAAACATTTGCAATGTGATCCCTCTGTACTTATAAAAAAGTGTCACTGATTTACTGAAATGCATGAATGGAACAAGGAGATAAGCGGAGTTATTACAATGGATCTAACACACTTACTGATACACAGATCCAGCTATTTACTGACCGATATTTAGATGTCAACTCTAGGACACTCAGCTTGGGATATTGAGAGGTCAAAATATCAATAATGGGAAGAAACATGGAAATATATTCTGTCACAAACAAATAATAAGGTCTCTTTCTTAAACAAAATCTACCCTTAAATATTACTATGATTTTATAACAAGACACGGAGGCGAGTATTGCGTATCCCTTTCTTTACTGTCCACCAATAGCAGCAAAGAATACAAACAAAATGAAAAAATAATGAACATACAGTAACATAGGCCCCTCCCTGATCAGGTCCCAGTATAATAGGCAGCACTTCCCTTCCATTTCTTCTTTCTTTGCTGCTCCGATACAAAGATAAGTACGTCACATCTTCTCTCTGATTTACTTGTTTATTACCTGCTATTGATATCCTTGTATTACACTGTATAGGTTTATCTGTTATTGATTATTTTATTGTCTTCTATTTTGTTTATTAGAGATTTTGTATTATTTGTTTTCTCTGCTTGTTTGATACTACACATCTGTGTGTTTTTTCTGTTAACCCAGGGTCCAGACCTCCCCTGTTATATTTTTGTTTATTACCCCCCTTTTCACTTGACCCTGTCCTTGTGATTTCCTTATCTCTGTCTTGCTGTTACCTCTCCCTGTCCCTTTTGCGCCCGTTCTCCGCTTTGTTCGGCTGTTTTTCATGCACTAATTAAGCCGGTTCGGCTGATTCGTCATGCAACACATGCTGTTCACTTTTTCCCCCGCCAGATAGCACCATTCGCCTGTTTGCCGCGTTCGACTAATTTTTGCACGAACTGCTTGTTCGTCTGTTTTTTCTCCTCTTCCTTATATTAGTCTATTTATTTCCACAAATTCGTTTCTTTTCTGCCGAACGTTCGGTTCTTTAACTTACCGAATTTCACAGTATTTTGCCGTGAATCTTGCGAGATTGCCGGCTGCCATTTTCTGACTTCCTGTCTTCCTCCCTACCTTGTGTGCGTGTGCCACTGGTCTGGGCCCTGGTGAGATCTCTCTTATCCCTATTGCTTTCAGTTTTGGGTGACTAACCCATACTATTTTGACAATCTAATTAGGGATTAGGTCCTGATTTATTCTCCATTATGCCTAAACTCAGACTGCCTTCTGGATCCCCACCCTCTGGGGAGACTGATGCCCCATTTAATTTGGGTGAGACCCCTGTCACCTCGGGCAATCCACCCACCCTGGTAGACATAACCATCCACCCTCAAGGGGCACAATTCTTAGAGCTACAGCGCTCAGTGACAGATGCCATTATGGCAGCCATGGGGTCCATACTATTTCCCAAGCCATATTGCCACGTCCTTTGGACAAGCATTTCTCGGGCTCCACGACGCCACTATCGCGTCCTGCTGTGGACCCGCCGGGAGAGGCACCCAGAAAGGCTACCCATAAGGCCAAACATCCCTCTGCCTCCAGAAATTCTATGACGGGCGTACCTACGGTCGCCCCAGAAAGCGTGTCCCATCCACGCAAAAGAGCCTTTCCGCGCCGGGCAGAACGGGCGCGGCTATGGAAATGTGCCAGTTAGAGAGCAACTCCGACTCAGATATCGGGTCAGGTGAGGAGGCTAAGATTGAGTCGGACGGTGACTCTGATATGGATGCCGCAGATGTGGGCTTTGACCTTTCCTATGCTCAGGCAGAGACGTCTGGAGGCGATACAGGGACTAGGCACCCCGCGGCTGCAGGGTCCGCCCTCGTGAACCCGTTGGGAGAGTGGCTCGGCCAACCATGTTGCCTCGTACCTTGAGAATTGGGTATGGCGCCCTCTTAGCAAAGCGGCATGTAACAAATTGAGGGCGGAGTGTCCCAGGCCTGTGGTGCCCAATAAAGTATGGGACACTTCTGAGGAAGACCCCAAAATGACTCAGTTCCTCACTAAACTGGTCTGGAACCCCCGTAAAGGGCTAGACTCTGCCTTGAAATCTTGCCAAGATAAGCACCTGGATATTTGCCGTCCCCTGGCCAAATTGTTTGACATGGCAGAAGACGCCAGAGCGGAGAACCGCATGGTTGACCCTGAAGACCAACGTGGTTGGGTCCAGAGAGCAATTTGTATTGCCGGGAGCGTTAACACCTCCCTCTCTATAGTAACGGCGTAAAGCCATCTTGTTTAAGATTGAACCAAAGCTGGCCAATCTTGCCCTCACAGAAGCTGGTAAGGACGCCCAAGGCTTACTCTTTAGAGATTCCTTTATTAAAGACTTAGGGCATTTCGTTGGGGTATTTACAGCCCTTGACAAGGCCCAATCCTCCATGAGACGGGTATTCCAGGGGCGGGTCTCCACCAGGGCCGGCAGATTCAGGAGCCGTCTGTCCGGCCGTACATACTTCCAATCCCGTGGCACGGGACGAGGCTCCTTCCAGCAACGTGCTAACTACCAGGAGATTAATACCGTCCCACTTTCTTCCCGCCACGCGGACGCCAGTGGCGATCCAGAGGTTTCCGCGACAACGCTTGTTCCAGACAACCTTACGGCGAGTTCCCTCATACCTCATATTTCTTCTCATGTTTGGGTAGGGGGCAGACTCCAAAATTTTTTCCCAGCTTGGTCACTAATTACCTTAGACCCTTGGGTGCTAACCATTTTTCGGGGTTTTCAGATAGAACTAGTGGGGCACCTTGTACACATCCCCCCCTCCTCGACCGATCTGCTTCTCACTCCGGGATCGCAGATTGATTGACGAAGAACTCTCCACCTTCCTTGTCAAAGGGGCAATAGAACGGGCACCTCTCAACTCCGCAGGTGTTCTAAGCAACATTTTCCTGGTGGAAAAGAAAGGCCCAACAAATGAGGCCCATCATAAATCTGCGCCCCCTCAATGCCATGGTTCGGTACCGCCATTTCAAGATGGAGCGTGTTCACCTGCTACGAGATCTTCTCCTACACGGAGACTGGTTAGCAAAACTAGATCTCAAAGACGGATACCTAACTGTACCAATTGTGGTGACATCCCGAGACCTCCTGCGCTTCCACTGGCAGCACGAGATTTGGCGATTTACCTGCCTGCCCTTTGGCCTTTCCTCAGCACCGTGGTGCTTCACAAAACTGCTGCGACCAGCGTGACAGTTGGGCTCAACACCCAACTGTCACGTTTCTTCAGCTGGAGGCCGGATCTGACAGCGGAGGCAGTAGACGCCTTCCTGCAAGACTGGAGCGGAGACCTCCTGTATGATTTCCCTCCATTCTCCATGATTCCGCGCTCACTCCTGCTAACCCGCAGACACCGGGCCAAAATGGTCATTGGGACCCCTTTCTGGGAGATGCAGTCATGATTCCCTCAAATGCTCGAGATGACAATGGACTATCCCCGACTACTGCTGTCGTTTCACGAACTGCTGCTGGACCCGATGGGATGATGTCACCCCCTCCTGTTGGAAGGCTCCCTTCCGCTCCTGCCTTGCAGATCTCCGGGGACCCTGGGAGATCCAGGGAGTTTCGGAAACGACATTAGACGACTGTTGGCAGAAGCGTGGGCTTCCGGCACTAGACGGGCATATGGGTCAGCTTGCCGAGCTTGGGCTGGCTGGTGCCTTGCTAGGGACGCAGATCCTGTTCCAGCTCCTGTAACCATGGTCCTGCAATTTCTGACTTCCCTCTTCGAAGCGGGGAAAGCTTACCGGACTATCAATCGCTACCGGTCTGCCATCTCTTCGACTCATCAAGGCTTTGACGGATGTCCCGCGGGGCAACACCCCTTAGTGTGCCGACTACTCAAGGGCTCTCGATTCTCCCGACCACCCAGGCCTCACTACTCCACGACCTGGGATGTCTCCATTGTGTTGTCTTTTCTCTCATCCTGGCCCACTAACTCCTCACTCTCCTTAAAACAATTATCAGCCAAGTTAGTTTGCCTGCTCTGTCTTGTCTCCTGCAAGAGGGTCTCAGACGTCAGAGCTCTGGACTTTGACGCCAGGTCATACACCCCAGATGGGGTAACATTCAACATCAGTCGACGAACAAAGACGTCTATCAAATCGATGTCCTACCCGAGTTTCTCTACCTCTCCGGCATTGTGTCCAGTGGCTTGCCTACGCGAATTTGAAGATCGCACCAAACTTCACCATACCGCTGTTTCTCCACAGCTGGGTGAAGTGGTTATTGTCTCAGGCGGGCATTAATACCACGGTCTTTGGCGCACATTCGGTCAGGGGGGGGCTCGGCCTCTTCGATGATGACTGCAGGTGCACGTCTGGAGGATCTCATGGGGACGGCCGATTGGTCAAGGGAATCTACTTTCCGGGAATTTTACGACCGGCCCAGCATACCTTTGCTGCAGTAGTGGACCAGCTTTAAACTTGCAATATGAGCCTCCGTGTCTTGTTATAAAATTGCATGATTTTGCTATTACATGACGAAAAGTCATGATTTTATTAAAGACACGGAGGCGAGTATTGTCCCACCCATGTTATATTTCTCATGTTATGTTTTTATTTCCCACCCAGTTTGTTGTATGTTTAGACGAGTTACATCGAATGGTTTGGTATGGTAAGTGGGGCCGTGTCGTAACAGGGTTGATTATGTACCTTGACTTGTTTTAATCACTATGAATTGTGGGACTGCAGATATATGTGGGGCTTTGCATCATCTGGCCTTGAAATTGGTTGCAAGTATCGACTTTAACCTGTGGGCTCCTGTTCCTTTATGTTTTCACAGCTTGATCCGACCCGATGTAATGCCATGCTTCAGCTTGTGAGGGCTCCCCCTGTTGATAGAGTTTGGTTCTACGTTCATCCGGTTGTGCTTCCCTGTTGTTGAAGTGTTATCCTCTTCTTGGCGAAAAGTTCTACGTTGTCTCTTCATTGGACATTATCGCTGTTCTTGGTTATTGACGTTATTTTGTAGTGTCGCATCTTCAGAAAGAGGGAAATGGAAGGGAAGTGCTGCCTATTATACTGGGATCTGAGCGGGGAAGGGCCTATGTTACTGCATGTTCATTATTTTTTCGTTTTGTTTGTATTCTTTGCTGCTATTGGTGGACAGTAAAGAAAGGGATACGCAATACTCGCCTCGGTGTCTTTAATAAAATCATGACTTTTCGTCATGTAATAGCAAAATCATGCAATTTTCAATTGCTTCAATTGTTATTCTCTTCTTTTCCATAATTCTTCTTTTCTATTTATAACCTTATGTTTCCAGTAACCAAATATAAAAATAATAATCCAGTTTCATACAGCGGGTTTCACTGGTTTTAGTTACAGTAACACTTTCTGGGGTGATTAGATCCCCCAAAAATAAAAAGATAACAAACATGAAAAATCACCTTAATTTTTCCTTGCCTGACATCACTCCCCCATGATGGAGGGGGTATGTGCTGCTATAGACTGTTTGGTGCCAGCATTCTGGCATCAGACAATAATTTTGCACAGAATTGACACTAGCGGGCTGGTTAATGATGCTGTTGGGGGTGAGGTGAAACCCCTGTTATTTCAGGCTGTACTGTCCTTATATATAAAGATTGATATCATGTTGAAGTGCATGCGTGTCAGATACGTTACAGAACTAAAGCCAAAAGGTTTATTTTTCCTATGGTATTTGGATTAGATTAAATAGTTACTCCTACCAAACTTTTGTTCATGATGGCTGGAGTTTGTATGTTCCTGCTTGAAATGCTGCAGATACAAAGAAATATTCACTATTGTGCCAGGAGCTAGTTTCAAACATGGGATGCTTGACTTAGGCAGGCCAGAATTCTGTTCCAAGCTGCCTAATGTCAGTTCTGTGCAAAAAAATGCACGTGTTGTCAGCGAGCTGGTGACAGAAATGGTCCACTTCAAGGGGAAGGCCCTCCTGATTCCCTCCATTTCTTATTGCTCTGTTTTTGTTTTGTTTCCTTTTATTTTTTGCCAAAAGTGGTGCTGTGCATTATGGCCAAACCTATCTACTTTGGTCTTGTCTGTACAAAGGATATTAACATTTTTCCAGAAGTCTTGTGGTTTGTTCAGATGGAACTTTGCAAACCTAAGCCCTGCTGCTTTTTATTTTTATTTTTAGTAGAGGCTTTCTACTATAGGGAACCCTTTCAAACAAACCATACTCGTTCAATCTTTTTTCTAATTATACTGTCATGAACTTTAACATTGAATATGCTAACTGAGGCCTGTAGAGTCTGAGATGTAACTCTTGGGTTATTTGCCATTTTTCTGAGCATTGCACGGTCTGACATTTAAGTGAATTTGCTGGAATGTCACTCCTGGGGAGATTGGCATCTGTCTTCAATGTTTTCCACTTTTTAATAATCTTTTTAATTGTAGAATGATGGACTTTAAATTATTTGGAAATGGCCTTATAACTTTTCTCAGTTTGATGGGCAGCAACAATTGCTTCTCCAAGATCATTGCTGATGTCTTTCCTTTTTGGCATTGTGTCAACACATCTGAATGCTCCAGACCAGCAAACTGCTAAACATTGTACTTTTCTAAAGGTGATCAATTAATCAAGGGAATTTGATTAGCAGCACCTGTCTGTTAGCCTTCTAATTCCTATGGAAGCAGTAAGGGTGTACTTAGTGTTTCACACACGACTTCTCCATTTCGGCTTTATTTTTGTTAAATAAATCACGACACAGTGCAATATGTCATGTGTTGTTGTTCATCTGTGGTTGTATTTACCGAATTTTAAGACTTGGTAAGGAACAGATGATTGTTATTATGTCCTGATATGGAGAACCATAGAATTCAAAGAGTGTGTACTTTATTTATCCCATGACTGTGTATATAAAATATAAACAGACGCACCACTCTCACAATGTGTAGTCCTACGCTACTAACAATGCCTTAAAAGTTACATGCCACTGCAATCCACAGTATACCTTCTAATAGTGACTTTCTACTTGCCTGGGCTACATTTTCACTCACCAAAGGCTAGTGGTGAGTGAAAATTTTGAGCGCTGATATATATGTGTTAGAGTAAACCTTTATGGTGTTGTTTTACACCCTATCTTGTAGTATTTGCATCTCATTAAGATTGTTGCACTTCTTCCTGGAAATTAAGGAGTTAACATATTCAGTGCTTTCCTTCCTGCGTCCTCACAGAATGTACAGTTTGTCTTTATAGCAGTGGGAGAGTATGCTTGTAATAACACTAATCCACATCACACAGGCCTCTCTGCGTGCTCAGCAGCATCCATCATCTGTGGGCAGCCAGGAGATAAAGGGAGAATGAGCTTTATGTTGCTCCATGTGAAATGATAAGTCATCGTTTATATTTATGCCATTTTACTCAACAGCGAACGGGACTCTGTTTCTTGCAGATTAAAGCTGTGTGACTTCCTGATTGCAATCAAGGCCACCTCTACAAGGTCATACTCAGATTTCTTTACTGCAAGACATACAAATATTACTTACAGCACATTGAGCAATGTGTACTCACTCTCAAACCCTCGTTTATAGAGTTATTTATACCTCTGATCTGATCACAGCCTTCAAAAACACACAATCAAATTTTACTGCTTGTAATTCAGGAAATAACATATCGTGCGCAATTATAATCGAATAAAAAGCCAGTTTTGTAATATTGCCAAAATGTATATTTCTTTTAATAAAATATTAGAAATTGTAAGTTAGTATTCTGGGTTCAAGGTGATACATATTTAAACTATAAATATTGTAGTAAGAAATAGTGGTCAGAGCCTACAGTAGTGCTAACAAACTCTTCATCCATGCATGGTAGTGCAGTCTTGAGATTGTATAGCAAGGCTTAGTCTTTATAGTGATGCTGAAAAACCAATTCTTAAACAGAGAATAGTGCTAAAAATTTATAGAAGTGTCCATATTTATATGTTGTGCTGATACTGTACCGTGTTCCTGAGAGTACATGACATTGCTGAGACAAGGTAGTGTTAACAAAATATGTAGAAGCAGGGCCGGATTAACATAGGGCATGATGGAGCTGCAGCTCCAGGCCTAGGCCCATTGATTTAAAAAAAAATAAAAATAAAAAATTAAACTTTTTTTTTTTTTTTACACACATTTTACACATTACATTAGGGTTGGCACCTGGCTGGTTCTTTATGGTATTTGAGACTGCCAGTGCCGGTATTGCAGTAAAAAACAGTATATTTCTATAAACAGAGATTACACTGCAATATCGGTGCCGGACAGGGGAGATGAAAGAATTTCCCCGGCCTGCCCCTTTAGGGCTGGTGCTGCCTGACCTCCGGCCCATAGAGGGAGCTCTGTGCGGTGGGGAAGGCAAAGATCTCTCTCACCAGCCTGCACAGTGATGCACATCGCAGGCCCTGTGCACATGGACTACACCTGTCAAGGGGTGTAGACCAGATGCTTCTTCCACTGGACCACCAGGTAAATTATTCCTCCCCAGGATCCTCTCCTGTCAAGGATCAAGGTAAGGAAGAGGGATGGGGGAGTATGTAAGGTTTTTGGGTTTTTTTTTGTGTGTGTGTGTTTTTTGCCCCATGTCCCCCTTCCTCACCCAGCAGCCCCTGCTCCCCTCTCACCCTGCAGCCCCTGTTTCCCTCTCACCCTGCAGCCCCTGCCACCCTCTCACCCTTCAGCCCCTGCCACCCTCTCACCCTTCAGCCCCTTGTCCCACTCTCACCCTTCAGCCCCTTGTCCCACTCTCACCCTTCAGCCCGTTGTCCCACTCTCACCCTTCAGCCCCTGCCCCCTTTTACCCTGCAGCCTCTGCCCCCCTTTACTTGCAGCCCCTGCCCTCCTTTTACCCTGCAGCCCATGCCCCCATTTTACCCTGCAGCTCCTGCACCCTTTAACCCAGCAACCCCTGTCTCTCCCTCCCACCCAGCAGTCCCTGAATCCCCCCACACCCAGCACCCCTGTCTTTCCCTCTCAGCTTGCAGCACCATGTCACCTCTCATACCTTGCATCCCCGTCTCCCCCTCTTATACTCTGCATCCTGACTCCTCCTCTTATACCCTGCATCCCGTCTCCCCTGGTATACCCTGCATCCTGTCTCCCCATCTTATATCCTGCATCCCCTGTCTCCCCCTCTCATACCCTGCATCCCCTGTCTCCCCCTCTCATACCCTGCACCCTCAGTCTCCCCCTCTCATACCCTGCATCCTCTGTCTCCCCCTCTCATACCCTGCATCCTCTATTTCCCCCTCTAACCCAGAAGCTTCTGTTCCGCCACCCAGCACTCCCACCAGGACTCCCCTCTTCATCACTCACCCAGCAGCCGCTGCCCTCCCTCTCACCTTGCAGCCCCATGTCCCCATACACTGCAGCCCCTGTCTCCCCTCTCACCCAGCAGCCCCATATTCCATCTTCCTTTCACCCAGCAGCCTCTTGCATACCTTGTATCCCGTCGCCACCTCTCACCAGCAGCGCACTGCCCCCCCTCTCACCCAGCAGTCCAATGTCCCCCCTCTCACACAGCAGCCACATGTCCCTCACACCCAGAAGCCCCGTGACACCATATCTCACCCTGCAGCCCCATGTCCCTTCTCAATACCCTGCAGCCCCATGCCCCCTCTCACACTGTGTAGCCCCATGTCCATTCTCACACTCTGCAGCCCCATTTCCCCCTTCCACACTTTAGATCTCTTATTCCGCCCTCACACAACATCCCCTATTGTCCCGCCCTTACACACACATCGCCTATCAGCCCCACACTACACGTGGACTGCCCTGAGGGGTATTAAACAAATGTGCCTACTTTTGGAGTGGCATGAATGTCATTGGTGATGACACAACATGCACCCACTTGGTCCACACAACTAGATGAGACAGCCGCTAGAGGAAATAGGGGAAGGCTTAACCCATTCATAAACATAGCAGTTTCTCTGAAACTGCTATGTTTATGAAAAAATGGGTTAACCCTAGCTGGACCTGGCACCCAGACCACTTCATTAAGCTGAAGTGGTCTGGGTGCCTAGAGTGGTCCTTTAAAGTAGTCCTGAGAGTATGTGGTGATATTGAGACTGCATTATCATTGCTGAGAATAAAGAAAGATTACTATGTAGGATATGTTGTGTGGATTTTTTAATGCCTAGGGCTTAACTGATGTTCCTTCCCTTTAGGACATAAAGTGAAGGGATGAGGTTTTTGTTAGTAGATTACATCCTTTATTTTCTTCTAACTTGTGGTTTATTTATTATAAGACCAGATTTTTGCACAATAAATATTAGGTAAGTAAATACCTTCTCGTTAATAATAGGGATTTGCAGTAGATATTATGTCTCCATAGAGATTCCTTAGTTTTTGATGGTTTGCAAAGTATTTAATAAGTTTATTTTTTGTAGATATTCCAGACAACATTTTTTTTAGTCTATAAAATAAATGAATAGAATCCATACATGCAGGATGCATTCAACCTACTATCCTATGGTCCGTTTGTTTGTGGAACACTTTGCAGGGCTTACGGCACACTAGTTGAATACACCACCATACACAATGAAATTATGTGGCACAAAACCAGACAACTTATAGTTAATTAATTGTCCTGATATTATTGAGAGTATTATTCTAGCAAGTACACTTCTACAAGATTAGAAGAAAATATTTGTATTCCAGAAATAGGGAAAGGATACAGCCGACACTCTGTAGAATATTGACAGAGATACTAGTACCATAAACTCTATGGTGTAAAACATTTGCTTTTTAAAAAGTCTCCATACTATCAAAACCGGTAACACGTGAAATGAAAGGTTAGTCACCACCTGCTGAAGTTAATTTGTATTTTCCCTACCTCACCTGCCCCAAACAACAAGCTCCATCTGTTTGAACATCCTGACATGTGGCGCATGACCAGTGCAGTTACACATAGAACAAGCTACTGTTTGTGCAGAACACTCACTTATTTGGAACTGAGAAACATGCCATGGCACATTACTGAGCAAAAGTTAACCAGTCTTGGAAAAGACTCTGGATTTATTAGACATTTTCCTAGCCAAATAAAACCACCAACTAACATATAGATGGGTCCTCTTTTTGACAGTTCTATCAATCATTAATTAGAACAACATCCACGGGATCCTTGGAAGAATTCATATCAGTATTGGCTAAACCCACACAGTCACTGTTTGAGGCTGTGGTCAGATTTAGAATATTTCTCAAAACAACATGGAATATTGTTTTATAACGGAGCAAGCACTCTGTGTCTGTTTTGTGTATACAGGCCCAAAGTCTTATTTCTTGTTTGATCTGGTGCTATGTGGATAACACATACAGCATAAAGCATAAAGCATGAGGGCACTGGAAAGGGAAGCAGAAAGAAAAACATTGTGTGGAATTAAAGGAACACTCCTGGAACCATGGTGCTAGGAGTGCCCTGGCACAGCCATCCACCCCACCTATGTAATTGGCCAAACTGTTTTAGAATGATTTGATTTGGTACTTGGTGTCTGCTGGACGAAGCTCCTTGTCTTCATTACTGCATTAGAGTGCTGTAAACCCACTGAACTATGCCTGGCTGTGCAGGACTTAGCGCTCACCCTGTAAAGGGGAACACCGGTGGGAGTGATAAAAAGAGGCAAGCCAGTGAAGGGATTTGCACATGAAAATATTTATCTATCCACGCACACTATTGAATAATTATTTACTAGATCTTATTCAACATTTTGTGCTATTAAAGGCTCCAAGTGTGCAGACTTTTCTTCAGTCTTAGTGTGAGATCTTTATTTAATTTTTGCAAAAGTGGCTGATGGCAGGGGCAGTACTTTATCCTAGCATTAGCTAGCAATTAACATAACTCAGAGTCCTGAGCAGGAAGATACGAAGGACCCCACTCCCCCTTATTGATCTATATTTTCAGGAAGTGTGTGGGAAGACTCGTGATTGACAGCGGGAAAACAGATTGGTAAGGAGGTTGCTGAAAAATTTAAAAACAAACATGTATTCCTGACGCTTTAGTGTTAGAAACACCATCTGCCTCCCTTGCCCTTCTTACTTTTATTCCATTCTGCTCCTGTTGACTCTGTTCCTGATCTGCTTCCTTGGCTGACATCATCAGAAGTGGTGATCTGAGCCAATCACAATGCTTTCTCATAGGAAAGCATTGAATTGGCTAAGACTGTCAAGGAGGTAGCTCAGGGGCAGAGCCAGCACAAGCCAAACACAGCCCTGGCCAATCAGCATCTCCTCAAAGAGATGCATTGAATGCAACTATGAGGAAAGTTCAGTGTCTCCATGCAGAGGGTGGAGACAGGAAGCAACTCTAGTAGCCATCTGAGGAATGGCCAGTGGAGGTATCCCTAGGCTGTAATGTAAACACTGGCTTTACTCTGAAAAGACAGTGTTTACTGCAAAAAGCCTGAAGGGACGGACTACTCACCAGAACAAATACGAAAAGGAGAGAATTCAGTGCTAATTAACACACAATTAGTAGAGGTAGGCAGCAACCCAAATGAAGGAGAACCCCTCAAGTCCTTCAGTGAATAAACACAGGTAGAGAAAAAAGATGTATGAGGGCTGCGCCAAAGGGGAGGAGAACAGTCCAGTAAAATATCGCTAGGATACCAGTGGATCATCGGGGATACTTGATAGGGTTACATAGTGGAGGTAGATGCGTCTGGTGTTGACCGTTCAGTATATGAAAATACAAGAGAGGTAGAGGCGACCAATGGTGCAGTATGTAAAATTCAAGGTGCGGTAAATAACAAAAGTAGAGAACTCACATTCGGAAAAGAGCTATGGCCAGCTCTGGTGTGAATCGCGTACAGCGGTATAATCCCCGCTTAAGTAATATGTAGGGAAGGGCTCTCCGTTAACACCATCTGGTAGTCCAAAACTCGGAAAAGAAAATAGAAAGCAACAATAGTGCTCTCAATTGTGATGGGGTTCAGTGTGCAATAGGTAGAAAATGGTAGAGAACTCACATTTGAGGGAGCTATGGCCAGTTCTGGTGTGGATAGCGTACAGTGGTATAATCCCCGCTTATGGGATATGTAGAGGTAGTACGTCCGTCAGCACCATCAGAATGGGATAAAACACTGAAGAAGCCACTTATGGTGAAATGCGTTTATGGTTATTTACTCTTATATTTTACTGTGTATTTTAGAACAATAAAAGTTTTTTGGTTACCTTACCGTACCAATCCTCTTTTTATTGCACTCTCTATGCACTTTAAACTTTTTTACCTATTCCTGGCATTTTAACATTCCTGCTAATTTTACTTCCACTAGCAATTTTACTGTTCCAGCACTCCAAGAAATCCCAGGTGGGGATCATACCACCTACGCCTATTCATAGAGCAGTACCTCTGCTCTATCTTTGTGAGTATTATTTTATCTTTTATTTTACTCTCTTATCCCATCACAATTGAGAGCACTATTGTTGCTTTTTATCCTTCTCTCTTGGAGCTTTGAATTACCAGACGGTGCTGACGGACGTACTACCGCTACATATCCCATAAACGGGGATTATACCGCTGTACGCTATCCACACCAGAGCTGGCCATAGCTCCCTCAAATGTGAGTTCTCTACCCTTTTCTACCTATTGCACACTGAACCCCATCACAATTGAGAGCACTATTGTTGCTTTCTATTTTCTTTTCCGAGTTTTGGACTACGAGACGGTGTTGACGGAGAGACCTTCCCTACATATCCCATAAGCGGGGATTATACCGCTGTACGCGATTCACACCAGAGCTGGCCATAGCTCTCCCGAATGTGAGTTCTCTACTTTTGTTATCTACCGCACCTTGGATTTTACGTACTGCACCATTGGTCGCCTCTACCTCTCTTGTATTTTCATATACTGAACGGTCAACACCAGACGCACCTACCTCCACTAAGTAACCCTATCAAGTATCCCTGACGATTTACTGGTATCCTAGCGATATTTTACTGGACTGTTCTCCTCCCCTTTGGCGCAGCCCTCACCAGAACAAATACATTAAGTTGTAGTTATTCTGGTGACTATAGTGTCCCATTAGTAATATAAAACATTAGAGATAAAAACAAATAATACTAGCATTCAGATATTTTATCCAAGTAATACCTGTATTTGTTTGCTTACATTGCACTAAAGATCAGACAGCCATACACCTAGGTCTGGATAACCCAGAATAGACAAAAGTCTACATGCACAGAAATCATAGATATCCAGACTGCAGCAACAAGGACTATTATTCCCTCTTCATTTGGGAAGAATAAAAAAGAATTATTGCTTTAATACTGAAGAGTGTAATGCTGTTTGTGGACATGGGACATTACTGGATAGACTTGGCTCAGAGTGGCCTTTAAAGACTATTAGATCATCCGCTCTACAAACTCAAAGATATAAATACTGACCATAATCCAGCTGGGACTCTGGTCTGATGCACTAATAACTTTGAGAAGCCCAAGGATCATACGAGCTCACTTGGACACAAATGCTCATTTAGATATAAAGCAATTAAACAAGCAAATAGTAAATTATTAGTGATGATAGGCTGGTCATTAAACAAAGAAAATGTATTGAAAAGGGGGGGTTGTTTTAGTTAATTTTATACTCTGAACTGTTTTTTATATGTGCGTGTGTGTGTGTATATATATGTACAGGGAGTGCAGAATTATTATGAAAGTTGTATTTTTGAGGATTAATTTTATTATTGAACAACAACCATGTTCTCAATGAACCCAAAAACTCATTAATATCAAAGCTGAATATTTTTGGAAGTAGTTTTTAGTTTGTTTTTAGTTTTAGCTATGTTAGGGGGATATCTGTGTGTGCAGGTGACTATTACTGTGCATAATTATTAGGCAACTTAACAAAAAACAAATATATACCCATTTCAATTATTTATTATTACCAGTGAAACCAATATAACATCTCAACATTCACAAATATACATTTCTGACATTCAAAAACAAAACAAAAACAAATCAGTGACCAATATAGCCACCTTTCTTTGCAAGGACACTCAAAAGCCTGCCATCCATGGATTCTGTCAGTGTTTTGATCTGTTCACCATCAACATTGCGTGCAGCAGCAACCACAGCCTCCCAGACACTGTTCAGAGAGGTGTACTGTTTTCCCTCCTTGTAAATCTCACATTTGATGATGGACCACAGGTTCTCAATGGGGTTCAGATCAGGTGAACAAGGAGGCCATGTCATTAGATTTTCTTCTTTTATACCCTTTCTTGCCAGCCACGCTGTGGAGTACTTGGACGCGTGTGATGGAGCATTGTCCTGCATGAAAATCATGTTTTTCTTGAAGGATGCAGACTTCTTCCTGTACCACTGCTTGAAGAAGGTGTCTTCCAGGAACTGGCAGTAGGACTGGGAGTTGAGCTTGACTCCATCCTCAACCCGAAAAGGCCCCACAAGCTCATCTTTGATGATACCAGCCCAAACCAGTACTCCACCTCCACCTTGCTGGCGTCTGAGTCGGACTGGAGCTCTCTGCCCTTTACCAATCCAGCCACGGGCCCATCCATCTGGCCCATCAAGACTCACTCTCATTTCATCAGTCCATAAAACCTTAGAAAAATCAGTCTTGAGATATTTCTTGGCCCAGTCTTGACGTTTCAGCTTGTGTGTCTTGTTCAGTGGTGGTCGTCTTTCAGCCTTTCTTACCTTGGCCATGTCTCTGAGTATTGCACACATTGTGCTTTTGGGCACTCCAGTGATGTTGCAGCTCTGAAATATGGCCAAACTGGTGGCAAGTGGCATCGTGGCAGCTGCACGCTTGACTTTTCTCAGTTCATGGGCAGTTATTTTGCGCCTTGGTTTTTCCACACGCTTCTTGCGACCCTGTTGACTATTTTGAATGAAACGCTTGATTGTTCGATGATCACGCTTCAGAAGCTTTGCAATTTTAAGAGTGCTGCATCCCTCTGCAAGATATCTCACTATTTTTGACTTTTCTGAGCCTGTCAAGTCCTTCTTTTGACCCATTTTGCCAAAGGAAAGGAAGTTGCCTAATAATTATGCACACCTGATATAGGGTGTTGATGTCATTAGACCACACCCCTTCTCATTACAGAGATGCACATCACCTAATATGCTTAATTGGTAGTAGGCTTTCGAGCCTATACAGCTTGGAGTAAGACAACATGCATAAAGAGGATGATGTGGTCAAAATACTCATTTGCCTAATAATTCTGCACTCCCTGTATGTATGTATGTGTATATATATATATATATATATATATATATATATATATATACACCCATACACACACATAGGCGTGTGCACGGGGTGTGCCTGGGCACACCATAATCCCCGCGGCACGCATATGGATTGAGACTGGCAGGGGAGATCTCAGAATCTCCCCTGTCGGCTCGTGCAGAGCCGGCGCTATCCGAGCGCCGGCTCTGCTTTAAGCCTCCACCATGGGCCGGTGGGGAGATCAAAGATCTCCCTCACCGGCCCACAGCAGCATGGAGGGAGGCAGGAGAGGACCGCGGCAAAAGGTAAGAAGGGAAGGGAGATATTAACTAAATGGTCCCCCCACCTCCACCATCACCCAAACATACGGCACACAGCACCTACACACACAGCACCTACCCCCACACAAACTGCACCTACACACACACAGTACACTAACAGCACCCTCACAAAAACACACAGCACCCTCACACACAGCACACTAACAGCACCCTCAGACACACACACCCTCACCCACATATCACACTACCAGCACCCTCATACACACACATCACACTACCAGCACCCTCATACACACACATCACACTAACAGCACCCACACACACACACAGGACGCTAACAGCACACACACACAGCAGTGTGTGTCTATATATATATATATATAGACACACACATATACACACATACATATACACGCGGCATGTGTTTGTGCTTTAGGGTACACACCCTAATGCAATAGGTTGCGCACACCTATGTACACACACACACACACACGAAAAATATAGAACACTCTCTTTGCATTTTTGCACTATTAGAAGGTATACTGTGGATTGCAGTGGTGAGTAACTTTTAAGGCATGACTAGTAGTGTATTACTACACATTTTGAGAGGGGTGCGTCTGTTTATATTTTATATACACAGTTATGGGATAAAGAAAGTACACCCTCTTTGAATTCTATGGTTTTCCATATCAGGACATAATAGCAATTATCTGTTGCTCAGCAGATCTTAAACTTTGGTAAATACAACCTCAGATGAACAACACATGACATGTTACACTGTGTTATGATTTATTTAACAAAATAAGGACAATATGAATATGCCATGTGTGGAAAACGAAGTACACCTTATGATTCAATTGCTTGTAGTTATTGCTGCTAAAGGAGGTTCTACAAGCTATTGAATCGTAAGGTGTACTTTGTTTTTCACACACAGCTACTTATGTGTTGTTCATCTGTGGTTGTACTTACCCAATTTTAAGATCTGCTAAGGAACAAATGATTTGTTATTATGCCCTGTTATGTAAAATCATAAAATTAAAGGAGGGTGTACTTTCTTTTTCTCATGACTGTAAATACAGAGAAAAGGCAGTCACTAGAGGTGCTTCCTGTGACAGTGCTGCACAGTGTGCATAGTTGATAGTCAGTGTCTCCATGCTCTGCATGGAAACGCTGAACAATTCCCATAACATTGCATAGATTCACTGCATCTCTATGAGAAGATGCTGATTATCACAGAGTGGTTTTTGTGCTGCACATGCACAATAGCCTAAATGCTTTCCTATATTTTTCTACTTGACTCCCCAGCACATTGGCAAAGAGGAGGGGCAGACACTGGGTCTTGGGAACATCACATTTAATATGTTTATAGCTACCTAACCCATTATTATTATTTTTGTTGTTGTTTTTTTGTTACGTGGCTTTATACACAGAAGCAATGCAAGAGAATAGGGCTGCAACGGACGATTATTTCACAATTCTATTTTTCTATGAAACTGGATTAAAAAAAAAAGAAAAAAGAATTACCATGTTTTTCCCCATTAACTATGCTAACACAACTGCTTAAAAATTTTTTCATAATAAATCAAAACAATGAACTGTTTGAAAAAAGATGAACTAGAAAGAGGTAGACTATCAGTGTTGGTGATTGGTCAAAAATAATTTCCTCCCATCGGCTTTAAAGCTGGTCTATTGCATTTGTTGGAAATAATTAAGTGGAACCTCATAGGCAGCACATTCAGTGGATCTTAAAAGCCCTGTCACAAGTTCAGACACTGAAGAGATTGTGATATATCTTTGTCTGCTCATAAACACAGTGGCACATTGAAGAACAATGGACTCTGGTTTTAGATCAAGATAGGCTTTGTCCCTTTTGTAATAAATGGGTAAGACATAGTTGCCGTTACAGACCACCTTTACTTAATCAGTCGTCTAATCATGTAGTTCATATTGTTCCATCTTGTACTTATTTTGAACTAGCATGTGCTCAGATGTTCCCATTGTTTCTGCTTAAATTTTTTTTTAATTGTTCAACAAGACATTTTGGAGCCCCAACAGCTGTATTTAATGGAGCAGTGATCACCAGCTGCAAGTTGTGGCGGAATAATACAATTGTCAGCTACCTACTTCAACTTCTGTGATGTTTATTGTTGCATGTCTGTCTTTGAGTGTCATGGTAGTGAGGCAATCAGGCAGACCAACTAATTGATAATGAGATTTCAGGACAATGATTTTCAAAATCTGTTACTATAATTTTTTTTAATTAATTGTTGCAGCTCTACAAGAGCGACATAGATCAGAGTTTCCAGTCTCTGATGTGGCTCAGTAGCAAAGTATAAAAGAACAGAAGAAGATGCTCTGCTCTGAATAAAAGTCATACTCAGTCTAAACACTGAAGGTAAAGGAATTGCTTTTCCAAGATATGGCAAGGGCTCACAGAGGTAGAACCACCATGCAAAATGTTGAGGAATTCCTCGGATTATACCTTGTGATATGCAGTAGCCAACTTTTACACATAAATAGCACAGGGAGAAGTGTCTTGCCTGGGACAGACTTAGTCTGTAAGTCAATTTTAGGCTTTCCTTCTTGGTTATTGAGTGCCAAGAGGGACTAGCAATGAGAATGAATTTGATTTTTAATTGAATAAGAGTAATTACAGAACAGTTGTGGTATGGAGGAATACATGTGGTGTTATGCATTGTGATTAAATGAGTCTGCCCCAGACAATGCTTTGCAGAATGCGCTGTCAGATACAATGACAGTACTCTGAAGAATACTAGCGTGCTGCATACATATTCTAACAAACACAATTACATTGCTGTGAGGAATGCATGGCTTAGGGATCAACTTGTGTAATAATGCTTTATGAATAGATATAGATAGCTAAGATTTGACACAGCCCATTCGCTCACTACAGATCTAAATAGCCAACAAAAAACTGCAGAAAATAAATGACACATAGACACATAGAAACATAGAATGTAATGGCAGATAAGAACCATTCGGCCCATCTAGTCTGCCCAATTTTCTAAAATACTTTCATTAGTCTCATATCTAAGATAGCCTTATGTCTATCCCACGCATGCTTAAACTCCTTCAATGTATTAACCTCTCCACTTCAGCTGGAAGGCTATTCCATGCATCCACTACCCTCTCAGTAAAGTAATACTTCCTGATATAATTTTAAACCTTTGCCCCTCTAATTTAAGACTATGTCCTCTTGTTGTGGTAGTTTTTCTTCTTTTAAATATGATCTCCTCCTTTACTGTGTTGATTCCCTTTATGTATTTAAATGTTTCTATCATTTCCCCCCTGACTCGTCTTTTCTCCAAGCTATACATGTTAAGATCCTTAAACCTTTCCTGGTAAGTTTTATTCTGCAATCCATGAACCCGTTTAGCACTGGTTTATGGATTGCAGGATAAAACTTACCAGGAAAGGTTAAAGGATCTTAACATGTATAAGCTAAAAGAACAGAAGTTTAGACAAGACTATAGGATTTATTTAAAGCAGCACTGTCACCGTCTGGGTTCCCCAACGGTGACATCACCACCATGGGGGAAGATGGGGGGAAGGGAGGGTGGGGGGCAGGGGAGGGCTGGCAGCCTCAGGCCTGGGGGGACAAATCCAGTCAAGAGGCCCATTGCACCCCCAAATCAGTTCACCATCCATGCCCACCTTTTCCTGGTTTTATAACAGATATTGATGTTATGCTAATCAGTAGCTTTTCGCCATACCCGCTCCTTCACATCTCTGACTTTCAATGTTGTTAGAGCGCAGGCTGAGAATCTCTGAGCCTGTGCTCTGACTCACTAACTGAGTGCCGGAACCACGAGGGAGAGGATATAATCTGACTGCACCTACTGCTGGTGCGCATCAATGGACCACCAGGGAATCGTTTAAATTAATTATGCTGGTGTCCCAAACTTGTGAGCTGTGTTGGTCACCGGACGCCTCTGTTGTCATGGCGCCCTACGTGACCCCCACAGCTTGCACACCTCAAAGGCTGGCCCTGCTGACAGACACACTGGCACTCACTCTCAGTAACACACACACAAACCCTGACAGACAAACACTCATTGACAGGCAGACACACACACACATTCACTGACAGACACTTACTTGACAGACACACTTCCTGACTCACACACTTCCTGACAGACACCAGTGCCATTTTAACAACATTATGGGCCCCCGGGCAAAGCAGTGCACTGGGGCCCTGCCTACACAACTTACAGGAATAAAAAGGTAAATTATAGATACAAGAAGATTATATTTAGAAGTACCTCCAACAAATGCAATGCATACATACAATACATACACACACACAGACTGCTGAATACAGTCACACACCAACTGCTGAATACACGCACACAGACTGCTGAGTACACACACAGACAGACTGCTGAGTACACACACAGACAGACTGCTGAGTACACACAAACAGACTGCTAAGTACACACAAACAGACTGCTAAGTACACATAGAGAGTGCTGAATACATACACACAGTCCGCTGAATATAAACACACACAAACATACACACAGACAGCTTAACACACACACAGACGGCTGAATACACACACACTGCAGTGAGGGGTGCAGTGTATGTGTCTGTGTATACGGGTGCTGTGTGTGTGCAGTGCTATGTGAGTGGGGTGCTGCGTGTGTGTGGAGTGCTATATGTGTGTTGGGTGCTGTGTGTGTGTTTGAGGGGTGCAGGTAGCAAATGTTTTTTAATACTACTATACATTAAATAAAATCTATATGTCCTTCCCCCCCCACCCTCCTTCTTACCTTTGATGAAAGTGGCTGGGACACAGCCAGCCCTGGTGGTCCAGTTGTGAATTCTGTACAGCCTGCAGCTTGTATGGCCGCAGGCTGTCTCCTGTCCTCCTGTGCGCAGAATGCTGTGAGGAGCATTGCCGTGATAATGCGCGGCAACGCTCCACACAGCCTGCTTGCGGGAGGAGCGACCTGCCTTACAGGTCGGCCTCTCCTGCAGCCCTGGGTCCTAGCTACCTCTCTCCCCGATTGAAGGGAGATCTCCCTCACCGGCCCAAGGCCAGAAAACAGGGCCACCTCCCCATTGGCTGGCAGGGTAGATCAAAGGATCTCCCCTGTCACGGGCACGCTGGGCAGCGCGGTTGGGCCCCATGCCAGTTGGGCCCCTGGGCAACTGCCCAGCGTGCCCATGCGGAAAGACTGCCCTGACAGACACACACTTACTGACAGACACACACTCACTTCCAGACACACACACGCACACTCACTGACAGACAGATACACACACACACGCACACTCACTGACCGACAGATACACACACACGCACACTCACTGACCGACAGATACACACACACACGCACACTCACTGACCGACAGATACACACACACTCACTTCCAAACACACACACACACACACTCACTGACAGATACACACACTTACTGACACACACACACAAATTAATTTTATTTCTTGTTGCTCCTACCTCTGTGGCCTCTACCCAGGGTTCAGTGTCTTCCATGATCTTCCTGCTCCTCTCTGCTCCCTCGCGCAGTTTAGTGATGCGGGGCCGGAATGACGTCATATTCCGGCTCCCGGAATCACCAGAGAGGGCGCACAAGGGAGCAGGAAGATCATAAGCAGAGGCAGTGCTCCCTCGCCGCCTCCTAGGTCCTTCCTCACGCTGCCAGTATATTGCTGCAGAGCAGGCACCTGCCACCTGGGACAAGCAGGTGCCTACTCTGCCTTGCTACTGGGGCGCCCTAGGTGGCCAGCTGGCCACCTGCTGGGCTCCCTGTGACATGCCATTGGTCTGCTCCGTGCGGCAACCCCCTCCTCCTGGCACCCAGGACCGGCCCTGCAGTGGCCATTTTTCAAATGACTTAGGGCGGCCTGGGGGGCAAATGCCACCCTGCCCCCCGGCCCTGGTGGGGGGGAGGGGGGAGGGGCAGATAAGGATGAGTTCTACTTATCTGAGCTTTTTCCTCTTGGGCACTGTCATCGTCCTCCAGAGGGTTGATGCCACATCAAGGGATCCTCCATAGACAGAACAAATTCCCTGCAGCCTTTACTGATGACGGCTGGGGGGGGGGGGATTGACACTTCTAGACAATAGTAGCCTCGCCCAGTGTCTAGAAGTGCCAAGCATGGGAAATATACAGAAAATAAGTAGTCCCTATTTTGTCTGAAAATCTTTCCTGACAGGGTTGGAATTTCAATGAAATTCCAACACAGGCAAAATGAGTATTGCAGAAAGATTATATCCTTAAATATGGTGAACAGTCACCTTATTTACAGTGCCGTGCAAGTCTTCCAGTGCTGGCCCCACCCCCGATCCGCCACCTTAGCTGACATAATCTGAATTGGTGATCTCAGCTAATCCAATGCTTTCCCATAGGAAAAGCATTGGATTGGCTGGGATTGTCAAAGAGGTGGTGCCTATGGCCAAACGCCAGCCTGGTCAATCAGCATCTCCTCATTAGATTAGGAATCGACCGATTATCGGTTATAAAACCATGCTCCGGTGTATACTGAGTTTATTGATCACTTGTTAAGTATTTGTGTATATGTATGACCTATGTCACGCTGGATTTTTGTCCCTTAGGGATGCTAACTCTGGGACTTAGAATAGTTTAATACTATTAATAATATTTGTCTAATCTGTCCATGACATGCACAATTATTTTAAATATTAGCTTAGATTTCACAAAATTCAGGGTATGGTCACTCATTGATAAGCTTTTCACTTTGTTTGACACCACTTGACACTCAGTTTAAACACACACAATTGTTTCTGGCATGCGCACTTTTATATAGTCACCTAGTCATTTGTCATAGTTATCAATCAGCTTTTGCCATTTGTAATAGGTAATACTATAGTATGTATCACTGCAATATGTAATAGTCTAAACACTAGGCACCCTCATAGTAGGTCACGGAATTGAATAGACAGACTCTTTAATTTGTATGTATATTGGTTTCCTAGCAACAACGTTCACGGCATCACACTCTATGCACACCACGTCACATGACGCACGTCACTCACTTCCGGGTTCGGACTGAGGGGATGAGGGAGTCCATCACTATTGGTGAGTACATTTCATATTTTCTTATATATAGACTAACAGTAGGTTTATACATTGATCTTTGATCAGATGGATGTAAACTTTTTTATGGATTAAAGTACTATTTCACTTTACAAAGACCACAGAGTGCATCTCTCTGTTTTCAAATACTTTATATATATTTATGTTTTAAGGCCATAGACCTGTATTTGTGGGAGGAGTTTGAATCTATCTTATGCTATAAAAACTCCCACTACCCTCTTACCTGTGCCATTCTCGTTCAGGTAATCCGTTGCCACGTGGACTACCGGTGCGGCTATTCCCGCCCAACATTTTCCCTGTACTTACCTTCACCCACAAAATCAGAGCGCACCAGGCTACCAACTTACTTCAAACCGCATCTTGTTGCTGGTCCGCTTCCGGGTTTCTGTCTCACGGTCTTTGCAGATAACGCAATGCTTTCTCCCGAACACCAGCGGCAGGTGTTTGTGCGATTTCATATTCATACGTATGGTGTTCAGTGCATCATAGGAGCTTTCGTGCCTTTCGCAGTGTTCGTGGAAACCAGGTTTCGTATTAATTCTTATATTTCGTACGCATGCTAAACAACCGAACGTTCACATAAACATTTTGTTTGAATGCGTATGTGTTGTTTAACACTTAGCCGTTACATTTCGTATGTTTCTCAAGCCACTATACATTCTCATGAATTTAAGTTAGTTATGTTTTGTTCGGTTGTATGGTATTTTAGTTGTTCTCCTGGATATCCGAGAGTTGAGCCCTTAGCAATGTTACACAGAGACTGTTCGCTGAAATATTTAGTGTTTCGGTACTTTCATGTCACTTAAGTGCTTCCTTATCTATAGTATGGTTATCATGATATTCATTTCACATAAATTCACATCTGTTGTTTGCTTAAATCCGTGAATTTGCAAACTACCCCCTTTTTCTTTTTTAGGTGTTATCTACTAAAATGGGTTTCAGACTTGTGATAATTACATACTTCATTGAACTTATTTAAACTAATGTATGGCTCAATATTCATTTATTCGTGTATGAGCTCTCTCTAATGTTCATTTATTCATGTATGAGCTCTCTCTAGCTGGCCATTTACATGTCCCCACAGCGTTCCTTTTCCTAAACTACTTTTGTGGCCCTCCTGACGTTGTCACATATCTATCTAGTCAATTACGCTATGTCTATGTTAAGGTACTTTTATCAATTTGCATTACATCCTGGAAAACACGTTGTCTGTGTTTTCACTTGCTAGCAGTCTAGCTTACTTAGGTAGCCTTTTCTTCTTTCTGCCACCTTCACCTTAAATTAGCACAACAAGATTAAACTATATCTCACAAGGAGTCAACATCACGTACTCACCAAGTATCATAGCAATCATATACATTTTCTCACGACCTATCCTATTAAAAGTATATTGCGGGATATAAATAATACAGATAATCCCCCTACTTCCTCCAGGTTTCCAGGGTAGGGGCAGCTCCAGCTGCTTTCAGCACTGATACTCCAGTACATATCATTACAAATTGGGGAGATGGTAATCCTTAGTTTACAATCAGTACATACCTCATCCCGGAAAGAAATGAGGAAAACTTTTAAATGTGAGGCAATAAAGCGTGTTCTTCTTTAATAACTTTTTGCCCTCTTTTATTACAGTCATACCCGTACGTTGGTTACGGCACACCCCAACCAACTTTGTATTAACCCGATTTACGTATATTGCTAATATGTTTCCGACCACAAGTTTTAAGGCCACAGGCCTGTATTTGTGGGAGGAGGTTGAAACTATCTTATGCTATAAAAACGCCCACTCCCCTCTTACCTGGGCCGTTCTCATTCAGGTGATCCCACCCACCTCATCCTATTTGCTTTATTTTAATACCTTTATTAACACCTTTACTCTTGGTGGGCCCTCTTTATTACAGGCCTACCCAACTTTGTATTAACCCAATTTACGTATAGTACTAATATGTTTCCGACGAGATATATACACACACACACACACACACACCAGGCTTCTCCCATACATACCAGGCTTTCCCAAACTCCAGCCCTCCAGATGTTGCTGAACTACAACTACCATGATTCTATGAATGAAATAGATAGGCTGAGAATCATGGGAATTGTATTCAGCAACATCTGGAGGGCCGGAGTTTGGGGAAACCTGATATATACAGTGTGTATTTATATATGGTGTGTATAGAAACATCACAAAAGTCAGAGTGTAAAAAAATACATTATTAGCCCCTTAACGCCATTACGGCGTTCTATGCCATCCCGCATTAAATGGGCTTTAAAACCGCTGCAGCTGCATAAAACGCCGTAACAGTTTGCTACCAAATATTAGTTTTTTGCTTTTTTTTTCCACACAAAAACAAATAAAAGGCTAACTTTGGCCAGTGTTTGTGACTAAGTGGCTACTAAAAAAGACTGGACATACCGCACTTGAAATACCTTGGGTTGTCTACTTTTGCAAATGGTATGCCACCGCACTTGCAATACCTTGGGTTGTCTACTTTTGCAAATGGTATGCCATCATGGGGGTAATTCTCATTCCTGGGCTACATAACCAATCTGGCAAATTACAATGTGAATAAAATGAAAAATGGAATGTGCTATATATGACCCGGTAACTTTCCAAAACACCGTAAAAACTGTTAATGGGGGGTACTGTTGTACTTGTGAGACTTTGTCGAATCCAAATATGTGCTTTTTTTGCAGTTAAAGCTAACAGTATTATGACAGTAACAGCTAAATTGTCAGGCGGAACTATAAGATTTAAAAATAAAAAAATTGATTTCTTATAGATTTTATTATTTTATTCATAATAAATTATGTTTCAAATATGAATATTTTATGAGAAATTAAAGCCTAGTTTCTCCTGAACAAAATGATATATAATAAGTGCGGGTGCACTTAATAGGTGAATTACGATTGAACAGATTCCAGTTTTTGTTTACATATTGTTTTGATCAGAACGTGTAATATTGACTCCGTCCTGAAGGGGTTAATGATCCCTAAGATACAGTACTCGTGTTGAAAATTCTGCTAACCTAGAAATTCAACACGTTACATGGACATTCAGAAATAAAATTTGTATCTCATTTATCTGTTAATGTCAGTTAAATGCAAGAAATGCAAAAAAAAATCTCAAAATATTGAATGTACTGCAACTATATTAATCCAGCCTAGAAACCTCCAAACAAGATTTTGATATGTCAGGGCACACAAATGAAATGACTGAATGACATGTTCCAATTCCCTTACTCCATGTTGGTTATATTGAGCTTTAGTAATGTGTATGCATTTTGTAAAAAAAGCACTCAAACACATTAATCTTATTATCTAAATGGGAAAAACTGAGCACAATACAAAGCGGCACAGTACCAGTTGACTGAAATAGACAGACACAAGTGCTCTACCGTGGATCCTGGAGAAGACCGGTTCTTCCTGGTGGTGGTGGTAGCGAGTGTTGTAGTGGTCTCCATAATGGTGGTGGACATTTCAGGAGGCATAGAGGTGGTTGGTGTTGTCCCAAGAATCGAGGGTACCTCACCCACTAGCCTTACACTCCCACTTATGTTGACGTGAGGGCTGTGTTCAGCTGCCATGTTCAGCACTTTTAAACCATTATAGTACAGCCCTGAGAGCTGACCTTGGAATGGCCGCCCTCTGTCCTTTCCTCCAATGGCTATCTGGGCCTGGGTATTGAAGATGGTCAGCGGTCGTCCTACAGAGTGAAACAAACAAAGTAAGGAGAATAATATTGTTATTCCTGGAACAATTTGTTTCACACTTTTGAGAAGACAAGATATACACTCCATAAGCAATGAACTTGGTATTAGTAATAAATGTTGGTCCTAACAAGAGCTTAATAAACAGGGATAGCTATTTTTGGGGGTATTGCTGACTGGAGAACTCATACTGTGTGTATATTTAGACATATTTATTTAAAATAAAATTTTACCAGGAAGGATACATATACAGAATTTAATGTGTATATAGAACCTTTCCCTTGCATACACAGTGGACAAATATATACAGAGTATATATTGCTGTCGGTGGGTTTATTTGCTGAACGAGTTACAGAGAGGTTTAAAAAAAATTTTTTTTTTAAATTAAATATTTTTTTCTTCCGTTTTATAGTCGACATGGCATCTTAATTTTACATTTATCACAACTCACTATTTAATAAGCATTCAGCAGGTAGATTTAATGTAAAAAGGGGTAAAATTGTTTCAATATATTTCAGTAAGAAAAACAAAAATCCCACATACAACACAAACTCAAGTTGTCTACCCACTTTATAATAAAGTTTAAAATACATATAGTTGCTCCTCTTTGAAATGCAATGAAAGGTAATTGTACCAGTCAAGAACAGCAACTTACCACCACCTTCTTCAAACGTATGCTGTGGGTTTGCAGATTAATGTATTATAAAATGGATCATGAGATCCCAAATGCTTTAAAACAGCAGGGGTGTCCAGCCCTCTGGTCCCATACATCCAAAGCAATGCGTTGCCAAGCATCCAGGCCTTAACCCTGTGACGCTCATGAAATAAAGTAACATTGACCAAAAAAAATATACAAAATATAATTCTGTCTGTAAGAAAGCAAAATGTAGGTCTAGTTGGTAGCTGAGGCATGTAAATCGGACTTGGCCTTCCCTACATCGTGATATGCTTGATACTGCTGGCTAGTCACTAGTCACCTCCCAGGAACTCCTCAGAAGCTTGCCTAGTAAGGTACCTAAACGCCTTAATGAATTCTCCCCACGCTTTAAAGTCTATGGGAAAGCACACTTGAAACTTCTTACTGCTAGGTTTGCTTAGTTATGCAGTTTTATTGTCTGGCTGTATCCACCCTATTCTCCTAACAGTCCATTGGGTGCCCAATAACTGGTCCTTGTATTTCCCCTTTAATGCTTCTGCTTTGTGCTGTTAAGGCAGCAGCAGAAAATCTATCTGAGGAAATGCTCAATTGCCTGAAAACATTCAAAGTGCATTTGCGCTTTTAACGTCCACTAATGCACCTGTGTGTAGATTAAGTAAATTGTATTTTAAAATTAATAAAATGAGAAGCGCCAGTCACTGTCATTATGTTACTGACGATTTCTGTGGCACCAAATAAATCTTGCTGCGGAATAGTGTATATAAAACCTGTACTTTATGAACAGTGGAATAAAAGATTCAAATTGTAATACAAGTTACATTGTATTGGTGCCGTACAATCTCAATTTCAAATAAAACAGTCAGCAGAAAACGGTTTAAGAATTATAACCTGTTGTACTCCAGTTCAGTCCATTTTGGGTATTCTAAGCAATTGTTAAGTTGTCTTATCAAATGCATAGTGGTAAATATCCAGAGACTATTTGAAATCTATGACCCATATACATTACCAGACAATGGGTTTCTTTTTACTTGCATTGTCAGTATTTTCCATTTTTAATCAGTTTATTAATTTGTTTTGACTGAAAACTTGCAGGGTGTTTTATGCGAGGTAATGCTGATTAGGCTGGTGTGGGCTTGTTTTGTTGGTGAATGTTTCCCTTCAGAACTCCATATATTTCTTTGGTCATGCACTGCAGTGGTCTTTTCTTGTCTTTCAAATTTGTTTGCCATTTTTTTTACTTCCCCACTGAGTCTTGTATATTGATATATCAAATAATTGCAACATTAGGTGTGTCAGTATATCATCAATTTGTCCTTAAAGGAGCACTCAGGGCACCATAACAACTTTATTGAAATTAAGTTGTTATGATGTTATGAGGGGTCTGGCGCTTTCTTATCCAAAGTCGTTGAACAGTTCACAAATGGATTAACCCCAAAGGTTGCTCTCCAATGCCGGATCTCCCTCTCATCAGCAGCATTCAGTTTCTACAATTCAGTTTGAGACTGCCGCCGGTCTCAATTAATTAAAAAGGTACTCCGGAAACCCGCCTGGAGAATAAACAACTAAGATGTCTATTGTCCAAATACTTTTGGTCATGTGGATTTTAGGATATGTGTAATCAAGGCTATAATCACAGTTATGTTTTATGGATATAAATCTGAGATTAAAGCTGCAGTTTTGCCCTTTATGTTGTTCCACTTTAAATCTCAGTGTGCTTGGATACACATACAATGCCAAAACAACAAAACTTGTGTCATTTGCCATTTATTGTGGAGTTATTATTGATTGTATACATACAAGATGTCCACAAAATAATATCAAAAGACTGCAAAAGGAGTTCAGAAGTGTAGTAAAGTAATCCAAAATTGATGGTTATCTGTCAGTGGTAATATATGAGACTTTTTTGTGGTCATACTTTTTATATGAAGGCTGGGGGATTTATTATCCAACAATAAAATCAGCAGCGGCTGAGCCGTGTGATTTTACCATTAAAGGAGCACTATAGGCACCCAGACCACTACAGCTCAATGGTCTGGGTGCCAGGTCCATCTAGGGTTAACCCTGCAGCTGTAAACATAGCAGTTTCAGAGAAACTGCTATGTTTACAATAGGGTTAATCCAGCCTCTAGTGGCTGTCTCATTGACAGCCGCTAGAGGGGCTTCCGCGCTTCTCACTGTGATTTTCACAGTGAGAAGACGCCAGGGTCCATAGGAAAGCATTGAGAAATTAGTCAGTTAATTGAGAAATGCTTTCCTATGGACTGATTGAATGCGCGCACGGCTCTTGCCGCGCATGCGCGTTCGGCAGATGAGGCGGAAGAGGGAGGAGAGTTTAACCCCTTCCTTCCCCTTTAGCCCGGCGGGAGTAGGACCCTGAGGGTGGGCGGGACCTAAAGACCCTATAGAGCCAGGAAAACTAGTTTGTTTTCCTGGCACTATAGTGGCCCTTTAAAGACGCTTTAGCACCTATTGGCAATCAGGGCCATCGCTTGGGTGCCGTTATTGACCTGGAATGCTCCTTCTGCAACACATTTTCTGCCAAAAATGATGCAGGCTTACATAGGATTGACACACCCCTTTTTTAACCCAGTACACATTCAGAACAATGCCCTGTTGTGGTCTTTTTTTTAGCGGAGAGTGAGCTATGTTTTGTGTTTTACTGGTTACTGACTTTGGCCACTTCCTTGAATCTGATGCTCAGCAAATCTCTTGTCTTGGCTTCTCTACTCATCTTATTGCCTTTCTATAGTCCATTGACCTCAGACTACTCTCACCTTCGATTGGCACATCACTTTTTTTGGTAGGTTTTAAGCCCTGCCATCCATGACCAGTTATATGTCTCTTTCCTCTATACTTGAAATGTATGCTTAGGCTTGCCTGTTGGTGTCACTCCCCATTCCTAACAGTGTGATGGAGTGTAATGCATCTATCTCTTTAATAACTTGCCCCACTTCTTCCTATAATACAGAATTAGGAGATGTCCGCCAAAGAGCAGTCTTTTCTAATAAAAGAATCAATAACCTGCCTCTCTTTCCTCCATTTCTACATAGTAGTCTTCTAAGTATATATAGTTAGAAGAATTAATTTGCACTTATACTCACTCTGCATATCTCATCAATACAGACATTAAACACAAAAATAATAACATTTGGCATTAGGAGGGGATATTAAACCACCCAGCTAAATCTTGGTGTATATAGGCCAACCCAGAACTTGTTTTGGATATAGTAGACCTCACACATTTCTATCATTCCTTAGCCATACTTTTATAGATGATATCCCTTTAATGTTGTTTGCATATGCACCCACTAGGCATATCTGCATCATGTCCTCCTATGTGGACTCCAAAATGCTTTAACTATTGGTTTTTAAAATTTACTGTGAGTTTCAAAATTGCAAATACAACTCATGGAGGACAATAACAGCCATTTCAAGATACATTTTGTGGAAAGCAATTTGATATAATATATACCAGTACCTTTAAAATAATATGAATAACTAGAAATTGAAAAGAGGGAACATTTTAGAGTGGAGTTTGCAAGCAAGTTGTAGATACACAGAGAAATAGAGTGTTGGGGGGAGGAGGGTGGTGTCAGTAGGTTTAATTATTTGTATGTAATGCCCCTCAGTCATTATCTTTTTGTAGGCAGCAAACCTAAGGCTAACATTTATATTGTTATCGTCTTTAACACATACTAGGTTTCTGAGCTGTAAGGGTAGATGTTTACAACAGCAGCCTTAGGTTTGTGTTGTAGAAACAGGCAGCCATCAGTTAGTACCTTTTGGAAGGGCAGGTCCCACTCTCTTGAACTCAGGATTCAGGAGTCTTGTGCCATCTTCCAGTCCTGAGATAATGAGCCCTGGAAGACAGGGACCCTGGTATGGATAAAAATGGCTGCTAAGAGTTTCCACAGAAACCAAAGCAGCAAGACAAAAAAAAAATATCAGCCACCCTCGTACTGTGGGCTGTGTTTGGAAAAGCGCAGTGGCTTGGCCAGCAAAGGCTGCCCACGGGTGGAAATGTTATGTGGATTGCTGCTTTCAGTTATTAGTTGCTGCAGATATGAGGTAAAGCAGTAAATGTTACATGACAGTGAGAAAGATGAAAACTTGACTTCAGTGTGCATACCTATCCTAATTATAATAACAACTGATCCTTTCTCTCCTCATGATGTCTAACTCTCTGTCCTTGTTTCAGGAACTGCTAACCCCTTAATATCCTTGTTGCAGTCATTGCTTACCCATGTATCCCAATAAAAGGAGCTGATGGCCCTTTCTTACTTAATTACAAGTTCTTCTTAATTTGTCTTTGCTGCAGGAGGTGCCAGTACTCTCTGTACTTTATACAGTTGCAGCTTACCCCATCTATGTTTCAAACAAGAGCTATGGAACACTGTTACCCTTTTTGAGCAAGAAGGTTAACGCTATTAGTCCTTGTTATAGTAGTTTCTGATCTCCCCGTACTAATCACAAAAGCTATTGATCCTGTATGACTTTATGGCCAAGAGTTTTAACTCTGGCAGTAATTACAAGAGGTTGTGACCTGTCCTATCTTTGTTGCAAGAGTTGCTTACTCCTCAGTCCAAACTTCAAGAACTGCTGGTCTTCTCTATCCTTGTTTAGCAACCACTTTCCCCAATATCCTTGTTACTGATTGCAATGCTGTTAAAATGAAAGTTATGAGCACTGTAGTCACTTTCTTCTCTATATATGTTACTTGTTTTGACCCGAAAGAATCATCAACTAAAATGAAAGCTGGCTAAATGTTCATATGAGTATTGTGTTTTTCAAGCCATGTTGATGTCAAAAAGAGGTGAATAGCTATAAAAGCAAGTTCTCTGTATTATAAGCAAGCAACTATATATCCCACCATGTCAGACAAGTGCAAGATCATGACAGTATTATGACAATGGCTTCATATCCATGTGTTTGTGACTGAGGGACATGGCTTTGTGTGAATGTCACACAAAGTAAACAAACCAGGCAGGAAGTCATTCACCATGCAAGTCCATAAGTCCAGCCCTGCATTGCACAGACACAAAACCGTATTAGAGGAAAACTAGCACCTTAGTCAGAATTCACATTATAAGCTCCATGGTGCTGGGGCAGAATAAATTTAGGTAGGTTTGGCAGTCTGTGCAGTAGATTGCCTGAATATCTCTTGCAATTCTATATCTCCCACAGAGAGCTGTATTTTTTTTTTCCCCAACAACGGACAGTTTAGGGAGCCAGTTAAGTTGTAGGCATTTACTGGACAATTTTCTTGCTCGGAGCCCTAAATGTAAAATCTGACTGGCATTTAAAACCATGCCATACCGCTTTGCTGTTCCGTATAAGTGTAGTCAGCACATATACTATGGTGTATATTATTATTATTATTATATTTTTATAGCGCCAACAAATTCTGTAGCGCTTTACAGTGGGTGGACTAACAAACATGTAATTGTAACCAGACAAGTTTATAAGGAAGGCAGTGGTAGGTAAATTTGCCATCAATGCAAATTGTAAAGTCCTAGAAAGAGTTGAGTAGAAAAGAAAATCTCCAGCTACAAAACCCTCTCGGAGCTCGCTTGACATGAACTTAACAGTTCTGCAGTAATCATATAGCGAACTGCTTATTTTACTTATTAAAAGGCATGGAACCTGGCAAGTACTTTCATTTCTGTATATATATATATATATATCTTACACTCATTGTTCCAAGATTGTTCTTAACTAAAACTAATATGGAACTTGGACAGAAAAAGATAAAGTTAGAAATAGAAAGGCATAAGTCTATAAATATATATCCTCCAAGTATCTCACACCCTCACCCCAAAAAAACAAACAAATAAAAGTGGCTGGTTTTGAATGAATAATCTGTTTGTCAAACATGCAACCAACACAAAATACAGCAGCAGGGATGTTATTACAGGCACACAGTGGCATGCAGGAGTACTCAAACATCATTACGGTCTCTGATTGGCTATTAATTTACTAAATTAACTTTGCTGCTTGCCAGACAAAATCCAATAAAATTATCTGCATTTAACACTTTCGTGGCCAGCACACTACTCCATCACAGATTATATAATTGTGCTTTATGAGCCAGTTAGGCGTTCTTAATAGTGAATAATCTGCATTTGAATTTGCCAAATTGAGACTCACCAGATTAACACAAGATTGTGCAAAATACAGCATGCGAAAAAGTTCTGTTACCGTGTTTGCTCAAGTTACAAGTACAGCGGTGATTTTTCAGGAGCTCAGTTTATTTGGGCACTTGATAGAATTAGTATTTCTGGCTTTCCTACAGGTTGGCAGTGCAGTGACAAGGCAGGTATACTCCTAGAAAATCATCACTGTACAAGTCTCAATCCCTTTGCATGAAAGAAAGAGCATGCAATAGATCATGCAGGGGCTCACACAAAGCGTGAAACACTGTTACCTTTATCCTGCTGCCCATCCTCTGGGGTCCGAGGTAATTTATAGGGCAGCTTCGGCTTTTGGTGCAGTTCTGTGTTGCCTTGAGGTTTAAAGGGCAGTATTAGATATACAGTCTGAACATCAAGCACCCTGTAAATAATTAGGGTCTACCTATCCAAATAATGTATACAATCCATGTATATATCACAGTGTGAAAGCATTTGTTGTTATATTTAACAAGTCTATAATCTGCTATTGAAAGTAAAACATTTTGTTTGGCTTAATAGTGGTTCTGTTAAGAGAGAATTAGCAACATTTGTAAACTACAAAGATTGACATTTGGATTTATTCCCAAAATAATATACAAGAATTAAAAGTTGGCATCAAAAACACTGCAGAGATTTCAATTTGAATTCTAATATAACAATGATGCCACTGATTTCATAATAGGTTTGTAAACAGGGTTTGAACATCCTCATCATTGCACTACACATCCTACATGTAACAAACTAAATGAATAGAATGTGTACATACAAGAGCATGTATATTTCTAACACATTGTTCATTGTGTGTTGTGACAGATATCCTGTTCATTCTTTAGGTAGTAAATTCACTGCATGTTCTAGAAGAGGTTGCCTGCTTATTGCGTGTTCTGTGATAGCTACTGAAGATATTCAATGGGATTAGGACTGCTGCTCTCACAACATGAGTTAGCAGCAGAAACTAGACCCCGCTGAGATCCGTCTGCTGCAGCTCTGCCACTTTTGTTCAACGCTCTGATTGATTTGTGGCTAATTGTGACAATTAGCACTGATTCTGCTGGGTTTTCAATAAGCTGTGCAGGTGGCCCCTAATTCCCACTGCTCCCATGGCTTTATGTATGAGACATCATCAGAGAACCTGGTGTTCCCATGAATTCAAATTCTGTATTTATCTTAAAAATACCCTTCTAAAAAACTATATATATATTATCCACATATACTGTATGTACCCCTAATTCATAGATAGACTTCATAAAATATTAGACAAACTCCTCTCAGCCCAACTGAATTACAGTTATATTCACAGGTATAATCTTTTAAAGCGTCTCAGCAATTTTATAACTTTTGATTCCACATTTACTTTCAGACTTGATTAAATGGATGCACCTCCACTACTAGATATAATTATGTTCTCTTTAAAAGGATAAGTAGAAAGAAATGACAGTACAAGTATCACTAGTGTCCAGACCAAGTTATAATTTTGATATATCTATCGATTTTACTACATACCTGTCTATTTTTTTCATAAACCTATCTAAATTTCAATAATAATTGTTGAACCTAATGGGGCTGTAAAACCCATGTTTTTTGCCTTATGTGCACACACCTCAAACTACTAATGATCCAAATAATTAGACCAGCGGTTCTTAGCAGGTTTTTATTTCTTATACAATATCGCAGGCATTCAGAACCGGGCTTATTTTTATAGTTTAGTTAGAATCTTTGTTGGCACTAGCATTGTCTGCGTAATTTAATGTAAATGTAAGTATTAATTTTGCAAGGTTTCATAGTCATTAAAATCTTTATCATATCACTCAGTAATGGGACATGTCCCATAATATCCTCAGAGACTTTTCCTAATTTAACAGAGGGAAATGCCATGATTCCCCACACCCCTGGTGGCAGTGTTTAATTTCTGGATTAGAACTTTACAGTCTTATTTGAAAAGCATATTATCTGCTTCCAAGAGGCTTTTACTGTGAGGAGAAAATGGCCTCTTTGATAGTGGTAATTGTATTGAGCTTGTCAGATCACAAGCAACAGAACAGTGATCCCGGCATCAAAATGAGCTATTGCAGAGGATGTGGATGGTTATGCAGGTCAGCCCACCTAAATGATACTTTAAAATATACAAACCTGTGTGCATGTTTTATTCAGTCAATGAATAGCAAATACTAACATTGTGAATAATAGTGTGACGACTTGCAACAAAGACTTTTGAGCTAGATTCTCTAAAGAGTACTTCAAAGCCCAGTTTAATGTTTTCTTTCTCAGATGTCAGTGTCCATGCCAGAGCTCTGTCTGCACTGAGGTGTGTATGCCTTTCCCTGAGTCAGTGCTGACACACTTGGCTTGGGAACAGTTACCAGAATTTACTTCTGGAACTTCAGCTCGCCCAGCACAAAAAGATGGCAAAAACATAGGAACTCTTTTACTGCCAGTTTGTTAAAACATGGACACAGATAGGGTGATTTATTGAACACCGTTGTTAGTATTTATGGCAATTCTCATTCTTAGTAATGCTGATTCTGGTCAGAATTCGGTCAACTCGACCGAATTTGCACCAATTGGCAGGATGCATTTTGTATACGGTTTAAAACCAGAGTTTTTTGTATCCCAACACTATACAAAGCACTAATTGTGATGCATCCAGGAGGAGGCACATTTGCAAACTATTGTTCAACTACTTCTTTTTTTTTAATTTAATTTTTAAGTAGTATTTGCCACTGGCAGTGCAAGCAGCCATCAGGCAAAAAAAAAAAGATCCTCGGCAGAGCTCTTGCTAGCCAACTGACACATTAAAAAATAAAAATAAGACAGTTTATAGTCAATATGATCCCCTTATTAGGATAAAGGAGGTTTAAAAAAATCTACCTTGGTCTCTGGGTGTTATAATATGGGAATATCTACTAAACAGTGAACAGCCTGCTGCTGCTCACTGAAATTAAATCTAAAGACTGGGCAGTCACCCATGGGGCAGCAGGTGTGGGCTATGTAAAAAAAAAAAAGTATGCTACTGTCTACCCCCCAACTTAATGGACATTGGGAGGGGTAGGCATGCTACTGTCTATACCGCTACCCATAGACTTTGTATTTTAAAGGTCTAAGGATAATGTGATTTTCTTAGCAACTTGGCAGCAAGAGCTGCTCAGTCTCTAGTAAACGGTCTGCTCAAAATGTATTAGTTATCCACCATCCGTGGCATGTCAGGTGGGGGCACATATATTGACCCCCATAGGCTGCCAGTGGGAAAATAGTTTGGATTTTTAAAATCAGGGGATTAAAAAATTCAGATATTGATTCAGTTGTCCGTCAGCTTCTGGTCCAGCTTAAATCCATACCAAATTCAGGGTTCATTTGGAGCCTGATCTACAAAATCCAGACATTGTTATATACTGTGAACAATGTCCACTCCAAATTGTTTTACTTCATTCAGCATGGGGTTATGTGGACTTTAGTGAATAACTCTGAGAGTTACCCTTTTCCGGCTACACCTTGACAGCACTAGATATGCAATACCAAATTACCCCTCTTTATCACAATCTAAAAGTTTGAAGAAGATGATATGGAGTCACCCATTTTATCACAAACCTTAATGCAGAGTTGGCCTGTGCTTGTCACATACTGACAGATCTAGCTTCTCTATAGTCACCCTTTTTTCCCCATGTAACATTCCAACAGCACAGAAGCTAATAGAGAGTACAATCCTTTCACAGTCATATTCCAATAACACCGGGAGCTATTTCAGAATAATACTTTCTTTGTAAATTTCAAGAATACCAGAAGCTAATGCAGAATTCAATATTCATGTCACACTTCAACACAGTTATCCTTTCCCTGTCTCACCCTGACAACAAAATAAACTTAAAGAAATGCTTAATCCAGTGGCAACTTTCTCATGTTCAAGTGATGCAGTTAAGTGATTCTTTGTAAGGAAAAGCCCCTACCTGATCGAAGTTCATTCTAATTTACTCATCAGCTCGTTTTAATGACAGCCATCATCACTGGGCTCAAATACTCCTTTAACTCATTAGAAGCATTAGTATCAGAGTGATAACTGACAAGCAAACACATGCATGTCTCGCGATGACCGCAAAATTGTGTTCTTATGTTCCTGTGAAATTATTACAGTCAGTAAGACTTTGATATGTTTCACAGGAACACAATAACACAAACTGGCTTTTTTTTAAAAAAATAACAACCAAATTAACATTTAAACTTTCACTTTATTTCAGAGAAATTGGTTTAGAGGTTTATTAAAACTAAAACATTATCCCACAAACGGGGATTTGTAGTGTGTTACCTCCTGGAAAGTGCTCGTTGATTGGCCAGTTGTCCACTTGTAAGGTGGCATTTCCTCCATTGCGGGTGTACCTCACAACATGGTAGTTACCATCATTTACCGGTGTACTCTCCTCTCGGATGGAAATGTCCATGAGCCCAATGTTAAAAGTCACTCCAACTTTGCCCTGCTCCTGCACAAAAAATGAAAAACATGTCAGGAGAGCAGCATAATTAAATTGTATCTACATGCAAACAATTATATAAAGAAAACCAGAGATGTGTGCGCGTGTGTGTATTTTTTGGTAAAAATAAAAATAGAGCATCATTGGTTTAGGAGATTTTTACATAAGTCCAAAGCAGTTATTGGGTAGGGTTATCCTTGCCCTTACAATATCAATAAATAATTTACCCTTTAGTATGCCAGTTGGGTACAAGCTGTAGTATTCGTTTTTCTTACCTTTGGAAACCACAGAAATATGAAATCATATCCATTTTGCCATGAGAGGTGGCATTGAAGTAGCAATTGATTATTTATTGAAGGTCAGCATTTTTTAAGTTGTGTTGTGTGCATACACATGGAAATATCGGATTGTACCATAGGTTCAGTTTGATTGTATTGATATGTATAAATACCAATAATAATAATAATATGTAACTGCCGAGATCCAACCCCTACTCTATATACACAGACATCTTATCACAGTTCAATTCCTGAACCCCTACGTGTTCTCCACATTTATTCTAATTATCCTCAACCTGACTCCCTGCATGTGTTTTGCGAAGTCTAAATGTATCTAGAAAGTCTTATAGATGGTTTTAGTTAAACCACTACCACCCCTAAAGCTCATAGTTCATTTAACAAGACTAACCACTGATCTTAAGGTAGTATATGGAAACTCTGGCTAACAATACAAAGACTGCAAAATAACTCCCCGCTACAGGGATACAATCAAACCAGACTGAAACCAACCTCAAGAGTATGTATTTAATTACACATTCTTTAGGCTAAAAGGGCTTATTAACCTAGTTGATTTTTAAAAGATAAAAAATTAGGCGTTGTATTGGTCCAAGAGAAGCAACTGATAACCATTTAAATCAGGGCTGCATCAACACCAGAAAAAGAAACAGAATAAAAATAAAGCTCCCTGTACTAGTAAGTAATAGTTCACAAAGCAGTTCTATTTTATTTAGAAAGGACATGTCTATAAACTAGTAAAATTTACTGTAACTGGAAACAAATAGTTTGAAGGGTTACAAAAAGATCAGAATCTCAGCTGAGCCACAATCTTAAAACATGAACACATTTGACTGCAACTTCACATAACTGTTACAGATTCATCCTCTGTGGCTCCCTGCCTTATTACTGCCCAGGGACCAATCTAGCAACACTTGCAGATAAGATTCAGAAGCCATATGGGATCCCGTACATTCAGGCAGAGGAACACTGCTCTCATAAAATTAGCCTTTTTATCAAACTTTAGGTGTTGTATCTACACACAGAGATACAAGGCAAGTCTTTTACATTTCAGTAACTGCAGGATTCCACTGATTTTTTATTTTATTGTTTGTATTCAAGAACCCAGACTCTAATTTCTTATCTACAGCTGTGTGCTCCTTGTACACTTTAGTTTAATCAACTTCAGCACCCTTTCTTTATCACTCCTCAGTTAACCATATATCAACAATAAGCGTGTAAATCACCTTGGCACAGTTTACTTTACATCACAATCCTAGCTCATCTTAGTATTCCATACCCCAATCACATGATTGTATCTTAAACTCATCTACGTTTCTTTTATTACAACACCCACTTTCTATATCTCCCGTTCCCTCATCAGCCATGTCTGTTAACCACCCTCCTTCTAACTAGATAATTTGATGCAAGGTGTTTGTTTCCCTTGATGGACGTGATTAGGGTTACCAAATCTACCATGTTTTCAGTGACATATATACTTGTGACATATTTAAGAAAATGCATGAAAAGGGTTGCCCTGTAGTATAGCTAATGCATATTCTTCAGAATGTGTATACGTGATATATGTCTCTGAAAACATAGTGGATCTGGTAAACCTAGACAGAAGTACAAACAAAGAACATGTTCCAGTTTATCATTTATGTACATATACCCCACAAAAGTAGTAAATGTAGTAAATGGACATAAAGTTAACTGTTACTATACGCCCCTATTTTTATTATTTTACTTTACCTTGCTGCTGTTCTACTACATCTGTTTCCTGCACCTCCCAGGTGGGGATTGTACCATCATAAGCGTATACTACCAAAGCAAGTCATTGCTCCAGAAATTGTAAGTAGGATACCTACCTGTTTTTATACCTTATTTTACTTACAATATACTGTGCCTTTGTTTCCTTTATCTATATGACTACTGAGAAATGGATGTCCAATACAAGGAATACCCATATATACTAAGACGAGAATTGTACCGTCCACGCGCTAAGCAGCAGAGTCTTTTATTGGGTTTTAAAAGATGTTTGCTTGACATATTGCACTATTAGCTTGAGGTCATCATATACCCATAGAACATTGGACCTCATAAAGTGCATGTGTATGTACTGATTTGTTTTATATGCCACCCTTCTTTGGCGTGGTTTACCACACTTTGGCTTCTCATATTTAACAATGACTTCTCCTTAATCCTATCACAATTTGCCTTCTCTGGAGTCCCTACCTACATCACAATTTGACCCTGTCCTCAGCACTGTTTAAAAAGGAATGGATTTTACTTCACAAGACTATTTTTGCTTGGAAGAATCTCAGCCAGATGTAATTCCCCCCAGCCCCAGCAGCCAGTCTATGACAAAATACACACACAAGCTCATGCGAAAACAGAAATAAGACTGCCAGTGAGAGATGAGAAATAAATATTTAAGGAATCAATACTTCCAAAAAAAGAGTGCCAACAATGCCAGACATATCAAAACTGAGTGAACAATAGCGGTTTGGCAGAGTAATACAGACATTTTCCCATGTATTCAGTCAAACCGTCTGTTTTGTATTGCTGCTACTATTTCTATCTATGCACTGATGTTTTGTATTACTTTGGTAACTCAATGTACTCGTGGAGCATGACTAAAGTGCATTTAAACCAGAGGATCATTTTGGGACAAATAAAATCAGAATAAATTGGAAACAACTAGACTGAAATCTACAACCAGTTTGATTACACTAATCATTGCAGGAATTACGTTATTCAACACATTCTCTCTGATTTGCTCAGGGCCAAATTTAGTCTGAGTACCGCACCACATCTACTGTAGGTGGCACAGGATACATTGAGGAGAGTCTCTGGAAGCAATTTAAGCAGTCAGTATTGCAGTTAGCATTTAATTTCCCATGTTATAATTAGGGTAGGACCCACAGGTATTGGGGTACAGTGATGTAGTGTTGTGCTTAACACAATATGGCCATATGGTGGAACTGAATCCCCATATTTGTTTGCTAAAATAGGTTATATTAAGTAGCCCCGTAAACTTGTTTATTTTATTTTTTTTGGGTGTGTGTACTGCTCCAGAATCTGCAATTTGCTAATGTAGGCATTGTGATCACATTCAGCTATGTATCACAGCACAGATTTCACTTAAAGGGTCAGGGACACAACCATGTATTCCTGAGCCTATATTGCAAAACCCACCATTTGGGTGGCTTGCCCCCTCCTTAGCCACCTTAAAAGCAATTAAAACGTGCCATATTTTTGGCGCAGATGCACCGGTGCTGGCTCCGCCCCCTTGGTGACATCATCAGAATTGCCGGTTTTTACCCAATCCAATGCTTTGCCCATGTGGAAAGCATTGGAATGGATACAACTCGGCAAGGGGTGGGGCCAAATGCTGTTTTGGCCAGTCAGCACTTCCTCATAGAGATGCATTGAATCAATGCATCTCTATGAGATAAATTCAGCGTCCCCATGCAGAGTGTGGAGACGCTGAACGGAGGTGCTGCCTATTGTGCAGCACTGGGCCTGGAAGCACCTCCAGTGGCCAGGGGCAATGTAAACACTCTTTCCTCTGAAAATACAGTGTTTGCATAAAAATGCTTGCATATAATGATTATACTCACCAGAACAACTACATTAAGCTGTAGTTGTTCTGGTGACTATCGGTGCTGGAGAATCTCCTCCCTCTTCTTCCGTCATCAGCTGAATGCGCATGCGCCAGTCTCATAGGAAATGGATGCTGGCGTCTTCTCATTGTGAAAATCACAGTGAGAAGCGTGGAAGCGCCTCTAGCAGCTGTCAATGAGACAGCCACTAGAGGCTGGATTAACCCTAAAGTAAACATAGCAGTATCTCTGAAACTGCTATGTTTACAGCAGGAAGATTAATCCTAGGTGGACTTGGCACCCAGACCACTTCATTAAGCTGAAGTGGTCTGGGTGCCTATAGTGGTCCTTTAAAATGCTCTGTACCTTCATGGTAACATGGACGTACTAATTCAAATTCTGTTCACATTTTGCCCCATAAAATACTTAGGCACTAAAATGGTTGAGGCAGGTCCTTCACATATTTGTTAATCTCAAACAGAAAGCAGATTACTGCAACACTGTGGTCAACACTTTATTATTTTGACATGATTTCCAATATGTTTGAAATAATACTAAATTACTGAAGCCATAATCTAGATCCCCCCACCCCTATTTAACACTTTCATCCAATTATGGAGGCAGTTTCTGCAGCAACCAGTGGTCATCAAAGACGTTCATGATCTGGTTGACATTCATTTGCATAAGATAACACTAACATCATGTGAAAGAAGTATTGGTCTCTACATTTAAAGTTATACCTAGTTAGAATAAGAAACTCACAACATAAATTTCTGGACATTCTGCAATGAAATATATTTGCATTTTATATTAATATGACATAAATTGTCTAGATTGCACCTAAACTTCTGATTAATGTGCCTTCACTTCAGGAACACCCCGATTTCCTGTTGTCAAGTTCCCTTATCTGTAGGAGTAAGTGGGTAGAGGGTCACTTAGGGCTTGCAGTAAATGCAAATTGCACAATCAACCAATCCTACGTTCTACATCCTCACACCCATGGCTTTGCCACATCTGCTTATTTTATGCTTTGGTAACCACAGTTTGCCTTTTCTCACCTGACATTTTGCAAATTACACCACTCTCTGTGTTACTATCTCAATATTTGCATAGGCAATTGTTATGCACATCCACTTAAATCAACACACCAATGACCCTCATTTTAAACAAACAGGCAGCTCATTATTAAACATGTTTGTCTGAAAGGCCTGCTAAATGCCGCATAAAATATAGCACCCACTCATTATTAAAACTGCATGCCTAACACCAGAATGGGAATATAGATTGATGTTACATCAATATAAAACTAGCAGAAAACAGGATGGAAGTCAAATTGTTCTAGCTTTATAAATAATATTGTAATCTTTGAACTCATGTCAAAAAGATTCCTGTCAGGCACACGTTATACAGTCACTTAAACACATCTGCTATATTGCAATCGTTTCCAGAATTACCCCTTCTGTCTTCTCCCATCACGCGTATTCTATATGCTTCTTTGAGGCCTAAAATGCTTTTCAAACCATGCAGTAAGTCACCGAGAAAACCTGATTAATTAAATCTTTATTAGAGTACACCACACTAGGAGTTAATGGCTTCTGTTTGGGTGTGACATTAACTACATTTCATACCCTTCGTGACCCACTAAGCAGTATTTTATACCCTGTAGGTCACTTTCTCCATATTTTTCCATGAATATTTGATATAATCTATTAACCAGTGGATGCTGATCAAATATGGATGGAACGGACATTGCTCATGTGAAAGTGCCTATTAAGGGGCTAGGCCAGGGGCCCTACGGTTTGTGTCTAACTGTTCAAAAATTGTTTTATACAAGACAGAGAGATGAGGCCAGGGGAATGCTGGCACAAAAAAAAAAAGCACTACAGCATACTGTAGTAGTTCTGGAATCAAGAATGCCTTTTATTTCTGCTGATTAGCATTTACAGGAAAACTCATGTTTATGTATTTTTTCTTTTATAAAGTTAACATGTATTATAGCTTCACACAGAGCATCAACATATATTTAAAATGTAATAATTTTGTAATGCACACGTTTGTAAATGTCACTTTTAAGTGTATTTTTCTGGCTAGACAGCTCAAATTGTACTTAAGACGATGTACAATTTGATACCTTTAATATAGAAATTGTGCTTCTGACCACATAGGGCTAAAGAAAGCTTAGAGGAAGGGTAAGCCAGCAAGGTGCACTGAAACGGGAGGTATTTACTTATATGTATGTATAACAAAATGATACAGAGACGATCATGCATGCAATCTTTTTATTTAAATAATAAAACAATTGACGGTATTTGACTACAAAACATTGCATAACGCATTTGTGGAAGGCAAGTTGATGTTGCATGTCCCAATGATCAGTGTTACACATATGCACAGTATCGTGATTGAGACTGATGTGTTTGCATAAAGTTTTATCAATTATGCCAAAATGTAACTCTATAATATTAAAACACACTTAAATTTTTTTTTTTAAATATATATATATATGTATTTGAAAGATGCAGCCCCAGGTATAACTCCATCAACCATCATACATTGGAAGAATAGAGCAAACACAAAAAGGGTGTGGTAAACCAATGGCGCTTTGTGATATAAGGTAGAAAGTTATTCAGTTCAGCTGCTATATGCACTCAGTGGATACTCCAAAAACCCACTATATATATAATAGATAGACACCAAAGCAAACAAGTACTTAAACAGTGAGTGGGTACAAAAGACCTTCTCACTATTCAGTAAATAGTGCAGCGCTGTAACTTATCCCTCACAACAAACAGGGGATATTCATGTAAAACAAACATAGAGAAATGTATATCCCCTTAACGACGAGTGACTGACAAGGTCCGTCACTCAGGGGATTGCCATAACGACCTCGTCCGTCACCCGTTAAAATTAACCCCGGATCGCCGCTATCTTGGCGATCGCGGGGGTTAATGGTGCTCCGGTCTGCCTCTGTATTAGAGGCAGACCAGGAGCACCCGATAGTGCTCCCACAGCATGTCAGAGCGAGCACATGTGCTTAGTATACTTACCTTCCGTCTCCCTGCACTTCGTGGTTCTGTGTGAAGTGCAGGGAGCCAGAACAGTGCTGATCCTGCCCCTGTTTAAAAAAAAAAAATAAAGTTTATTTAAAATCCCACCCCCCTTATTCATTTTAATTAAAAATTAACCCCTTCCCTGCCAATTGATCACTGGCATTGATCAATTGGTAGGGATTACATTTTACCGTCATCTGATTCTTTTTTTTAACCCTCAGGGGTTAAATTTATTTAATTAATTCATTTTAAATATGTTAAAATTATATATTTAGCTAGCTGGGGTGGGTGGAAGTTAGTGGGGAATTTGGTGTTAGGCTGACTAGGCGTTAACGTTACAAAAGTTTTAAAATAAACTTTAAAAAGTTAAAAATTAAGCTAAAAAAAGTTGTAGTAACGTTTAAGTAAAAAATAAAAAACACCCCCATTTACCAAGTCAAAATAAAAATTAACCTCTCCCCTGTCAGTCGATCACTGCCTACAGTGATCAAAATACAGATCACAGTATTATACTGTGATCTATTTTTTTTTTACCCCTGAGGATTAACTTTTATTTATTTTTTAACCCTCGGGTTCAATTTAATTAATTTAAATATTTTATAATTATATATTTTGCTAGCTGGGGTGAGTGGGAATTATGGGAAAATGGGGAATTTACTGTTAGTTAGTAGTTAACGGTAAAAAAAAAAGCTTTGAAACATTTTAAATCTGTAAAAAAGTTTTAAGAAAGTTTAGGAAATTTAAAAAAAATTAATAAGCAAAACAAAAGTTTAAAAACTTGTTTTTTTAAAGTAAAAAAGTAAAAAAAAAACATTTAAAAATGCTCATTACCACCACACCTGGAACAAACTAGAGAAAAAAATGATCCCATGCTAAGGTTCAAAATATGCCCTTTGAATTACTCCAGGGTGTATTCTTTAATAAATAGTTTGTGTTTGTGGGGAAGTTTCAATAACCAACCGTCTAAACTACTCCAAATTGGAACATGGACACAGCGTAAAACTTCAAAGTTAGAAAAAAACTGAATGGCTGCGTCTCAAATGTGCCCCTTCAACATTCACATATACCTGGCAAAGGTACATACGGTGGTATTGCTGTACTCAAACCACATAGCTGAGCAACATATGAAGTGTTATACAGTCGTAGCACATATAAGGTTTGCAAAATATACTGTGCAAACTCACTTTGTGTGTCAAAAAGGCAGAAAAAACACTTATTACCACTACACTTGGTACAAGCTAGCAGAAAAATGATCCCACGCTAAGGTTCAAAATATACCTTTTGAAATATCATGGGGTGTCTTCTTTAAGAAATGGTATGGCTTTATGGGGTATTTGGATTATATAGCCTGGTAAAATACTCTATAACGGAACATGGCTACAGCGTAAAAATTTAAAGTTTGAAAAAAAAATTGAATGGCTGTGTCCCAAATGTGCCCCTCCGATGTCCACATATACCTGGCAAAGGTACATACGGGGGTATTGCTGTACTCAGCCGACATAGCTGAGCAAGATATCAGGTATTATACAGCCATAGCACACATAAGGTTTACAAAATATACTGTGCAAACTCACTTTGTGTGTCAAAAAGGCAGAAAAAACACTTATTACCACTACACTTGGTACAAGCTAGCGGAAAAATGATCCCATGCTAAGGTTCAAAATATACCTTTTGAAATATCATGGGGTGTCTACTTTAAGAAATGGTAGGCCTTTGTGGGTTAGTTTGAATTTAAACCCTGCTAAAATGCTTGGAAACTGCACATAGGCCCAGCGTCAAAATTCAAAGTTCGGTAAAAACTGATGTGGCTTGGTCTCCTATATGGCACTGTAGCTTCACGAAATAGTGCCAATGACATTCATTGGGGGTATCATTTTACTCAGAAGACTTAGCTGAGCATAATTTGGGGAGTTTGAACTTAGTGGCAAATGTGAAATATGCAAAATGCCCAGCAAAAATGCAATCCATGTGTTAAAAAACGCACAAAATTATTTTTTACCACATACTTTGGCATATATTGATGAAAAAATGGGGGCATGGCAACATATTTGCCTATTATGGACTAATAATTGCACTAATATACCCTATGGGACTAAGCTCCATTATCAACGATTGAAAAAGTGAAGCATTTCGGGACTTGCAGTTCTAGAGAAAAAACAGAAGTGAGGCGGACGGCAGTTATGCCTGGAAAGAAGAAACAGCTGATTTCCCGCTCGGACTACACGAAAAAGGCGGGGATTTGGAACATTTAAAAAACGGACATTGAGGGAAGAGCAGTATACCAATTGAGGAAGCCGACACTAAAGGTGAAACGCCTCTTGGTACGAGAGGAGAGGAGGAAGCTTTGACGTATTTATTGTCTATTTTCTTTTTATACATATATACTTATACATATATACATTTTGATTTTATATGTTTTGAATAAATTTACTTTTATATACTTACCTCTACTTTCTACTTATGCTCCTTGGATCCGGATGTGGGTAGTGTCAGCCCGCTAAATTTGACACACAGACCATTTATACTTAGAGCCAGTTATTAAAAGGCTCTCTAGAAGGTGAGCACTGATTACAGTTTTATACTGTGCACCAGCGTTTTAAGTTTAATCTGCACCCAGAGCCTTCTTTCTTTTCTGTTCTTTTGGGAGATAAACTACTTGCTGGAAAAAGATGAACAAAGTCCACTGTTTAGGTGTTGTTGCCTACCTTAAAGGCACAGACGCAGAAGTGTTTAGAGCCTGTATCTCCATAAAAGGCTCTTTAAAATGTGAGTTTGTTTCTACTCAATGTATTTTACAGAATTATAATTGATACCAAACAATATTACCCTATATACATTTATCTCTGTTTATCTTACATGAATATCCCCTGTTTGTTGTGAGGGGTAAGTGTACAGTGTATATTTTACTTGTTCTGATATCACACTTACAGCGCTGCACTATTTACTGAATAGTGAGAAGGTCTTTTGTACCCACTCACTGTTTAAGTATTTGTTTGCTTTGGTGTCTATACATAGGAAGAAGTCTAACCGGTTTTAGAACAGGGAGAGGGAGACAGTACCCAGAGGACCACAGGTAAGAAGTCCAACTGTTTACTATTTTTTAATTGGGGTGTGGGGAACACGCACTACTTCTCTTATACATAAAAAACCCTATAGCACATCTCATTGCACTATATTACCTCCCGGTAGCACCTCCTATCATTCTGAATAATACTCAGTATCACCCCTCTGAAGGCATCATATTATCCTCTCCTATTACTCCATCCCTTATCTTATTTAACCATATATTACTCACTCCAACTCATTTACTCCATGTAACCCATTTCTGTTTTTTTATTAACCGTACTGGTTTTATCAGAGTCCATACAGATGTTCAAACAGCTACTAGATGCATACTTACAAAAACAGAATATTCAAGGATATAATCTTTCAATGTAGGGTAATAACTGCTTGATCCAAGGATAAATCTGATTGCCATTCTGGGGTCAATAAGGATTTTTTTTGCTAGCTTGTTGCAAAATTGGAAGTGCTTCAAATTTTTTTTTTGCCTTCTTTTGGATCAACAACAAAAAACAAATGTGAGGAAGGCTGAACTTGATGGATGAAAGTCTCTTTTCAGCTTTGTAACTATGTACTACTCTATAAATAACCCTTCTTTTTGTGGTTTCCTTCACATTAATTTCCTAATGTGCCATATATAAACTCACATCACTTTACTAACCTAATATATAACTCACCAATACGTCTATTAGTCCATTTAACCCTTCGCTTTTTTCTTATGACCTCTTCACAGTTCTATATAATCCAAGATGTAGCTACCTGTAATCTAGATGCCTTCGTAATGGAACAAGTAATATGGACTGATGAATCACCTTTCTACCTTTTCTGCATCCGTTCCCAATGTTCTTATATTCCACTATGCTAATACAGTCGCATACTTCTATACAAACTCACTAATTTAATGACAAACAGGACGATCCCAAACACTTTTTATGGTCTCAGTAATCACTAGATTATTAAACAATTGTGGAACAGAGAGAGGATATCAAAAAGATTTATCTTGCTTCCTCCTTTACGGAAATAAAATTTCTTTAACACGGTTCAGGATTTGTATGGCATTTTTTCAGAAAACTGTTCTGAAGCAAGAGGAGACCATATTGCTCAGATCCTTGAATTTACATTGCACCAATCATGACAAATATGACTGCTATGAGGATAGATTGTAAAAAAAAAAGATAAATACATTTTAAAATGTCTATCCGTTAATTTGTCAAAAGGAGTATATACCATGGTGGATCAGTAAATTTAGCAAAATGGAACACACACTGTCACGGTACCCAGTAATTCTAACACCCGTTGTAATGTCTTGCATCATTCTGGCAGAATCTTTTGACGCAAGATGCTCCACTCCATTCCGGAATTCTGATGTCAAGGTTGACACGGACTGCTTCACCTCTAGCCTCCCAAACATAAAAAGATGCAAGCGTGGTGTCATTTTGGCAATGGTGCACATTCATGTTTGGTGTTGCTTTAATGACTGATGCTAGAACCTATATATTCTTGGTCCACCCAAAAACCTATGGCCTGTGCTGATCACTTCAAGATTTCCTAGCAGTATAAAATAGCAGACTGGTGTACCTTAAGCCACTTCAAAGTGTCTACAAACATGTTAACTTTAGGGCTGTAATTGGTTGAATGCACTGTTTAAAAAGTATTAGTATTACAATTGGATTCTGGTGTCTAATAAAAGCTTATTATTTTGCCTAAAATGATGCATTGTCTGCAGGAAGGGTTCAAATAAGTATTTGTGTAAACTGATGAATTTTATTTTTTTTTTTTTTTAAATAGGTGTTCCTTGGACATTTTTCACTCATTGAAGTATGCCTCAGTCCAAAAAAAAGGTTTAATACCAAGCCTTTAAAAAGTCTCATAAATGAACTTATGGATAAGGGAAATATGGGGAGGTAAGTAAAATATAAGTGGTTCTCATAAGAGAGGGAAGAAACAAACAGAAAGAAAGGGTAGAAAGAGAAAGGCGAAACATGAAAAAAGTGAAAACTGAGAACACTAGAATGAGTTTTATAAGAACTAGAGAGAAATGATAAGAAAGAGGTGTAAAATATAAGAAAGAGATGTCAAAGGTTCAGTAGGAAAGTGAGAAGATCGTCAGAAGAGTGGTGAATGACACTGAGAGGTGGTATCACTCCAACCAGGGGTAATAGGTCTTCAAAAAAGAATCAATGGTTTGCCGATAATGAGAGCTCAAGGCACGAACTAAAATCTACAGCAACTGGTTATGAGTAGAATGGGTTCACATTAACTTGCCCTTATCCTTCATTGTCATGACAGTCTTGACATGTCATCATACGTGATTAGGTTACTATATAATTTGATGTTTTGTTTTTTGTTAGTTTTTTCCTTTGTATCCACATTATCTTATAAAAAATAAATTTTACTGGAACATATAATGAAATTAAATAGCAGTGATTAATCGTTTTATGGTGCACAGTTGAAATAGATTTTGTTCAAACATACCCACAGGCATCACTTAAACACACTGCAGGTTATCAAATGCAATCCTAAATATATGCCATAATGTTTGGGTATCTAAATCAAGATTGATGCTTACTTCTGATAAAATGAATATACACCATTGAAACTATTTTAATTTGCTTTCCACCAATGCAGATTACTGATATAAATCAAGAATTCATACTCACCATTTATTCTACATAGATTATAATTCAGACTGACTGCATGGGTTTCTGTATTATTCTCGCCATACACTCTGCTCAACAAACCTCCATTAACTGTAGATACAGACCGTGAAATCACTGCACAGACATATATACACAATTTAGAGCTATTCATAACCTATTCAAAGAACATTAATGCTGAATGGCACAGTCTTTGTTCTGTTTAACCATTAGGTGCATATTCATATGTATTATTTTCATAACAGAAGTCAGTGTGAGTGACAAGTGTATGACTCAATCTATCTATCCATCTGTAGTTTAGCCCAGCAATATGCTTTTCTGTTGAAAATGCATATTTTAGAATGACGTATCCACAGGCAGACCTAACCCATTAGTGGGGAGCTATGGACCTTCAGAACTAGTACTCTACTGCATGGTAACAAGCCAAGGCATTCGGTTTATATGATGGTAAGCAAAACTATGACAGAAACCAGAATGAAATAATAAGAGTATAATAGCAAATTCGAAGTAAAAAGAAGTTGTAAAAGTAATCAAAGGAAATGCCTACAAACGCATTGACAAATGTTTTCTAGATGCATAATACTAGAGCATGTCTGCTACATCAAAGAGAAAAAAGCAAAACAAAAATTAAACAAAAAATGTATCTATAGATGTGAGACAGGAAAAATCTATTAAGACTTAACTTTTATTATAGTTTAATTTAAAAAAATGAATGTGCAATAGAATATAAAACATCAAATATACAGATACATTCTCTCTGTATTATTGTGACGGGCAGAGGTTCCAAATAATCCAAGTGTATCCGATAGAAACAATATGTATTTTATTGTTACTATGTTGTGCTTTCAATATTTAATTAGCAACTTAGAAGTGGAGAGGAAAATAAAAATATATATATGTATATGTGAAGAAATCACTAAGTTATTTTGTTTATTTCCTTTTCTTTCATTTGGTATTTGTAACTACCGAACAGAGACCACCCCCTGGCTCGTTAACTTCAAAGCATGCCTTCAATTAAGCCCTCTCCCTGTGCGGCAGCCGTTCATATTGTCAAACGCCACGTGGCTGAGAAAACGGCGGCCATCTTGTTTGTGCAAACAAAGGCAGCGGGACTTGGTTGTCGAGTGTCTGGAACTAAAACCGGACACTCTACTTCCCGAAACACCCGTCCCAAACACACGAACGCTGGATCTTCATTTCCCGAACAGCTAGGAGAGCGCTGTTTGGTACTTTTGTTCATTCGTATAAGGGGAAAAATCGCTGCTAGGAGCCAGGGGGAACCGTTCGTGGATTTATCCGTTTTTTACAACTTTACGAAACAGACCAGCAAAACCACCCAAATTTGTGGAACTGTTTTGGGCAGGAGCCTAGCGGTTAACCGGTCACCTAAGACTTCCATTGAATTCGAAAATCCCTGAACTGATCTGGGTGATTTTTGGATATGTTGGTCACCCAGATCAGGGCTATCAGGGGATATGACTTTTGTGGGGTTACCTTATGTTTTAAGGGGTGTTCTAAAAGTTGGGTAAAATTTTACTTTTTCTGCCTGGAGATAATGAAGTTACTACTTGATCAGACTTAATTATCTCCAGGTCTTGTGGGTGGTCCCCTTGCACGGGGACTTGCATAAAAGCCGGTGTGGCATCATTAAAAGTTAGTTCTGTTGTACCCTTCTTCTAGACTTCGGCTGATGTTTGGGTATCTGTCTACTTCACTAAGGGTATTTACTTGGGAAGCTGTTTATTCATATGGGTATTGGATATACCAGGTTTCCTTATTTGTAGCGACAATGGCAAATAGCCTAATCGTGGTATTAATAAAGGCTATTGTGCCTTTGAGGGGACCCCTTAACCAAAAGATCTGCTCTCACACTAAGCCACCCATCATGCTCAGTCCTAAAAAAAATTAAGAGGCCTTTTAGAGGCTCGGGTATACCATAGGTGTCCGTCTGTTACTACCGCATATCTAACCACGGCAACTGATACTGTAGCTACCTCTGTTTTAGATTACGGATTAGTCCTCTACTTCTAATTTATCATTTAGCCTCTTAATTTTTTTCTAGAACTGGGCATGATGGGTGGCTTAGTGTGAGAGCAGATCTTTTGGTGCCCTCGAAGGCACATTAGCCTTTATTAATACCAAGAGTAGTAAACCACCCCCCCATACACACAGCACCCCTACTCCCCCACAACACACACACAGCACCCCTGTCCCCCCCACACACAGCACCCCAACCCACACACAGCACCCCTACCCCAACACAGAGCACACCTACCTCCCCACACACACACAGCACCCCTACCCCCCACACACACACACAGCACCCTTACCCCCAACACAGAGCACACACCCCCAACACACACACAGCACACTTACCCCCAACACACACAGCACCCCTACCTCCCAACACACAGCACCCCAACACATAGCACCCCTACCCCCACACACACAGCAGCCCTACCCCAACACACACACAGTACCCTTACCCCTGCCCAACACCCGTACCTCCCCCCCACACACACACAGCACCCCTCACACACACACATACAGCAACCCTCAAACACCCCAACACAGAGCACCCCTACCCCCACACATAGAGCACCCCTACCCCCCACACAGCAGAGCACCCCTACCTCCCCACACACACACACACAGCACCCCTCAGACACACAGCACCCCTCAGACACACAGCACCCCACACACAAACACATACACTTTATCACTCAATGCAGTGTATGTGTGTGTGTGAATTCAGCAGTATCTGTGTGTGTATTCAGCAGTCTGTGTGTGTTTATTCAGCAGTACGAGTTGTTTTTTCTAAATTTAAACATCAGTATTCAGGTTTAATTGCCGTGTTGGCACTTTGAGGAAACAAACGTTGGCATGTATTGCGGTTTGGGCACTCGGGCTCAAAAAGGTTCGCCATCACTGATATAGTGGCTTAAAACATATGTGTATATATAATTTTTAGTATAATAACAAGGTATTTACATTTAAAGTTGCTGCATATGCAATAAATTTCCATGTGTTACATATACTGCAAATAAGGAAATAATCAGGATACTCTAATACTTGTCTGTGGGACTATAGAAAGAGCTGATTTTATCCCATGAATATCTGCACATCAGGGCTTTATGGGGAGAGGGGAGGATTCTGGAAGTTGTCGCTCAAATTTTAACTGTTTACGTATGATGGCTGACATCTGGTACCAGCTACTGTAACCAGAAAAATATATTTTTTAGAGAGGAAGAGAGTATTTAAATGCATACTGAGCATTTAAAAATACAGATTATTATTGTGTCCAAAAGTTATACAAGGTGTGTTTAAGGGACACTCCAGAACCCTAAAGGACTTTAGCTTGCTGAAATGCTTTATTTGTGAAGATTGTGTCCTATTTTTCATTGCACAAAAAGTGCAGATTTCAATAGAAATGGACAAATTTATAAACTGCCCAGAGCCCCTACCTCGCAAATACTTTGAGCAGTCTGTGATTGGACAGCCACAGAAAGTCTGGGTTGAAAAAGAAGGGGGTGGGAGGTTGAGAAGGCTGTGGACAGGGCCAGATTAAGAGCCCAGTGGGCCTGGTGCTGACAATTATGATGGGCCTAATTACAGAATCATATCGACCAAAAACAGTAAAACACTCCCAAGCGTCCTGTATCTGATGGAGATGGTGCTGGAGAGAAAGAAAACAGCAGCTATAAGAAAACACATACCCTAGGCTAATCTCTCTCTAATTTGTGTTTTCATCTTTCAAGTAAATCCATAACCCCTAACAGCAGTGTCCAGTCAAGCAGGAAGTCAATGGGCATGGTAAAAAGGTGTGCCACTGACACAAATCACATAACCTGCCAAAATGGGCGAACATGCCCAAAAAGAGGAAATGACTGCCCAAAGTATTAGGCCAGCCTGGCATGAATGCATGTCAGGCTGCCTGCCAATCATGCAGCTGGCCAACTAAGGGCATACTATGCAGACAGCACCCTGAGCTTGGCATAAATGCATCTAATGATGCGCTCACTCAACGCTTTCTAAGGACTGTCCCCTAGCACTCGCTGGTCCACTTGTCTCCTTACCTTCTTACTAGCCGGCAGAAGCTCCTGGTATATAGTCTGGGACAGAGAAAAGCTGTGTGTAGTGAGTGTAGAAGAAAGGGAACATGCCACAGTGTTAGAGTGACCAAAATCAGCATTACCTTAAAGGATCACTATAGGGTCAGAGGCACAAACATGAATTTATGACCCTATAGTGTTAACACCACCATCTAACCCCCCTGGGCCCCTCATGCCTCCATAAATATAGCAAAATCTTACTATATTCAAGCCTGAAGCTGTAACTCTGCATGCTGTTAGACTCATAAAAACAAGCAGTCTGCTGGCATCATTAGAAGTGGTGGCCTGATCCAGTCACAGTGCTTCCCCATAGAATTGGCTGAGACTGACCCTGATCAGGGTCAGAGCCAGCATGATTCAAACACAGCCCTGGCCAATCAGCATCTCATTATAGAGATGCATTGAATTAAAGGAACACTATAGTCACCTAAATTACTTTAGCTAAATAAAGCAGTTTTAGTGTATAGATCATTCCCCTGCAATTTCACTGCTCAATTCACTGTCATTTATGAGTTAATTAACTTTGTTTCTGTTTATGCAGCCCTAGCCACACCTCCCCTGGCTATGACTGACAGAGCCTGCATGAAAAAAAAAAAAACTGGTTTCACTTTCAAACAGATGTAATTTACCTTAAACGTATCTCAATCTGTAAATTGAACTTTAATCACATACAGGAGGCTCTTGCAGGGTCTAGCAAGCTATTAACATAGCAGGGGATAAGAAAATCTTAATTAAACAGAACTTGCAATAAAGAAAGCCTAAATAGGGCTCTCTTTAAAGGAAGTGTTTATGGAAGGCTGTGCAAGTCACATGCAGGGAGGTGTGTCTAGGGTTCATAAACAAAGGGATTTAACTCCTAAATGGCAAAGGATTGAGCAGTGAGGCTGCAGGGGCATGTTCTATACACCAAAACTGCTTCATTAAGCTAAAGTTGTTCAGGTGACTATAGTGTCCCTTTAATGAATCTCTATGAGGAAAGTTCAGTGGCTGCATGCAGAGGGAAAAGACGCTGGATGTTTGGATGCATTTTAGGCAGCCATGACCCAGGAAGGATCTCTAACAGCCATCTAAGGAGTGGTCAGTGAAGTTATCACTAGGCTGTAATGTAAAGACTGCATTTTCTCTGAAAAGCCAGTGTTTACAGCAAAAAGCCTGATGGTAATGATTCTACTCACCAGAACAAATTCAATAAGCTGTAGTTGTTCTGGTGACTATAGTGTCCCTTTAACTATATTCATTGTCAGCCAGTCCACACAAGTTTTGTTCCCATACATCCCTCTTAAGTTTCCATACTTAAGTAAGAGTATGTGAAAAGTAGTTAGGGTTGCCACCTTTCTTGGAAAAACATACCGGCCTTACTAATTTGCATAATTAAATATGTATGGGTGACATCACATGATGTAAATCACAAGGAGTGACATAAGAGAAAATACTGTAAAATCACCAAAAAACTACTTGGTTTGATTCTGCTGTATAGATGGATTCCTCCCAGAGCCCCCATGTGTCGATTACTCCAGGTCTCAGTGTTCCTATGTATCAGCGTTTCAGTGCCCCAGGTCTCCCAGTGTCCCCTAGTGTCGTGTCCCCAGGTCTCATAGTGATCCTATGTATCACAGTGTCTCAGTGCCCCATGTCTCCCTGTGTCCCCATGTATCCCAGGGTCCCCATGTCACTAGGACACTAGGAAGACGGGGAGACCAGGGGACACGGGGAGACCTAGGGACACGGAGACACCAGTGACACTGAGAGACTAGGGGACTCTGGCTGGGACACATGGGGACAATGGGAAAATAGGGGACACTTGAAGACATGGGGACACAGACACCAGGGACACAGACACTAGAGACACTGGCTGGGGGACATGGGGACATTGAGACATGGGGGCACTGGGAGACATGGGGGAGACACCAGGGCCACAGACACTAGGGACACTAGCTTGGAGACATGGGGACATTGTGACACTTGAGGCACTGAGCGACATGGAGGCACTAGGAGACATGGGGACAGTGAGATACTGGCAGATTGGGGGCACTAGGAGACTAGGGGGCACTGAGACACCAGGGACACTGGCTGGGAGACATGGGGACACTGTGTCCCCATGTGTCTGTGTCATAATGTCTCCCAATGTCCCTTAGTGTCTCAATGTATGTCTCCTTGCAGCCTTTCCCCCCATTCCTTACTTCCCTGAGCTGTAGGCTGTCTCTGCAGGGTGGGAGTTGCTGTCTGGACTCTCTGTAGCTGCACCCCTGCAGATCAGTGAGTATAGATAGGCAGGGAGGGATATGCTGGAACTTCCTATCCCTGCCTGTCTCCACACACACAGCGACCCCTACTGGCTAGTGCTGGTATTGCATAGTAATCTCTTGTTTATACTGAGAAAAATACCAGCATTTGTATTGCCAGTATCACTGCAATATTGGCACCAGCCAGGCAGCCTCAAATACTGGCTGTGTCAATAAAATAAAAGGCAGGTGGAATCCCTAAGAGTAATGTGTGGGGAAAAAACAAAAAGGAAAAAAAAAATATTTTTATTTTTTATTTTTATTTTTTTTAAATCAATGGGCCTATTCCATGGGCCTGGAGCTGCAGCTCCATCAGCCCCTATGTTAATCCGTCCCTGGCTGTGGACAAGATATATCTGCAGTTTGGCAAGCTCCTATTAGCTATACCCCCAATGGTAAAAAAAAACAAACAAACAAAAAAACACATATTTAAAGTACAAAAAAACATGTATTTGTGTTGTATTCGGGCAGTAGTGTGTCCCTTTAAGATTCTAGCCTGTTAATTTAAGTAAGAGAATCCAAGTTTGCAGTGCTCTTTTGATATGGATGAGCAAAAGAGCACTGAGGCAAAGCCTATTTGATGCTAACACAGATATATACAGAACAAACAAGGGGCATTTGATTTGATATAAATGTTGCAGAAGAGTTTTTTTTTATATATATTATTGTTTTGGATATTTAAATGTTTAAATAGAAGGGATGGCATATTTATCTCAAGTAGTAACTAGATTTTGTTGTATAAGGAGGCAGGCTAGGCACGACAGTATAAACTCATTTGAATGAACACAGTACAGTGCCAAAGGGCCTGTCTTGTCATGAGGAGAAACACATGCATTGCTTCCCCCATCTATATACTTAGAAATGACAGAGACTACATAATGAACTATTAGATCCAGTTATGTTTTTGAAACTCCATTATGTAAAGCAAGCTAAAATTGTCACCAGAAAGTCATATGACAGGATTTGGTGTGGTAGTGCACACTGCACATAACTGATAGAAAGCTGCTGGAGGTGTTCATGTGTTGGGCAGTCTAAAAAAAAAAAAAAGGATGCCTATGTGAAGCAGTCCACCAGTTTATGGGGCTAGCGGAGACAGGCTATACCTGTGTACCCTATGCACAGATTTCCATGGACATGCAGTAGCTTGATATTGTACTGTCTAAGGGAGAAGTGGACACAAAATTACAAAGGACACACTGCCCATACACCAAACAATTTTTGCAACTCGATTCAAGGAAGAGCTTATCGGTTCTTGTTCACTGCAATATTTAATTCATTAGGGTCATTCACTAAACAAGACATTGTGAAAAAGTAACAAATTAGAACTGTTCATTGTAAACCAAGTAGCGGAATCATAAACAACTATGTTTCAGCTCCTGAAATGTTGGCCTAAAATTTGCAATACCCTTGTCAATACTACACACAAATGTACATCCACATTTAAAATCCAACACTACTAAAATCCAAATACACCTCTGCATGCAAATGCTAACATTCCATCCAAACACATCCTTGTATTAAAACAATACAATTACATATAAACATCAACTAACAAGTGGGTAAAACACAGGTGTAAATTAACTAAGCAAGACTTTGAAAATGGTAAAAATAGAAAAAAACAAAACATTTATCCTACGTTGTCAGTCTGCTACAAATACAACAAGCTAAGATCAGAAAGTGTCTCACGGGAGCTGATCTTATGCAGAAATCAATTCCTGTCCGTTAGAAAGTTTCTGTGTGGCTTTGAAGTTGTGCATGCTACCTGTCCGTCTGCTGACATGTAGCCTTATCTTTCCAAGTCTGAGAGCTGTGCTGGGGACACTATATAACTGCCAATTATATTGGAAGACTGAGAAGTCAGAGTGACACAGAGAGGTTACCAGTTTAACAGATAGAACCCGCTAAGGTGTTCCGTTGACATTACTTCAATTCTATTACTAGCTAAGGACAAAGCATGTACAGCACAGCCTGATTGGGAAAAGGGGTCATTAGAACCTGGAAAGCCCGTTCACAGGGAAGAAAGTGTAGCAGTGACAAAAAAATGGAAAAGTATGAATACAGACGGATTAATACTGGACATGAAACCAACAGTCTATGTTGTAGGTGCCTGTACATAAATAGATTTTAAAAAATATAGCATAGACATATGTCTGGTGGGGAGATATAATGGGCTGATAGATTAAAGCTATTTGTGTTTACTAAGGCCTTTTTAACTCCCAGTGAAAACATACCTACATTAGAAATAATATGAAACATTTGTTATGCACTGGGCAGCACATACTAACCAACCTGAGTCCTGTATTCTACCAGCGCTATAAGGCATCATGTTTTCAGGGTATATATAATTGCTCACAATGCTATTTATTCTGCATTACAACAGGACTATTGTGTTTAAAATGGCTGATATGGAAAAAGTCCCTTTGAAAAAAAACTCAGCTTGGCTATTTTAGCCTCAGTTGTGCAGATTGATTTAATTTGCTAAAATTGGGAGTTTAGTGTATAACCCTGTGAGTGACTGATTTGGTCACTAGGGATGTGCATGGGCAAAAAAATTGTTTCGGTTCGGAAATTCGGATGAGTAAAAAAATGTGACTGCTTTGGCAATTCGGGCCAATGGCATTTGGTTTGGAACTGCCGAATGGCATTCGGTTTGGACATTTAGCATATCATCTGTTTCAGGCATTCGGCAGTTCGGAATGTCGTTCGTTTTGAAAAATAAGCATTTTTGTGTTTTTTTCTTAAACAGCAATTTGTGTGTGAACAAGCAAGCGAGAGTGTGAGAGAGAGCAAAGTGAGAGCAAGTGATGGCTGGTACACAAAATTAATCACTGCAGTAAAGTCACAGTGCAGCAGACAGACACCCTGGCAATCAGACTATCTGGCTTGCACAGCCACACACTCTCTCACCCCTTCCCTTCCACCCCCCCCTTTCAAAAAAATAAAATGCAGAAGAAAATAAAAAGGTAAAACACACACTTAAAAGCAATGTGGCTCCCCACGTTTGCAAAATTAAAGTACAATAAATGTAATGTATCTCTATGTCTCTTGTGCTCTCACAACTAGTCTGGTCACATGAATGCAAGCCAACAGCCTGATTTATATACTATCCCACCTCAATGACTATGTATGCCTTCATTGGCCAAGTGTCCGTGACAAAATTACCATTAATTGGCTTTCCTCTAACATTAATCACAAAAATCTGCTCACTTCATTGGACAGGGACTAGTGAAACCGGATTGGGCAAGCAAGAATTACATTGCACAAAATGAAGTAGCTTATTGGTCAAGATTCCTGTCATCATTCCCTCCCTCTCACTTGTTTTGCCACTTTTCAGAAATCCGAATCACTTCAGAGCTTCGGCGCTACCGAACTACCAAACTTCGGAACCTCGGCACTTTGGACATTCGTAAGTATCTGAATGTCCGAATAGCATGAAATTCTTACAAATGTACATTTGAAGCGAAACAAATTGCGCATGTCCACTGGTCACATTTTTATTGTGTTATTAAGGAGCTTGGCCAGATGAAACTGCCAGTGATACAGTACTAAATGTGGCTCTGTCAATTTGGAGGTTTTGCTTTTACATTAAGCTTTCTTTGTCCCTCTATTTCTTTGTTTTTATTTATTTTTAAATTCTTCTTAGTTCTTTAGTTATACATTAATGAAGAGTGTGATCTTTGGCACATTTTGTCAATGGGTTGAGCTTCAACAAGATTGTAATTCAGTAGCTTATCTGAGATCTTATGTCACTTTATCCTTGCACAGATACCCTAACCAGTTATAAGCAATGAGCACACCTAGTACCTATTGTACTACTTTGCGAGCATTATGGGGGATGTAGTCCACAACATCTGGGGTGCCGAAGGTTGCCTACCCCTGGTATAGGATATTTAACCTGTCTTCATTATAAAACAGTAAGTGAATGATACTTGCTGGGCCAGCGTTTCCCAATTAGTGTTCAGTTGAACCCTAGGGTTCTGCGAGAACAAAATTGGGGTTCCGCTGCGATTTGTCCATCGGGTGGCCCAAGCATTTAGGGCCACACGATGGGTATGTCTAAACAGGGGTCCTGCAGGCGCCGCGGTCATGTGTGTCAAGGTGTGAATCTGTGTGTCAGTGTAGCTGTCAGTGTGTATCATTGTGCCAGTGATTCACACTGACACACAGATACCCTCACTGGCACATACAAACAGGCACCCAGATGCACACAGTGTGTCAAGGTGTGTATCTTTGTACTGAATTAATTAGGGTCATTCACTAAACAAGACATTGTGAAAAAGTAACAAATTAGAACTGAACACTTTAAACCAAATAGTGGAATCGGAAATAACTATGTTTCAGCTCCTGAAATGGCCTAAAATTTGCAATCCCTTCTCAATTCTCCACAACTCCCTAACTCACAAGTTGGTAAAACACAGGTGGCACTCACTGGCACATGCAAACATATACACACTGGCACATACACACAGGGACACAGATACACACACTGACACACACACCTTGACACACAGATACACACTGTGTCAAGGTGTGTGTAGCTTTGTACCAGTGTTCTATCTGTGTGCCCGTGTCAGTGTGTATCTGTGTGTTATGGTGTGTGTATCTGTGTCAGTGTGTATGTGTTGGTGTGTTTCTATTTGTTAATGTGTAAGAATGTATGTGACAGTACATGTACAGACATACCAGCACACACCCCTGCAAACACAAACATGACATAAAAAGACACCCCTAAACTCTAACTCCAAAATTATGTAGAAACACTTAAACACCAATACTACACACAAATGTACATCCACATTTTAAATCCAACACTACATCAAAATACACCTCTGCATGGGGGGGGTTCCATGATGTTGATACACTACATCAAAGAGTTCCGTGTGAAAAATTAATTGGGAACCCCTGTGCGAGGCCATTCCCATCTTGTACCAGAACGATATATCTATTGTTGATTCTATTGAACTCTTTGTATTTTACGTGCTAATGCTTGTACTGTATAATTAACATGCCGCACCAATAAAAAGAGATTACAAGAAAAAATACACAAATAACTTGTGTAAATGCATTATATGTGAAAGTTCACAATATAAGTATATAAATAGTTTTATATATATATATATTTATTTTTTAGATGTTTCAATAATAAGTGTGATTGTTGCAGCTGAAGGATCATATGTTAACCAACTCCATGCTGATTAAACATTTGACTTCTCAAACACTGCACAACTAAATTACACCCTCTTAGTCCCTCTGCGTGGGTTGTGGGGTTGCAATTACAGCTTCAAATCAACATCATGTTCCTTACTGGCTACCACCAAGCCCTTATCCACCTACAAACGTAGAAAGCCATAGGCAGAAAGACACAGAATGCTGCATTACAACCTCTCCAAGTACCCACATTTTATTAATCTGAATTAAAAACATATATATATATATATATATATATATATATATATATCCAAAGGGTTAAGAATGCATGTGACTCCAGGTGTGATCAAATCATTTCACCATTACCCTAGCTGAAACGGATTACACCAAAGCTCCTAAAAATGCATGTTTTTCTGTTTGTTTTTTTATTATTTATTTTTGTGGGTTCAGCATTACAGCTTATATTTAACATAAATCATAGTAACAGTTTTGACACATATGGGTAGCTACCCAATTTTTATTTTTTAGGAAAACTAATCAGCCCACTCTTGCCCGATCTAGGGGGGGTATCAAGCATGAGCTGGGGGGCGCATATGTGGAGCAGGCAGTGCCCATAGTGTTAGTAGTAAGATGCTGCATTTATAACGGACATAAGGCACATCTGGTTGGGTAATTAACTGGTATAAAACCTTTAGTAGCTTGGCTCTGTGTTAGCTTTATGTCATTACTAGGTAGGAAGGCCTAGGTCGCTTGCCGAGTGAGGGGGGGAGTTAACATGGGATACTATTCGGAAGTTTACGGACCCAGTGGTGAAGGATTACAGAAACATTGTGTGGAACATTTAGAACTTTTGCAGACTGCAACAGGCAGATATATGCTCAACTACAACAATAACAGGTAGGAAATGCAGCTGTTTTCAGGACCTCTCCTCTGGGCACAAACGGGGTGATTTGTGTGACAGTCCAAGATGGTCGAGCTGTCTCCTGTGCCATCAGCGCTGGTAGGCCAAGTGCCTGAAGGAAAGCTGGTACTTCAAAAGGCGTGTGATAGCTTGTATGTCTTGCCTGCCTTGTCCACCTGAAATTGGTCTGGGCCCCACTTGAAGGGGATGGCTTGCTCACGGAGTAGCTGGGTAAGTCTCTATAAAATGCCAATTGCGCCCCTTCAAATGGCACTGTGGTAGAGCCTCTTGTGGCCCCAGGAATATACCCCCGATCAGAGTCCGTACAAATTTAATCAGCACTTCACGGGGCTCTGTATTTACCCTGGTGAGTCTGAAGCAAGAGTCGATCATCACCTGCTTGGATTGCCGTAGTGTATATAAGGCAGCAGAAATGTGGCAGTTCAGTACCAGAGATTGTCTCGGGTATGCCTCGGACCCTCAGGTTCCTTGCCTTGGTCCTGTCTTCTAAGCTGGCGAGTTGTGCTTGCTGATCGGCACATTGCTTTCGTAGGTAGCACAGTGCAGCATCGTTGGTGTTTTGCTCCAGTCTGGTGCCTCCCATGCCTTCCTCCACTGCTGCCACCCGGTTGGTGAGTGTGGCCCCGTCCTCCCGCACCAGTGCCATGTCCGCTTGGAACATGGACTTAATGTTCTGCATCACAGCCTTCATAGCGGGAGGGTGCTGAGTCTCCCATGTCCAGAGGCCCCTGGGGCATTTGTCTTGAACGGTACTGCGGTTTAGGCTCGGCATAGGTGCTGTCCTCATCCGAGGGCTGCGAGGTGTAGGCCCCAGGCGCCATCTTGGGAATTTCAGGCCGCGAGGCTGCACAGAGAAAAGCCACTATATCTCCGGAGCCCGATCCCGGATCTATGCGCCGTTTTTTATTCTTCTTCCCCATGGTGCAGGTAGCCCGGGAGTCGTCTTCAAAGCTCAATGAGGCAGTATACAAACGCTCGGAGCTGCAGTGGTGGGCGTCCTACTTGCCCTCCTCACCCCCCTACGCAACTATGACCAAATGTTGGGAACCTGGAGGATATATTTTACACTCTATAGCAATCCAACAAAGCAACACCATCCCACAAATCCTCCAATTAGGCTGGATTAATTTAGAAGCAGCAACTTTTTGCCCTAGACGTTTAAACTAGATGTACTATTCTGAGCACCATAGGACATCTGCTTTACTAACAGCTAAATTGAAGAAAAAGGAATTGAAGTGGTCAAGATATATATAAAAATAAAACGTATTCTAACTTTCATATAATGGTGGGATCCATGCAAAATGAATGATTCCAAAGCCAGAAGTACGATCTGTACTCGACCAACAAGCCTTGGACAGCATGAGTCCATGTGAGCCTTATATGTTAATCCCATTAGGAATTAGAGGAAATGCAAAGCACCATAAACAGGACAAGCACCAAAACCAATACAGCGTACTTGACCTCTTACTTTGGGGTTCAACCAGTGCGCTCTAGTAGTTAAGGTGCTTGTAGTGTTCCTTTAGAGGGACACTCACCTGCCCAAACACACACATGGAAAATATTCAGTGAATATACCATCAATGAAAACATGCTTGTGTTTAAGTCTTGATTAGTGTCCTAATCAATATTAAAAATGTCAGGAAGTATTGCTTTACTGAGAGGGTAGTGGACACATGGAATAGCCTTCCAGCTAAAGTGGTAGAGGTTAACACATTGAAGAAGTTTAAGCATGCGTGAGATAGGCATAAGGCTATACTAGCTATAAGATAAGGCCAGGGACTAATGCAAATATTTAGAAAATTAGGCATGACTAGATGAGCCCAGTGGTTCTTTTCTGCTGTCCCATTCTATGTTTCAATGCAACTGCATGCCTCTTGAGTCTAGCTCCACTGAGCTAAGCAACCAGCAAGTAACAGGATCAGGTTGTCTGATTGACAGCTAGAGGGTGTAACATGGTTAATTTATAAGAGTGCCGATTTCTACTAAAATCTGTTCTTTTTGTAGAATAAAAAAAACAAGAGGACACACTCCAGATAAATAAAGTACTTTAGCTAGCTGAAGTCAGTGGCGTACATACCAGGGTCGCAGGGGTCCCTGCAACCCGGTATGTACCCACAGGGCCAGCCTCTTCTCCAGGGGGGCCCAGGAACCGGCCACCTCAAGGCCCCCAAGGCTGGCTCTGCTGACACCCGGCAGGCAGACGGGAGGGCGCGCGAGGGAGTACTCTCCCCTGAGTGCTTCCTCATCAGCTCCCTCACGCACCGAATGGATAACGGAGCCGAAAGATGATGTCATCTTCCGGCGCCGGCATCCCTATGCGGCGCGCGAGGGAGCTGAAGAGGAAAAACTCAGAGGAGAGTGCTCCCTCGCGCGCCGGCCACCCAGACAGCCAGCCCACCCAGTGACTGGCCGCCCAGGAGCCCAGCAGCACCACTGGCTTGAGGGCAGGTCTTATAAAATTGATTACTGAACAGGAAAAATTAATAATAAAAAAAAAAAAAAGTTATTTTCACCTACAACAATGCAGAGTGATAAAGAAAAGATATACAACAGACATAGAAAACAAATGGGATTGAGAGTGGCCAAGATGGCATGCAAGATAAAAGGAGAGAGTGGCAAATGAAATCACCTATCTTAGTAAATATGGTGATTTTGTTACACCACACAGCTGTATCATGTAAAGCCTACCACTACGTCACAGTACCCCAATACCCTACAGCATGGGTCCTCAAACTCCGGCCCCCCAGATGTTGCTGAACTACAACTCCCGTGATTCTTTGAATTACATAGATAGCCAGAGAATCACGGGAGTTGTAGTTCAGCAACATCTGGGGGGCCGGAGTTTGAGGACCCATGCCCTACACTAACTTTAACATGTTAGACTAAACTATAAGTATTGCAGTTAGCATGTTTAATTGCTTCCATTGACTCCTCAAATCTAAGCTTTTCTGTGGTCACCTCCAAAGCAGCACAGAAAAGCATACATCTGTGGAGAGTCTATGGAAGCCGTAAGCATGTTTATTTCCCATGTTATAATTCGTATAGGACCTACCAATATTTGGGTACAGTGACATAGTGGTGGGCTTAACACAATACAGCCACACGGTCTAACTAAAACCCATATTTGTTTTCTAGTATAGTTCTTTTTAAGAAGTGCTTTACCCCTAAACCCCCCTTCCCCCCCCGACGACATTAGTCGTCAAAAGTGACAGACTGATGATACTGATGACATTTAAATAAATACCCTGGCATTTGTTAGGAATAAACTAGCTAGGATTAGAAAAAAAATCAGTGGTAACCAGAGACCCATGACAGTGAAAATGATCATCAGTGACAGCTAGTAACAGTTTGTCAGTACGAAAGGCTAGACATAACCATGGATGAGTAGTATGCCCAGCTACGGCATAGAGAGGGGAAGCTAGTGAGACAGTGGGTGATGCACCATCAGTGAATACAAGATACAGTGATGGGCAATTGTTGGGGATGCTGTCTCTCCAGTGGAGTTCTGCCTGACATTTTTTACTCTGTACTGCCATGTAGTTGTGGCCAATATCCTAATGGTATGGGTTTCTTCTGTAATGGGACAAACAAGCTAAAATTTGTTTACAATTTCCTGGATAAGAACTAATCACTATAAAGCTATTGAGAGTTTGTCTTCCCTCACCAAATGTCTTTTACCCCTTGTGAGACAGAAGGACAAGTTCTCTAAAAAGCAGCAGATATGATTCTTTAGCATCAAAATGGTCAAAATGTGTCCTGCCTGTAGCCATTGCAACTAAGCAAGCATCCAGTTGGCAATGTTAACCCTGGTGGCATTAGACAAGAATCTTGATAATGAGAGGCAATCCCCAGACACACAGCATGTAAAATTATTCAGCAAATGTAAATATACCTCAGGAATCTGTAATTATAAAAGGGCTTTAATTATTAATCAACCAACTGCTGAATCCCTCACCACAGTACTAAAAGAAATGTACAACAATACAAGTGTAATTATACCTGTGTAATAAAAATGCATTTTTAACAGAATATCACCCCTGATACAATGTGTAATAATCCAATTTTAGGTTATAGAATAGAAAGCAGACACAGTGCGATAAATCTCTATGTCTAGTTGCATATGTAAATTGATCCTATGTCATATCTGTATATCCTGCTGTATATGTATAACATGGACACAGTGAAATAACATCTGTTTATCAACCTTTACAGTGTTGTGATTTATTTAGAGATCACACTCTTTCCTATATGACAAGATAGCAACAGAAGGGATGATCAAATTTTGTTGACACCTCACATAACTGAACAGCGGATACAACTATATTCTTTTCTAAAAATTGTTAGCCTAAAATTGGGGGTCATCTCATTCACGGAATGTTACTGCAGGGGTTCAAAACACCCCGAAAAAAACACGTGTGTGCAGGGCCTGACAGCCAACCAAGCTAGTCGCATGTGGCTGAGGCTCCTTCAAAAATCGAATTATTAAGCCAAATACTTACAGCACTTATTCAGCGCAATTTGGGCACAAAATTTGGCTACTCGCTGACAGAACACTCAGCTGACTGTTGGATTCACTACTGCCAGGTTCCTGTGGGCAAAGGCTGTGTTGTACACCTCTGCGACCTGCTGATGTACTTGAAGCAGAGGAGGCGCTTCTCCATGAATTTGATCGATTGTGTGCCCAGCTCTCTGGGAGATCTTGCACCTGTGCATGATTCCATGCATCATTCTGGACCACGCCAAGACCTCATGGCTCTGGACTACAGATAGACACCGCAGGGTGAGGCCTTGCCGGACATTCCCCGTAGGGTACCACAGGCAGAGGGCATCGTTGCCGCCAACAGCAGGATGGCAGTCCAGGTAACCAGTGTCCGGACATGACAAGACCTTGGGTTCAAAAAATAGGGGTTGTCTTACATATCGGGGCATGTTATACACAGAACAATACAGTATATGCATATTGTGAGTATGTGTAATTTCACATTTACACTTAAGCTGCCATAATTAAGGTTAATCCTGAGGGGAAATTTATTATTTTTCTACGAAGCCAGCTTTCTCTGTAAAGTTACACATCTATGGAATTTGCTCAAAGCTGTGAATGCTTGCAAGATTCTCCTATCCAGGTAATAGAAGCTTTTAAAGGGACAGAGAAACTGTCCCATGGAGTGAAATGCAGGGTTCTTTAACAGAACTAGTCAGGGAAAGGTTGCAGCGTCCCACAAGACTCACAAGCAGATGCTCCTCTGTGTATAAATCATATACTGCACAGACAGCTCATAATTAGGGAATGTAAAGTGATACATAATTTACAAATTAGGAAATACAAATCTATCAGAGTTTTTCCACCAGACTGAAAGTCTTGATATTGATGTTATCTAAGCTAGCACCCAGAGGTAATGAGTAATACCCACTGGTACCAAGCTTGTAAGAAACATATTGGGAGATAACTCCTCAGATTTCCCACTCCAATTTCCTAGAGGCAGGAGGGGTCAGTGGAAAAGAGTTACAGTATGTATTTTAAAAGGAATTTATGGGGGCGTGGCCGGAACTCAAGCCGTATGGTCGTGGACTGAGGGAGCTCCGCCGACAGGGCTCACTAACGGCGAAATAAGCGGCTGAAAAAAGGCACAAAAACCGGAGAAATTCATCCCAGAGATGTCTCAGCACCGGGGGAAAAAAGCGGCGGAACCCAAAGATAAATCAGCATTCTTTGCAGCCCGTAAACCGCAAACAAAAACCGCGGGCCAGTTGATCCAAGATGGTGCCGAAACTGAGTCTGACAGTGACCAGGCAGCAGGTACAGGATTAAACAAACACACCTAAGTTTTGTTTAATTGATGTATGTCTTCAAACAGATCGCACCACTGCAAAACACCAATACCACATGACAATGCCCAAACAACAGCATCCCAATAGTATGTGGCATCCCCAACTGAACCAAGATCCTAAGCCCCAGAGCCATACTCGTTTCGCCCGCAGACCGGCCAACACTCCTTTGCATGAGGCACCAACCATCATACACACGGACAATCGAACCTACATAAATCCCTACGGAGCCACAACCCAAGCTACACATGTAAAACGCAAACAGTATGAAAATATACACCCATAATGTCAGAGGGTTAAATACCCCACAAAAAAGGCACACACTCCTTAAAGAGCTTAAGGGCAACCAAGCCGATGTGATATGCCTACAAGAGACCCACTTTTCTGCGGATGCATCTCCCACTCTAGGGAAGTCAATGTACCCCCATCAATACCATGCCACCGCAAGCACAAAACGCAAGGGAGTTTCTATCCTCCTCAGCCGCCACTTGAAGAAGGACGAAGAAGAAGGACCCGCTAGGCAGGTACATTATACTGATCTGCACTATCAACAGTTCCACCTATACCATAGTCAACACATACCTACCAAACGTAAACCAGGGAACATACCTCAGTAAGCTACTAAAACTCATAAAACAACTACAAACAGGCACCACAATCATTTGTGGGGACTTCAATCAGTTCCAAGACCCCACGCTAGACTCCTCAGCAACACACACAACCAGTAGAGCAAAAATACTGCACAGACAGTGCAAAGCCTTAACCAAACTCTTAAACACATACGGACTATACGACGCATGGCGCACATTACACCCACAAGGGAAGGAGTATACACATTATTCCCAGGTACACAACACGTACTCAAGAATAGACGGGTTTTTGCTACAACGCGCACACTTGAATAGAATGATAGACTGCGTGATAGGAACATCCCCCTGGTCGGACCACAACCCAGTTACACTCCACTTAGCAGACCACTACAACTATAAGAACAGGGGCCCATGGAGGCTAAATGAACATCTCCTTGACGACCACCAATTTATTCAAACGCTGGAACAGGACCTACACACGTACTTTCAATCTAATGATACACAGGACATAAACGCCCTCACACTATGGATGGCCCACAAACCGGTCATCAGAGGTATTCTCATCAAGCGAGCCTCTCACCTCAAAAAAGAACAGAACCTCACATATGTCCAAAATCTCAAAAAACTGCAAGACCTACACAGAGACAACATACTCACCCCCTCCACGAACACGCAAAAACAGATAAAGGACTTGCAAAACCAGATTAATGTAGCAAACTTCCAAAAAGCGAGTTATGCATTGAAAAAACTGAAAGCCAACACATTTGTCCTAGGAAACCAGGCGAGCAAAGCTCTGGCCCAGAGACTCAGAGATAAACAGGCCCAAACAAGAATACCCTACCTGCTTACACCACACGGACAAAAATTGACCCAACCCATACAAATCTGCAATGAGTTTGCGTCTTACTATAGCTCCCTCTACAACCTGAAAGACAACCCCCAGGTACACCAACCCACTCAAAAATCGATCACAGAATATATTCGCAGATTTGACTTGCCCAAGCTCCACGAACAACAAATAGCGCACCTAACAAACCCCATCACAACTCAAGAGGTATTACAACAAATAGAACGGATGCCGAAGGGAAAGGCACCAGGCCCAGACGGCCTCACCAACCTTTACTACAATACATTCAAACACATCCTGAGCCCATACATAACACAAGCCTTTAACTTGGCTACGAAACAGGGTAGCCTACCGACCAAATTCCTCGCAGCTCACATTATCACCCTACCTAAACCGGGTAAACCACCCACGACATGCCCAAATTGTAGACCCATTTCCCTGCTGAGTGCAGATGCGAAAAGGCTCAAAACAATCCTGCCTGACCTGATCTCAACGGACCAAGTAAGATTTGTGTCCGGCAGACAGGGCCCAGACAACTCGAGGAAGGTGTTAAACATCCTCCACTACCTCAATAGCTCCAAAATACAGAGTACACTCCTATCCCTAGACGCTGAAAAAGTGTTTGACCGGCTTAACTTGCAATTCCTGCAAGAAGCGCTCATCGGGTATGGCTTCCCCCCTATCTTCCTTAACGTGGTGAAGGCACTATACAGCACCCCCTCAGCGACAGTGTTGAATTCAGGGTTTAGCTCCACCCCCCTAACAATCACTAATGGCACCTGGCAGGGCTGCCCGCTCTCCCCACTACTCTAGGTGCTCGCCCTGGAACCACTAGCCATAACGATCCGAAACAACCACGACATTAAGGGGATCTCCATAGGTGGCAAGGAATATAAACTAAACCTATTTGCGGATGATATCCTTCTCACACTATCTAATCCAGCAATCTCCCTCCCAAACCTCCATAGAGAAATTCAGGATTACAGTAGGCAATCATACTACCAGTTAAACCTAACCAAAACCCAAGCCATGTGCATAAACACCCCCAAGACAGACGAAGAGAGGTACCGACTCAAATTCCAATATGACTGGAGGAATGACTTCTTGACTTTCCTAGGCATCAAACTTACCAAAAGACACACCGACCTCTTTGTAGCCAATTACATTAAACTAACCAAAGAAGTGGACCACATACTGCATTCATGGCAAAACAAGTTTCTTTCCTGGCTAGGCAGAATAGCGGCCATCAAAATGACAATCTTGCCGAAAATCCTCTATTTGTTCCGCTCTTTACAAATATCCTTACCGCAGTCGTACCTACACAGACTCCAATCTAGCCTGATTAAATTCAGCTGGGGAGGAAGACACCCCAGGGTCCCAAGAATGTTGCTCATGAAGCCAATAGACAAAGGAGGCCTGGGTCTCCAGAACCTTAAGGCGTACCACCATGCTGCACAAACGGCGAACATCCTCGCCATGCACTCCACTACATACACCCCCAAATGGATAGCAATAGAGGCTAGCTGTAGCGGGGTCGCAGATCTCCCTGTGGCCCTGTGGATACCCAAACAACTGCGCCGCACACCACCAAACACCGTACCCACCACTAAGCTTCTGTACCGCATATGGGACAGTCACAGGTCCAAACTATGCTCCGCAGAACCATGGTCTATGGCAACGCCACTACACTCAATAAATCTCTGCAACAACACATTCCCATACAGAACATGGAAGGCCTCCAGTATCACACACCTGCACCAGATAAGCTCCCCGCAAGGACTACACCAGTTGCCAGATATCCAAGCCACATACAACATACCACCACAACTCACGTTCTCATATTGGCAGATGAAAGCACTAATAGGCAAAGCCACAAAACACTTGCATCCCCCACCACCCTAACTCCTTTCGAAAAGATGTGCATACACCAAATCCCAACTAAAAAGACACGATCTGTGTGCTACAAGTCAATCACTTAGAGTGAAACCGAGACGGAGTGGAGATACCAGACCGAATGGCATAGGTCACTCACACAAGACGACTGGCACTGCATTCACACAAACCACAAGGGACTCACAACATGTGCCTCCCACATTGAGACCTCGCGCAAATTAATATACAGATGGTATATGGTGCCTTCACGGCTCAAGAAAATATACCCAGACATAAGTGACAGATGCTGGAGATGCCGGACACAGGAAGGGACTATGCTCCACATCTGGTGGACATGTGCACTAGTCCAACCATACTGGAAGCAAATAGCGGGACTAATTCAAAGGGCCACAGGGTGCATACTAGACCACAATGCAGAAACATTTCTACTCCAACTCCTACCCAAAGGCACGCCACAATGCATCACCAAACTAATATTCCTAATTTTAACGGCAGCCTCCACCTCACTAGCGAAACAATGGAAAACCCCAAAGATCCCATCCCCAGCATAGGTAGCAACAATGGTTACGACAACACTAGAATATGAAAGAATAATGTGGAGCCAAACAAAAATGGGTAAGGGAAACGCCACAGCGAAAGCACTCTGGGCCACGTACACAGCAGGCAGAGACCCTAGCAACTAACGAGGGGCCAATGAACAGGACAAAATAGATCCAAATAGACAACACAAACCAAACCAACGAAGACATACGAGTTAACTTGTTATCCCAGTTACCCCCCCCCCCCTCTAGAAACCCTCTCCGACAGGTAGACAACAGGGGCAAGACCACCCCCGTCAACACAGGCACCGGTGGACACAAGCTAAAGAATGAGCTAACCCTCCACTCCCCGAGAGAGAAAAGGGGCCACACGGCTCCCGCATAGGGAGCAGGACGGGAGACAAGGTACACTAAGGGGCGCAAAGTTCCCTGGAACACTAGGGAGACACTGAACCTGCTCTTAACGGTTTTGGGGTTGGGGAGACACGAGGGAAGGAGAGGAAGATACTCCACATACACGTGGCATAACTTGACACAGGTATAAGAGCTACGGCAAGGGACTGCCACACGATAAATGAACCAAGACAACATAGCAATAGATGACAGCAGAGATGATCCTTGACGGACCCCATGAACAACTGTTAGTGGACTGCCTTGGCTCACCAGGTAACCCCCACTCCACTAACCAACCAACAAGGTGGCACAAAATATAGCATCACAATGACCTGTTTGTTATGAAGGAATATCGTTCAAGTGCAACACCATGATTGTCATTGTCAGTGAACTATTTTAATGGAAAACATTGCTGTACAACTGCAATTTCATGATTAAACCCCCCCCACCCCCCCACCTCCCCTCTTTACTTCTGTACCCCTACCCTCTTATATGCAACAAAATAAAAATGGTCAAATAAAAAAAAAAAAAAGGATTATATTACATTTCATTTTACAACATGACAGGAGGCTTCGTATTTTGCATAATCTCTCTTTACTAGCTCCGCAGCAGCAAAGAAACACATAGAAAAAAAAAAGAACCAATCACAAGAGAGTAGGATGTACATGAAGCATAGTGACCTAATCATTTCCTCTTTCTTTGCTGCTCCATCAAACAGGCAGGTCAGAGTATTACTCTTCTCCATTATTATATTTCTATTGCCTCTTTGGGACTGTTTTTGAGATTGTATTTCTATAGGCTTTGCTATTTGTTTTGCTGTGCTTCTATTCTATAGGCATCTGTTTTTTTTTTTTTTGTCTATATGGTTTTTACATTTTACCTTATTCTGGGTGCTTGGCCCTCTCCCCTCCTTACTTTTCCTTCTCTGGGTCTTTAACAATGGGCCTTACGGGGGCTTAATCCCTACCCCTCCGCGTGTTTCAGCCGGCTCCTGGGTTATTGTTCCCCTTCCCTCCAGTTATTCTAGTTAATCCCGGCACGACTGTGGCCTGCCTCCTGCCGCGCCGCACTCTCGAGTTTGGCGCCCCGTTCAGACTCTCGGCTACTTGCGATCGAGCCGCGGCAGCCATCTTTAATCTCGCATCTTGCGAGATTGAGGGAGGCCATCTTGCTACTCCTGCACGCCGCAATGTCGATGCTCGGGAGTAACTTCTACTGATGCTGCCAGCTTAGACCTAGCTGCTCTCACAGCTCAGGCGACTGACACAGGCATTGGAGCCTAAGGTCCCAAGTTCTAATCCAGGTACTGGTAAGCATTCTTCTGTACTATAATTTCATGTTAATGTTTTATTACACCAATTGTATTAGAGATTTAAAGGGATATCACCCATTAACCTCAGATTGACTACTATAGAGCACTAATCTGTGCTCTCTATCAGGCATGTGCCGTATAATTACACATTAATGTTGAATTCCGTCAGTTATATTGGATGTTTAAAGGGATACCTCAGATTAACTGTTAAAGCATGACATGCACACTCAAGAGTTCATACCCTGTATCCTGGCTAGGTTCGTACTGCATTGTCCTTCTAATTGGAGTCAGGCTATTTATTGCAGCTGCTGAACAGGATTCCCAGGGCATATGGCTTAAAGAGATATACCCTCTGGTTCTCCAGTAAATACAACTTACCTATCAATGACCTTTAAACAACTGTTTGAGCACAGTAAGTTGTACAGATTGGTGCTCTCTATCATGGCCATGACCCACACTTGAAGGGGTCATACCCTGTGTGCCTGGGGTGAATCCCCCGCTATGTATACGCTACTCCTGAAGGGAGACATGGCAGTCTATGTTAACTACTGGACAGAATTTTCAGCACTTCCGGCTTGATGGAATATCTCCCTTGACAGTGAATTAATTATTGGAAGACCTGATGGATGCTCTCTATCAGAGGGTTGGGTTAATACCCGGTGTGAGGCCCCTACTTGATGTGCACTGCACTGCGGAATGGAGACATGCTGTGGCAGACTCTTAACTGCTGGTCGGTCAGTATTTTCAGCACTTCCTGCTTAAAGGAATATCTTCCTTGACAGTGAATTTAATTGTTGGAGAATTAATTGATGCTCTCTCTCAGGGCTGTGGCCAGCACTCAAGGGTTCGTACCCTGTGCACCTGGGGTGAGACCCCTACTACATATGCGCCGTACTGTACTGCCGAGGGAAGACGTACTGTTGCAGCCTCGGTTAACCACTGGTCAGGATTTTCAGTACTTCCTGCTTAAAGGAATATCTCCCTTTACAGTGAATGATTGTTGGAGAACTGATTAATGCTCTATATCAGGGCTGTGGCCAGCACTTAAGGGTTCATATCCTGTGCACCAGGGAGAAGCCCCTGCTGTGCCCCTGTACTGGAAAACTGAATGGAGGCGTGCTGTTGCAGCCTCGGCTAACTGCTGAATGAGATTTCAGCACTGCCTGCTTAAAGGTATATCTTCCTTATCCTAAAATCCCAGCTATTTATTTTCTTCCGAAAATTCATAAAAATGCAAAAGAACCTCCTGGGAGGCCAATAGTATCGGGTATTAATTCTGTTCTATCTAATCTTTCCGAATATATCGACATCCTGTTACAGCCTCTGGTTAAACAAACTATATCTTATTTGAAAGACTCCATGACTCTTTTATCTTTTTTAAATGATTTTAACTGGTGTCATGACTATATATTGGTAACATGCGACGTGCAATCACTGTATACTATAATTCCTCATGATATCGGTTGCCAGTCAGTAGATAGGTTTTTAAAACAAAATAGTTCCATCCCAGATTCCCAAATAGATTTTATTATACAAGGTATAGATATAATCCTCACAAACAACTATTTTTGGTTTTTAGACTCATTTTATATCCAGAAGAAAGGTACGGCTATGGGAACCAGGTTTGCCCCCAGCTACGCTAATCTCTTCATGGCCGATTGGGAATCTTCGGCAGTTTGGGGTGACCATGACTGGCAGGCAAACTTGGTTTCCTACTTCCGTTACATTGACGATTTGTTTTTTATTTGGCAAGGTTCGGAAACCTCTTTAAAGTTGTTTTTAGATTTTTTAAATACTAATGACAGAGGTATAGTTTTATCCTCAGATTTTAGTAAAACGTCAGTAAATTTTTTAGATTTGAATATTTTTATTCAAGATGGTTGCATCCAAACTAAAACCTTCTTTAAAGAGGTCTGCACCAATACGATTATTGATCAAACTAGTTGCCATCATAGACCTTGGTTGGATGGTATTCCAAAAAGTCAATTTCTTCGTCTTCATCGAAATTGTTCTCAAATAGTTGACTTTAACGCTCAGTCTACCTCATTGAAAAATATGTTTTTAGATAAAAACTATGAAGCAGATAAGCTAAATACAGCCCTAGAGGCAGTTAAAATAAAGGAAAAAAAGGAGCTTCTCGAATACAAAGTTAAAAAAGTAGACCCTCCTCAACTACCTATCATATTGGATTTTAATAATAAGAATAAAATTTTAAAAAAAAATTTAAACAAACATTGGCACATCCTCAAACAGGATAACCTTTTAAAAGATTATATCCCAGATAGACCTAACGTTGTGTTCAGAAGAGCTCCTAATTTTAGAACAATTCTCACAAAAAACTATACAAAAGAGAATGTACAACTAAATAAAAACTTTTTATCTAGGCCAAAAGGTTGTTTTAAGTGCAATAAATGTATTGTGTGCAGAACCACAAAAAAAACTACAAACTCTAAAACCACCCACTTTTCCTCTAGTATTACTAAAACTTCTTATACTATTAAAGAATTTATAGGTTGCAATACCAGAAATGTTATATATTTACTGGAATGCCCATGTGGACTCCAATATGTGGGCATGACTAAAAGATGTCTTAAAGTAAGATTGGCAGAACATTGCCGTAACATTAGAAGAGGTTACGAAAATCATTCAGTTTCCAAGCACTTTTTAATACATAACAAAGACCCGATTCTTTTAAAAATAATTAATAATAATAAAAAGTTACTCTCCCATGGAGAGGTGGAGATATGATTAAAACTCTAGGAAAAAGGGAAATGTATTGGGTTTTTCAACTTAAAACTATTTTTCCTGAGGGTTTAAATGCTGAATTTGATCTTTTCAATTTTTTATAACATACAATACACATTTTTCCTTTTTTTTTTTTTGATACAGTTGACTATTATATGCCTTTTTATTCACTCATTAATATTGTTACTAAGATTACTTTGTCCCTTTTTTATTTCTTTTTTCTTTATTTAATTATTAGTTCAATGCACATAGAAGTCACATGTCATTATTTAGACATGGATATATGTTTAGCCACCCAGCCCCTTTTTTTTATTACCAGCATTTATTGTACTGTTACTCAGCTTCTTTTCTATTTATTATCAGCTTTTTATTTATTTATTATCAGTTTTTACTTTTATTGTATATTCTTTTCTTATTTGGGCTTTTTGCCCTTTACTCTGCAGACCTACATAGGCTCGCTCATTTCGGCATTTAAACCCCGCCCATTTTAGTGATGTCAGACGGAGGCGTGCTTTTTCATGCTAGCCTCCGTCTGAACACTACATATCCCATATGTATTTGCGGCATATATTGATTCCGCCCTCATTGGTGATGCTGATGTCAGACGGAGGCGTGCTGTGAGCTGCCGACCTCCGTCTGACTATTGCTTTCTTCTCAATATGTGCGGTGAGCCACGTGATCGCGGAAGTCCGCGATCACGTGACCACTCTTCTTACTCTGCATTTCCCATCCTGCACTAGTATATACCATGTGATCCCAATCTCTTCTTTACTCTTCTGTTTTTATAAAAACACTCGTTTTACTATTAAAACCTAATGATTATTATATATATTGTTTTATGAATACTTTGCATCTTTTTCTTTATGTTTTTAATAGTTTTTATATTTTATCCACTGTACTGATGATGTCATTTTGGCGCCAAAATTTGAATTAGCATGTTTTATCTAAGTTTATATAAGTATCTATGTACCAGGCTGTTTTTTACTATTGCCAGTTGATAAAGCCCTGTGTGGCGAAACGCGTTTTGGCTATTATTTATATTTTATACTGCATTAATAAAGGAATATTGGCTTTTTTATTATAATTTTGCCATATACCTTTTTTATTTCATTTTTATTAACTCCCTGGTACCTGGTTAAATTTTATCTTGGAGTCTACATACGACCAAGAATCCTGGGTGGGGATTGTACCACCTATGCGATTATATTGAGCAGTCTATTCTGCTCATCCGAATGTGAGTACTTTTATTTCTTTTATTTTAATTGATTTTATTTATACTCAGTGAGCACTATATTTTGTTTTATCTCTTTTCCCATACTGAGGAATCATCTTCACCTATATCCTACCAGTGGGGGACTAACGCCACTGACTGCCTAACATACTAGAGCGAGTTTATGCTCTGAAATAGGTGAGTGTATTACCTCCCTATTATTCTTCATACTCTCAGTTATTAACAGACAATCTACACTATTGGATTTTCCCTGTTTTCTCTATTTTTCATGGTTATCATCGAGTCAAGACTACGTTGTCATTAGAAGATCCAGTTTTTCATTGAATACACTACCTCTATATATTTACTGGAAACAGTAAGAGAAAGACTTTAAGTACTGAAATCTTCACTCACCTATTGGAATTTACCAAAAGTGCACTAAGTATTTGGACTATTATTTATATATCTCTTTTTATGTTCTTAAGTGTATGTTAACATATTATATTTATCTTTTTCCATTTGTTGTAGCGCGACCTATTATTTCTGTTTTTGCCATTTCTCTTTTGAGGACTCTAGAGGGAACCTCATACTTATAGGTTGCAGTTCTCCACTTGTTTTCAGTTCCCTACTATATCATGCAGCGCTGATCCATTCTCCATTTATATCTTCCTTGACAGTGAATTAATTGTTGGAGAACTGATTGACGCTCTCTATCAGGGCTGTGGCCAGCACTTAAGGGTTTATACCCCATGCACCTATGATAAGGACCCTACTATATGTGTGCTGCACTGAGCTGCTGAGTGGAGGCATGCTGTTGCTACCTCTATTTACTGGGTGAGCCCCAATCTATTTTATTTGGCCACTGTTCAGAGTACAACCCTGCAGGGGATTCTGTGAGCAGTTGCCTACTACGATGTTAGGCTGATTTGTTTGCCGTGCATCTTGAGATTGCTTACTAGATTGTGCATTCTACAGGGGTACCCCATATCATGATAAAGCTAATTGCCTACTTCTTGCTGGGGGATCCCCAGGTAAAGGAAGGTGACATTGCCTCACACACTATTGACGAAGTAGACACGGAAGCGACCCTGGACCCTACTGGTCAATGGCCGTGTAATCTACTACATACATCACCCACGTTCGAGAGACTGGCCCCTCTCGAACACCTGGCTACTTTAGGCACCGGTGGTTTAGTAGCCTCTAGATAAAGATCTCTGTAATCACTTGCAGTCGGACGCCCATGCCCTTCCCTCCCAGACAGAGTAGCACATGCGACTGTGTTTGACCAGCGGATAATGTCCTTCATGGTTCTGGATGACACAGGGGAGGTCTCAGAGACACCCAAGACAAACTGCTGGAATCTTCGACCCTCTCAGGGGTAAAATACCGGACAATGCCTACACCGTCTGGGAATGAGCTCACAATATTTGTGAATGGGCTCAGAGATGTTTCTGTTTCGTTAGAAACCCCAATGTTCACCTCTCCTATGGGAAGAGCATAGCAGCACTCCACCATACGGACGGATGGTTGGCAGATTTGGGCGCCAAATCATTGAGACCTCAGGCACAAGGCACACCTTTTTTTCCTGAGGGAACTTATTACACACGTTTAGGTTCCAGCTGCCCTCATCAAGACCCAAACCTCCATGAGGAAGGTGTGACATGGTAACCTCCCTGAGGGGTGTTCTATGGGACCGGTCGACAGTGGAGCTATGCCACCAACCTCTTCAGGACATCTGACATCGGTACCCAGCTATCGGTAACTGTTATTCGTAAGGAACGGAAGACAACCTCTGATGCTTCAGATGATCGGACGCAGAAAGTGCAGATGCGCTAGATACCGTTTTCCTCAGGTAAGCGCCCGTAGGGTACCATCAACTGTGCTTTCTACTACACCCACAGGAGATACCATCACATCTGGGAGAAAGGCATTCCAACCTAATAGGAAACCTTTTGCGAAGACGACTGGCTTGCGAAACTGGATCTGAAGACACGTCATGGCGATCCTTTTCCATCCCTCTCGGGGACGTTATCTAGGTTTCCTGTGACACTATCAACATCGGCTCTTCACCTGACTCCTCAGCTCGGATCCTTGGGGGCTTCATGAAACTACCGAAACTAGTGATGAATTACATATGGGGAATGCGTGGCATTATTTTTCCTGGATGATCTTCTTCGGTTCGATTCAGAGAATTCAAGACTGCGTCAACACTCATGATTCTCAGTGGTTCGGCTGGAATCTTCGTGTTTCGTATCGGATAATCCACTCCTTAGGATTCGCTACTTGCATGTGAAAGCTTTCCTCTACAAAGGTCTCCTTTATCCTCACGGATTATTTGCACGATCCCCCACTGCATCACCTTGACCCTACTGTGGTATTCATTTTACTGATGGATTGTGGGTAAATTTGATTGGCAATTGAAACAGAATCTTGCTCTAAGCTCTGCCAATTGTTAAGTTTCGTCAACCTTTCTGCTATACAAAAGGAAGAGTAGCCCCTACTTTTCCTTTTGTATTTTATGGAAATTTGAACACTCAGGAAAAATTCGAGATTCAGGCACTTAGAGCTATATAGAAGTTGATTAGATTAAGTACATTTTAATGAGCAAATTTAAGTTAAAGCTTAATTAGCAATAAACAATCAGGAATTCATCAGATGGTACCTTCCTATTAAGAGTCGGTGGGTTAGGGTATGCAAGTGTTCTGGACTTTTGAAATGCCTATCTGATCATTTTACTAGTTTCTATACACATGTTCCTTTGGCAGGGATCCCAGAAGGTTTCTCTAGTTGTGACATGAATGGCTAAACACCTATGCATACTCTTCCTTTTTTAGCTCTAGGAATTTTGCTCCTGATTCAGTTGCATCACCAAGTCCACTGCTGGTACAGAAGCAGCTGCTGGATTTGCTCCTACTGCTGTGTTTGGATAGGCTGTTGTATTAGATATCAATGGGACTCTGCTTGCAGAGTGAATGGAATATTTACCCACTATTATGTGCAGGCCTGGGGAAATCTCCACTGGTCCATTGGGGGGAGGAAGTGCCACTATGATTTAATGTAGTGTTCTTGGTGCCTAGATGTTGTCCTTGCACTATACCTCTCTTGTTTCCGTTTGCCAGTTAGTGTGCCTCTGTCATACAGCCACTAGAGACACTTCATTGTAAAGACTTAAAATAATTTAATGTTTTCAGGTTTGGTTCCATGATGATAAAGAACACAAATACATCTCCCCATAGAAAAGCATTAAAATGCTTGTGTATGATGAGAATCCCATTTACACAATGCAGTGATTGTTATGCATACACAGCGGGGTCATCAAAGCTTCTCTATAGGGAAGTATTCTACCGGCTCAAGATCATCCAAGTGGTTATCTCAGAAAGAGACAGAGCAGTGGTTGCAACAAGATAGAGACGCTAAAATGCAACTAAATCCTTTTCTTCTGGAAACCCAGCGCTGTAGGCTGAAACCATAACTAATGTCACTTGACAAATTAACAGTGCATGAGTGCATATCTGGCTAAGTTGGTGGATCTACCTGAACAGCAACTCACCCAATGGACTATCTATATGACAACCTCTGGTTCTCTCAACTATATGACAATCTTATATATTGTTACTTAATTTTATTTATACTTTCCCTAACTAGCTTAATATATGTACTGTACTTGATACAATCAATTTCTGGCATTTTATTCTAAAAAAGATATAAAACTAATATCTATAAAGCTCAAACATATTCCACAGAACTTTACAATAGACTGATGTTAGAAACTGATAGCTTTGAGGAGCTGCTACACAGGGAAAAGAGAGACACACAGAGTACAGTTCTAGGGAAAGATCTGATCTTTATCTCACTGAATCTGTAGAGGGCCCACCCCCAACCCCCCTATGTATTTCAAGAGGTCCCAGTCTTCCTGTATCTATTACTAATTGTCCCTGTTATCCATACAGTTGTGAAAAAAACACTAGATCCAAAGGTACCTGCTAGGGTCCTGATTGCTCTAAATTTGTGAAGAAATCTGTTTGTCCCTGTAGCTGAGATGTTGCTCATTTGTATGAATTTGCAGAAGAGTCCCTGCATCTGTATTGCTATGTGGTCCTGGCTTGGTGCCTGTATCTGTTATTCTCCCAAAATTGGGCTGTCACAAGCCTCATCTACAGCATGAAATGCCAATGTCATGGATGAGAAATGCAGAGACGCAACCATTAATCTTACTCAAGAGAGAAAAGTGTAAGACAAGCAGGCATACAATGCATCCATCTGTTTTCTGTGAGAACAGCAAAGCTTTGACTGCCATGTCCACATCCATACATACCTTCAGCAGGAGTTCTGGCAGCTACACACAGCACTAGGTAGTCTATGAATGAATGCACAAAGAGTGTGTTCAGCACAGCCAGAGCTAAAATATAGTTTATTAATGAAAACACTGGACAAGCAAACATTGTAATTTGGCAAATGGTATGAGAAATGGAATGCTATGGGGTGCATTTACAAATATAATACATTTTTGAATAAAACCCAACAAATTTTACAGCAGAGTCCAATATTTGGCAAATCCTCATGGTTAAGAATTGTATTTCATCTCACTTATGAGAGTTATGGCTAAACAAATTTAGGTTCAGCATAAGTAAAGAAAACATTAATGGTCCTTAGAGTGGCCAGGTTTAATTTGGGTGAGTATATAACACAGTCGCCAATGTCAATTTGTACAGTGATATGAATAAACAAGAAACAGAGCCATGGTCTACGATACCAGATTTCAGAATATTCGATAAACAGTCACTAGCCAAAAAACACATAGATTCACAAGAGCAGACTTTCAGGTAAAGTCCACAACAAGGCAAAGAGGAGTGGTCAGACTGTACTTAAATATACCCAGAATCATTGCTATTGGCCTGTGTCAATAATGACAGCAAAATGTGTGCAACCTGCTTTACTGGACTGGCATCAAAAAGGAGTATGACTAGCATGTGTTGCAGAGAGCTCCATTTCAAAATCAAGGCCAGAACAAAACACTGAGTCAATATGTGTGCTTCAGCATCCAGAAGGTGTCAGAGATATGACACGCAGTCACTGACTAAAAGTAGAGTTAGAATCTGTCTGTTTGGGGTTTTTTGTTTTTTTTTACTTATGCTTTTATGGGATTAGTCTTGGGTGGTGAAAAATCTTTGTGACCTTGACTGCAGACAACTGAGCCTGCAAAGCAGTTATCGGTATTTCTAGGAAAATGCCAAGATCTGTGTTTTTTTAGGGCAAGAGGAGAAAAATCATTACGCAGTTTTATCAAAAGCATTTTCATGCATTTTTACTAATATATGCCTCTTTGATCCAAATTTACAGTACCGTGATCCTTTCACTAAGAACAAGTAACAAGAAAAGGGTGCTACACCCCTTACAACCGGCATTTGGCCACATGTGTAGGTGGTTGTGGCCACCATATTTGACTCTTACCTGATAGATGTCAACAGTAGAAGAGAAATGACTTTTTTCTTCTTCAAATTATATCACATTGGAATAATATCACTATTACTCCTGCCACCCCCCCTTTCCCAACATGTATGTTTTTCTGACTATTGTGAATTTACTAAAGAGAAAAACAAAACAAAACACACAGTAGAAAAACAATGCTTCTTATTAAACCTGATCCATGTAAACCACTTTATAAAGCTCTACATTAGCATTGTATTAAGCAGACAAACTCCAATGATCATGTTATCTGTTTGGATAAAAATGTGTGGTGCTAAAGCAAATGTTTCCATTATCATTATGGTTGCTGATCGTATAAAAGAGGCAAATTAGGTTCTAATGATCGTATCAAGAGTCTATAAAAGGTTTGGTATTAGAGCAAAAATTTCCAATACAGATGTGTGTGCTAAAATAACCATACCATAAAAAAAAAATGCATTACGAGTACAGCAAACAATTTGAATGTATAGCACAATATTCATGATTTTAAAGGACCACTTTAATGCAAACCCCCTCCCCCCACTAGGAAAGCTTTCATTGAAGCTTTTAAGTACCTCTAGTGTCACTCAGAGAGCCACTAGAGGTGGGTCCAAGGAAATAGTGTAAAACTCTGCTATTTCTGTCTGTACATAGACACAAGCCTCCCAATGCTTTTCTATGGAAACCACTGGATCTCAGCCAAGGAGGTGTGCCAAAAGGACCAAGAACTGCACTGTGAGGGAGAAAAGGTAAGTAAAATTACTTTTTCTTTCTCTCTGTAGGTGGGCGGCAGTCACTTAAACAGCCACCGGGGCACTACAGGGTTAGAAATACACATTTTTATTCCTACTGCTATAGTGTTTCCTTAAATATGCAAAAATTTCAAATAAGCAAAACTATACAAACAATAGTTAAAAAAAAAAAAAGTAACATTGTGTCAGATCAATCTCAAAATGTTTGAAGGGAGGCTCAAAGGACTAACCACACCAAAAGTGGACTGGGAGTGTGACATGGCAGTTTGTTATTTATCAATGGGCTGATGTTCTCATCCATGAAGGGAAAGCTGTTCAGTTCTGCGTAAAGTGCTTCCTAAAAAGTGTATGGTCTGTCCAGCCTTGGAACATTAGCACTGCTGAGCAACATTAAAACAATAATGAATTGTCCTATTTCACTTACTATGTGGAGCTGCAGGAAGTCCATGAGTCCCGGAGCACTATCAATTCGCACTAGGATCCCGTCCTTTACAGTTGTGCTGAATCCCACAGCTAATCTGTCTGTGCGAGTGCTGGGGCGGTCGTTGTGTGGCCAGGTGTACAGGATCAGTCCGCCGCTTTTCCCAAATATGTAGGTGGCTCCAGCTGTAAAATAAGAGACTGGATTATTAGCAAAACATTGCTGATATATTTGTTTTCATTCCTACTACAGCCCCTGATAAAAATCAGCTGATATATCTCAAACAGCATATGTATCTCTGCTTTTGCAACTGCTGCAATTACTGCAAAAAGTAAAAACTCGGCACTGCCATAATACCGTATTCTGCTTTCACTCTCCATGGTGCTGAAATCTACTCCGTCATTAAAACGACACTCCAGGCTGGAGCTGAGCTATTTTCGTAATGCAATATATATGCATAAATGTATTTAGAATACTACTTTATTAGGTTTGCATTTAGAGTTCCTATTAAGAGTTTGCTTTAATAAGCATGTTTTGCTTTAGCAGCCTGTGAGCGCTCACCAAACCAGGAAGTAACTCATCCAGTTGATAATCTAATTTTTCAGATTTACCTGTGAGCTCTCTACTCCTGTACAGGTGACGGAGATGAAGTTACATCATTAAACTCTGTATATGCAGCATTTACTCGCAAAACTCTGCACATACAGACTCAAGGAACTATGACCACTTCAGATCACTGAAGTGATCACGGTGCTTGGAGTAACCCTTGAAGCATTTGGAATGCTCCTGTAATCTTTAACAGACAACATAGTAGGAGGCAGGTGAGGAAGGAGATGGTAGCCATGGAGGGAAAATAATACAGAAGTTAGGAGAGTGGAAGGAGGCAGATAGGGCTTATAAAGGGCAAGCAGGAGAGGAGGGAGAAATTAGGTGGTGTTGGGGACAGGAAAATTTGGTGAGAATGTAAATTAAGTGAGGAGGTTAGAAGGTTGTGAAGGAGAGGGAGAGAAAAAGAAGGGTAATAGAAGGTAGGTGAAGGGGCAACGAAGGTAAATGAGGAGGTGCACAGGAAAGGCAGGTGGGACTGGGAGAGACTTAGCAGGGAAAGGGAGAAAAGGGGTAAGTGAGGAGGGTGAAACAAAAAAAGGGGGGGTAAGAGTTGGACTGGGAGGCACATTGCATTCTATTCTGGTGAAGATGAAATGGCCTATAATCCTCCACAAGGGAGATCTGAAATGTCAGAGAGAGAGAAGGATAAAGAACAGCAAACGTAACAGAAAGGATAAGAATCAAGACAAGAAAAACGAAAATAAATTTAGAAGATATAGGGAACAAAAACAAAGTAACATAGATGCCACATTTGTGCATGCTTGAGGAAGCCAGTCCTGCGGCCACACAGATGTGGCAGCTACTTACGCCATGTCACTTTGTTACACGAATGCTTGCCTTAACAATGGAATATGAGGAGACATATTGCTGCTTCTGATTATATGCAACGGGCAGCGGGGGGACAAATAAAGGATTTCCACAACCAACATGGATGTAAGCACAATCATTGTTATACATCACACAAACACAGAAATAAGAAACTCAACATACACACAATAAAACAACACTGCACCAGCGCACAACCACAATCAAATCTCATTGCATCACTCAACCCAGCCATCACACAGTACATGATACACTATAGACTGTAAGCTCGTTTGGGCAGGGTTCTCTTCAAGCTATCGTTCCTGTAAGTTTTTTTGTAATTGCCCTATTTATAGTTAAATTCCCCCCTCTCATAATCTAAAGCGCTACGGAATCTGTTGGTGCTATATAAATGGCAATAATAATAATCACACTAACACTTTTATCAACCAACATCTAACAGACACACATTGTCACCACACACTGACTGCATCCTTTAGCACAGGTGCAACACGTATTGATTTGCAGGATGATAAGACAAGCACTCACAATTCTCGATAATCCCAACCTCAGAACAGAATTTAAACCAATATAAGTAGAACCGCAGTTTACAACATAATTACAGTTATAATGATAACGGATTTGCAGCACAACTGGAAACCGTACTAATAACATAAAATTATTCAGATTCTAAAGCAGCTCAAATTAACAATTCAAAGTGGTGTCTCTTGATCACGAAAAGGGAGGAGATTAACCCCAACACCACCACCCATTGCGCACCTGTAGCTTGTGTGAGCATTCATATGTAAAGACTCTATATAACCTACTACAGACCTTCCTGTTCGCTTCCCCTCACATACAGCTTGTTGCAAGCAATCTTTTAAGCTGAATTCATTTTAAGTGACCTATGAATACAAACTGGCAGCATAAAACTCAATGAAGTGAGATAAGAGCTGTCATATACACTGCAACCGAGATTTAGATGAGATTTGCTATTCAAGGGGGCCATGTAGGCTCCCATAGGATTGATGCAATATGTTCGTTTACAATTAGCTATATTATGTGAAAACATAATTTCAGTTTTATAGCACACCCATCTGCACCACCCCACCAACCTGCAGGTTTTCTCTTTGTATATACAGTGGTACCTCGATTTACGAATCTAATGCGTTCTCTGGGACGTTTTGTATTGCAAAAAATTTGTAAACCGAAATGTGGTTTCCCCAAGGAATGCATTGAAAACCAATTTTCCGTTCCGGAGGTCAGAAAAAAAGTCAAGATGAACTGGCATGGAAACCAACCCACAATGCAGAACACACAGTAAAAGGCATGCAAACGTCAACGGTCAGCTCCCTAGCTTTCCACTGCTTGAGAAATGCACCCAAAAACTCCCAAAACCGCTGCAAAAAAATTCCAGAATGGCTCCAAAGTCCCCAAAAATGCTCCAACACTTCCACACTCTATGCCACATTCTACCCACAGACTCCAGCATGCACATGGGTGGCACTATAAACCTCCCAGAAGCAATGCATCATGGGGAAACTTGCTTTGCATTTCAAAAACAATAGTACAGGTCAGTGAAACACCACATATGAAGTGAGTGAAGCAGTGCTATAGAACGTTACGTGTCTATAGCCAGCTGACTATTACATGGGGGTTTGAAATGTAAAAAGTCACTTTTTAAATGTATTCTTTTTCATATATTTTTAAATCTATTTTCTGGATAGTGCATTAAAAAGAATAAATTAAATCAAATCTGCAGTGATCATTTTTATAAAACGTGTTGTCAACGTGTCACCATGAGAAGCAGTGCAATGTCGCCATCATCGCCTAGCAATCTCTACATCCTTAATGCGAAACAGTGGGGACTGGGGTTGTTAACCACTATGAAATAACACAGAGAGATACAATGTACTATCTGCACCAGTTAAAACCAGGTAAAAATAACATGGATAACTTAATCGACAAGGCTTTTAAACACAACTAGCACATCATAGCAAACCTACCAAAGGGTCTCTCCTCTAATGCCCACTATGCACATTCAGATCAGAGAGTTATACTGGCATATTTACCCCTCTCTTCTCTAAGTATTCATGAATGATGCAGACACAATCAAAGATGTAGGACAGACACATTCCCATGATTGATATCACTCTCTTCTTTCACGCTGGCAGACATGAAATCACCTAACTTCCAGTAAGACATTTATCAGACAGGAGCTGCCAGGACGCAAAAACCTTGCTTCTTTCCCACAACTGCCTTAAGGATATTCTGAGCAACAAACACAAAATATATAGTTATGTGAGGGTGCTGCAAATACGACAACTATAACTCTGTCCACTATTGTTTTTTTAGATTGTAAGCTCATTTGGCAGTGACCTCTTCACCTACTGTACCTGTATGTCAAACACATTTTGTTAGAATTATTGGTTTGTCTTGCTGGATCCTCAGCTCTGAAAAGTGTGAATAAGACCTATTTTATTATTTCATTCTCAACGTATCTACATACTGTACCATTGGAGTCCTGTCTCTTCTTCTCTCCACATATGCTCCATTGAATTCTAAGCATACAACTTTGAAGATCTGACCTTACTCCACATCTTAAGAATCTTCCTTTACTTTACGTGGGATTCCCCATCACGAACTTTGATAAGTTTTGGACGATCGTCAACTATTTTTTATATCATATTTTATATACTGTTTCATTATTTATTGTATTTTATATATTTCAATATATATTTTAGGCGCATCCTTATTGTACTGTTTGTTTTGTCTTGCTTTACCTATTGTACCGCACTGCGGTATATGTCGGCACTATATAAATAAATGGACTTGTGTCCACAGTGTATGGGCTGTTTCCTAGTACTGTTTGTGTCTTTACTAGTGAAACTGTAAGATCTCCAAGCTTCTACACTAATGCTTTGAGAGTCCTGTCTGCTGGTATCCCATAATTGTGAGGAACATAATATATCACAAGACAAGAGGGAGCTCCATGCTTCTGTATCAATCCTTGAAAGAACTGCCTTCTTATAACCAAGAGCTGGGAGAATGCTTGCTTCTCTCACCTTGAGAGAAGTGTCTTATATCCCATGAACTGAGAGAGCTCCAAGCATTCGTGTAGGGCATTGAAAGAGCTCACTGCTTATTGCCCAAGACTGGGAAGAACTCCATGTTTCTGCTATACTATCTTAAGAGAACTCCCTGCAAATACCTCATACAAACTCTACGTTTCTGTAACATGCTTTGTTTCCACTCTGCTTCTTTTTTTTTTTTACCAATACTTCTAAACACAAAAGTAGGCTCATCCTCTTTATATGCAGCAAACAGTTTGAAAACTTTGCCAGAAATATAAATAAGCATGTTCCTCGGCACTGGGTCTTAGCTCCGCCCCCTAATCCGTCCCATGACAAGCGGGGTCTAATATACATGTGTGGCAAATGCTGTGCACACATTAGACCCCCCTCCGCCCCCATAGTTATCAATGCTTTCCTATGGGGAAAAATCTGATGCTGTAGGTAGTCATGCAGAGCGTGAGGACGTCCAGCATCAGATAACGGACCAAAAGTATGTTACAATTCCGGAAGCGCCTCCAGTGGCTGTCTGGCTGACCCCTGCACAACCCTGCTTAGCTCAGTGAAACTCATCGGATTCTTCTTCTACTAGAATCCAGAAGCAGACAGTGCGGATTCCCAGAGCGATCCCCCTAAAGTTGTCAAGCTATTCTTAAATACCAGAGCACTCTTTGCACTATAAACACTACAGCAGGCTGTAGTAGTTATGGTACTTGGAGTATGCCTTTAATCCTGATGTTACCAACATTCATAGTCTTGCATACAGTGCTATAAATGCAGGGCAATTCTTATAAAGGAAGGTGATTGGTTGAGACACCATTAACAATAAAAAAGAAACCGTCATACTAGTGAAAAGACCTGTGACCAAAATTCTTAAAATATATATTTTTGCAGTGACACTTTTACAGGCGATAAATATTGCAGGACCTCTCCTTTCAGTCAATTATGAGCAGGTAAGACTGCATTTAGATAATTGTGGCAAACACAAGCTACATTGCAAATATAAGCAGACTGTTCAAATAATATGATTACTGGTGAAGTACAAATAAACTGGATATAATACTTGAATTGTATTTGTCTGCATGAAGGCTTCTTCACAGCATTTAATCACAGACTATTATCCCATCCGCCCCCATTCAATATGCCACGCCATTCAAAGAGAGAACACTGTATAATTGGGTTTTACCAATGGCTCTATGACACAGAATTTTTTTATTTCCAGCTGTGAATGGAAGACCACATAAAGGTTATTGCATTTGTTGGGGTCTATAGAGGCATGTCTTGTCTCGTCCTTTGTACCGTTAGTCCACAGCTAGGGCCCAATTCTTTATTCTTTTCAAACATGCTGCATCAGCAATCACCCAGCTGTGGTGTTTTAGTTAAACTTGTACAATCCATATTCTAAATGGCTTATACCTGGCTGTAAACACAGTAAGTGGTTAGCAGATACTGTGTACTATGGACAACATATCTTTGCAGGTCAGACTGTAGTTTTGTTACCACTTTTCTATAAATTATCCCTCTGGCTTCCAGAACTCAAGAAGCCAACGTAATCCATTCAGCACGCCCAATTTACTATGAAACTAGAATTGATATTATCCTCAGCCACACACCAACCTTGCATAAAAATCTACCTCCAAAATGAGAGAACCTGCAAGAGGTAGCTGGCTCTAACATAAATGCATGCACCTGACATACTGCTTTGATAGGTCTGTACAAAAAGGATTTACGCATTTATCACACGTACTCTATTGTTACTCAGTAATTACAGGACAGCTCTATCTCACTCACTCTCTCCTTTATTCCATTCAGCATCGCCCCCTCTGGATGTCCACAAGAGAACCTTGACTTTCATTCTCCTTCAGTATCTACTGGCCGTGTCACCATGGAGACAAGAGACCTCCCAGGAAGATAAATAATCCTTAAAGTTTCCTTTAAAAGCCATTTCCAGCTGTTTCAAACTTTATCATTTATCTCTTTATGTTCTTAATTAGAGCCATTTCTTTTTTTTTGGTCTGATTTCTTTACCCTCCCACCAAAGACATTATCTGGGTCCACCTGATGGAAAGGCGTTCTTGCTTCATTAGGCTCTGACAGATCTGCTGCAAAGAAAATTACCTCTAATCACCACCTTCTCCTATCATTCTGTCAAACTCATCAGATGTAGGTTAGAGTTACCTGATCTGACCAAGTGTCATAGAAAAAAAAAAAGACGTTTACAGGCTTATATCATTGCACAGATTGTAACTTGCTTTTGGTTACCCATATCCAATTCAATAAGCTCCCGGCTTGTGTTAAAAACCACAAAAAACTCTATTGTTTTGCCCATAACCAAGGAGAGCTGTATATTGTTATGCCCCGGTGCCATGACAACTCCATCCTATTCAAATCAGGAAGGTACAAAGCAGCATAATTGTGTGTAAAGAACAATGAGAAAGTTCTTTGCTTCTAAGTATTCTGTGAATTCTTCCCTTCTTATACTATTTCTTATACTTTACTTCTGTTTATCTATCTTAGAACTTGTACAGCGTGTCTTGTTTCACATGACCTTGTTATTCCCCCTGCTTAAACCTGTAGCAAATGCTCAATTTTTACTATCCAGCACCCTGTTATTTGATTCATTCACAGGACCTATGAGAACTGTATGGGTCTCAGTAAATAAAAAATATGCTCTGTATGTATGTAGCAAAACACAGGTAAGATTACTGATTATGCAGGAGCACACTAAATAGTTACACTTTATGGAGTTCTTCACAAATTACTATGTTTTCTCTTGTTCTATAAGTCGCGAGAAAAATTCCAGGTCATGTCCCAAGTTAAGTACTGTATAGCGAACCACAATTACTATTAACGCACACGAAAATTTTATTTGACATTGTACCTGAATACAGTAGAGTGTGCAGCAGACAAGCGGGATGGAGTTTGTGTGCAAGGCTAATATGTTTTCAAAATCGTATTCTTAGCCTACAGTGTCCTCATTCACTTGCGCACTGTCTGGTAGACAGCCACTAGAGGTGGAGTTAATCCTGCAATGTAATTATTGCAGTTTCTTAATATCTGCAAAAATTACAATTGCAGGGTTAAAGGGGACAAGGACAGTGCACCCAGACCACCTCAATGAGCTGAAGTGGTCTGGGTGCCTATAGTGTCCTTTTAACTGGTGATACCTCTATTCAGCTTTTGGATTTAGTCACCATCCATGTTCAAGACCTAAGAGAGCTCAGGACCTAGAAGAGTTCCCCGACTATGCCCCGGGACTTAGGATAGCTCCCCGACTATTCCTCAGGACCTAGAAGAGCTCCCCGACTATGCGTCAGGAGCTAGGAGAGCTCCCTGACTATGCGTCAGGAGCTAGGAGAGCTCCCTGACTATGCTTCAGGACCTAAGAGAACTCCCCGACTATGTCTCAGGAACTAAGAGAGCTCCCTGACTATGCCTCAGGAACTAAGAGAGCTCCCCGACTATGCTCCAGGGCATAGCAGGACTACATTGCTCAGGTTCAGGGCCTAGGAGAGCTCCATGACTATGACCCAGGACCTAAAGCTTAATAAGTATGGAGTCCTCTTGTATTTCTGGCTCAGAAAGCAAACTATTTTGTTGTTTTTTGTTTTGTTTTTATACATTTTGAAAGTACAATGTTACATTAACATAAATCATTTTGTGAATTGGTTGTAAGATAATAATTTAGATAAACATAAATAAATAAATAAATCTGTTTTTTATCTAATTTATTTTACAAATATATTGTGTTTGAATGTCCCAACTTCTCATTACACCTATTTAAATCTCCTCAGTTTCTCTAAAACAGGGGACACAACATCTGGAGTGCCAAAGGCTGCTTACCCTTGCAAACTATAGTAAGCCTGTGTCTAGCAAGAAGCATCACAGTTAACACCTCAATTATCTGAGTCTACAACATCCAATCTCTTTTGTAGCACAGAAAGGGCTATGTACACTATACTAAAATAAACTTACTCTTTAGAACTGCCTATTAAACATAAGAAAGAACAGAGATGTTCTCTCCTCAGCCGTTCTCCCACATAACTAGCTGGCACCCATTAACTAGGGAGGAACCAGCAACCCCAGCAAGACAATAATTATGGAAAATAGGATTCAAGTTCCTACATACCTCCATAAGCATTAGGAAAGGATTTCCCATAACAATTATAAAAAAGGGAGATACAAAAATAGATTAGACAAAGAGAGAGAAAATAGCCTCAACAAAATAAAACAAAAATATTAATCCCCATACAAGCCTGTGGACAGCTGGGGAAGGAAGAAAATTGAGGCAGTTATTGGCTGAAGGATATATATATCCCCCTGATGCTTCCAGTTTGCCCTCTCCTGCATTGTGATTCTCTGGTTGTACGAACTCTGTGTGATTTAAAATGCAGATGTCCTGGAGCAATAATATAAAATATAGGTCTATGAATTTTATATGTATATATTTACCTCTCCTCAACAGATTTTGCATGATATCATCTCTTTCGTAGGAAAGAGCAAAATGAAAATAGATGTGTGTAATGCAAGACAAGTGGCTTTCAATATTTTGGGTGGACTAATTATACTCATTACAATCAGCTACTACATTGGCAAGATATGTAATTGGGGAGGGAGTAAATAATTGGATTTGGAAGCTCAGTGTATAATGTAAAAATAATACCGGATATAGACTTGTTACATCCTCCACATTTTGCTAATGCACAAAAATCATCTTACATCTCATCACCCACCTCTGTTTTTCCCTCTTTCTAAATCTCCTCTCTGCCTCCTGTCCTCCAGTAATCTCAGCATTCCATAATTTGAATAATGACAAATATTAACAGAATCGAAGTGCCAATCAAACATTTTAGAGTTAGCCATATTTGACTTAGATGGTAGCGATGATCGTTACCGAAGTTTTACTTCCTTTAGATGTTTACACCAGCAAATAAGGCAGTTCCCAGGACTGCATACATATGCCACAACTGTCCACAACATCTTCTTCCTTGTCATCCCACTAATGCTTTCACAACTGCCCCACAGCTTTATCTCTCTCAATTTACACAATAATCCAGTACCCAACCAAACACACACACACTATTCTCAGGTGCCTCGTGCCTTTTTCTCATTAAGTGTTAACCAGTATCCCTCCCCAAGATCTGTGTCTTTCCCATGACTCCCCCTCCTACTTAATGTTTTATCCAATAACAAACACGCCTCACGGAATGCAGAGAGTCACTAATGCCTTATATCTGTCATTTAAACAGAGGCCAAGCATTTCTATTCAATTAAATAAACACAGAGTATAAACCTGTCCCAGGAGGAAAATCCACTTGTTTTATCAGCTGTTCTTATTGTGGCTGGCAGTGCGAGATCAATACATTCCACATAAAACAATCATACCGCTCGGCGTAATTTATCGACAGCTACCCTAGATATATGACTTTAATCCAGCATTATCAGCTTTTCAGGAGCTTGTAGGTGTAATGTGTTTGCAAGGTCTATATAGCAGCTTTAACATGTGACATTAAATGGCAGTATGCTGTGGGCTGCAGTTATGCATGGGGGTTTAACTGATCCAAGTGTCTCCTTCCACTCATATACAAATATAGGTGTATATTCCCTGCGGAGTGCCCTCTTGCCACAAAGTACAAAAAGTTCTGTGTGTGACATATGGCTGTGTCAGTGAGTGATTTTAGCAATTAGATTAAATATAAACACATACCTCTTGTGAATAATATAGCAATGAAATGAGAAAAACAAAGCACCAAAAAACATAATGCTTAGTTTAATGATGAAACCTTTAAATTATAAAAATGGACCTAGATAGAGATATGACGTAGTGCATGATACTCAGCACACGCAGTTTGCAGTTGCAAAACATTGTGAACCATTCGGAATTACCAGGACTTCTGCACTGACTACAAACAAAATGTGGTCTCATCTTTTCCTGCATTACAATTATAGTCAAACACAATCTGACTAAGAGGATAACACACAACCAGTTGTACTTTCCAAATTTTTGTAAATTAAATTTTTTGAGGTGCAGTATTACATACACACATATTTGTATGATGTCAAACAAAAGCAAGAAGAAATAACCACCATCTTAGCCAAAAAGTATAAGCTGCAAATGTTTTTTTTTTTGCCCTTTTTTTTTTTTTAATGTTGAAATAAAGAAAAGCTGGTATATCTCAAAAGTGTGATATACAATAACCTATACTATGGTACATAAAAGAAAAACTATTATGGAATACTTTTGAGTGCCTGGCTGGGAAATGAGGTAATAGAGAGTGTTTCAACCCACACACATTCAGGGGGGGAGAGGATGCCAATATAGGGAATACAGAGCATACGTTTTTTTTAGATACATAAATGAGAAAAGGAAAGTAAAACAAGGATTAGTTAGATTAAAAACAAAAGAAGGAAGGTATGTATAAGAGGATAAAGGTCTAGCTGACTGCCTCAATTAATATTTTTGTTCAGTATTTACAGAAGAAAATGAAGGAAAGAGTTAGGAAAAAGGACAAATGAGTCATTTGTTACATGTTAGTTTACAGAGGAAGAGGTTCTATTTCAACTGTCAAAAGTAAAGACAAATAAGTCAGTGGGACCTGATGGAATACACCCAAAGCTATTAAAAGAGCTTAGTGGTGTACTAGCAAAACCATTTAAAGATTTATTTAACCAATCATTGTTAACAGGTGTAGTCAAAGAAGATTGGAAGTTAGCGAATGTTGTGCCCATTCGCAAGACAGGTAGTAGGGAGGAGTCAGGCAACTATAGGCCAGTAAGCCTTACTTCAGTAGTGGGGAAAGTAATGGAAACCATTTTAAAGGATTGTTGAACATCTAAAATCACATGGATTTCATGATCAGAGACAACATGGGTTTACTTCAGGGAGATCATGCCAAACTAATCTTATTGATTGGGTAACTTAAATAATAGATCAGGGTGGTGCAGTAGACATTGCTTACCTAGATTTCAGTAAGGCTTTTGACACTGTTGTACATAGAAGGGTTATCAATAAACTGCAATCTTTAGGTTTGGATTCCAATATTGTTGAATGGGTAAGGCAGTGGCTGAGTGACAGGCAACAGAGGGTTGTAGTCAATGGAGTATATTCGAAGCATGGGCTTGTCACCAGTGGGGTACCTCAGGGATCTGTACTTGGACCCATTCTCTTTAATATTTTTATTAGTGATATTGCAGAAGGTCTTGATGGTAAGGTATGTCTGTTTACTGATGATACTAAGATATGTAACAGGGTTGGTTTTCCAGGAGGGATAAGCCAAATGACAAATGATTTAGGTAAACTAGAAAAATGGTCAGCGTTGTGGCAACTGACATTTAATGTGGATAAGTGCAAGATAATGCATCTTGTATGTAAAAACCCAAGGGCAGAGTACAGAATATTTGATAGAGTCCTAACCTCAACATCTGAGGAAAGGGATTTAGGGGTGATTATTTCTGATGAATTAAAGGTAGGCAGACGATGTAATAGAACAGCAGGAAATGCTAGCAGAATGCTTGGTTCTATAGTGAGCGGTATTAGCAGTAGAAATAGAGAAGTGCTAATGCCATTGTACAGAACACTGGTGAGACCTCACTTAGAGTATTGTACACAGTACTGGAGACCGTATCTCCAGAAGGATATTGATACTTTAGAGAGAGTTCAGAGAAGGTCTACTAAACTGGTTCATGGATTGCAGGATAAAACAAGGAAAGGTTAAAGGAACTTAACATGTATAGCTTGGAGGAAAGACGAGACAGGGGGGATATGATAGAAACATTTAAATACATAAAGGGAATCAACACAGTAAAGGAGGCGACTATATTTAAAAGAAGAAAATCTACCACAACACGAGGACATAGTCTTAAATTAGAGGGGCAAAGGTTTAAAAATAATATCAGGAATTACTTTACGGAGAGGGTAGTGGATGCATGGAATAGCCTTCCAGCTGAAGTGATAGAGGTTAACACAGTAAAGAAGTTTAAGCATGTGTGGGATAGGCTTAAGGCTATCCTAACTATAAGATAAGGCCAGGGACTAATGAAAGTATTTAGAAAATTGGGTAGACTAGATGGGCCGAATGGTTCTTATCTGCTGTCACATTCTATGTTTCTATCACAGACCCAGGTCTGACTCAGAGTCAGTGTCTGATTTTGTAAAAGTGGATCACTTAGCAGGCCCAGGTGAGTCCCTTGTAGTACACATCAATGCATCAACTTCCAGTATAGTCTCCCAAGTTGGTGAGTATATGGGCGGGTATTACATGTCGTATTACATGGGTCTCTGAGCCAGCTTGCTGCCAAAGTGAGTCCAATTTTGGAAGTCAATTTCTTTGTGGTTGTCCCATTGCTGGTGGCTGTTGGAGTCTGGAATCTGGGTGGGAATATTGGAGACCGCCATTTGAAGCATCAGGACATTCTCTCTGCTCAAGCTTCAATGAAAATTTGGCAAAGATTTAGTCAAATGCCCCCCAGAATGTATGCAAGGGTCCTCTGAGTTCTCCCTCTCTTCCCTGACTCTATTGTGTGTCGGGTGGCAGCCATCTTGGATAGCCTATGATGACTAACTACACAGGCTTTGCAGTTTGCCGAAGTTCCAAAGCTAATTGAATGGCCTCAGCAGAGGGGTTGGGATACCCCCCATCGGTCCAATGGTGGGGGAAAAGAGGACACAACAAAAACCTCTGCTTCAAGCCAAGAGCAGCATTCACATCAGGCAGGAGATTGGCTGCTTCTCCCACCATAACAGCTGTGAAGGCCTTAACACTCGATGGCTGACATAATTTGCAGATGTGGAACATGCAGGCTCCAAATAGCTTGATTAGATCTATGATATATTCCATGATTGGTACCAGGACAGGGCTGGGTCCACAGGTAAAACAAGCCTAATAGCCTAAATATAGCAAGTGGTTCTCAGTACATGTGTCACCATGACTGCCATTCGCCCTCCAATACTTTTCAAATCCTTATTGAAGACATTGAGTAGTCATTCACAATGCAGGCTGGAAAAAGTAAATGAACCCTTTTAGCAACAACCATCTCCACCAAACCTGGAGCTTCTTATAAGACTTATTGAAGATAAATTTTAGACCATTCCTCGGCACAGGTCTGTTTTATTTCATCAATATTTCTAGGATGTCGCAGTTGCACAGCCCTCTTCAGGTCATGCTACAGCATCTACATTGGATTAAGGTCAGGACTGTGACTAGGGCAATCAAAAACACACTTTCTTCTTTTTAGCCATTCTTTAGTTGAATCGCTTGTGTGCTTTGGCATCATTGTTTGTTGCACTACCCAACCTCTCTTAAGTTTGAAATTATAGACTCCTGCAAAATGTCTTGATTCATTTTTTTTTTTTTTAATTAATGCATTGATCTTTCAATGACTGCAATGCATTCAGGCCCTGAAGCACCAAAGCAGCCCCAAACCATGTTATTCCCTCCACCAAGCTTCACAGTTGGGATAAGATTTTGGTGTTGGTGGTGCAATGCCATTTTCTTCACACATAGCGCTGTGCATCTGTCCACAGCACACTTTTCCAGAAGCACTGTGGAACATCCAGGTGGTCTTGAGCAAACTTGACTGACAGCAACAATGTTGTTTTTAGACACCAGTAATTTTCTTTGTGGTGTCCTTATTTTTTGATAGTGGACACATGAACAAAGACTTTTGAGGTTTTTAGTTTCTGTAAGCCTTTTTTTTTTTCCCTTGTGTTTTTTTAATCAATTATTTAAGGATCGCAAGTTGTGCTATTGCTGTGATCTCAGCTTGACCCCTAGAATATTATCAATTCAGAATCTTCAAAAGTCAATTTGTAGAAACTTTGTCTTACTATTGACTGATAAACACTCGAGTCTTTAGCTAAGCATTTCCTTTCCCAGCTCTGTGCATCTCTATCATGTGTCTTCAAAGTCTTGTGAAAGTTGTTGGGATCAAGGCGTAACCAACCAATCTTTTTGTAGAAGAACAAATTTGTTAGTAATGAGACTCTGTGTCCCTTTATTTAAACTGTGCATAGCCAACTTCCACGTTTAAACTGTAACACTTGACTCCACATAGCTTTTAGAAGATTCAATAAAACACAGATTCACTTACTTTTTCCATCTGGCTCTGTAAATAAATCCGCAATGTCTTCCATAAAAATAAGAAAGGCCCTGTTGGTATGGTATTAGTTTATATTGTGTTTGTCTATAATTATGACTTGGATAAAGATCAGGACACTTATTCTGAGTAATGTATGCAGAAATCCTGGTAATTCCAAATGGTTTACAAACCTTTTATGGAAATTCTATATTTGTATCATTAGTGAGAACTTGTGTGTTTCACTCACTACAATAGGCTGGCCACTATTCTCATTCACTATTATCTGAAATTTACCCTAAAATTAACAACAAATAGGAGAAGGTTAACCACCCAGTTTCTGCAACTCACTCTAAATTAGCACATATAGCAGCAAGAATCATAAAAGAAAAGAATATACATGCACATAATAATAATTTTAGATCAGGGGTGTAATTTAGAGTCCTATTCCCATTCTTGTCTTAGATATCTCACAGTGGAGACAAGAATTAGTGTCTCATAAGTGGACAGACACAGTGGCGTACTAAGGTGGGAGCGGTCCGCCCCGGGTGCCACCAGGGTGGGTGGTGCCATGACCAGCCCCGCTGCCCCCCCCCCCCATGCTGCAGCCGCCCGAGCGCTCTGTATAGAGCCTCAGGCGGCTGCAGCTTTGCCCGGGCGGTGCGTCCATGAGGGCGGACCGCACCGCCCGGGCGCAGCCTGAGGAGAGGGCTGACAGGAGGGAAGTGCTCAGCGAGCGCTCCCTCCTGTCAGCTTCCTTTGCTGTAGCGTGGCCGAGCCCTGCAGCATTGATGGTCCGACGGGTACAGAGAGCAGCTGTCTCCTGTACCCGGCACTCAGGAAGTGCACACTCAGTGTTCACTTCCTGTTAGTCCGGCCGGGTACAGGAAACAGATGCTCCCTGTACCCGCGGACTATACTGTGCTCGGCCACGCTACAGCAAAGGTAGAGAAAGAGGAGAAATGAGGCGGGGTGAGAAATGAGGGGGGGGTGAGAGGAGAAATGAGGGGGGTGAGAAAGAGGAGAAATGAGGGGGGTGAGAAAGGAGGAGAATGAAGGAGAAAGAGAGAGGGGGGGGAGAGAAATGAGGGGTGAGAAATGGGGGTGAGAAATGAAGGGGGTGAGAAGGAGAAAGGAGGGGGAAGAGAAAGGAGGGTGAGAAAGAGAAAGTAGGAGGGGGGGGAAGAGAATTAGGAGGGGGAGAGAAATTAGAGAAGAGAATTAGGAGGGGGGGAAAGAGAAATTAGGGGGGGAGAGAAATAGAAATTAGGGGGGGAGAGAGAAATTAGGAGGGGGGGAGAGAAATTGAAATTAGGAGGGGGGTAGAGAAATTAGGAGGGGGGAAGAGATATTAGGAGGGGGGAAAGAGAAATTAGGAGGGGGGGTGAGAAAGAGAAATTGGGAGGAGGAGAAGGAAATTGGAGCGGGAGGAGAGATTGACATTCATCACATACACACAATGCACCCCTTGCACACAGAAAAACACACAATGCATTACACACACAGACACACATACACAAGCAATGCAACCGTTACACACAATGCATCCCTTACACACACAGAAACACACAATGCATTCATTACACACACTCAATGCACCCCTTACACACATTCAATGCATCCCATACATACACAGAAACACACCTTGCAGCCCTTACACATACAAACACAATTTCACACAATGCATTCCTTACACACATATCAGGACATCCCTTACACACTCCACCCCTGTGAACAAACTCATTGGTGGAACATGAAGGTGGACCCTGGGACCCAGACCTTGAGCTGTGTAAAGGACCCCCCAAAAAATGGAGCTGCTTCCCGTTCTCCCAGAACATTGATTTTTGTGACCACAGTTACAAACCGCCTCCAGAGAGCCTGTTCTGCACCAGACCAGTGGAGCCAGACTGCAGCTAGAGCCCATCATCATCCTCATCTGGTTGTAAGTAGGCAATCTAGTATATTATTCGTGGCACTAAGCTCTAATTTACCTCACATTAAAGAAACACTATAGTCCCCAGAACCACTTCAGCTTAATGTAGTGGTTCTGGTGTCTATAGCCTGTCCCTGCAGGCCTTTTAATGTAAACACGGCGGCACTGCAGCACTGGCGTTAGTTAACATGGCAAATCATATGGGTGGGGCATTGTGATGTCACATGGGGGGCGGCAAACTTTACTTTTGCCTAGGGCGGCAAAAATCCTTGCACCGGCCCTGGCTGGAGGGGGCTGTGTGAGCTGTGGCCGCACAGTGTCCCATGGTAGTTAGGGTGCCATGCGGCCAGTACAGCTCACACAAGCAAACAGCTGATAAACTGGCTGCACGGAGGAAATGTGTATGTGACTGTCTGCCTGTAACTGAGTGTGTGACTGTCTGTCTGTAACTGAGTGTGTGACTGTCTGCCTGTAAATGTGTGTGTGGGGCTGCAGAGATTTTGTAGAAGGGGGCGGGGGTTTTGTATTGGGACATGAGTCTTTCTAAGGGTGGATAAGCAGGGGATTTGTGGAAGGGGGTTGCGGGGGTTTTGTAGACGGGGCAGTACAGGATTTGTAGAAAGGGCAGGACAGAGGTTTTGTAGAGGGGCGGGGCAGGACAAGGGTTTTGTAGGAGGGGCTGACAGCGGTTTTGCAAAGTTTACAAATTGTAAAAAAAAAGAAGGAAAACCTTTAAAAAATGTTACAGGTTTTTTTTTTTTTTGGGTGGAGGGGGGGTGCCAAGCACAGGATCCGCCCCGGGTGCGAAATGCTCTAGGTACGCCCCTGGACAGACAGACAAACATTAAACCATTTAGCTGTTAATCATGTTCCTCTTGGGGAAGGACACTAACTCATGTTCCAGAATTAACGTGATCCAATGCAAAATTTGTTTTAATTATTTTTACATATGCTTGAGTAGCAAAGCAACACATTTGAAAATCCAGGTCCTAAGAGCGCAGTCAGCACTACTCTATGAAAAATCAGGCTAAATGCCTCAGAGTGGAATGGCTACAGTGTGCCGTCACAGAGGGAGCCCATCTACCGACCCCCCTCCCATCTCAATGAGTACTCATTTTCTAATGTGGTTTTGAGAGTACTGTCACAGTCAGTAACCTGCACTGGAAAAAACTAGCTCGTTCTTTACTTGTAAACTGATCACCAGGAGTGACTGGCTCACACACGCTTATCCTTATTCTTCACTTTTTATAAATAAGAACACAAACTGCCACTATAAAGATTTAATCTCCTTTGAAATTACATTATCAGACAGGTAGCAGGCTTCCTTTATTTTTTTCCATAGAAGAAAATTAAGATTTTTTTATTTATTTTTTTGCTACTGTTCAGACAGCTTAGACAGAATGAGTAAATGCTTGAGTAACTGTATCAGTCATCCTGCTGATCAAGTTAGAAAGAAAAACGAATACAATGTTAATAGTGAAATTAATCAGTTTTGTGAAAGCAATATGTCATAAATAATATGAACAGTTCATGCTGCATTAAAGGGACACTCAAGGGTGGAACTGATGCCCCCTCCCCATTTTAAATGCATTATGGAGATGCTCTACATTCGCATTATCTCATGAACAATGACATTTATGTCTGCTCATGCATGTGGATGATGTACATGTTCTTTCAGAGAATGCTAAGAGGGAGAACATAAAAGTTATTTAGGAACATAGGCTTCGATTTATTATTTTTTTGGATAAGCTTGTCAAATGATTTAATATAATTTTGTATATGACGGTGGCAGATGGCTTCATCCTCCCAAAGGCAGCTAACTGTATATATCACATCAGCAGATAGACGTGTACCCCTCAGTGGCAGATACTCATATTTAGCATATCAGCAGATAGCTATATATTCCCACAGAGGCAGAGTATCATATGAGAGATGAATCCCTGTGATTGCCATTGGCAAATAGCCATGTACATTTCAGTGGCAGCAAGTTAAGTATCTCTAAGTAGCATTTAGCTTTGTGGCCATGAGAAGTCCCATGCTGGAACTATCACAAATAACTGTCCCCAGAAGAAGATCAACAGTCCCCGCATGGCACATGTTAATGTGTTCTGCTATCTTCAGGTAAACACAGACACTGACTGCCCCCTGAGTAGTTGTCATCGACCCCTTACCAGGCATTGCACTCTATGCAGTGGCTGTAAATCACATGTTGGAAAACACTGCACAGGCACACACTGCAATGCTAAAACTGTGCGTCTCGATAATAAAAGCCTCAGCTAACCTGAGACAGTACAACTTAAAGGGACATTCCACTGCCCAAATACAAAATAAATAAAAAATCACTGTTTATTAGATATTCCCCAGAATGAAAACTTGCGTGTATTTAATTATGCATTTTTTAAATTTAAGTATATCTTAAAACAGCTTCTAAAATTTGCAGTTCTGCCTTTTGCAAACCCTCACTTTCTAATCCCACCCAGACTTTCTGTGGCTGTCCTATCACAGCCTTCCACATGCAGCTTAATGAGAAGGCTTTGCAAGGCAGGTGCTCTGAGCAAATGCTGTATCTTCAGTTCAGCTCCACCGAGCTAAACAAACTGGGAGGTTGCAGGATCTGTTGCTTGTTTGAAAGCCAAGGGGGTATAATCAGGGTAATTCATAAAAGTGTTGATTTCCATTAAAATCTGCAGTTTTTTCAAACAAAGCTTTGCAGCAAGCTAAAGTGCTGTAGGGGTCTGGAGTATCACTTAAAGACCGAGCCTGCCACTTTGCCAAAAGAGTCCAAAGTGACACCTCATGAAGAATTATTATTATTTTTTTTTAATAACCCATTGGTTAACAATGCATAAAGCTATCGATTGGGCCCTAAATCTCCCTCTGATTCAGTGAGATTGTGAGTGCATGGTATGTTTGTTTAATAACAGTCAATATCCTGCCAGGGCCACCACCAGTGCTTCCCACCTACTAAGCCCTCCATCACTATATCATACAGTGATGAGATCACTCACAGTGGTCATAACTGACAGATTCGTGGGATATGCAGTAACATTTCACTATCCTCCCCAGTGTTCCCAACCTCAGAAATCTCAAGTATTCATTCAGTGTCTATTCCTTCATTAATGAATATGTGGGTGAAAGGGAAGGACCGTGGTCAGTTTCCACATTTCCCCCATTATATCCCCAACCACACCTCTTAATTGTCCTCATCCCCATGAATGCCCCAAACACTTCTCCCCTAAAATAAATAAATAGACCTCTAGATTCAGACTTTTCCCTAAAACTCGCTGTCAAACTCCCACACAGATTTGCGTAAGAAAGAGATTTAAGGTTAAGTTACTTTGAACCTTTTTTGAAGCCATTAGCCCACCAAAAAAAGGCAATGGTAAACATTAGGGACAATTCTGTGGAAAGCAGATCAGGGATATGGTAGAACACAAATTTAAGGATTTTACTACACTAAAATAAATTATTATTATTATTACAAATGTCACAGCACACACAATTTGTTGGAAACAAAATTCTATTGGAAAGTTTGGAATTGGCTGATTAGAACATAACAGAAAGGACTTTATCCAAAAGCCCCCCGGGTACACATATCTTTTTAAAAATAATTACTTCTGGGTAACATTAATTAATGAGTTCCAAAGCAGATAATGTAAAGGTCCGACATCCCAAATCTTTTAGCCTTGAAACCCTACGACTCTCTCTCTTCCTTAGTGTATGCGACAATCAATATAAATAGAATTTCTAAAATTGGGAATAAAAATGTAAGTATTTTTCTTTTGCTACACTACTCGTATGTACAAAATAGGCTGTGAATTTTTATTTAAATACAAGTTAATCACAAGGCAATCACTTTGTTGATATTTATGCAAGTATTTTATTTGTGCGGAGTAGTTATATGTACTGTAACAAAAGAAAGCACCGTGTCCTTTAGACACAATATACTATACGCAAGGGTGCAATAAATCATAATGCAATAAAATGTAGGTTGAGCACAAACAAAATGTCAAAATGACTTGTCATAAAGGTACACAGTAGCTTTTGTCATGAAATGGTTAAGGTTACTTGCTAATATTTCAGTGTTTTCCTCCTATTTCCATTTTAATCTCTTTTTTACAAAGCACCCAGGTATTTGGCACAGAGATGCTGCCCCCTCCCTCCCTTTCCACTCACCCCTAACCCCCTCCACCAGGAGACGGTATTATTGAGGAGCCTGTGAGCAAGGAGGAAAACAAACTATTTCAGGAAAAGAAACCCATAGTTTTTTGCCAGCTTAGTGTGCTATTAGTGACTGTTCAATTCATTGATATTCATTGGTTTAGGAAATGGGGTTTGGGGACAATTACGGGAAACTACTAAGTTAACCCACGAACTGCTGGAAGGGCTTGCTTTGCTGCCTTCAGAATGTGATGACAGTCTTGTTTTTAACAGCTATGCAAGAAACTAAGTCTGCATCATCCGTGCAGCCATCATGGCTAATCTACAAGACCCAACATTAACCGTGTGAAAGCCCAGTGTATGTTCCATTCCTGCAGATTAGTCATGGGGGGGAGGGGGGAATGCAATTTAGAAAACATGATTAAAATTGACCAATCTGTAAGTGGAAAGCACACAGCGGAAATCACAAATTGATATTGATGCCGTTCTCTGGTGTCTACCAATTACTAAACTACAACTAATTATTTAAAAGCTGTTAGGGAACAATCCAGAGGAATAATTGTAATAATGCAGTGATGTGAGGTGGGACAGATCATGACCCAGTGCTCTCAGACAATTCAAAAAGCAATTTTTATTCTGTCCCAGACCTCACAGAGGGAGATATGAGATAAAGTCCCTGGAAGATACTGATTGATCAAATGACAAGTAAAGGATGAAATTAAAGAGGCACACGGGAAGAGTAAGACAAAATTGGGAAACAGAGGGAAAGAATATTATGAGAGAGAGGCAAGGGCAATTTAAAATATATTGGAGTGAGAGACAGGATGGGCGATAGAAAATGAATGGTCCTGAGAAAATGTGGATAATGGGGTACCACACACTGGGGAACAAAGAGACACGGACAATATATAATGAGAGACACAACTAGAAAGAGGGAAAAAATAGAGAAAGAATTGGGTGAAATGAATCAAGAAAGAACCAAATGACTGAATTGAAAGACAGAACATGGTGTAAAAATATGGTTAAGAGGCAAATGAGTGAAACAATTGACAATTGGGTAGGAAAGAGATAAAATTAGTGTGAAATGGGAAATGAAAGGTTTCAAACAAAAAGAAAATAAGAGGAACTATAAGGGGCAGAAAGACAAGGAATGGGCTAGGTGAAAATGATATGAAATAAATAAGTGTAAAACAGGAGAAAAAGTATAGGAAAGGAAATGTAGTGGGACAGAATTAATAAAATAAAATAAATTTAAGTCACATGAATGGGGAGAAATGACTCATGGGGGAATTAAAGGATGGGGAAAAGAAATGGAATAGGAGTAGACATGAAAGAGGAATCTGAGAAAAAATCGTTTGTAAACGGAAAATTAAAGATGCAGTGAGCAAGAGGAATAGAGC